>VDFB02047230.1:256837072-256942874 GCA_007258455.2 Sequoia sempervirens | reverse complement strand
GAGAGAGAGGGGGGGTTGATGGTTTTAGGGTTTACATTTTAATGGTAGAGGGTGTAGGGTTGAGAAAGAGAGAATGGGGTTGAGGGTTTAATGGTTTTAGGGTTTAAAGGTTGAGGGTTGAGGGTAGAGGGTAGTATTGGCAAGACACATTGCAAATGTTTTATGGTGTTGTCATTGATGGCAACCCTAGTCAATGATTTGATCCACACGTCATCATTAGCTCCTATCGGTAGACATATTGAAGATAGTTAAGGAAGAACAAAGCATCCGACCGTTCTACGTCCATCGATTCACTTGCAAAAATTTTGTTGTTATTTTGAGTTGTGGATCTTATGGGAGGTTAATTGATGTATTTCTTGTGTTGTACAAAATTCTCAGTGCCTCGTATCAAGTTGTATGCAAGTTTGTAGGTATGGTTGGATATCTTTCAGTTCATCAGTATTTTATGGCTGACCTGGATGGTTTTAAGTGTCGCGGATATTCAAGGAGTGTCTACTCAATTTTTTTTGTGTTTGACCATCTTGATTTTGGTCTAAGCTAAGTTATGACCAACCATTGTGGGTGTGCATTGAATATTATTCATGATTTGAGCCGATAGTTGTAAATATTCTTAAGTTTTATTGAAGCCAACAGGTTGCAATTAAATTCTTAGTCGCAGATATATATATATATATATATAAATGTTCAATTATATCATTTTGTGTATGTAGAAGGTATGTCGATGTGTATTACGAATGTTAGAAGGGTGATTGAGAAATTTTATGTATAGTTTCAACGCATAAAGATTTTGTGAAGCGAGTTAGAGCAGAACATAGCAGAAGTGCAGATCAATTAGAAGGATAGAAGATCAACTACTGAGCCTAACCAGAACTGTAATCAAGCATTTGTAGATGTTATTGTCTCAGTTCATTCTCTTGGATCTAATCCATATCTTTTTAAGGCAGTGTACCTTTCTATTTTGAGTAGTGAGCCTGAATGCAAGTGCATTCCCATATTTTAATCTTTTTGAGTATACTTAGATAATATTGTGGATTGGCCATCCACCGTGGCTTTTCCCTTAATAGGGTTTCCATGTAAAAATCCTTGTGTTATGGTGTTGTGGTTGTTTTCTTTCTGCTTATGCATATTTCTTTTGGTTGAATGTTTTAAGTGGGCTAAAGATCAAAATAATAAAGTTAATTTTTGCAGAACACTGATTCAGCCCCCCTCTCAGTGTTGCTTGTTTCCAACAATTTGTATCAGAGCTAGTTCCTCGAAAGAAGTCTAAGAGCTTGGGGAGATATTGGAAAGTGTTTTCAATGGATACAAGCAGTCTTCAAGAACAAATTTTGGTGGCCCTGGATGATCTTAACCAATCAAAATCTTAGAACCGGGAACTGCAAGAAAATCTAGACAATGTAGAAAAATTCATTCAGTCATTGAAAGACAAAATCAATGAATAAAGGGAGAAAAGAAAGGAATTATGTGATCAGCTTAAGCAAAAGAATAGAAGCATGGAAGATGAACAACTGAGTCATGCCTTGAAGGAGAAACTAGAAGAGTGTGAAAAATTTTCCAGAGAAAATGCTGCCCTGAAGCGTGAGATGGAATCTATCATGATGAAAATGACCAAGGAAATTGAAGATAGAAAGAAGAATGAAGAAAATCTTGCTCAATCCTTGAAATAAAAATCTGAACAATGCAATAGATTGGACAATGAATTGAACAATCTAAAAACAATGAGGAAGTGCTTGAAAAACAACTTGATGATCTCATAAATGAGCTTACTACTACAAATGAGTACAAGGAGAAATTCAAAGCTAGCTCAACCAAGCTTGATGAACTGATTAAAGGTCAGAGGAATTATGGTGACAAGCGAGGTCTTGGCTATGAGGAAGGTGAAAGTTCCAGATCTGGACAAAGGAATTTTGAACAAGGAATATTTAGGCAAGGAAATCAAATGAATGGAGCTAGAAGGATTCTGGTAAGAACCAAATGCTCAAAGATTCAATGGTTACTATTTTAATTGCAATAAATTTGGTCATATGGCTTCTCAATGTAGAAGAAGGATGAATCCAAGAGGACCATCGTTCTTGGGTCAATGCTTTAATTGTAATAAGTTTGGTCATAAGTCAAGTGAATGAAGAATTGTGATGAACAACTTTCATAGAGATGTCAAATGCTATGCATGCAATGGACTCAGGCATATTGCTAACCAATGTAGATCAAGGAAAAATGAGTGGAATAGTAGGTTTGGATAGAGAAATGTTGTGTGTTACAATTGCAACAAATTTGGGCATACTACTAGATTTTGTTGGAGCAGAAGAGGTTCGGTAAAATATAACATGCAACAGGACGTTAAGGGAAAAGGAAAAGTCACTATAGATGAAATTAGGAGTCAAATGCAGAAGAAATGGGTGAAGAAGGATCCCTATGTTCAAGGAAATACACCTGCACCAAAATATGCTTATGGTAATTCCTCCAAGAATTAGTTTTAGGCCTTTGGCCTAGGGGGAGCTGTCAATAAAATCCCTTAACCCCCTACCAGTAACTGACACCATAATGTGGATAGGTCCAGCAAGTGCCTAAATGTTTTTCAGATGTTGTTCAACCAAATTGAGAAGCTATTATACAGTATTGGAGATCCGTAGGAGAATTATATGTCTCAGTGCATGGAAACAAGGTAACCAGATGAATTAGGGTAAAAGCATTTATTGCGACAAAAAGGGTTAGTTGTGTGAACAATAAAATGTTATTTTTATCTTTCATTTGTCACTTTGCATTTTGGAGAGCCCTGAAGAAATTTTTTTTGAATTGAGGCGAGATTCAAGTGTGAAGAAGATTCAACGATCAAACTCTGATCTGATGAAAATGTATTTATCGGAAAAACCTGTGAATTTGTGAACTTGTAAAATGGCCACTCCATTGGTAGTAGAAGTAAAGGATAGGCCCCATCCTAAGTTCAAATGGCATCCTTATAAGTCTATTGATATCGAGCCCGTCGGTGCGTTTTCATCTGTATCATACGTAGTCTTGCATACTGAAGACATTAGGGCTTACATTCATTCTAACATTGAAGAGTTAGAAACCTCACAATTGATGAATTTGTATTCCAACCATATACTTGGAGATGACTTCACTATTAAGCCATAATACCAAATCCTAGAAGAGAAGAAGTTCACACAGTTTGCAAAATTTCCCATATTTGAGGAAAGCAAATGGGTTTGATACAATATGAGTCGTGTTCATGTCGAGTTCATGTGGTTGAATATACCCTTTAAGATTACGAAAGAGGCTATAAGTGTTGTCATAGGTCTAAATTCTTTCGGTAGTTTTCCAATCTTGAAATCTGTAAAGAATCAGACTGTTACTAATAAAACAAGTGCAACATTTGATAGAAGAGCAATGAAAATCGAAGATATTGTTGAAGTGGATGTGAAATTTTCATCAGTGGCCGTTGGCTACAAGGTCTACCACTCCAGCCGGGATAATTCAGTATCTGGTACGACCATTTATGCAGCCTATCAGATGGTAAAGGAAAATGTAGATTATGACTTGTGTGAGCTACTCAAAAGTCAACTAATGGAGAATTTGAATAAGATTATGAAGGACAATAAGAACACTTTTAAATATGGTAATTTGTTGTTGTCTTTTTTCTTTTACTTCATGAATGATATTTCGGGTGTTGGGAAAGTTCATTGGAAAAGCAATCAGCCTGTAGCTATTCAAATAAGAGATATATTGTTTGGAAGTAGTGATAGACAAACTAGAAATACTGCCCTTTGGGGGTACTTCAAAAAAAATTAGAATATGATGCATGCAAGAGAAAGAATCCCTACTTCAATTGTGGAAAAGTACAAAGATACAATTTGTTTCATGGTAGATATTTATCAATGCCATATGGAAGCTGTTGATCCCAGAACAATATGGATTATGCCTATGGGATATAAAGTTGAGGAAAACATCTTGAAGGTGTATGCAAAATATTTGTTGAGCATGCCTCTGGATCCAACAGAAGAAACGTTTGGATCTTATGCATAAAAGAGCATGCAAGTCTATGATCAATTACAGAAGCCAAAGATACTTAGAAGAGTAAGAAAAGAAGTAGAAGTGTTTGCAGAAAACATGGGAATACCTGTAGAAAAATTGAAAGAATCTAGAAGAAAGAGAGATGAAGCTGAGGCAGGAAAAGAGTCAACAAGAACTAAATCTGCTAGTCTGACAACACCCTTTGCCCATACCAAATCAACAAGGAGTTCTCCTACAGCTAAGCTTGTGCAAACTCAAGATAAGACTTCTGGTAAGAGGAAGAAGAACAAGAGCACAAGAACATATGAAACCATCTCAGAAAGTGAGGAGACTGAGTCAGATGAAAGAGTGAAATAAATGAAGGCTACCGACACTTAGGACACAAAGGTAACAAAGATAAAATCTTTCGGTGAGGAAGAAAAGGAAAAGAAGAAGGCAAAAACTAACATACCAGGTATGACAGTTGAGGAAGTTGAGAATGTTGTTTTCAAGGATGGAAACCTCAAGCCCGTATGCAAATGGTATGAAATTTTTGATAAATTAGGTCAAAGAATTATGGAGGAGGCAATAATAAAACATTTGAATATTTTCAATAAAGTTCTTGTTGAAATTATGTTTGGTTTACCCAAGAGTTTGTATGATGTTTTGGAGGCAAGAAGAGTAACTGCTAGAATAGAAGAACATATGAGAAAGAGAATTCTTGTAGACTTATGTCCAGAAATGTGTATTGAGGAGATGAATTCACTCTTGTACAAAGCTAAGAAGGAATTCAAAAGAAAAACAAGGGTGAACAAACTTATGATTGGTGAAACCGATATTGTTGTTGAGGAAACCAAGAAAATCCTGGAAGCATTTCTATCTAGGAACAAGATCAATGTTGAAGAAGTTGTAACTGATCTGGTAAATGAAGAGGTGAATGTAAATAAGGAGAATGTGCATGTATTTGATCCTCTAGAATCTGAGGATATTCATGATGTGAATAATACAGAAGTACCTATGGAGATTGAAGCTCCTAAGGTTGTATTAGCTAAAGAAAAGGAGATGCCTAGAATGAAGAAGTTGAAGCTCCTAAAGGCAATCAAGAAATAGTCACTAAAGGACCAAAAGTTGAAAAAGAAAAAGTTCAAGATAAGTATATTCCAGTGGAAGCAAGAGACATTGTCGAGGTAGTGGAAAACTCTCTGGTGGAACAATAGGAAGAATTTGATCCTGAATTGGTTGAAGGCCCGATCAATCTATTCACCTTGTCCCCAATTTAGATAATGAAGGTCACATCAATTGCTCAAGTTAAGGCCAGTGAAAAGATTTTAAAGTCTCACATTGAGGATAATGAACTTTTGTGTCTTGCATTTGGAGTTCTAGAGAAAATTATGCTGACTCATGTAAAGGATCCGTCTGGTTCATCCTCTGGTGAACCAAAGAAGCTCATAAGTTCTATAAGTACTCATTTTGAGTCTCTTGAAAAATCAGCCATGGATAAAGTGCAGAAAGAGTTTAATGGAAAAATATTTAGTTGGTTAAAGGAAGTGATTGCAAAAGATAAAACTTTGTTAGCCACCTGTATGAAGAATATTCAAGTTTCTATATCTGAAGGTGGAAAGGCCTATAAGTCATGTTTGGTTTTGTCCAAGTTTACTGAAGATAGTGAGAAGAAGGTGAAGGATCTTGAAAAAAAATTGGCGACCATTTCTGATGCTTTTGATCCGTTAGCTGGTGATGTTGGTAAGTAAGAAGGTCAAGTAATATCTCTACTTGAAAAATAAGGAGCTTGAAGCATGAAAATGACAGGATTGTAGAGAGAGCATGTGAAATTAGAGGAGTAATTGGTCCAAAGATTGAATTAATGGTGAGTGCATTAAAGGAAGCCAAAGATGCTATGGCGGTTAGTGATTTAATGAATCTTGAGTTTGTTGAAGCTCAACATTATTTAGTTTGTGGTCACATAACAATTCTGGAGAGTTTCAAAATGGTTTGGGACACAAATTTAAGTGTGTTGAAGAAAGATTTTATAGATGTTTTCAAATTTGTGTAAGTTACAAGTTCATGCTTGTACAATTTTGATATTTTGGAATTTTGTTTCCCCAATTTTTTCCATTGATGTCAAAGGGGGAGAGTTGTATAGTGAAAAATGAATCTTAGGGGGAGTTTCTTTTTTGTGCTAAGATTGAAGATTCTTTCTTGAAGTTTTGAAGTGGCAGTGTAATTTATGTTGGTTTTGATTCGACACTTAGTCATTTTTCACTAAGTGTTTCCATCAATGCCAAAGGGAAATAATGTTGGCAAGAGACACTGTAGAGATTTTTTGGTGTTTTCATTGATGGAAACCCTAGTTGGTGATTGGATTCACATGTCATCATTTTCTCCTACCAGCAGACAGATTGAAGACAGTTAAGGAAGAACAGAGCATCCGACAGTTCTGCGTCCATCAATTCACTTGTAGATTTTTTGTTGTTATTTTAAGTTGTGGATCTTATAGGAGATTAATCGATGTATTTTTTGTGTATTCTGAAATTATCAATTCCTCGTATCAAGTTGTATGCAAGTTTGGCGATACGATTGGATATCTTTTTGTTCATTAGTATTTTGTGGCCGACCCAGATGATTTTAAGTGTCACGGATATTCAAGGAGTGTCTACTCAAATGTTTTTGTGTTTGATCATCTTGATTTGAGTCCAAGCTAAGTTATGACCGACCATTGTGGGTGCGCATTGAATATTATTCATGATTTGAGCCGACAGTTGTAAATATTCTTAAGTTTTATTGAAGCCGACAAGTTGTGATTAAATTCTTAGTCATAGATACTTATAAATGTTCAATTATATCATTTTGTGTATGTAGAAGGTGTGTCAATGTGTATTGCAAATATTAGAAGGGTGATTGAGCAATTTTATGCATAGTTTCACTTGCGCATAAAGATTTTGTGAAGCGATTTAGAGCATAACAGAGCATAAGTGTAGAATCAGTTAGAAGGATAGAAGATTGACTACTAAGCCTAACCAGAACTGTAATCAAGCATTTGTAGATGATATTCTCTCAATTTATTCTCTTGGATCTAATCTAAATATTTGTAAGGTAGTGTGCCTTTCTATTTTGAGCAGTGAGCTTGAATGCAAGTGCATTCCCATATTGTAATATTTTTGAGTATACTCAGATAATATTGTGGATTGGCCATCCATCGTGGTTTTTCCATTAATAGGGTTTCCACATAAAAATCCTTGTGTTATGGTGTTGTGGTTGTTTGCTTTCTACTTATGCATATTTCTTTTGGTTGAATTTTTTAATTGGGCTAAAGATCAGAATAATAAAGTTAATTTTTGCAAAACATTGATTCACCCCCCTTCTTAGTGTTGCTTGTTTCCAACAGGAAAAGGGTAGACAGAGAGAGATAGAGAGGGTTGAGGGTAGAGGGTAGACGGTTTAAGGGTTTAGGGTTTAAGGGTTGAGGGTTTAAGGGTTGAGGGTGGAGGGTGGAGGGTAGAGGGTTGAGGGTAGATGGTATAGGGTAGAGGGTATAGGGTAGAGGGTTGAGGGTTTAAGAGTTTTAGGGCTTATGGTTTAGGGTTTACGGTTTAAGGGTAGAGGTTGCAGGGTTGAGAGAGAGAGAAGGGGGTTGAGGGTTTAAGGTTTTTAGGGTTTAAGGGTTGAGGGTAGAGGGTAGAGGGTAGAGAGAGAGATAGAGAGGTTTGAGGGTTTCAGTGTTGAGGGTAGAGGGTTAAGGGTGGAGGGTATATGGTTTAAGGGTTGAGGGTGGAGGGTAGATGGTATAGGGTATAGGTTTGAGGGTTGAAGGTAGAGGGTTTAGGGTTGAGAGAGAGAGAGGGGGGTTGAGAGTTTTAGGGTTTTAAGGTTTAAGCGTAGAGGGTTGAGAGTAGAGGGTGTAGGGTTGAGAGAGAGGGGGGTTGAGGGTTTAAGAGTTTTAAGGTTTACGGTTTAGGGTAGAGGTGTAGGGTTGAGAGGTTGAGGGTTTAGACAGAGACAAAGAGAGTGAGAGGGTTAAGGGTTTTAGGGTTGGGTTGGGGTAGGGGTTTAGGTTTAGGGTTTAAAGTCAAGGGTTAGGAGAGGGTAGAGGGTTGAGGGTTGAGAGTAGAGGGTGTAGGGTTGAGAGAGAGGGGGGTTGAGGGTTTAAAGGGTTTAGGGTTTATGGTTTGGTTTTGGGTTGGGGTCGAGGGTAGAGGGTTTAAGGTTTAGGTTTAAGGGTTTTAGGGTTTAAGGGTCAAGGGTTGAGGGTAGAGGGTTTAAGGGTTGAGGGTTGAGGGTTGAGGGTAGAGGGTAGAGGGTCAAGGGTAAAGGGTAGAGGGTAGAGGGTAGAGGGTGTAGGGTTGAGAGAGAGGGGGGGTTGAGGGTTTAAGAGTCTTAGGGTTTAGGGTTTATAGTTTAAGGGTAGAGGGTGTGGGATCAAGAGAGAGGGGGGGTTGAGGGTTTAGAGAGAGAGATAGAGAGAGTGAGAGGGTTAAGGGTTTTAGGGTTGAGTGTAGAGGGTTGAGGGTTGAGGGTTGAGGGTTGAGAGTAGAGGGTGTAGGGTTGATAGAGAGGGTGTAGGGTTGAGAGAGAGAGGAGGGGGGTTGAGGGTTTTAAGGTTTACAATTTAGGGTTTATGGTTTAAGGGTAGAGGGTGTAGGGTTGAGAGAGAGGGGGGGTTGAGGATTTAGAGAGAGAGACAAAGAGAGTGAGAGGGTTAAGGATTTTAGGGTTTAAGGGTCAAGGGTAGAGGGTAGAGGGTTTAAGGTTTAGGGTTTAAGGGTTGAGGGTTGAGGGTAGTGGGTATAGGGTAGAGGGTTGAGGGTTGAGAGTAGAGGGTGTAGGGTTGAGAGAGAGAGAGGGGGATGATTGAGGGTTTTAGGGTTTATGGTTTAAGGGTAGAGGGTGTAGGGTTGAGAGAGAGAGAGAAGGGTGTTGAGGGTTTTAGGGTTTAAGGGTTGAGGGTTGAGGGTTTAAGGTTTAGGGTTTTAGGGTTTTAGGGTTTAAGGGTCAAGGATTGAGGGTAGAAGGTTTAAGGGTCGAGGGTTGAGGGTAGAGGGTAGAAGGTAGAGGATGTAGGGTTGAGAGAGAGAGGGGTTGAAGGTTTAAGAGTTTTAGGGTTTACGGTTTAAGGGTAGAGGGTGTAGGGTTGAGAGAGAGAGAGATAGGGGGTTGATGGTTTTAAGGTTTACGGTTTATGGTTTAAGGGTTGAGGGTAGAGGGTTTAAGGTTTAGGGTTTAAGGGCTTAGGGTTGAGGGTAGAGGGTTGAGGGTTAAGGGTTGAGAGAGAGGGAGGATTGAGGGTTTTAGGATTTAGGATTTAAGGGTTACAATTTATAGTTTAAGGGCAGAGGGTAGACAAATCTATTTCACTCCAACCCTGAGCTCCCATTGTGAGGTCTTTCCCCCTACCCTAACTAGATAACTCTCTATCCCTCTTAAGTCTCTATCACTCTCATGTCTCAGTCCCTACCACACTACTAGGACTAATCTCTCTCACTCATATCCCATCTCCCTCTATCTCAAGTCTCACTCCCTTCCTATTGATATTGTGAAAGCATTTCAAAGCACCAAATTTGGCGCTCTCCAAATTTGGCCAGTGCTAAATGTGTTTTTTACCTTGAAACGGTAAAATAGGGGTTAACCCTATGATTCTGGCCCACATGCTTCTACTTTTGTCTAGTTCAACACTTAATCCGATAGAGACACATTTTTTATGCAGTTGAATCCCTGTTGTACCAATCTATGCTTGATCCATCACCTTTTTACCACCAATTTGCATGCCAAACAATGTAGATGAAGACATTCTGAAGATTCTACATCATTTTACATTATCTCAGGTAATATATTCATTTTTGTAATATTGAAATGTTTATATTTAGTATGTTTGTTTATTTTTAACAATAATCTAAATTCCTTTAATGATTTTATTAATCATAACAATTGTACATAGAATTCAACATTGAATTAGATGGGAGTTGCATAAAAAAGTTTAATTTTTTATGACTTTGAAGAAAAAAATGAAAACCATGACATAATTTAGATGAATTCATGTTTAAACTTATATAAACGACATCAACTTAACAAAAAATTTCTTATGAATTCTACTTGCATTGCTTATAGTAGTCCATTTCTAACATGCTTAGATAAACGAATTCAACTTAACACAAGTTTTTTTTCTTTTGTTTTGAAAATTTATAGACCATTCATTTGATGATTTTATTAATCTTCATTGTTACACATAGGTATGTGCAGGATCATGATGGGCCAAAAAGTGGCAATATGATGGGTATTTATAGGGTATGTGGCTGGCGACTTTTTTTTTACCCAAAATTGATGAAATGAAAAGGGTTTTTAAAGGAGATTCTTAGTTTTCCACCACTATAAATTATGCTTTAATTTGAATTTAATAAATAATTATTATTCATTTTCTATTTGAATTATGACTAAAGTCCTAATTGATAGGCTGATTGAAAAACATCTATAGCTTTCAAACGGTATCACATTTTTTAAATCCAAAACATGCGTCACATTCTATGCTTCACATATTATAGGATTAAAAAAAGAAAAAATGAATTTCATTAAATTTTGACCATGTTAAGGTGGTCAGACATGTGAGTTTTTATATTTTTTAAAAGTTATAAAAAATTCATAATTAATTATTTACTTGGAAAAAAATGACAAAAAAATATGCATCACATCTGGACATGAGTCCTTTACTTACGTCTAAAATCTTATAAAAAAATATTATCATTTTATTGTGGTTAGGGTGGTTAGACAAACACCTACTTCTTATTTTTTCCCTGAAATTTAAGTACTACTACATTGAAATTTCAAAATTTCACCAAATACATTTAAAAAAAATAAAAATAAACCCAGTAGTTTATAAACTACATTCAATTTTCTATAGATTCTATTCTTACATATTTTTTAAATAATATAGATAACTTATTCAAATTTTTACGTCAAGTTTCCTAAGTCTATTTTTTCTGAATTTTTTGCCACTTAAGGGCCTGTTTTTTCCATGATGATCCTGCACATACCCACATAGAATTGAACATTAAACTCATTATTACTGATGGTTGTGGGAAAACTTTTATTTTCAACTAATTTGGAAAACCTAAGAGCTTTCATCAATGTTAATGTGCAAGTTTCTATTGATTTTTTTGTGCCATACAGAATTCACCTTCATCATGTACTTAGATAACTTCAAGTGACTCAAGACATAGTTGGTTTAATGAAAGTTTCCATTCATTCATACCATTTACCATTCTTCCTTGTAGGTTTTCAATAGAGTTTTGTTGACCTCAAAACACCATTAGGTTTCTTTGGAACAACTTTGACAAAACAATGCACCTGTACATTGTCATAGAACACAAATTAGGTCACTTTTACAAAGGGGCCCTATTGGAAACTCCTCCTCAATCCCAAAACTCAATGGGGCAGAAACAACTAGTCAATAAAAACTACAATTTCACCATTTATTTGTAGGGACACACTTTCAAAGACATCTAAATAAGAAACCCTCATTTTAGGCAATTTACATGTGGGTTTATTGAAAAACTATATCTCAGACCTTTTCTAGCCTAGCTACCACTTCAAACACCCTTAATTATGTTTTCATATGCTTATAAGTTCATTCACCAGCCTCTATCATCAATATTTCACCAAACCCCAGTTCAAACCCTCCATTTTCAAGCAAAATGCACAAAAACCTTCATGAAAGCAACACAAAAATGCACAAAAATAATTGAAATCAATCCAAACCAAGTCTAAAATGGTTTTAGGCCTACTTGCCACAAGATTCACTCCATTAAAGATCATAAATTTTTGGTACGTAACCGTATAGGTCAAAGAAACTTCAAATTTTCTGGAGAATACACAAAAATAGGGGGTGTTTGAATTACTTCTCTTCTCAAAATTACATGCCAATCTCTCCTTGACAACTTTTTTTTAAATACCATTTTACCCTCCTTGACAATTTTTTTCTAAAATGACAAATTTTTGACATGATTTGCAACTTTTACATTTGTTGCCCAAAATGACTCAAATAACCACAAAATGCAATGTAATCAGTGGTATGGATATGTTTGAAAAAATGCATTGCAAGTTCTTTTCTTGTGGTATGGATGTAGATTTATGTATGAAAAATGTTGTAGCATATAGACATATTTGATAATTCCAAACAACTCACTGCCTCCTTTCACAAAATGCTTTGGTGTGTTCAATAAAATGCAATATAATCAACATTATCAATATATTTCATAAAATGCATTACTTACTTTTGTTCTATGTGTGATTGTGAATATGTGGCATTCAACGTCATGCCAAGGAAATGACCAAAGCCTCTAACATTGGAAGAATGTACAGTAAAAAATGCAAGGAGAAGAGAATAAAAAATTGCAGCTTGTGAAGCAAAAGAATTGCAGCCCGTACAACCAAAAATTCCCATGCAATCTAAGAGAGATGTACAATTGGCAAAAAAAATGGCACGAATGGACAAAGTTCGTGGAAGGACACAAATGAATCCCCAAGTTGGAGGCACATCATCAACCATAGGTGAAGTTCAATGCACATCTCTAGTTGAAGACACACTGGCAACAACATGTGGTCTTCCAAGTACATCGGAAATTGAATCTACAATTGAAAACACACCATCAAAAACATTGCATTTTGAAAGTACATCAGAAAACACACCTCTATTTGAAGTCACTCCACAAACATCTCAAGTTGGAGGTACAACATCGTCTACATGTCAATATCAAGGTATGTCATCAATTGCATCTCTGATTAAAGGTACGCGATCTATTGTCGATGTTGTTGGCATTCCTAATGTTGACACAAATTTACATTTGAGAACTCCTCCTAGAGTTTTGCATAGAAAAACTAGATTTTTGATTTATATTGATTCCAATGTTTTGAAATGGATTCCTGATAAGATGTCAAAACGTACATGTCAAAGAGTTGCACAGAGGATATGGAGTTTTTTTTTAAGAAGCTAACTGAGGGTGGAAGATTCCAACTATTTTT
This sequence comes from Sequoia sempervirens, assembly GCA_007258455.2. Classification (NCBI taxonomy): domain Eukaryota; kingdom Viridiplantae; phylum Streptophyta; class Pinopsida; order Cupressales; family Cupressaceae; genus Sequoia; species Sequoia sempervirens. The sequence continues at coordinate 256,929,878 of VDFB02047230.1, read as the reverse complement.
TGAAATGATGAGGCAACTCAAATTTAGGGCCACCATGAAGGATCTTGGGCTGAGAGTTTTGAATGAATCAAGTGAAAATTCCATTGTAAAGAACTTGATGAGTGCATATGAGAGTGTGGGTTCTACCTCACACACGAAGGATAGTTGTGCCACAAGACGTGTGATGACAACAACACTATTAAGCATTAAAACAAGGAACAAGGTGAACCTTACAAAAAACCATTGGACATTCATGACTAGGGTACATAAGCACTAAATCAACAATCATCTTTCAATGAAACACTCACCAACACTCCAAAACTCTAAAACCCTCACTTTTGACAAGTTTCAAAGGGGGTTTATTGAAAACCTCACCTCCAGACCTCTCCTCACTATTTCAATGCCTCCAACACCTTCAAATATGTTTTCCCTTGCTTAATTAACTCTTAAAAAGTGTTGCCCCAAGTGTTTTCCATCACTACCTACTCTTAACCTCCAAATTTCACTCAAAACACACATTCTTAACAACTACACATCATGCCTAAACCCCCAAATGGCCACCCCTACTCCTAAAATCATGCACACATGCCCCCTACACCTAATTATTCCATTTCACTAAGTTACAATAGAAAACAATGGGTGGAAAAGATATTTGGTGGAAATTTCCGCACTGCCCCTGTGGAAAAAGCATGAATTTAGGCCTAGAAGGCATAACTTGAAGTAGCATATTAAAGAAATAGTTTGGAAGAATGCTATAGCCTGGTTGTTTTAGTTTTATCAAGTGGATTTCGATGTGATAAAAGGTCTACAAGGGCATGGTAGGTCATTTGGATGTTTGGGCTTGAAGCCCTAGTTGAACAAAGAGTGAAAATGGGTGAAATTGAGAGGTCTTAAGAAGGAAATGTGTGAGAAATTTTCGGGCAGAATAATTTGAAGGTGAATTAAGTTTGTGCATGGTGAAATAAGAGTGTTTGAAAATATTTTGAGGTTGAATGTGGTTTGGAGATAGGTTTTTCAATAAACACCTGCTTATTTAGTAAAAAATGAGGGTTTCATGAAAGAGGGTCTTAGCAAGCGAGTTTTGACTCAGTGGTTGAATAATTTGTGGTTTTGGAGGTAGTTTGAGAACTTTCCAATGGTATTTTGAGTGGTAAACAAGATTGAATGAGAGTTCCTTTGTTAAAGTGGGCTAATTGGAGCCCCTTTTTAAGCGTTCAAGGTTAGTTTGATGGTATCGTTCCAAAGTAAGTACATGTGATTGAGTTTGGATAGTTGTGGACCTACCTTTCATTTCATCACAAAGGACCTTATTCATGACCAAAAACATTAAGACACCCTAAGCACTAACTGGTGTAGGTGCACCAAGAGCATTTTATGCAAATATTGACAATTGAGGTCTTTTGGTTGTTTAGGGTTATCTGAGTCTTTTTGTTCAAACAATAAGGTCATTTAGACCATTTTATGATGTAAGGAGTCCTTTTATAGGTCTTTAGGTGGTTGGAAGGTCTAAGTTGCAAAATATTTCAAAAATTACAAAATTGTGTAAGAGTTATCAAAATTGCAACTTATTGTCAAATGGTCAAAGTTCAAGAGTCATCTTGTTGTAGTTCATGGAGAAAGCAGTTGGAATTTTTTTATTCATGTTTAGGCATGGTCCTCTTTTGCACCCAAACACGCTGAATCACTTTGAGCTACGTTCAACTGATTGAATCCTTTAAGAGTTTGAAGTGCAAAATGGCTGCAAACTTCAACATGACTTTACTCGGATACCATGACACTTAGAAACTTCTCGTCTGAGCCTATGCGATCACGTTGAGCCCCTCTACAATAACCTCTCTCGATTTTCTCTATCTTGGAGGCATTTTCTGTTAGAGTAAAGGTTTTAACTTAATTATGTTAATTAAGTTACCTTTATTCCTCTCTTAAGATTTCACTTTAGTTTGCATATTGTGACATTTAATAATTATATTAATTATTAAATGTCTACCTATTAGGGTTTCTTTAGGGTTGCACAATCTCCTTTTATAAGGATTGATCATTTTATTTTATCTTACTCTCTGATTAATACATTTTTCATATTTCAGAGTTTCAAAACCCTCTCTTTTTTTTTTCTCCATTCTCTTTCCTGTGACAGGTATCTCTTGCATGCAGGTGTTCTTGGGCTCTGAAGTTGGATCTGACAACTTCTACATGGTATCAGAGCAGACCTGTTGTATCCTGTTCTTGTTTTAAAGATTTTGGAGCTATGAGGGTTTCATCAGGCTTTCACAGGTTTTTCGGGTTGATTTTTTGTGGATCTGGCCTACTTCGTTCTTTGCGTTCATTTTGGGCCCAAACGGACCTCGCCGTTGGATTTGCAGCACCTGAAAACCTATATTTTCATATAAAACTTGTTTGATTCGGCCACAGTTGCTCAGGGAAGCAAAAAAAAATTTGCCCTAAGGCCGTACGGCCCTAGGACACGCTTTCTGAGACAAAAAAAATCAAAATACACAAAGGTTTTTGATTTAATTTTTAAGCGCTCAGTTAAAAAGTGGGCACCGCCCGGTGGCCACCAATCCGCCACCAGGCGGCCACCCACTCTCCACCGTCGCCAGTGGCCTCCCACAACCCCACCGGTCCACCACTCAGAAGGGATAGCCCCTGTGGGCTTTACACAGAAGCCCTATGGTCACGTGGGTGACCAGGGCCCCGCTGAAAGCCCCTAAGGGCTTTACACTGAAGCACCAGGGTCACATGGGTGACCAGGCCCCAGCCCCTTAGTCCACCCAGGCGACTAGAGGCTTATTTTTTTGCTTCTTGATCAGGGCTCCTTGAGGCTGATTGTGCATTTTAACCTACTTTCACTCAATCGGGTATAAAATGCTCAATTTTTCTCTATTTTTTGAACGAAAAAAGGCATTGGAAAGCTGGCTCCGAGCCCGATCTGATAGTGGAGGTTTGATCTCTTTTTTTTCTGCTTTGATGCCGTTTTATCCTGTCAAATCCAGAACTTGTGTTTTTCACTCCCAGGGGCATATCTTTTGCGTCCAAACTCCAGTTTGCACAAAAGAATAGGTGTTGGAAAGGTGTTGCAGTGATATTTCCAAATCTATAGTCTATTTCATCAGAAAAATTACCAGGTAAATTTTATTCAGTTTTGTGTGTTTTTACACTTTGCTCAATTACTTGGACATTCTGGCACCTACATGGGTTCTATTTGCGTGGGATGGGTCATATTAATTTGATCTACATGTTGTAAGGTCAGTTTTCTCAGATATTTTAATTTGAAGAGTTATCATGGGTTTTTCTACTCACCCTTCAGTTGTAATTCTGGAACGGGGTAATTATGAGTCATGGGTAAAGGGCATACTTACACATTGTAGGTGGCTTAATATTTTTCCTTATTTGTATGATCTCATACCTGAACCAGCCACTTCAGAGGGAAAACTAGCTTGGGATATCATTAGAGATCACATAGTAGGACCTATACTGTCTAGTGTTGATGATGACACTGTGTGGGCTATATCGGACATTGATTGTCCCCACCCACTTTGGACACATCTTTGGGAGATCTATGGAGACCCCAATCTCTCTCCATTCCCAGAGGATCCTGCTTCAGATTGTCTCTTACCCCTTTCTTGGAGAGATAATACACCCTTTGATCATGATATTTTAAAGGAACTTGAGTATTTAGATACCCTTACATATTCTGATGGATCAGAGGCTTGTCTCACAGTTCCTACTCTTCAGACTGAGACTTCATCAACATCTCCTGTTGTTCCTGATTTAGTGCAGCAAGGCATCATTCACCTTCCAGACATAGCAACTTTGGACTCTTATCTTGTAGACATCTTTTTTGTTTGTTGAGTCCTATATTGCAGATTTGGAGGATTATTTTGAGGACATTCATCTCCTCTACCTTGACACGCAGGTTATCATTGTACGCCCACCATTATTCATGCATTCAGAGGTTTCATTTCTGGATTCTCCATATCAGTTTGGATCTGGCATCATTTGTTTCAGTTCAGACAGAGAGATTCTTTAGCATCCTATCATGGCACACATCTTCAGATAGATTGGTTCATCACTCTTCACAGGATTTCTTCGACATCATCCTTTGGATCCGTTTCTTCCCAAGGGGAGGAATATCATTTGCCACTTTAGGATCTCCTTTTGGATTCTACATTAGGCATCTACCATTGTGACAGGAGTTTCTTCATTGTGGGGGGGCCTTCTTGTCTCTTTATATCTCTCCTATGGAGACCATTGTATATGTACTTATATGATAGAAGCTGTCTATGGGGGGTATCATGTAATCCACCTCCTATCCTTCTTTCATTAGTGCATTTCATTCCTTTCTTTTCTCTCTTTTTGGAGAAGAGTTTTTCCCATGAGGTTTTCTCTATTTCTCCACTTTATAGAGATTTGGTTGTATTCAGGTACCTGATTAGGCCTAGTTGTCGAGACCCTTGTTTGCTTTCATGCGTTGTAGTTACCTTTGCTTTCTTACACATGTTTGTAGCTGCATTCTTGCTCATCTTAAGGGGGTGTTAGAGTAAAGGTTTTAACTTAATTATATTAATTAAGTTACCTTTATTCCTCTCTTAAGATTTCACTTTAGTTTGTATATTGTGGCATTTAATAATTAATTTAATAATTATATTAATTATTAAATGTCTACCTATTAGGGTTTCTTTAGGGTTGCACAATCTCCTTTTATAAGGATTGATCATTGTATTTTATCTTACTCTCTGATTAATACATTTTTCATATTTGAGAGTTTCAAAACCCTCTCTTATTTTTTTCTCCATTCTCTTTCCTGTGACAGGTATCTCTTGCATGCAGGTGTTCTTGGGCTCTGAAGTTGGATCTGACAACTTCTACATTTTCTTGTGGCGGCGAGATTTCGCTTGGGGAAAAAGTTGTGAAATGCAAGTAGTGCAAAGTTGCAAAGTGGTGCAATTTTCGTTCTACAACTTGTGTGACCAAACTAACTATTCCAACACATCCGATTGGGTACATTTACGCTAGGCATGGTCCTCTTTCACACCCAAATGCACTGAATCGCTCTGAGCTACGTTCAACCGGCTGAATCCCTTAAGAGTCTGAAGTGCAAAATGGATGCAAACTTCAGCATGATGTTACTAAGACACCGTGACACTTAAAAAATTATTGTCTGATTCGATGGGATCATGTTATTCTCCTCTACAATAACCTCTTTTAGTTTTCGCTATCTTTGAGGTGTTTTTCTGTGGCGACGAGATTTCGCTTGGGGAAAAAGAGTTCGAATGCAAGTAGTGCAAAGTTGCAAAGTGGTGCATCTTTTGTTTTGCAACTCGTGTGACCAAAATAACTATTTCAATGCATCCGAGTGGGTATGTTTACATTAAGCATGGTCCTTTTTCACACCCAAACGTATCAAATTGCTCGGAGCTACATTCAACCAGCTGAATCCCTTAAGAGTTTGAAGTGCAAAATGGCTACAAACTTCTTCATGACGTTACTCGGACACCATGATGCTTAGAAATTTCTCATCTAAGCCTATGGGATTGAGTTGTGCCCCTCTACACCTCTTTCAATTTTCACTATCTTGGAAGCATTTTCATGTGGCCGCGAGATTTCGCTTGGGGAAAAAGTTGTCAAATGCAAGTAGTGCAAAGTTGCAAAGTGGTGCAACTTTTGTTCTGCAACTCGTGTGACCAAAATAACTATTCCAATGAGTCTAAGTGGGTATGTTTATGCTAGGAATGGTCCTCTTTTACACCCAAATGCACCGAATCGCTCCGAACTACGTTCAACCGGCTAAATCCCTTAAGAGTCTGAAGTGCAAAATGACTGCAAACTTCAACATGACATTACTCAGACACCACAATGCTTAGAAACTTCTCATTTAAGCCAATGGGATCGTGTTGTACCCATCTACAATAAAATATTTCTATTTTTTCTATCTTGAAGGCGTTTTCCTGTGGCGGCGATATTTCACTTGGGGTAAAAGTTGTCAAATGCAAGTAGTGCAAAGTTGTAAAGTGGTGCAAATTTTGTTTTGCAACTTGTGTGACCAAACTAACTGTTCCAATGCATTCAAGTGGGTACGATTATGCTAGGCATGGTCCTCTTTCACACTCAAACGCGTCGAATTGCTTAGAGCTACGTTCAACCGATTGAATCCCTTAAGAGTCTGAAGTGCAAAATGGCTGCAAACTTCAGCATGACATTACTTGGACACCGTGATGCTTAGAAAATTTTTGTATGAGCTTATGGGATTGTGTTGTGCCCCTCTACAATAACCTCTTTCAATTTTTTCTATCTCAAAGGCGTTTTCCTATGGCGGCAAGATTTCGCTTAGGGAAAAAGTTGTCAAATGCAAGTAGTGCAAAGTTGCAAAGTGGTGCAACTTTCGTTCTGCAACTCGTGTGACCAAATTAAATATTCCAACACGTCCAAGTGGGTACATTTACACTAGGTATGGTCCTCTTTCGCACCCAAATGCGCCGAATCGCTTTGAGCTACGTTCAACCGACTAAATCCCTTAAGAGTCTGAAGTGCAAAATAGCTACAAACTTCAACATGACATTACTCGAACACTGTGATGCTTAAAAAATTTTCATCTGAGCCTATGGGATCGTGTTGATCCCCTCTACAATAACCGCTTTCGGTTTTTTCTATCTTGGAGGCATTTTCTTGTGGCGGCGATATTTTGATTGGGGAAAAAGTTGTCAAATGCAAGTAGTGCAAAGTTGCAAAGTGGTGCAACTTGTGTGACAAAACTAACTATTCCAACGCATCTGAGTGGGTACATTTACGCTAGGAATGGTCATCTTTTGCACCCAAACACACTAAATCACTTCGAGCTACGTTCAACTGATTGAATCCCTCAAGAGTCTAAAGTGCAAAATGGATGAAAACTTCAACATGACGTTACTCAAACACCGTGACGCTTAGAAAATTATCGTCTGAGCCTATGGGATCTTGGCGTGCCCCTCTATAATAATCTCTTTTGGTTTTCGCTATCTCGAAGGCATTTTCCTGTGGCAGCAAGATTTCGCTTGGGGAAAAAGTTGTCAAACGCAAATAGTGCAAAGTTGCAAAGTGGTGCAACTTTTATTATGCAACTTGTGTGACCAAAATAATTGTTCCAACACATCCGAGTGGGTACGCTTACGCTAGGCATGGTCCTCTTTCACATCCAAATGCGCCAAATCGCTATGAGCTATGTTCAACTGGTTGAATCCCTTAAGAGTCTGAAGTGCAAAATAGCGACAAACTTTAGTATGACATTACTCGAACACCATGACACTTAGAAGCTTCTTGTCTAAACCTATGGGATCATGTTGTGCCCCTCTACAATAACCTCTCTCAGTTTTTTCTATCTCAAAGGTTTTTTCTTGTGGTGGCGAGATTTCACATGGGGAAAAGATTGTCAAATGCAAGTAGTGCAAAGTTGCAAAGTGGTGCAGCTTTTGTTTTGCAATTCGTATGACCAAACTAACTATTCCAACGCGTCCGAGTGGGTAATTTTACACTAGACATGGTCCTCTTTCACACCCAAATGCTTCGAATCGCTCTGAGATACATTCAACTGGCTAAATCCCTTAAGAGTTTGAAGTGCAAAATGGCTACAAACTTCAGCATGATGTTACTCGGACACCGTGATGCTTAGAAACTTCTTGTCTGAGCCTATGGGATTATGTTTTTCCCCTCTATAATAACATCTCTCATTTTTCACTTGGAAGGAAAATAAGCATGTCTAAGTCAAGAGCAAGTCTGCCCAATCTTGGCAAGGCACAAGCAAAGTCTGTCATGCCCATGGTCAAGGAAAATGTCCAAGATGCAAAGTTTACTTGGGAAAGAAAAGCTATGTCCAAACTGCTGTCAATTCTGCCCTTGGATTGAATAATGCTTGTCCAAGGCAAAGGTAAAGTCTGCCTAACTCAAAGCTCATAAATGGAAAAGACAACGTAAAGTCAACCCAACTTAAAGCATACATGGAAAAGACAACTTAAAGTTTGCCCCAAGCTGAAAATAGGAGATGGAAAACATATCTTGAAGTCCTCCTTAGACTAAGATCAAAGGGGACATCCAACACGCTGAGATGGTGCCTTGTCATCTTCCAACCAATCAAATTGTTCCAAGCTAGCATGTCTAGGTTCAATGAACCTGACACTTCATACTGCAACAACTTTTTATTGTTGGTTTGTATTTAGCAGAAGGACAACTGTCCCCAAATGTAATTTTCTCATTGGTTGAGAGGTAGTTAGTTGTTACAAACCCTAATTAGGGTTTTATTTTGTAATCTCAGTCGTTGATTCGAAATCAATCTTGGCCATTGAATTGTATTCGGGGAGCCTATAAATTGAGCTCGCCCCTCATTTGTAAAACATGGGAGCACCCATCACATTCTACCGGTTCACTACCTTTTCCATGCTTTCGCTTACTATTATGCTTTGATAGATTTTTTCAAAGCATCCATCGCTTTTCCAAAAGCACTTGTTGTAGGCTCTTAGCCACAGTAGAAAGACAATGAACTGTTTGATAAAATGCTTTGGTAGACATGTATGAAAAATGTGGTAGCATAGACAAGGTAGTAAACTATTTGAAAAAATGCCTCAAAGAAATGTGGTCTCATGGTGATGGAATGCCATGACAATCCAAGGAATTTTCTTGTCATGGCATTCCATCACCATGAGACCACATTTATTTGAGGTATTTTTTCAAATAGTTCGCTACCTTGTCTATATTATTGCTTACTATTACGGTTTGATAGATTTTTTCCAAGCATCCATATAACTTGTTCAAAAGCACCTATTTTAGACTTTTAGCCATAGCAACAAGGTAGTGAATTGATTGATAAAATGCTTTGGTAGACATGTATGAAAATTGTGGTAGCATAGATAAGGCAGTGAACTGTTTGAAAAAAATCCTCAAAGAAATGTGTTCTCTTGGTGATGGAATGCCATGAAAAGCACATTGAGACCACATTTCTTTGAGGCATTTTTTTGAACAATTCACTTCCTTGTCTATGCTATTGCTTCTTATTATGTTGTGATAGATTTTTGCCAAGCATCCGTAGCTTGCTTGCAAGCACCTATTTTAGGCTTTTATCTATAGCAGCAAGGCAGTGAACTGTTTGATACAATGCTTTGGTAAACATGCACGAAAAATGTGGTAGCATAGACAAGGCAATGAATTGTTTGAAAAAATGCCTCAAATAAACGTGGTCTCATGGTGATGGAATGGCATGAAAATCCAGAGCAATTTGCATGTCATGGCATTCCATCACCATGAGACCACATTTCTTTTAGGCAGTTTTTTCAAGTAGTTCATTGCCTTGTCTATAGTATTGCTTGTTATTATGCTTTTGATAGATTTTTTCCAAGCATCCATAGCTTGTTTGAAAGCACTTGTTTTATGCTTTTAGCCATTGCAACAAGGCAATGAACTGTTTTACAAAATACTTTGGTAGACATGTATGAAAAATGTGGTAACATAGACAAGGCAGTGAACTATTTGATAAAATACATCAAATAAATCTAGCCTCATATAATGCCATGATAAGAAAATGCAATTGGTAGCTGCTCCTACTTATTAGTTATGCAATGTGAAGTAATTGTATAAATGTTTAGGTTGACTTTGTAAAAACTGTATTGTAATTGAAATTTTGTCATCTATCAGCATCTAGTTATTAGTTATGTAGTGTCAAGTAATGCTTTGACTTTGAAAGATGTGCAATAAAATGTAATCAACGATATCAATATAAACTAGAAAAAATTATTTTTACAATTCATTAGTTAAAATCTTTATTTTATTTGCTCTCTATATCTCTATATGCTATGGAAATACCTTTGAATCTCAAAATAAATAGATTTATCTCTTGTTCTACAATTTTTTACGTTTTTTTTAAATATGATTTTTCCTTGACTTTTTAAAAAACTCTTATACTTCTGGTTTGTCAAAAATTTCCGCAAAAGATTTTTGCTACTATGCATTCGAAGCATGAAGCATACACGTGAATACACACACTATACATGAAGTATACATGTGAATAAGTGAAGCATACATGCGAATAAGCGAGGCACAAGTAATTGAAGTATTCCAAAGGATACAAACCACCAGGAATGAAGCTTATTTACACAATACACTTTAGCTGTAGCTTATTGAGCAATCGATAGTAATTAATTAAGCATTAGATGTAAACAAAGTCCATGCCTACAACATTCAAGCATACGATTTACACAATATGCATGATAACATCATTCAAGAATGGCAGTAGCAAAATAGGATTTTTTAAATCAAAAAGTCGTAAGCTATACAATGATATATATTGATAAAAGTATATACAATATATCCAAAAAAGCCATACAGGCTTAGTACAAAGGAGCCATATTATGGACATAAAATGTCACGTATATATCGATAGTACAAAACATATGTTCCAAAATGCCAAATAGGCATACAACAAACAACCCTAATATACTCATTTCCCTCTAGGGGAAGGAAATAGATCCCATGCTGCCTTCGAAATTCTTGGATGGAGTGATTGTTGGTTCTCTGGTCTTTCGAACACACTCACTAGTCCTCTCTTCACTCTAGACCTTCAACTGATACAATAAAATGTAAAGACGTCAATACATAGAAATTGAATTGTGGAATGACATAACAAAATATAATCACTTATCGTATACAAATAGTCATCATTCACATTTACATCATTACCATGTCCACGATCTAGAGTGACAACCACCTGTAGCAACCATCAAGATAGAAATTAAGCTACACAAAAGTATCGTGAAAATTTTCTACAATAGACCATAAAAGAGCAAATATAATGTCAAATCAACTAATCTGTTGCATACCTCTCTCGATGGATCAGAACTGGCTATTGCCGCAACAACTTCGTGCTCCATCGTGCCACCAACATCACCAGGGTTGTTTAATGTCAACATCTACAAATGGTAAATGAAAGAGTAAATGGTAGGGTGAACTATAAATGCTAATGGGATGGGATTAGGAAGGAATAAAGGAACAAAAGGTGAATTAGGAGAAGATAATGTGACACGATCAAGGAATACAAATGCAATGCTTGTGTTTCTCATCAATTTTTTAGATTTGTATATGCAAAATTATGAAAACTAGCTAACATTGTTTTACAACACCATTATTGAATAAAGACTACCTAAGTATAAGTTGTTTGAGGAAATGAATTGCAAGGTGTGGAGGTCAAAGGTCCACTAGGAAACTGTTTGAAATCTAAAGCATGCTATGAGACAAACATTCAAATATAACATTCAATTGTTCAAATGCAATAATAATATCTTTAATACTAGTTGCATACATGTGGACTCAATGTCGAGAACGAATAAGGGTTTATAGGAATGGGGCACGTCTCATGAACACTCTGACCCTGAAATTTCATCATATCAAAATTCTACTAATTTACTTATTCTTAAATTTCAAAATATAATTTAATAAACAATATTAAATGAACTTGTTGAATTTTACCTGAGTGTCAATGTTGAATGTATCATTCAACAAATCATCTGTGAAAGCCATTGCCTCTGCAACTGATGTAGGTTGTGTAGCTGCATCCCGAGCACTTTGATAATCGTTTGTGCAAACTACACCACAAGCACCACAATGGTGGGGTGGAGCTCAAGGCCTACATGTCTCCTCCACACTAGGCTCTACTAGAGGCCTCACACACTATAAACTGGTCTAGGTGAGTGAGCCAATTGACTCTAGCATGTCCACCTCTGCACTATCCTTAACAATAGAAGGAACGACGACATGCTCCACCATGGTTTTGGCCAAAGGTCTCAATGCCAACTGTGGATTATGTCGTGCAACAGGTCTATCATGTGTGGAGCCCCCACCTCTACCCTGAAATTCTAAGATGTAAAAAAAAATTGGCATCTTATTGAGGATAAACTCACAATAGAGTTTCCTCAAAAAGTATTGTGGTACCTCATGGTTATTGCATGGAGGTTGGTCAAATACCATCCACCACCGCTCCCAAAATTTATTTTTAATTAACTCATGGTGGCACCAATGGATGGAGAACCTCCTGCATGTATGAGACAAAGGCGCGTTGGTTTTCGGGCCTGTAAATAGGGCACACAAGTCGGCTTTGCTATTTTTTTGTTTTTTAACATCTGCATATGAAAACCTCTAGCATAATATTGTCTCATCTCATGCCTCTTATTTGACCAAGAATTTATTTTCTTGCTCATTTCTCCTACATGAGATACAATTGACTTCAATGATTTAACAATCCCTCTCCTATAAAGGTGGGTTTAGGCATGCTCAATTAATCTTCCAATTAATTGTTCAATGTCTCTTTTATTGTTTTCAATTTGATTTAGAATATTTTCTTGTGTTCCTTGAGGATGCTTATGAATTGATGGAGGGGTTTCAGGTTTTTCTTGAATAGGAGGCTCTTCCTGAGGGGGTGACTGTGAATTCTCAATGTTCGGAGATGGAGTTTCATTCCTTGAGAATGAGAAAAAAATTCTATTATAAAAACCTATTTCAATCTGCATTCTAAATCAAATTTGAAATAAATAGACTAAAAATACATACCTCTTCGCAATCTTCGACGTCTCTGACGTGTTGGTGGCATTCTCGTGAAAAATAGCAAGCTAAAGATGCAAATAATGGATGATATTTGGCGAGTGCGAGTTGTAGACTTCAAATCCTCCAAGCCAAGCCACAGGTTGAAGTGAAATGATGTTTCAAAATGCATTTTTTTCTTTTATTTACCTTTTGCATTTGGCGCACGCCAAATGACTTTTTTGGTGCACACCAAATGACTTGAAGTCATTTGGCGTGTGCCAAATCGCCAAATGGCCAATTTCGGCCTTTTTTTGTGAATTTTTACAATTTGACATCTAAATTGTGTCACAGATTGATGCACTTACCCATTTCTATTATCTCTCTCTCTCTATCTCTATATCCATCTTTGTTTCTCTCTCTTCTCTCTTTTTTTCTCCCTATCCCTCTTTTTATCCCTTTATTTATATATTTGTTCCTCTTTATCTATCTTAATCTCTTTCTCCTCCTTTGTCTCATTTTGCTCCCTCTCTCTTGCTCTCTCTTTTTTCTTTCTCCACCTATCTATATCTTATCTCTATATCCCTCTCCCTTTTCTCTTCCTTTCTCTTCCTTTCTCTTTCTCTCTCCATATGTTTGTCTCCTTAAGTGTGCAATGGGTACATTGAAGAGGTCTTAAAGGTGAATCATCACATCCTTAATCAAATGACATGCTACCTTGAGCATAAATTCCCAAGGACACATGCCATCCTTGGATTGTTGACATGAAATGACCAATCAAAAGTTAGTTTATGTTTTCTCTCTTTTCCCCTGTATCTCTTATATTTCTCTCTCATGCTCTCTTTCTTTGTCTATTCCTCTCTCTCTCTCTATCTCTCTATCTAAATTTTTCTCCTTCTCTCATTCTCTATCTTTTGATTTTTTCTCTCTTCATTAGTCGATAGGCTACATATATTGTGAGATTTGAGGCTAAAATAAGTCTCATGCCTGCAAACCACTATTGAGTCGTTGGAAAGCAAGTTTCAACTGCCATTTAATGGTAAACCAGATGCATTTTAATGGTAAAATCCTTTAAATATTAGGTAAAAGCCTATAAAATCTCACTTTTCACATAGGAGTCATATATATATTGATTTGACAACTGGATCAAAACATTCTATTTCCATTTGTAGTATTTTTTGTCAATTTGATGACAACTTTCGTTTTTTATTTGCATTGATTTATGTTTTAAATCTGTATGCAAATATTTTATAATTAGATAATACTTAATTTCTTTAAAGAACAAATCTAGATGTCTAAATTTATTTCATTCCATTATTTAGCACTTATTATTAATTGTTTAATTACACCACATGCAACTAGAATTTGTAGCACATCCAAAACACATACTCTCTAACATATTAACATACATATAATTTTTTATCGGTGTAATCCTTGAACCTCCTTTAGGTGCAAGTGCTAGTATATATATACCTCTCTATAGAATTGTCTCCCCCTCTATGTCTTTATATAAAAGCATATTAATTATTAATTATAATATATATAATTATATTATATATAATTTAATCTAATATTATATAAAATATATAATATATTAATTATATTTTTGTATTATATAAAAATATAATATATAATATTAAATAGTATAATTATATTATTTATAATTTATTTTGTATTATATTAAATATACACAATATATTAATTATACTAATATATATGGAATCTTTAAAACCTAAATATGGAATCTTTGTAATTTTCATTTTAATAAACACTCTTAAACCCTCGTTGAAACCTTATTTTCACTGTAGCTAGCGAAATTGGAGAAGTGAAAAGTCAATACCAGCAAGGAAGAGTTTGGAGGAGCGGAAACCAATAGCAATGGGGAAAAGGGGGGAAACGGCGGAAAACAGTCGTAAAAATGTCGGCAAATATTGAACGGATGGGGAAACGGGGGGGAAACGGCGGAAAACAGTAGTAAAAATGTCGGCAAATATTGAACGGCTCAAATTCGTTTAATCGTAATCCATTCTCTGTCCACAAGTCTGCACCGTCGATAGACAAAACGAATGCGAGAAAGCTCAGTGAGAGAACGCCTTATAATAAAAATGGGTCCCTCTGTATTGACTTCACGTACCATCATCTGCAATGTGTGGTAAGAGTTCTAACATCCGTATGTATTTGAAATCAACAATTAAAATTTCGCTGCATTTACTTTATTTCATGTGCAGAAAAAAACAAATTAATAAGGTGAGCACGGCTGCCGTGTCACATAAGCATGGGAAGAAAAGACTAAATAAAAATGGGTCGCTGTGTATTGACTTCACGTACTATCATCTGCAATGTGTGTTAGGAGTTCTAACATCTGTACGTATTGAATTCACACCTAAAATTTCGCTGCATTTACTTTACTCCATGTGCTGAAAAAACAGTGAGCACGCCAGAAGTGCCAAATACTTCAGTGTTCCGTAGCGGAAGGGAAGAAAAGACTATATAAAAGTGGGCCCGTCCGTAATGATTTCACGTGGGCAATTTATAATCATACAATATAAGTTGAACGTGTGGTACGATCAGTTCAACACCGTGCTTTCTGTCTTTTATATGCTTTGCACATCACCTCGTCATCTGTTCGCAGGCCTTTTTCATTGCTCTCTATCGTTTGTTCTTCCTCTCTGTGTGTTCAATCCAGTCCAACTTCATGGCATCTACTTCAACGCCCGCCTTTGACAGATACCACCCTCCCACACCTAAGCTTCCTTTCCAAAGCGGTAAGAGGTATCATGTGTTTCTGAGTTTCAGGGGACCAGATGCCAGGAAGACTCTGGTCGATCATCTCTTTCAAGCTCTCTCTGCAGCAGGGCTCAATGTCTTCATTGACTCTCATAAATTGGAAAAGGGCGAAATGATTTGGGAGAGCTTGGAAAGAGCAATCGAGAGCAGCGCCATACGCATTCCTATATTTTCGAGAGGATTTGCAGCCTCAGCTTGGTGTCTCAAGGAGGCCGCTACAATGTTGAGCACCCCTGCCTTGATTATTCCTCTATTTTATGATGTGGAACCAACTCATGTTAGATACCCTTTAAGTGAGTCCAGTCCCTACAACCAATCATTTCTCAAACATTATGCACATTCAGATCGATACACAAGAGAAGAGATTGACGGGTGGAAGAATGCCCTTGTGGAGATCTGTAAACACTCAGGGTGGTCCATGGATCTAACTCAAGGGTAAGTAACCACCCTCACTTTCTGTTTGCTTTTCGATATTTTTGATTTATTATTCCATGGCTGCTGCTGATAATGGATAATATATATGTCTCCATTTTAAGTATATAATTATAAGTATGGTTGATAGTGTTTTTGGATATGACTGACGAAAAGTTTAGTTTTTGGGTGATTTTTTTGTAATTAATGTGAATATAAAACCTGTATAAACTAGCAATCGCAACTTCGTGTGCAATGGGTACGCGGAAGACATACTAGTTAATTTTTTGTTGAATTGGTTTATTATTAATTGGAAAAAGCAATTGATAGCCGTAAATTACAAATTGTCCATTAGAGCAGTGCAGCAGTGACTATAACCTAAAAATTTCTGAGCCATTTCTATACAGTATTCTTGATTTGCTAGATGAAACATTGTCCTGAGCCCCCATTTACTTATTGGAGAACTTCTAACACTTGCCCAGATATCCTTACGCAATTCCAAGTCTTGTATATGAGCAAATCATCAGAGACAGTATTTTCTTACAAGCTTCATTTGCCTTCTCAACTAAATAACTTTTCTCTTTTCTATTTTCCCAAACATATACACAAAGCAACAAAATATCATCCTCCATTTTGAACTTCAATAAGTAAATGGGCTACCTGTAAGCATGTATTCAGGTTGAAGAATTCCATGATTGGCAACTATAAATGGGCAAATCATGTGACAAGATTTCCAAAAAAGGCACATAAGAGGAAAAGCTCAAAAAACAGGACCAAATGCAAAGGGAAGCAGAGCTTATACGAACAAGATATAAATGTTTGAAGGTAGGATAGTATTTTGTTCCTTAATGGGAAAACGTAAATAATTTTAATACTCTTTAAATAATCCCTTGGACATACATGCAGTTCGTGACAAGTTCTTATAAGTATAATTTAGCTGAAAAGTGGGCACAAGAGTTTCTGAAGACTTGACCCACTCTTACACAAAATACACAACTTACCAACTTCTCTACTACAATCTTGAGATTGTAATGAGACAAACTAATAGAAACGAAGGCTATAAATAAATAAAAGGTTTAGAAAATAGTAATTTAAAAGTAAGGCTAGGGATTGTTGATTATCATTAAACATTTGAGCAAGAGAGTGCCAGATTTGGACAGAAAGTATTGGTTTTAGAGTTCATGACGAGGGGGAATTTGGAGACAGTATTGCATTCCATGGGTAACTCTTTGAGCTTCAGGGAGATATTGAACATAGCAATCGATGTTATCCATGGATTAGAATATCTGCAGCATGCCTACTCTCTAAAAGTTGTAAAACAAAAAAATACGTACATATAATTTTATATTGGTGTAACCAAAAGCTCTGTGGGCATCGATGTGGTGTTACATGTGAACAACAGGAACGTTGAGGAAAGTTCCCAGAATGTAGTGTTTAGTTTAATATTCACTATTTTGAATTTTCCATTTTGAGCAAAATTAGAATCCATTTCGCAGGTTGTGCTTCTTGTGCAAATTTGTAAGATGAGTTTTCTGTATTCAACTGCATTAAAATTTTATGCAATGGAGTTCATAACTTCTTTGTTTAAAGTTTGAGTCTGAAACTGCCATAGGTCAATTAGGATAAATTTTGGTCTATTTTTTTGCAGGTACTCTCTAAAACTATTAAGGCGCCAACAGACTTCAAATCCCATAATTACATGGACTTTAAGCCCAAATCGGAAACAATAAATGTTAAATATCAGATGTATCCCATCTTAAACACTCCCTATTTCACAGGAAAAATCAACTGTAGATGGTCATTTCACATGTTGTAACAAGGTAGATCGTTATCTTTTCTTAAAGTACCTACCATGTTTTATCTAAGCTAATCACAATAACCATTATTTTCTAGGTTAATGGTTGCACAAGGATAACTGAATTACAAAGTGATCCAGCCGATTCAGCATACTATCATGCATATTAAATAAAAAAAAACTGTTCTAATATTAAAATGGACATCTTGGAGTCTTTGCATGTCTTTGAGATATGGTTGCATAAGGATAACTAAATTACAAAGTGATCCAGCCGATTCAGCATACTATCATGCATATTAAATAAAAAAAACTGTTCTAATATTTAAAATGGACATCTTGGAGTCTTTGCATGTCTTTGAGATTACACAAATATCTGAACAGTCTTTACATATCTTTGAGAAGACAAAAAAATCTTTAACAGACCTAATTCAAGATTTAAACATAAACACCATTGTTCTCAAGAAAAGGAGTAAACCTTTAAAACTCAGCTGAAGCTACAGAAGAGACAACATGTTTCAGTATTCAAAGATGGAGATTACGAGTTGTATTAACCTCAATTTTTTCTGGTTAATTTGAAATGACAGTTAACACCAAGCTACTCTACTGGTGTGCTTTTTACATAAATATAACTTAGAAACAATTCTGATTGTCCTGCAGGAATGAATTTGTTATTACTTGATTGCATGTAATGTCAAACCAATATAGATGTCTACACACTCGAGATAAATATGTCACCAATATGCATCTAAATTCTATTTTTAGTATACAATATGCATTATATAAATACATAAACAAACATAAAGATGATTATGTCAAAATTACAATAAATAGTTCAACTTGCATTAACATGAATAAGCATGAGACGCATTAACATGGATAGCTCAGGCAGCTGCAATTTTTGTTGTTCTTGATTTATCTGTGCCCATCAATAATATGTCCCTGTGCACAAATTATCATCTAGTCTCTGCAGCCAAAATATTAATATATATTACAATATACTCCAGTAAATAATTAGAGCCCAAGAATTCTTTTAACAGAAGCAAATTCAATAAAAAGAAAATGGGTAAAATAGAGGGCCCAAGCAACCTCCATTTTATAGGACTTAACTTTTAAAACATAATATCTACTTCTTAAACATATTACTCTGCATCAAATTACTTTTAAAACACAGCAGATGGCAGGTGCACTCTTAACTCTTGGGACGTGTGAATACATATGCCAGCACTGCCAATTTCCTAAAAAAGGTTTTTGTGGGTGATTGGAGGAGGTGATCAATTAAATGTAAGTGAATGTGTTTCTAGATAACAGCTAGCCATTAAGGAACTAAGGGATTTGAGAAGATAACCAATAGGCAATAAGTAAAATGTAATAATCAACGAGTGTTAAATTTAACACAGTGAATGAAATGTAAATGTTTTCGATTGACCACAAAATATGTCAGGAAAGATCCAACAAAGGAACTCATTATGGGAGAAACAACATTGAATGCTACCACCTAACAGTGAAGAATATCAGATTGAGGTTGTTTTATAGGTTCACGTTAGCACTGTCTTTTAACAAAATTGGTTGCAGTAGGATAGTTATTGATTTTTTTTGAACTATTGCTTACTTTTCTGAATTGCTCACACATAAGAGGGCAAGTGCCCGGTTAATGTCTACATCATGTTGGGATGATTGGTCTCTTGTTTCACTCATTTTTTCATTATGGGAGTGAGATATAGAATGATAATATCAACCTATATGATGTGCTATTTGTTGACATTACCTTTCTGTAGCAATATTATTTTTAGCACGCAGACAGCAGTTTACTATGAACATTGTCCTTTCAATTGTAAATATTGATGGTGTTCCAACAAGGCAATCTTGTAAGTTGTAAGTATAATAAAAAAGAAATAAACCTTCTCCCATTTGTTCTACCTGAGTGATCACAGTCGGTGTTGTATACTTCCAACACGTGTAATTTTTTGCAAATTAGTTTATAATTCCAAATCTCTTTGTGGGATTAGGCAAAAATTCTCAAATTTGAATCCTTTTGATATTAATCTCTGAAGTTTTTTTATTTACCCCTATTTGAAGAATATAAATATATATGCTATACAGTATACCTATACTGTTGAAATAGAAAGAATAAGGCCTCTTCATTGGGGATTTAAATATAGTTAAATCAAATGATAAGAAGAGAAAGCTTCAATACAATAACCAATGAAGCACTTATTGAACTTCTCACATCAATCAATTTGATAGGACTACATAGATGGCCTATGCACTTGGACCAACAAAAGAAAAGTAATAGTCATATAGCTGAAAACCCAGACAGAATACTTGTTTCCGAGAAATGGATATGCCCAAGCAAGAAGTCCAAAAAAAATTCTTTCCAGCAACTGCAACTCTCTTTGATCACTCGCCTATACTTCTTTCTATCAGTTGAAGCATCAACACTTCAAATCACCATTTAGATTTGAAATAATAGTTTAAACATACCTGGTCATAAACTGTATAGGCTTGACAAAATATTTTACACAGTTGACTCCATGCCCAATGTCTTACTCATGGCACATCATTTCTTCTATATCAAAAGTTTACTCAGATGACTGCCTACAGCTCTATTTGTTCAACCTCAAGATCTCCAAGAAGAAACCTCATCTGATAATGACCTTCTCTCTTTGGATGAGCCTGGGATTCCAGATCAATTAGACATTGATGGAGCTTCTAGTCAAGAAATGGAAGCACCTAAATAGTCCAACCAAAATCTTCTCACAAGTGGGCCAACAAGTCCAGCAAACTTTGAAATATTTAAGACCTAATGAAAGAGGAAAAAAAGGCACATGAAGTTATTACAAAGCAAGGCAGCAAGCTCAATCTAATATTGAAGGTAACTTGGAGTCTTGATGAACTCAATATCACAATGGACTTAGAACCAATTTCCTATAAAGAAGCTAAGGATATTGTACTATGGAGGCAAGCTATGCAAACTGAGTATGATGCTCATCTAAATATAGTACATGGGAGTTGGTTGATCCTCCACTTGGTTGTAAACCTATTGGTTGCAAGTGGATCTTTAGAAATAAATATAAAGAAGATAGTTCCCTTGACAAACATAAAGCTCACCTTGTTGCAAAAGGTTATGCTCAAAAAGAGGGCATAGATTATGATGAAATAGTACATCATAGAAATAAAAATAGTACATGGGAGTTGGTTGATCCTCCACTTGGTTGTAAACCTATTGGTTGCAAGTGGATCTTTAGAAATAAATATAAAGAAGATAGTTCCCTTGACAAACATAAAGCTCACCTTGTTGCAAAAGGTTATGCTCAAAAAGAGGGCATAGATTATGATGAAATGTTTGCACCTATAGCGAAATGGACTACCATTAACGCCTTGTTGGCTCTTTTGGGACAAAATGGGTGGAAAGTTCATCAAATGGCTGTCAAAACTGCATATTCTTCAATGGTGATCTCAAAGAAATAGTATATATGACTAAACCAGAAAGATATGTAGTCAATGGTCAAGAACACCAAGTATGCAAGCTCATAAAATCAGTGTATGGCTTAGAGCAAGTCTCCCGAACTTGGTATGAAAAACTCACCGAGCATCTCTTAAAGTTGAATTTCAAGCATTTTGAATTTGATGATGCAACTTTTTTTATTAAAAAAGTTGATAGCATTGTTGTTTATCTTGTTGTTTATGTGGATGATTTATTTCTCACTAGTAATAATGAGGATTATAATCACAATTCCCTTGACAAACATAAAGCTCACCTTGTTGCAAAAGGTTATGCTCAAAAACAGGGCATAGATTATGATGAAACATTTACACCTATAGTGAAATGGACTACATTCATGCTTTGTTGGCTCTTTTGGCACAAAATGGGTGGAAAGTTCATCAAATGGATGTCAAAACTGCATATTCTTGAATGGTGATCTCAAAGAAACAGTATATATGACTCAACCAAAAAGATATGTAGTCAATGGTCAAGAACACCAAGTATGCAAGCTCATAAAATCAGTGTATGGTTTAAAGCAAGCCTCCCGAACTTGGTATGACAAACTCACCAAGCATCTCTTAAAGTTGAATTTCAAGCATTTTGAATTTGATGATGCAACTCTTTTATTAAAGAAGTTGATAGCATTGTTGTTTATCTTGTTGTTTATCTTGTTGTTTATGTGGATGATTTATTTCTCACCAGTAATAATGAGGATTATAATCAAAATGTGAAAGGTAAATTGAAGGAAAGGTTTGAAATGATTGATTTGGGTCATCTTCATTACTATTTGTGTATTCAGGTGATTCAAGTGATTCAAAAACCCAAGTATATCTTCATCACCTAGCAAAAATATATTGGTGAACTTCTCAATAAGTTTGGCATGGCTGACTGCAAACCACTTAGTACTCCTATGGAGCAAAATTTGAAAATCACATCAAATGACTCTACAACATTGGTTGATGCAACTACATACATGCAACTTGTTGGTAGTTTGGTTTATACAACAACTACCAGCCCACATATTTCTTTTGTTGTTGGAGTTCTCTCTAGATTCATGCAACAACCTCGAGATAATCATTGGTTAGAAACTAAACAAGTTCTTCAATATTTGTAAGGCACTCAAAACTATGGGCTTAAATACTCCAAGGCAACGCACTTCTCTTTGCTTGGATATTCAGATTTTGACTATGCAGGTGATTTGGAAGATGGCAAATCTACATCCGGTTTCAAAATGCATCTCAGGTCTGCATTTCTTGGAAATCTAAGAAGCAACCAGTGCTAGCTCTATCCTTTGCAAAAGCCAAATATATGGTAGCCTCTGAGGCAACTTGGGAAATCTTATGGCTTTGAAGAATTCTTGAAGATTTACAGGAACAGCAAGTTTCATCCACACCACTCTTTGTTGACAATCAATCTGCAATCAAAATGGCCAAAAATCCAGTCTTTCACAATCAATCCAAACACATCAACACTAAGTTCCATTTGATTCAACACCATGCGAAAGATGGAAGTGTACAACTCAAATATTGTCCCTCTGCAAATTAGCCCACAAATATTCTTACCAAAGCATTTAAATAAGAGAAGTTTGAGAAATTTCCAAGAATGCTTGATTTAACCCCTTCAGCTTTCAGCTTTTTGTCAACATATTAATCATCAGGTTAATTTTGTTCTGTTTCTCTTTCAGCTTTTTGTCTGTTCAGAAAGTTTAACTTTTTTCTCACTGCATTTAAATGTATTCTCCATTTAAAATTAATATACTGTTTTTTCCATTGCTTTTGTATTTATAACTCCTGGCCTGACATACATGATTACGTTATAGAAATGAAAAGTCAAACCACTAAATATGAAGATATATATAGACTTCCATTTTTCTTTTCATGCAATTCAATCTTAGCAAAGGCATTTCATCAAATAGACAATTAAAACTCGTGGTTATGGTCAAATGTAGACATTTTCCAATCAGCTAAACATAAAAGTTCGTTCTGATCTGGTCATTTTAATTTTCCAACATTTTTAATTACTATTTCAACTTTTTAATATATACAACGGTTTTACACAGATACTAGCATCTATGCCCTTTAAGTAACTAATTACAACATGCTAAATAAGCCTTTAGAATAAAATCAAGTAGTTTGAACCAAAATGTCTTTGGTACTCCATAACCATAAGTGTCACAAAATCTACTGGGACAGATTTAAAACCTAAATAAATTTGGTATATATACTTAAAACCCAAATCTAAGACCCGACATAGGCAAGCAACATAATAGAATTTATCCAGATTTAAGAAACCATAAAGAATGGTAAAATGTAGGAGTGAATAATGATCAAGAGATGCTTACCCCATTGTATGAGAATTGGATCAAGAACTGCTTCCTGAAGAGCTTTCAATTTCTTTCCATTGACATTTGATATTCTTTTTCCTCTAGCTTTGCAATCTAGAGCTGAACAGGCTTCCTGAAACCAGTTCAATGTCATGATTTCACCGAGGTATCTCGGAACAGGACCTTAACATATACACCCTGAATACATCTAGGAACTATTGAATAATAGATAATATCATTTAAAAGACATCAGATTTCCACAGCCCATAATGATTAGTGCAAATTATTTCTGGATTCCACCGTATAGCATTTGCAAATACTACACAGTGGAATCAAGAAATAATTTGCACTAGACAATATCATTTCTAAAAGTTAGAAGTATGGTCTAGGCCTGCCACCCAGAAGAAACATTTTTTCATTACCTGTTTCCTACTTACCAGTGCGAGTCTGCCTCCATTTGCTTTGATATAGTGCATGCCTGTGTTTATAAGTTGCTTTGCATAATATCAACAATTATCTCCACAAGAAGATTGTCCATTTCAGAAATTCCGAAAATGGTTTGCATCTGTCACAGCAATTTCTCTTGCAACAATCTTGAAGATAAACTTGGTAACACTGTGGCTCTCATTACATATTCTAAGATTCTGGACAATTCTAATAGTTGTGTCAGGTGATCTATGTAACAATCCTAAAGCAACTGCCAACTTCTCCCTATGGTGGCAGAGTAATAATTCCTTTTTCTTCTCTTCGTCTTTAAATACATGGCTTGTATCTGGAATGTACCCTGCTGCCTTCATCTACCAAGACAATTTCTCCAGCTTTGCACAGATCCCCTGTGTTTGTGGGTGTGATGTGTCACATACACAAAAGGCATGGACTATTTTATGGACTTCAATAAAGAATATGAATTCATTTATTATTAAATGGGAAAAGCAACTGAGAGCCGTAAATTACAAATTGTCCATTAGAGCAGTGCAGCAGTGACTATAACCTAAAAATTTTAGAGCCATTTCTGTACAGTATTCTTGATTTGCTAGATGAAACATTCTCCTGAGCCCCCATTTACTTATTGGAGAACTTCTCACACTTGCCCAGATATCCTTATGCAATTCCAAATCTTGTATATGAGCAAATCATCAGAGACAGTATTGTTAAAAGCTTACAAGCTTCATTTGCCTTATCAACTCAATAAATTTTCTCTTTTCTATTTGCAGATTCTGTCTTATCTCATCTTGTAATATGCAACAAATGACATATACATAAAGCAACAAAATATCATCCTCCATTTTGGACTTCGATAAGTAAATGGGGTACCTGTAAGTATGTATTCAGGTTGAAGAATTCCATGATTGGCAACTATAAAGGAGCAAATCATGTAACAGGATTCCCAAAAAAGGCACATAAGAGGAAAAGCTCAAAAAAACAGGACCAAATGCAAAAGGGAAGAAGACCTTAAATGAACAAGATATAAATGTTTGAAGGTAGGATCGTATTTTGTTCCTTAATGGGAAAATGTAAACAATTTTAATACTCTTTAAATAATCCCTTCGACATACATGCAGTTTGTGACAAGTTCTTATAAGTATAATTTAACTGAAAAGTGGGCACAAGAGTTTCTGAAGACTTGACCCACTCTTACACAAAATACACAAATTACCAACTTCTCTACCGCAATCTTGAGATTGTAATGAGACAAACTAATAGAAAAGAAGGCTTTAAATAAATAAAAGGTTTAGAAAATAGTAATTTAAAAGTAAGGCTAGGGACTGTTGATTATCATTAAACATTTGAGCAAAAGAGTGCCAGATTTGACCACTGTTTCTAGTGTGGTTCAGGCAGATAAGCTTATGTGTCTCAGCACAGCTGACCTCGCTCCCCTGCACATGCAACAACAGAGCTGTCCAAAGCACCTTCAAAATGTTCCACTTTGTTAGAACTCACAATAGATCCTCATGTAGCCCTTCTACACAGCAACAATGGTGGCCATCCAACACTGGGAGTGCCTCCAAATGCTCCAACAACAGACCTCAATCTTTAGTGGCTAGTTCTCCAACTTCAGGCAGCAAGGATTTGTAACCTAAACTATAAAAAGCCTCCATGATAAGCATAAAAGAAATTATTTTTACTGCGTTTAAAGAAAATAAACATCCAGAGTCATTTGTTTCAAGAAAAATAATTACTTACAACCCAGAGTGTTAGGGGAAAAAAATAATGCTAAAGAACAACATTTCTTAGTTATAAAGATCTAGGGCTCAATGCAAATCCGGCTGACCTTAAAAATGACGAAAAATGGAACCGCCAAGACATAGTCCGCCTCTAAAATCTCTGGTTGTTGTTCAACTTTGACCTATGTAGTAAAACTAAATAAAAAATATTTCATAGAACTGTATAAAACCTACAATTTAACAAAACTGATATCATTTAGGAGTAAAAAAGAAAATGGGTGCATAGACACTAACCCTGAAAAATTTGGTGTAAGGGGTATCTGTGCAAAGTTGGGAAAAGACTTAATCTATCTGCTTGGAGGCATCACACCATTCTGCCCAAAAGTGTAAAACTACAGGTTTTCCTTGGCTAAGAATGACAGTCATAAATCAATTGAGCAATAGGCAATAGGTCAATCTATTGATAATGATTGTAAGTGAAATATATATCTTTAATACTAGTGAGACACTGCTCAGGGCTGCATATCAACATCATTTACTTATTAATAAAGATGAATATGTACATCCTTCAGTTCTTGACACTAAATCAAATGAGGTGTGTCCCGGTGTCTATAGGCTGTAAAATGTATCTAAGTGTTTGTCCTCCAATAGATATATAGAATTTCAGTATTAGGAAGTCTTCAATATTTCATTTTGCTTTATTTTACCATTGTTTCAGTTGAAAATAAGGGAACTTCTGTTAAGTAAATCCCTTAGAGTTGGACCACAGTTTTCCCTATGTTTTTACCACTAAACATAGAATTGAATGCTTCCAAGAAGCTATCTACACCTTGCTTAATATCAACTCTGTACTTTAACTTCCCTTGTTTTATGTAGCTTATCATCTCCTCTCTGAATTGATCCATGTGATCTAAATGATGTCCAACAATTAATCCTTGCATCTTTGCACATCTTACCACTAAGTTCAAGAGGCTTCTTACTCCATACATTTGCTTCCAATCCTACATCCAGATAAGGAAAAGCCTTGTAATTAGCACTATTCCTATTTATGAGAATGAAAAGCCTAAATTATATTGTCATACCTATAGACAGGAATATTACCTTATTATATTGAGAAATCATTCCACAAACGGGGATGCAAGCATTCATATTGATGTGGTTGAGAACAGCTTCCTGTATCCTCCCTCCAACATTCTCAAAGTAGATGTCTATCCCTGTTGGGAAGTACCTGCTCCTCTTATACACCATTGTTAGCGATTACCATATTCCAGCAAGCCAGTAAATCATGTAATGAAACTATCCATGCAGAAATAGAAATGTGAATGTTCAAACCTTACTTGGTCAAAGCTACATCCCAGTCTATTTCTGATTTATAATTTAAGGCATCAGCAAATCCAAATTCTTCTTTTATTACCTTCACCTGCAAATTAAATTATCACCATCCAGAGAGTGGTAAGAGGATCATTGTTTATGTTGTGATTTTTTTCTACGACTAGTCTTAAAAAATGTGTTTCTTATAATGGCCACAAAAATATTCTTGTGTCATAGTGTTCTCCAATGCTTATATCAAAGTTCATTTTAAGGCCAGTATAACAATATACAAAATTGCAATGCATGGTACCAATATATTCTCTTGGTATTGAAAATTGCAATGCATGGTACCAATGCTTTCTATCACAGTTCTAATCAGATTTTTAAGAACAGATTTGGGCAACCATGTCTTATTTGAAGGTAAAAATAGTTCTAAATCCGTTATACTGTTGTGGCCATGCCTACATCTATATAAATATTATCCTTCTAGCTAGTTTCACAATATTCCTAACACGATGAGAGAATAATTTTTCTGCACTCCCTGAGTGGACCTGATAGTAAAGGATTTGTGCTTTATTAGGGGAGACGCGGATTCAAATCTAGAGAGGGGTGGGCTATTGGATAAGTATGCCCCATATCACGTAGCACATATGATGCATTCCTACCTACCTCAAATATACAAGTAGTAAAGGGTGGTTATCTTTGCTGTATGTGTCAAAGAATGTGAAACCCTACAAATCCTATCGTAAATCATGCCATAAGAAAGACAAAGAACAAATAAGTTCATCTAGAAGATTTATGAGACACGGAGATCTTATTGCACAAAATATTCAGTGAGAAGCTGCCTTTTCCAGATTTTTTTTGTTATATATACAATGAATATACATTTTACCTCATTTTCGTTGGCTTAAATAGTCGCAGTTTTAGTCGCTTATTTTTGTGGCTTAAATGCTCGCATTTTTTTTCACCCGCTGAGATACTGGTAATGGCTGGATGTGATTCTGAGTATTAGGGTTTGTAATACTCTTTGTAATGGCTGAATCCACCCCTGCAATTCAAATATTCATTTGTCAGATTATGTAGCAGAATAAATCTAATATTAGAGTTTGAGAGCGAAATAACAGACCTTCCACGGCTACATAAAAAACAAAGTTGCTGATGTATTTTCCAAACACAAAGAGAAGGGCGTCATTAAATTTTTATTTTTCAGGGTGAATGGATCAGATTACTCTGTTCGTCTTGCATCCCTATCCAGCATTGCACACCATTAGAATGATGAACCGCTGCGATTCGTTTGATCGTAGTTCATCTAAATATCCATCATTCGGCATGAAAACGGGTTGCAAAACCTCAGCGTGGGGACGCCTTCGGCGTAATGAGAATTATATTTTGATTTTGATTTGAGAAAATATAGTGTCAAAATAAAATCAATCTATCTTTATAAAATTAGAGTAGTTCATTAATATATCATATTTTACATTTAATTTTTTTTTAATGGTGAAATTTGTATATTTTTATTATTTTTGTTGGAGGCTTTTAAATAAAATTCATAGTATTGTTTAGTTATTTGATAAATAAGGAATGTATTTGAAAAAATATATAACAAAAGTTTATAAGAATTTTAATGCCTACCTTGATCTTTGTTTATTTTTCAATCATGATGATAAACATGAGATTTGCATACCTTATTTATGTTTAAATTTTAAGCTTAATTTCGTTACCAAAAAAGATGAAGACATGAGTATTTCACATACTAATTCTTACACCACAATAAATTTAAATTCAAAGAACAATTTCTTTAACATTAGTTTAAGTGTTGGTTGTTTAGGTAATAGTGAATAGTCTATTACCCTTATGTTTTGTAATATCGTATGAGAGCCAATGTTAGAAGTATCTTTAAAGGGATGTGTATTACTATTTTGTACCATAATTATGTATGATATTTTTGAAGTTGTAAATAACACTGAGGATAAAACTTTGTTTATATCTTAGGCTGTACACAATATTTATATTTTTGTCTAAAAGAGGTTATTAGGTATTAGCTTTAATAAACTAGTACATTGGAGGTTTATCAAAAAAATATTTTTGGAATTTTCTTGTATGTAGGGTATGGTTTATTTGAAGGTCTAATATATTAAGCTTATTGAGATTGTTTTTACTTGTCTTGTACTTAACCACTATGTAGGTCTAATAGAGTTTAAAGTGAAGAAGAATCACTATCTAGATCTATGTATGAATTGGTACTCAATTGTCCACTATATGAGTATGAGTCTTAGCTTATTAATTCTAAGTGAACATTTGTCCCTAAGCTTAGATTTTATTTTGTTCTTTAAGATTTATGGAATTGTAATTTTCACCACCAACAAGATTCGTTTGTAGTCAATATACTACAAACATGTATGATAATTAGATTAAACCCTTATTTATGACCAATCAATATTGCATTAATAATGTATCAATTCAAAACTTTTATGTCTATGAGGTGTATATTAATATTTTTTGAAACCTTCACATTTTATTAAGAAACAATCTATAACAATTTCTATGACTTTTCATTAATTTTTTTACTTCCACTTAATATTTCTATAAAAAAAACACTTGTAATTTGTTTTTGAGTTAGTTTCCTCCATAGAACCATAGCACAGGAGAAAAAATAACAACAATTAAAGATGAATATATCATAATAGAAAACAACACACCTTAGTGTTGGTAAAATGAAGGTAATATTATAGCTTAAAACTTGTAAAACTATGAGATTGTAGATTTAATTAAGTGTTCTTTGTCACAATTCTTTATGTATGATTAATTTGATTAGATCAATTTTACCAATTGTAGAAATAGATAGAAGATTGTAGAAGAATGAGACAAGAAGATTGAAGTGACACAACATATACGTGGAGAAACCCTTTTGGGAAGAAACTCCACCATAATCAATAGTGCTTGAATTATTTAACCTTAGAACAAGATTACAATAATACTGTGTCAATTCTTGATTGATATGCTTCCTTTCCTTCAACAATTCTTCTTCACAACCTGCAATAAACTCTCATTGACTTGTTGCAATTATCCATGCATTCCATGTGACCAAGCATGAATCCAGATATCTCATGCCATGCTTCAAACCCTCACACATGCTCAACCTGCTATCCTGCAGCAAACTCTCTCTCATAGAACTCTCATACACTTGTTGCAATAAATAGACAAATATTGGCATTGTAAACTCCTAAGAGTTATCCAAAACAAGAGCATAAAGCTCCTCACAAATATCCACCCCTAGATTGGGCAAGTAGAGTTCCATAATGTAACATGAAGTCAAAACCAAAGTCTCCTCAATTTATGCACCCCAAATTGAACACTTAACTAATCGTTGGTCAAGAAAATATCTTGCGAGCATCACCTTAAAGTTGGCACCCAAGAATGGGCCCACTTAATTGAGCCTTGTAAATATCTTATCATGCAAAAGGTGTTAACTGAAAGATGCCAACTTGGGCGCCCAAGGTGGTCCCAAGTCAATTTTAGTTAACTCAAACATATCTCTCCATCAATTCATGCAAACATTATGCATGATTGATCATCCCCATTTAACTGAAAGTATCCACTTGTTATCTGTCATGCAACTAAAGTCATTAGTCATGTAACCCATGTCAACTCAAGTCAACTACATGCAACTGAAAATAATTGAACCATAACTAAATTGAATTGAATTGAACTGAATTGAATTGAATTGAACTAAACTAAACTAAATTGAACTGAACTGATACTGAACTAATACTAAACCGATAGTGCCACTCCAAACATTGTAAATATCAATCCCTAATTTGTAAGATCTAAACATGCATTACTGAAGTGTTATCAATCCTCCAAACACTTAACTGAAACAAGGTGGGTCCCACCTCCCATGTGGGTGCCCCATGTGCTCCTATTTTGTAGGAGCTCTTTTTAGGCGTCCCCACATGTTCCTATCATTTAGGAATAATTACAAATGTCAATTTACATGTTCATTTCATTCGAATTTAATCTCTTTCTAATCCTAGTGTTGGGGAACACTTTCCAAGAACTTAGGAGATACGTGAAATATGTTTAAGATTGCAATTAAATGGCATCCTATTCCCAACACTTAGTTAACTTGTAGCCATTCAAATTGTAATCCATGTTTGAACACCTAGAAAGCGTATTTGTCATCCAAATTGTTTTGTTATATAAACACACGGTGTTGGGCACAACATTATTGTTAACTTCCAAGTTGCAAGTTTGAATTGTTAGAGTGGCTTAAAATAGTGGGGAGAAAAGGGGCATGAGTTTTGCTATATAAACACACTAGAGGTACTATGAATTTTTCTCTATAAACACATCAAAGGAAGTACAAGTTTTAGGTTGAAATCTCTTCAGATGTGAGTCAAGAATTGAGGGGTATTCATTTGGCTAAAGTAGTTGTCTCATCCCTTATGATGTCAAGACCTTGCACTTAGCGAGACTTGATCCTTAGTGTACTTGTTGAGAACCATTCAACTTCATCAAAATACAAAGAACCCATTAACACTTATAAAAATTTTAAATATAACTTAAATATTAAATCATGATTTTTATATTACATTTTTGTAAATTTAAATTAAAATCTATGTTACATGGGGACACATCCCCTGTCCCAAAATGGGCTTTCTTTGTCCCCAGCCATCATCGGGACGAGGGGACGCAAAGGGGACATTTCCTTGATGTCCTTGAAACAAGCTAAACAACAAGAAATGGCAGGAAACATCCCTGTCCATTTGGGGATGGCTAGGGGATGTAGGAAACATCCCTCGTTCTCCCAGGGACGGTTAGTCGTCCCCCATGGACTGGGAAGTTTCAACAACCAAAAAAACACAAAGACTATTTTTTTTTTAATTTTTCTTTTTGTTATTTAGGGACGTGGTGGGCCCACAATGATGCCCAAACCTAATATGATCCCTAAAATGCTAAAAGAACATAAAAAAAAAATGAAAACATAAACTTGGCCTATGTTTTGCTGTTTCATTTTCTTAGTTTGTGCTCCTTGTTGTGAGAGTTTTGCTTGTTGGATATTCATAGGCCAAATGAGGCTTAATTTCATAGACTGTTGTATTTAGTATTTTCATGTTTGAACTTTGAGACTTTTGGATACATGTTTGAGACATTATTGATGTTTAAGATTGCCATTATAAATTTATAATGTTTTATTGACATTTATTATGTTGTTATACTACTATCGCAATTTATTTACATATTGATATTGTTGTCATCAGTTATTGACATATCGTCGTCCCCTGTCGGTCCATGCTGTCCCTCGTCCATGTCGTGGAACATAGATTAAAATATGTTTCTTTTTTATTGCACTTTATATATTTTAAAATTCTCACTATAAAGAATTATTTATTTACATATTAACTTCAATGATTTTTTATTTGAAATTTTTTATTATTATTTTAAAATTCATTAAAATAATATTTTATATAAATTATAAGAAAGTTTTTAAAATGTTAGTTGTTTATAAATTTATGTTGGTTGTCATTATAAAAGGACACACACAAAATTGATTAATTATTTAGTTATTAAAAAATAAATAGTATTTATGTTTTATTGTTATTTATTTAGTTGTGAAATAAATTCTGAAATATATATATTTACTTATATTTTATTTAAAATTAATATATTAAAATTATATTTTATTTTAATTTTTTTTTCTTTATTTTATTAATTAATGATTTACTGTATAATATTAATTGAACTTTATTTTATTAATTAATGATTTACTGTATAATATTAATTGAACTTTTTACTTATAGATTTATAATTATAATTATTTGATTTTACATTAATAAATAATATATACTTCTTATTTTTTGATTGTTTAAACTTTTTCATTTGATTAATATAATTATAATAGAATTTATTTATTTTGGTTGTCATATATATATATATATATATTTTGAAACAATTAAATTTTAAACATCATTGATTATTAAATTTATTACATTATTAATGATTTAAAAAGTATTTAAATTTAAAATGGAAAATTTTAAATTCTAAACTGCTTTATTGAACCCAAATAATTCTTAAATAAATATTATTTTTAACACTAGATTTTTCTTAAATTTCCTTTATTTAATCTAAAATAAAATTCCATTTTTGAGTTTTATTTTGCAAATTTCAATTGACCCACTGGCCATGGCAGCTATGAAGCTCGGCTGGTAAAGACAGTTGTGAACGACCTCATCAAAACATTGGACAGACTGCCGTTACAAGTTGCTGAGCATCCAGTTGGAATAGAGAGCGTGAAAAATCTTCTCATTCCAAAATTAAATCTCAATGCAGTGGATGGGGTGCTTATACTTGGAATATGGGGTATTGGTGGTATTGGAAAGACCACACTTGCCAAGGCCCTTTACAATCAAGTTCGTGGTGATTTTGAAGCTGCTTCCTTTGTATTTAATATCCGCGCCACTGCTGCAGACCCCAGAGGCCTTCCGAAATTGCAGAAAAAAATTCTCAAAGATTTAATGAATTATGGTGAAGAAGTGGACAGTATTGATGAGGGGATATCTTTGTTTAGAGATCGCCTGGGAGGAAAACGCGTCCTGCTGATTTTGGATGATGTGGATGATGTTGTACAATTGAAAGCTTTGGTTGGAGATTGGCTGGCCCCTCGGACCAGAGTTATTATAACTTCCAGAGACAGACATATTGTCAATGTTGCTCGGGCTGACTGCATCCACGAGATGAGTGGATTGGACATAGATGAAGGCCTCCAGTTATTCAGTTGGCATGCCTTTCTCAGACCGTCTCCAACTCTCACTTACCAAGATCTGTCCAAAAGAATAGTGGAAGCCTGCAAGGGGCATCCTCTTTCATTGGAGGTGATTGGATCCTTGCTCTATGATAAGCAGGATAACAGAGGTTGCTGGGAAGAAGCTCTTCACAACATTACTTCCAACCGAGACATTCACGACAGGCTTTACATCAGTTATAGTGCTCTTACTGATGATGAAAAAGAAATATTTGTTGACATTGCTTGTTTCTTCATTGGAGAACACAAAAGATTTCCCATTATTTTCTGGAAATCTTTGTATGAGAAGGTGGACACTGCCGTATGTAATCTTTCAATGAAGTTACTGATAAAGATTGATGATGGAGTTGTATTTGATATGCATGACCATTTGAGAGATATGGGGCGCACCATTGCTGAAAAAGAAAAGGACAAACAGGGTACCCGAATATGGGAAGCTGCCCATTCGAGCATCATACCCAACAACATCACTCGACTTCAACTCGAGGGAGGCAATCCACAAAGGCTCGAATTGCTGTACAGGTCCGGTCTTCGCTATCTTTCTTTGCAGAATGTGGGCATTGGAGGCCTAACGAAAGACACACTGGCCATGCTTCCTCCAAGTTTAATATGGTTAAGGCTTCAAAATTGTCGGTACCACACTGGGATGGATAGAGTTAAAAAGAAGCCACGTCACTCCGAATTTATAGGTAAGATTTGGCAATTGAAGACCCTGCAAATAATATCCTCCTCTGTGATTGAAAGTCATTCTATGTTCTCCCTACTATCACTTCCTAACATACAGCTGCTGCAGCACTTGAACTTAAGTGGGTGTTGGATCTTGAATAACCTCCCTGATACCATTGGCAACTTATCACAGCTGCAGCACTTGGATTTAAATGACTGTAAGAACTTGAATAACCTCCCTCATACTATTGGCAGCTTATCACAGCTGCAGCACTTGGATTTAAGTTGTTGTGACAACTTGAATAACTTTCCTGACACCATTGGTAACTTATTACAGCTGCAGCACTTGAATTTAAGTTGGTGTGGGAACTTGGATGACCTCCCTGATACCGTTGGCAACTTATCACAGCTGCAGCACTTGGACTTAAGGCATTGTGTGAGTTTGAATAACCTCCCTGATACCATTGGCAATTTATCACAGTTGCAAAACTTGGATTTAAGTTGTTGTGATAACTTGAATAACCTCCCTGATACCATTGGCAACTTATCACAGCTGCAGCACTTAGATTTAAGGGAGTGCGTGAGCTTGAATAACCTCACTGATACCATTGGCAATTTATCACAGTTGCAGAACTTGAATTTAAGTTGTTGTGATAATTTGAATAACCTCCCTGATACAATTGGCAACTTATCCCAGCTGCAACACTTGGATTTAAGGGAGTGTGTGAGCTTGAATAACCTCCCTGATACCATTGGCAACTTATCACAGCTGCAGCATTTGAATTTAAGGGACTGTAGGAACTTGAATAACCTCCCTGATACCATTGGCAACTTATCACAGCTGCAGCACTTGAATTTAAGTTGGTGTGGGAACTTGAATAACCTCCCTGATACAATTGGTAACTTATCACAGCTGCAACACCTGGATTTAAATGACTGTAAGAACTTGAATAACCTACCTGATACCATTGGCAACTTATCACAGCTGCAGCACTTGGGTTTAAGTTGGTGTGAGAACTTGAATAACCTCCCCGATACCATTGGTAACTTATCACAGTTGCAACACTTGGATTTGAATGAATGTAAGAACTTGAATAACCTCCCTGATACCATTGGCAACTTATCACAGCTGCAGCAATTGTATTTAAGTGGGTGTGAGAACTTGAATAACCTCCCTAATACCATTGCCAACTTATTACAGCCACAGCTCTTAGATTTAAATGAGTGTAAGAATTTGAATAACCTCCCTGATACCATTGGCAACTTGTTGCAGCTGCAGCACTTGGATTTAAGTTGTTGTGGGAACTTGAATAACCTTCCTGATACCATTGGCAACTTATCACAGTTGCAGAACTTGGATTTAAGTGGATGTGAGAACTTGAATAACCTCCCTGATACTATTGGCAATTTATCACAATTGCAGCACTTGGATTTAAGTTGGTGTAGGAACTTGAATAACCTCCCTGATACAATTGGCAACTTATCACAGCTGCAACACTTGGATTTAAGGGAGTGTGTGAGCTTGAACAACCTCCCTGATACCATTGGCAACTTATTACAGCTGCGGCATTTGCTGTAGTTACTTGAATAGCCTCCCTGATACCATTGACAACTTATCTTCAGCTCAATTGTATTTAAAAAGATGTGAAGCTGCTAAAATTGACGAATTCCCATGAGACATTCTTAGTACTATATTTTTCATAAAATTGACTGCAAAAGAAGCTCAAATTTCCTGTCAAGCCAATTGTATGGGACGGAGAATGCACTCCAAGCTCTCTGGAATGAATCATTTTAGTGAACGCTATATTAAATTCTCCTATTTTACTAAACGCTATATTAAATTTAGTTTTTACATGCAATGCGAACAATATTTTCTCGGCAAAAAAATTATGATTTACCCTTATTTGGTGGCGCATTTTTTTTCTGCAGAATTATGGCAATATTGATTCGAGTTAAAATATTATAAATCGTTTTAGTATTTTTTAAGTTTTGTGTTTAATTTTTTTATTTTTTAATATTATATGTTTAATAAATTTAAATGTTATTTATTTTGTCTTCTTGTTATTAATGATTTTTTTTAATTTATTTGTTTTAAAATTTGTGTTAAGGCATCCTACAACTTGTTATATGAAAAAAGTATGTTGCTTTTGAAGTATAAGTTATCATTTTTGTATTGGCTTATGTTATTGTGACTGTGTGTCACATTTGTTCTTTAATCTCCTTCAACCAATAAGATTGCAACATCTATTAAGTCTTCCTTGCTTTTCTTAAAATAAGTATTCACACAAATTAAAATAAGTTATTTGTTTTCAACAATACCATTAAAGAGTAGCACAATCTTATGGCTAATTAAAAGCTACCATGATTATATGGTTGGGGTCATAATACTCAAGGCAAACTCTATAGCATTTAATAGTTATGTTTCCCCCTAAGAATGACACATGTACCTCCATACTTTGAATATATTTTTTTCAATATTTTGTTTGGTAGTTAATCTCTTTTATTATTTTACAATTGTGAAATAATCACAAAGTTTACATTGCAACCATTACACTTTATTAAGTATCAAGACATTGGTGAGGCAAAAGACATAGGGTGTTCACTCAATATACCACTAAGGTAAACTTAAAAAACATAGGGTCCCATGTAATAGTTTGTTCAATGTGTATATTGTAATGACTAGATTAAATGATCTTTTTATCCCATAATTGTGCATTTAACAACATTTTGTGAAGTAATTTCATATATTGTTTTGACTTGGTTAAACCTTAGGTATAACTAGGAGGTATTTTCCACGTGTCAAATTGTGATATTGCTACCAGGATTCAACTTGATAGCAATATCCAATATCACAAACCTTAGGTATGTTCAATGGTCAAGACTTATTATGTTTTATATATAAGGCATTGAAGCATTGGGTGTGAAGCAAAGTAGAAGGTTGCTCATCCATTTGTTGGGCTAGTTAAACCATATTATGAAATGTGTCCAATTAAAACAATATTATGGATGTTAAGACATCAGGCTATCAATGAGGATATAAAGGCTTACCTAAAGTGGTGCCTAGATGTATTAAGTTGTTTCAAATCAACCTCATATCATAAAAAAATGACTTCAAAGCCCAAGATTAACAATCTTAGGTCAACATCAAAAGAAAAAAGGCGCATTAAAGGAAATCTTGACAAGGGTGGGGAAGTGCTCTCAATTCATAATTCTCAAAGATCTTTATAATGAGCCCATATTATTGTAACTAAGAGCCTTTTATTATGTTGGTAGTTAGTGGGCAAAACATTAATATTAGATGAATAGGTCTTCAACACGTGAGATAACATGCGTGCATAGTTTAATAAGCCCATTTGATCCCAATGGTGACACATAGCCTTAAGGGAAAGTTGCCACATCGGATTAAGGGAAAGCTTCCATGAATTGATAATTTGGTAAAAAGGGCCTAGAATTGCATGGTAGGAGCACAAACAACAAAAGCGAAGTTGGTCATGGTTCTATTTTGTTGTTCAACTCTACCTTAGATAATTTGAGGATTATTATACAATATAAATGTTGATGATGTTTTCTGCACATCAACAACTCAGACAGAATATGAAATCCTATCTCTCTTGAAAAGTAAATCTCTATCAGTAAGCCTCAAGAGATAACCCCAAGGTCTCTAATGTCAGGTCTTGACAATGCATAAACAACTAAGTGATAAATGTGAAAATGTTGGTAATCACAAAGGGACCTTACTACAAGCAAAGACTGAATTTTGAATTTATCAAATCTGGCAATATAATGATACTTCAATCCTAAATCTAATTCAAACGATAAGAAATAACAAAAGATTAGGGTTTCAAAGAAATATCTAAATTCAACTACTGCTAAGATTAACAATGCAAATGATGAAATACTTGAAATGGACCAATCCTTCATAAACTAATACCTGCTTGACCAAGATAAATCTACAATCTTACAAAAAAAGTGCAATCTTCTAAGGTTTTAAAGATTTTCAGATCATGAACATTCATCCAAGACAACCCAATTGCAATTGAAATGAATAAATCTCCACAATTGAACTAAGCATAATGAATATAAAGACCAGACTAACTTTGCAAAGCAATTAACAATCAACTAGTTGCAAAAAGTATGGACCAGGGATTGCTGCAACATTTCAAACATTAAATCATGAACATGATTGAATCGGATTTAAATCTAAATCTAAATCTAACAACCTTGAGCAATTTGAAAGATAGAATCATAAGAACCATGCAAGATAATGCAACACAAAAGAGATCACCAGAAAATCACAATGTCTTCAATTGTATTGAATCACCAAATTTTAGCAACAATTCCAATGTTCTGTTACAACACTTGCTCAGAAATTGACTAACTTCTACTTCTGCTCTACTGCTAAATTCACTTGTATCTATCTACGTATTTTATTCTATCTTCTATATTTCTATATCTTACAAATGAGGCAAAGTGCCCAATTTATAGAGAACCCCAGAGCATGTCGGCCAAATAAGGGTTTTACAATAATAATAATGGCCATAAACAGGTCAGCCCAAGGAGAATTCAAAAAATAAAACAAATTAGCATTTAATGCATGAACTCAATCCAAGGTCGGTCTAGGATCCTCAACATAATTCGAACCAAGGCACAAGTTTCAATGCAACCCCAAATTAAATGCCTTCTCCAAGTCAGCCAAGGGGTGGAGTAACAGTATTTGAATTTCTTCATTAAATTTCATCTCCAGAATTTCCAACGACCATGCCAGACTCAACCTGCATTCAGCAAAACCATCATCAATATCCATTATAACACTATTAAACTATGAAGATCAAGATTAGTATATCATCAACAATGTATTCATAATCCAAATAAGCTCAAACACAAATCGAAATCAACCCAGAAGCATTGGGCAATCGTAAGCAACATGATCCGGGATTTTGAGCCAACCGCGGAATCCGGGCTAGAGGGGAAATTCCGGGAAAGTCCGACCCAGGTGGATTTCGGTGAAGAAGGCACAAAATCCACCATAATCATCACAAAATGTAGAAAAGATGCAAATAACAGTGTGCAATTCATCAATCAACAACATGGAAAGACAAGAATTTATCATCAAGATCATCCAATTCATCGAATTTCCTCACTCCACAGTGCCTCCCAGAAAATCTGGAAGGACCGGTATTTCGCGAAGTCGCCAAATCTCTGAATTCCACTGTGCACTCCGGAACATAGTAGGTTATGCAGAATCCGGGGAAATCTGAGGTCAACGAAAAAATCCCGAGGATAGGAGAAAACACAAATATCAACATCCTCCCACAAATACGCTCAAATTGACCGAAGGTCACCAATTTGAAGACCCTGGGCACAAACCAGCTAACTCATAACCTTCAACAGATCCTCCTTCAACAAATTAGGTTCAACTGAAAGCAAATCAAGACGAAATGGCAATGCCCTAAGCATGAAACCCTATATTTTAACCATGAACGCATAGAGCAAACAAAACGCCAAAGCACAACAAGACACCAATGAGAAAGCACGATGGCAAGAAAATCCCCAAGGATCGACTGAATACAACCCTCACAAAGAGCAACAATGAAGCAGACAAGACAACTAGACGAAATCCGGAAACTTGATAGGACGACGAAATTTCAGAAAAATCCGGCCCAAGCGGACTTCCGCGGAAACTGAAAATTCCTAAACAGCAGTGTTGAAACTGACTGAGTTGGACTTCGAATGCAATTTGGGAAAATTCAGAGGTACCGAAAAATCCCAAAATGGGGCCAAAACCCGAACGATAGCATTGAAACCAGAGTTTGCAAGAAAATCCGGATGGACCGGAAAATCTCGAACCTGGGTGAAAACCCGGTTTTGGCCAGAAACATAAGATTTTGAAAATG
Organism: Sequoia sempervirens; assembly: GCA_007258455.2. Lineage (NCBI taxonomy): Eukaryota > Viridiplantae > Streptophyta > Pinopsida > Cupressales > Cupressaceae > Sequoia > Sequoia sempervirens. Next base: position 256,889,733 of record VDFB02047230.1, on the reverse strand, counting down.
CAACTTGGGGAAAACACTTGGGCAAACAATATAAACATATTAAGCACATGTCAAGACAATTTCAACATGCAACTCCTCAAAATCAAAGGGTCAAAAACACAAAAGCGAAAGCAAAAGAGGGTCCTTGCTTTCAGCGGGGCGTGTGTGCAAAAACTGCATAACAATAAACATTGGACAAGAAATTATAGTCTAGTCTTTTATTTTATTTTTGAATTGACTTATTATTGCCATAACATGGTGCTTAAGTGAGGTTTTCATTTGTGAAAGATGACTAGGCACCATTTTTTTGAATGTTCTTATTGGTTAGAAGTAGTATGTTTACTTGTTATAAGATTGAAGCAACCATTGTAAAGTGTATCACCAAAATTTTATCCTATCATTGATCATGTGTCAGTCCACTAGTATTATTGGATTTTATGTTCATTGATAGGGCTAATGAAGAGTTCTTGAGGTTATGCCAAAATTTGTTTAAATGTGCATGGATGCTCACTTGGGTTTATGTTGTATGGAGCAAATGAGAACTTTCCAAGTAGTCCAATAACTTGGCATTTGTGTCCATATTCAAACAAAGATTTTTTATTGCAAATGAGTGACATGTTCTTTTTTCTTAGGTCGAACGATAAAATGACAAAAGAAACTATCAAGCAATTTTCAAGTAGAATTCCATCATGAGCCATTGACAACCTTTCCTTTTTTGGACATAGATCATTGACTTGTGTCCTTTTAATAGGCAATTTTTGTAGTCTATGATTAAAATAATGATTTTATGAATTTTATTTCACAAATAAGTATAAGTAGTGTTGAATTGAGGAAAATGTTTGTTTGATTATTAAACTTATAAAAATAAACAAGGGTCCTTGGAGAAGACTAAAATAAAAATTCTTCAAATACACTATCAACACATATGATGGGAATCCTTAACTACACATAGAATTACATAAATAATAAAATGTATCATACAATGTCTTCTCAACATTATACATATTTTGAAGTAAAGATATATTCTCAATGCTATACATATTTTGAAGGGTCTTCATGACAATTTTTTCACCTCTTCATCGTGACAAGGAAGCACTCTACTATCACTTGGTGCATACCATGTTAGATTTAGAGCATAGACTACTATATGAAGTGGGTTATTCATAGTGTTTCATTGTTGCATCACAATGGACATAATATATTTCTCATGTAGTCTCAAATTAGTGTCCTTGATATGAATATTTCTTACTTCATCTAGTAAAGTGCTATCAAGGGAGTCTCTATCAACATACCTAATCACTTACATAATAGGTGAGATGAAAGAGGAAATGCATTTTCACATTTTTAAAAAAAGAATAAGAATCAATTCTTATTTAAAATTAAAATACATATTTATGTTTAAAATTTAAAATGTAATAAAAATAGTTATTTATTTCAAAGGGGGCCATTAGTCATCATCCAACATCTTGTGATTCATACTCTTCCATCTAGTTGTATTGGATGTTGACCATATACTCCTGTCAACACTAAACGTTAAATACTCCACTCTCCATAATTTTGAAGACTTCCTTCTTTGAAAGTCTTGAAGAGAGCTACACGTGTGATTTTTGCAAATGAACATCTCTACGTCTCTCGTTTCTGCCACCGCTAACTTCACTAATATATCTTCCCAATGTCTTTCAATACATTTTTCAATGCATTAAAATAACATGGGGTCCAAAACATGTATTTGTGGCAACCTTTATTATTATCCTAGATAGTATACAAACACATCCCAAGTGAGTAACATGTAACAAATTTGAGGCCTCAATCTTCTCTATGATATATTTTAAAATACAAAATCAAACTTGTGCTTCCCTATATAATCATCATTTTTTTTAAAATTTAAGAACTAGTTGTAAGTGCAACTATGATATTGATGAGTTGTTGATGTATAATATTGGTCTAGCCATGGACATGATAATTGAATAATTCATATCCAGATTTGTGTCATGTCCTCATTGTTGGAAAGAAAGAGCCCCGCCACTTCCATTAGGTTGAAATTTTAAATAGTGGCCTAATGGAGGCCAATAGTGAAAAGATGTAAGGGAACCAAACATTGGTAGTGAAAGGGAACACACCGCAAGGAGTTATTAGGAGGATGAAGTAATCCCAAACCAAATGTGATACATATAATTGACTTGGGAAAAATCCAAGAGATGTATCAAGGATGAGGGACACATCCCTATACATATTAATATATATGCACCACATGTATGAGATACAAAGGATAGGTAACAAGGAAGAGATCATATGATTGATAAGAAAGATAAAAAAAATTATGAAATGTATATGAATGAGAAAAAGAGAGATGTGATGAGGATAGATGAAAGAAATAAGAGATATTGAGATACTAATGATTTTATGTACCATAAAGCTATATACTGATATATAATGGGTTATTTTGTGTGTTATGAGTATGAGATGGATATATGTGTGTTCACGATTTAACTAATATTTTTTGTATTCCACTACACTAAATTTTAGTTCACCACATAATCTCTAATCCTTTTCTCGCCCCTTGATATCAAGGTATAAATATAATTTTAAAATACATATACCAGATCTTTATTCTACACTCCTTTTGCTAGCATCCTTCAACAAAATCACCTTATAAAACCTCTCTATCAGGGAGAATGGTGCATAGTTTATGTTATTTAAGGGGGTCCATACAATGGACCCAAAAAATTCCATCTTTGAAAACTTATTTGAAATAGGGAAGGAATGAAATATTAAATAGGATGGTATAGGGAACTATGGAATTGATGTAGACAAGATTGGAGGGTCTTATCAAACTACCCAATCTTGTAGCCTTAACATATCATCTATCCCACAATTTTGCACAAATATCAAAGACAAGATATATATTTCAAAAAAATCTAGAAACAAAATTTTATTCTCAAAAAATCCTTTATGTTGTAGTAGTTACTCCATGAATGCATGTTGTCTTAATTAGATTCATTATATTATAATTATGAATGAATTCATGAACAAATCTTGTTTTACATTCATGCTTTAATTTTCTTCAATCTGTTGTTACCCAAACTATAAGTTTAGTTAATAGTATTGGTCAATTCTAGGATTCATTTCTTGATAATGAACTAGTCACAGTCTTTCGATGTAGGTACCTGTAGCAATAGTGCTAGCATTACTTCTTTTAGTGTTATGCATTTTATGATTTTTTAGCATGTGTAAACATCTATGCTAGGATGACATAGGTAGTCTTAAGTCTTTGGAAGCACATACAACACCAACATCATCACAAGCTTACATTAGCCCTAGTTGGTAATTTAATGGTCTTTCCAAGGGTTTAGTGGATTGTTTAGTTAGGTTTTCCTCTAAATTGTGCGTCTAACACCAAGTCTACTGGACATTATTAGGGATGCTACATTTTTGGTGCCATTTCCGAGGATGGTGCTACTTTCAAAGATTCACTTATGTTATTTCAAGCTTTCATAGTTTAAAAATTTTCTTTTAGTATTAGGACAATTAGGTTTTATTGCTTCAAATACTAGAATACTTCACTAACATTGTGCAGGATTTGTTGCTTTACAAAGTCACATATATTGTATGTGGAGGCAAAGAGACACTTTGGGAAGATTTCTCCCCTCAAATCGATAAGCTAGAATAGATATCGGTGATCACAGTGATTAGATCGAGGGTATTCTTGATGAAGAACTTTCCCTTTCACCAAAATCCACAACAAACATAGAGGAGATCTTCCAAACCATGGATGATGCAGTAGTGGATGATCCACTAAAATATGTGACTTTTGAATTTCCCATTGCCGACCAAGAGAGGGTAACTATCTTAAAGAATACACCTCCTTCAGCATTTCCCATCTTCTATGGCTTGGTAACTGAGGATCCAGACACATTCTTGTTTGAGTTTGATGTCCTATGTAGGAGCTATGACTACACAACTGATTCCCATAGGCTCAAACTATTTCTTGCAACTTTGAAGGATGCTACCATGAGATGGTTTATGGGATTGGGTAGAGATGTTTTTCCAAAACACTGTAAACAAAGTTCCTAGAAAATTACCAAGACTATTGTAGAGGAGTTGATAGAAGGGATGAAATTTTCAAAATGTCTCAGAAAGAGGATGAACCATTGGAGGATTATGTAGAAAGGTTCCACTTCTGCTTAAAGAAGAACCCACATAATAGACTCTCAGAAGAATCCATGAAGCTAGTGTTTTTAAGAGGAGTCAATGATGATTGCATGGATTCCCTTAACACTATTAGGTTAGAGGATGTGTCTCAATTACCCTTTGAAGAAATATGTAATGTTTGTAGAAACTATTCAAAGACCTTTACCAAGAGGACAAGGGGGTAAAGAACATCTTTCACTAGCAAGACATCCAATGGAGTTTCTAGAGTAGAATTGAGTAACCTATTGTCCAACATGAAAGAAGATATTATACGTCATTTGGATACTCAACTAGACACTCTACATATAAAGAAAAAGAAAGAAGAGGCTAAGGAAATACTTACTGAATATTGCCCCAATTGCAGACAAAGAAAAGCCAACTACAAGTGTAAAAGGGTGGCAAGTATTACAAAAGCCAAACCAGGGAAACTAGATTTTCAACCACTGGATGGTGAAGATGAACAACTGTTCTACATTGCACAAATATGGCCATGGAAACCAAGACAAGGTATGCCATAAGACCCTTTAAATTTCAATACACCATTTCCAATTGGTAATAAGAATTTCTCTAGTTGGAACCCCCAACCTTGGGAAAACACCCAAAACCAATGGAAAAACCCTCATCAAAACTGGAACTAGCAGCAACCAAATGTATGGCCACATTTTTTTTTTCAAGGATCTAATTACTACCCCCAATGGCCAATACAACAAAATCAATGGCAACCACAATGGAAAAAGGGCCAACAATGGCAGAACCAAAATATGAATTACCAGCAACCTTTGTTGCCTTCATAGCCACAACATTAGGCCATCATGTCCAATCCATCAAACCCAACATCTTAGCCACCAAGAGCACCTCAACTACCTAACCAGCTTGTACCTAACCCAAATAACAAGCTTGTTCAATAGGCCTACTCTAACAAGGCTATTCAATACCCAACTTATGGGGTAGAGGTGAGTGATGTCCACCTCAGGTTAGGAAAAACACTAGTAGGGCCTTCATCCCCTCAAATCACTAAGATGGTGGATGAGGAAACCACAAAAGAAGCCTTGGATAATTCCCCTCCAGAGCTTGAGTCAAATTAGGTAAACCAAACTATTTCAAGTCTAGAGCCTCCATTCCTTGAGCATTTAGCTATTCCAAGACATAAAAACCAAGTTGAGACAAACCTACTGGGTCATCTTAAGGATGTGTGTATTGAAATTCCCCCCATTGAAACCATCAAGGATATTCCAATTTACACCAAGATAGTAAGATACCTTTTCCTTTAAAAGCTAGGGAGATAGAGGAAGGACCCTCTGACAATTCATGTTCTAGGGAACCTCACTGACATTATGCTAGGGAAAATAACTGTCCCTAAATATACAAATCTTGGAACTCCAGTGGTGGACAATAAGATAAATGGGACCCTTATCAAAAACACCTTGATTAATTTAGGGGAAGTCATTAATGTCATGACTAAGGAGACAATGTAGCTACTATAGCTATTAAACCTTAGACATAAACCAACTATTTTATAGTTGGAAGATAGGTCAACAGTGAAACCTAAGGGAATCATTAAGGACTTGGTAATAGCATTAGATTCATGAGAGTATCCTACAGATTTCATAGTCTTACTGCCAAAGGTCAACCTTGCAGGATGTCCACTTATTTTAGGAAGACCATGGTTAGCAACAACTGATGCATGTATAAGTTGTAGGTCTGGGAACATGATTATCTCAAATGGAACTGTGAATAAGAATTTGGTCCTCTATCCATTAGCCCAACCTCATGCAAATCTAGAGAAAATCATTTGGCCTACCCCGGATGAAGAAGACCGCTATTCCCTACAAACTATCATGACTATTGAACACAACCCCTTGTTGAGTAATCAAGATGAGAATGATTTAATTTCCCACATAATACATAGTGACTACAATAGGAACCCACAACAATAGGATTATCTTTCATGTCTACAAGATCCACTACAAAACATTATACCTACAAATTCATCAGAAGTGTCCCAGTTTTCCATTCTTTATTGCCACAAAAATGTGTTCCAAATATTAGTGGAATTGACCTTTCATCTGTACAATCAACATCCAAGACATTAGAAATCATTCCAAGTAGAATGTTGAATGTTAACAATGGATTAATTGAAGAACAATAAAATTATCTAAACACCGTGTTGTAGGCACACACAACGGCCTTTGTATGGGACTACCATGACATGAAGAGGATTGATCCAAACCTGTCCATGCATATGATCTACATAAATGATGGTTTCAAACCAATTAGATAACCCTAAAGAAGGATGGATCCATAACTTTAAAACTGAGCTACAAAAATTACTTGATGCAGGTTTCATTTACCCTATTTTTGATAGTCAATGGGTATCACCTCTAGTTATTATCCCCAATAATAGAGGAAAATGGAGAGTATTTATGGACTATAGAGAACTAAACACAACCACTAGAAATGATCACTTTCCACTACCCTTCTTTGACCAAGTGCTTGATTCCCTAGTAGGTAAAAAGTACTTCTCCTTTCTAGATGGATTTAGTGAACACAACCAGATTATAATAGCTCCAGAGGACCATAACAAAACCACCTTTACATTCCCTTGGGGAACATATGCCTATTATGTTCTCCCCTTTGGACTATGTAATGCTCTAGCCACTTTCCAACAAGTTGTGCTAAGTATTTTCTCAAATTTTTCTCATGACTCCATGGAAATCTACATGGATGAATTCAAAACCTATGGAGAAACATATGAAGAAGCACTCAACAATCTAGAGAAGGTTTTGAAAATGTGTCAAGAACACAATCTATCCCTAATTCATGAGAAATTTTTCACGATGATGACTAAAGGGATTGTTCTAGGAAATTTTATATCAAGTTAAGCGATTCAAGTGGATTCAAATAAGGTTGAGATAATCTCCACACTCCCTGTGCCAAAAAAATAAAGAGATATAAGGAAATTTCTAAGGAATTTAGGCAACTATAGAAGATTCATTTAGGACTTCAACAAAATTACAACACCTTTATTTTTTCTACTCACAAAGGATATAGAATTTGAATGGACCACAGAATGTTAGCACTCTTTTGAAGCACTTAAGACAACCCTGATAAAAGTACCTATCTTAAATGGGCCATACTGGACATTTCATTTCCATATACACACTAATGCTTCTAATTTTTCCATAGGAGCAGTTTTGGTACAAAAGGAAGGTAATAAGGATTATGATATTTACTATATTAGCAAGAACTTACAAGGAGGAGAACTCAACTACACAATCACAAAAAAAAAGATGTTGGAATTTGTTTATGCAATCAGCAAGCTTAGGCCCTATATCACAAGGTATCCAGTCTTTATCCACACTGATCACACTGCAATAAGGTATTTAATGAATAAATATGTGGTTGGGGGTAGACTAATCAAATGGTTGCTCTTACAACAAGAATTTGATATAACCATAGTGGATAAGCTAGGAAGGCTAATGTGGTGGTAGATTTTTTTTCCAAATTACCAACACAACTAGTAGAAGGTGTTGTGGATGATTCTTTTCCAGATGATAATTTTTTTCTCTCAATGTACACACACCTTGGTTTGTTGATATTGCAAATTACTTAGTGGCAGGGACATATACCACCACATTTCTCTCCTAGAGAAAAGAGATAGTTGGTGCACAAAAGCTTTCCATATTCTTGGGTAGCTGGTTATCCATTCTATATAGGTCCAAATGATATAATGAGGAGATGCATAAGAGAGGATGAGGTCTTCGAAATCCTAAAAGCTTGCCATGATGAGCCCTATGGGGATCACTTTGCAACCAAAAGGACTGCACTCAAGATCCTAACAAATAACTACTATTGGCCAACTCTTCATAAGGATTTAGTGAAGTATTCAAGGAGTTGTGATAGATGTTAGAGGATGGGAAAGCCAATAAGGACAAATGATATGCCTTTGTATCCATAGTTGGCACTAGCACCATTTGATAAATGGGGGCTAGAATTCATTGGTCCAATTTCACCAACATCCAATAACAAGGAGTATATTTTACTTTGTACAAATTATATGACAAAGTGGGTTGAATTCAAGGCATTACAGTTTTCTAGAGATGGGAATGTAGCTAAATTCCCATATGAAGACATCTTTACAAGGTATGGAGAACCTAGAGAAATTGTGACTAATCAAGGTCCCTAGTTCACTTCAAAACTCATTACTAAATTGGTTCAAGAATATGAAATACGGCATAGAAAATCAATACCTTATCACCCCCAAGACAATGGGTAGGTGGAGGTCACAAATAGAGAGATTGAGAATATCTTGACCAAAACAATGTGGATTCATAGAAATATATTAGGCAACTAGGTTACCTAAGTTAGTATGGACCTATAGGACAACTTGGAAAACAACAAAATGCTTCACACCTTATGAATTGGTGTATGGTAAAACAATAGTCCTTCCCATAGAGTTTGAATACAAGACACTTAGAACAATGGTTTCAACTAGATATGGACTTGACAGTGGCACAAAATGTGAGGTTACATAGTCTGAATGGTCTAGATGAAATTAGAATGGAAGCCATGCATCATACATAGACAATTAAAAAATAGAGAACGAAATGGCATGATCAGTTTATAAAGACTAAATAATTCAATTTGGGTGACTAGACTTTATTATATGATTCCAAGTATAAAGATTACAAAGGGAAACTACAAACCAGATGGTTGAAACCATATGAAATACATCAAGTTTTTCCAAATGGAGTAGTCAAATTGCATATTATAGATACATAGTTAGACTTTCACTATTGGTCAATGGCCATAGATTGGAAATTTATAAGAAGCCATTACAAAAAGATGGTTTCCTTATTTCTCTAGTGTATCAATATAGCCCAAGTAGTGATTCTAATACAAATATACTGCCATAAGTTGAAAACTCAACAACAAATAATACAAGTTCTCAAAGTGACTCAACAAATTAGCTACATAGCTCACCTCTTGAGGTTACTCAGGTATAATTCATTATCCAACTTCACATGCACACCCCACAAAGGTGACACAATCAACAATATTTTTCAAGTATGCTCCATGATGCAGTAGGGACCTATAGCTTCATAATTAAAAACTGCACTAGTTCAAATAGGGACCTATTGTTGAAGGTACCCACAACACCCACCTGTTAGAAAATTCAAAATTTCTGCCAACTTAATTGCATATCATCCACATTCATTCCACTTTTCCACACATGCAACCATAAGGCAGTCATGTCACTACATACAGCTTAGCCATTGCATTCCATTTTTCCTGTCTTGATTTTCATGCATTCGAAAGATCACTTCACATCCCATGAACTGTGTGTTCCACAACCTTCAATTCCCATGTGCTAACCTATCATTTCATCCATCACCTATTGCAATTAACCAACATCAAATCAAAATCAAACAACAAAAACTCTTAAATAGCTTCACTCGCGCAGAGTCAAGTACACCTCAAGTGACAGGTACACATACTAATTTTCCATGATTAACATAGATTGGAATTGCTTTCGATGTGTCAAGACTTGCATTTAATTCTACATTCTTTACATTTATTAATCTTATTTCCATAATTGATAATCAATCCCTTCACCTAGTGAAGTACATTGAAGTGAGGTCACTTCAAGGTTTTCATTGGGGGGAGATAGTATATATCCCAAGGTTTTCAAAATCCCTTTTAAAAAAATAGAAAAAACACACAATCCATTTTTTCCTTTTCACCTTTTCGCAACCTTCTTGTCGGATGTTCCCCAATTCCAATCGAATTCAAGCTAAAACAGAGGAAGAAGATATAACATTTGAAATTGCAGTTGAAGAGTACAAGTATAGCAAACAAAAAGGATTGGTGAAATTGAAATTGTGAGCTGAGATTTGTAGAGTTTGATTAGAACAGAGGAAGTTTACCATCATGGGAGGAGATATCATTTGGAGGGAACCATTTGCACACTAGTAGATATTGGAAGACATATTAGTCTTTCCTATTTTCACACAAGCATGGTGGTTAGATTACTTCTTGAACTTAATAGATTACAATGAAGATATGACAAGGCAGTTTGCAGAAACACTCCAACATGATGAATCGATTATTCAAGGATTGAGGATAAGATGCTTTAGAGGATGTAATTGTAGAGGTATCTAGTTTTCCAAGAAATGGAGCTGAATTTCTTGTCAGGGAAAATGTAATAGCTACTAGGGACAAATTTAGGAAGCTGGAGAAAACCTTGACTCCACATCCCAAGGCACTAAAAGGTTATCACTTCCATTAGTATGGTATTTTTTTGCCTCTTACAATATCAAATATCTTACATGTGATGGTAGGTAATCTCTTTTATATATAGTATATTTCAAGATTTTAAGTCACCGTCGTTATAACAGAAGGGTTAATATACCTAATTTCCTCTTTAACCTATTAAAGAGAATGGGGCCTGAGTATAAAAGAAAGGGAAATGATTCAAAACTATCACACTATTGCTCAAGGTTACCCTATTAGTGAAAATAAGTCTCAGGGTTCAGGTACCACATGTTTCTTGGGAAATTTTTTTGATCTGTGAACACACTAGCAATATTCTTGAGGAACCAACTATCCCAGAGAACTTGGAGTCACCTGTTGCATCACTAATTAATGGAAATGCCCCCTAGTTCATCTATTTCTTCATCTACCCACAACAAGGGAGAACTAGAGGAGCACAGTTTGCAAAGGTTACCAACCACGACCTCTGAGCAACCTATAGTAGAAGATGTCCAGGAAACCCTAGCTTTTTCTAAAATTATAAAAAAGAAGAAAGAAGAGAGGTGGTTCTTCCTCTGAACCTTCAAAGGTGCAATAAAATAAGTCCACCTACCTAAGGATTTCACATCACCTGAAAAGGAAAGGTGTCATGAGGGGTAGTGTTAAGAAACAAAAAGAAGAAGACATTGCGATAGTAGGGAATGATTCAAAACTAAAAAATAATGTTTCTAAAAATTTGCATGTCCTTATAAAAATAAAATGGTACATATCAACCACCTCTAAATCATATTCAACTTGAATATTTTTGTTGTAAGGAAAATTAGGAAAAGAACCCCACAAATCCCTAATAGTGATGGTTGTGAGTACACTGGGGGTGGTGATGAACAATTTTTTGAGGAAGATGAGAATTTTTTTTATAGAGGAAAGAAATGTAAAGCAAGAATTAAAGGAAACATTGGAAGGATTAAAAAATTAGAAGAACAGGTGAAGACTTATGAACAAAGGGACAAGGAAAGAGATTTGAAGATTCAAGAGTTGGAGGAGAAATCACATACTTATGGGCATGGGTCTAAATTGGACTTGCTTGCACAACTAGCAATGGTAAATGCAGGAAAAAAAGATCTCACAACTGAGAAAAAAAGACCCCCCTATTGTAAAAACTCCAATCTATCATACAACCATGTCCCTAGATTACCAACTATGGAAAGCCACTCAATAATTCTCCCAACATAAATAAAAATGGAAGAAGGAAAAATAAAAAATGGTTTCAGAGCATACTAGAGTATTGGAGAGTAAGGACATTGAGTTGAAAAGTTAATAGTCAAGATTGAAGAAGTAGCAGATAAGGCTGCTCAGAATGTTAGGTGTAGACCTCCTACTAGGACATGTGCTTTATTCTTACAAGAAAAATTCTTGAGATCAATTCAATAAATTGATTAGTAATCTACCAATTGCAATGAGTAAGAAGTTTGATTTTCTAAATGTTTTTGCCGATGCCACACCCAATGAACAAGACCAATTATGTGAATTATATTTATATAATTATGTTGTACTAGGTGATACATAGTAGAACCCTTAATGTTTGTGGGTGATTTACAAATTAGGGCACTAGCATCATACTTCAGGAATGAAAAGCAGAGGGTTGAGATTATGCAAGAATATATGTTGAGAGAGAGAAATCAATTACTCTCCCGATTAGAAAGGAATCCAAAAACCACTATGGAATAATAGAGGAGTGGATAGAACTTATGTAGTACAAAGGTGTGGGAAAAAAACATGAATTTGAGGATCAAGGACTATGAAATAATAAAAATAATGACTATAGGACTCATTCATCATTGTTACCCACTTAAGCAAGAAATATGTGACAGTTTAACCCCCGAGTTGCAGAGAAAGGAGCCCCATTCTATTTATAATTTCATAGCTCCATGCTTGAGAGAACACACAGGTACATGGATGTTTCCAAAGAAAGATGACTTAAATGGGTACCTCTCACCTTCTAGCCACCAATGCTTCTCTACCCAGTGCCACATTGGACATGGGAAAAGAATGAGGAATGTGAGGAAGCTGAGATTATCAGAATGGATAGACTTGCATGCAATGGAGGATTTTATTTGAAACATATCAAAGGAGTGGATGTTGTCATAGATATCAAGGAGATCACTTTGTATTACAACCTCCAACCCTAGTTTATTTGCTTAAGGATAAGAAAATGGGTAGTTGGGGGGAATTATGAGTCTAGTTTTAGTTTTCTAATGTTTTTATGCATACTCAGACATTTCTAGACACTTATTTCATACATATTTCCAAAATTTACTATCTTTTATTCTCATTATGTAAACCTGAAATTGATTTGAAGTATATGGAAATATGGTTATAATGTGATAGTTATTGTATAATTAATGTATGAATATGTATGAATTGCAATGAATATATGTGCTTAAGCTATGGTTATTAGTATTGTGTAGACATTATATTAACTAATTCTTTGTAACCAAGGATCCAAAGGAGGTAGAATGTAGCCTACAACTAGGAGGCATAGCTCACAACCAAAGGAGTTTCCAGAAAGCGATGTAGGGAGGTTCCAAAATAAGTTGAGTGCAAAAATTGTAGAAATGAAGGCACTTCTTGAGGATGATTGTGAATTATCATGACATTTAATAAAGAAGTTGAAGGAGAAGAACTCTATTATAGTTGGGAGTCTAACATGACTATTTCAACAATCCAAATTTTAGTCCTTGTTGTAGCAGAGTCACAGTTCTATTTGGACTCTTCTTCCTTTTCAATTATAGTTTAGTTGCTCGGACTTTATCACACTCTGTTATGTAGGGAGTGGTGATTTATGATTTCAGTGTAGAGTCTTTATTTTAATAAACTCCCCCATACCTATATGTATGGTTCGGTGGTTGAGGCGTTAGTTAGCTGGTTGATTGTTTAATAGAAGATATAGAAATAAGATACTTTTAGTTAAGTTCTTGTTTTAACACAAATAATGTTCATGAGCTTATGAATAAGATATTCTAGCAAAATCTTATCTGATTGTGATATTTTAATTTATGCAATGAATCCAATTTTCAATTATTGTCATGATTGGATTAATTTAAGGAATTAGATTTGGATTAAACCTATGGAGACAGTCACTTGAGCAAGGGCCACTCAAGGTAACCATTCCCCACTTTATTTTTTGTACATTTATTTATGTTGTAGTAGTTACCCCATGAATGCATGTTGTCTTAATTAGATTCCTTATGTTACAATTATGAATGAATTCATGAACAAATCTTGTCTTACATTCATGCACTTTAATTTGCTTCAATATTTTGTACTATGGAGTGTAAGTTTAATTAACAATATTGGTTAATTCTAGAATTTATTTCTTGATAGTGAACTAGTCAGAGTCTTTTGTTATAGGTACCTGTAGCAATAGTGCCAACATTACTTCTTTTTCTATTATGTTGTTTATAATTTTTCAACATGTATAAACACTTATTCTAGGATGATATAGGTACTCTTGAGTCTTTGAAAGCACATATAGTGCTAGCATCATCACAAGCTTATGTTAGCCCTGGTTGATAATTTAGTGAAGGTCTTTCCAACTTGGGTTTAGTGGACTATTTAGTTAGGTTTCCCTTTGAATTATGTGTCTGACACCAAGTCTACTAGACATTAGTAGGGACACTACACAAATTAAAATAATGGAATTTGAAATGTTTCTTGCCTTATTCACACTTCCCTAAGCATCTAAATTGAGTAAATTAATTAATTTTACTTTACAAGTTTCATGTAACATACCAATAGACCCTTTCAACCCTTCAAACCTTGAAATTGTGTAATATAATAATTTTAAAATCACATTAAGCAACATGTTGAATCTAATTTTTGAAATGGAAGCCAAGTCTAGATATTTTATCCATCAACACTACATGAGATGCTCTTGAACCTCAAACCTACACCAAAAATTCACAAATTATACATGAAAGGAAAATATTTTTTTGGTGATGCAAGATTGTATGTGGACCCAAATACTCCCACATCATGACCTACCATTTCCCATGATTGAAAATTCAATCACCTTGCAATAGTTTTAGTCATTGTCTTTACTTTGGTAATACCCTCTCCCCTTTAGTATCAATATCTTTGATATGGGTTAGCATACTAGATTTTATAGTCCTTATTAATACACCCTTACTTCTTACCTCACCATCCATGAACAACCTAGACACCTTGGTCTTCTTAGTTAGAGTTATTTTATGCAAACTTTTGCCCCATTTCCACCTATGCACAAAAGGTGACTAAAATCCCTTGTAATATTTCTTGTAGATATGACATAAGAAAAGGGTTAATTTAATCCTAAAAAGTCATGCAAAGAGAAAATTACAACTTAGAGGAAATTTTGAGATTGAATGAGCCTTTTAAATGATTTTTTAGGAGAGCTAAATGAAATTCAAATGGGCTAATTTTCATTTCACCTACAACACTCCCACACCTAAAAGAACCCCAAGTACCTATGAATCTTTTTCATTCAATCTCAACATCTTCACTAAGATAACACTCACTATTGTTTATATTATTTAGAAAAAACATAGTTGTAAGTGTAAACATTAAAAAAATTCCACCTAAGTGTTTTTAGAAAATGAAAAGTGGCTAGTAAAATTACCTCAAATTATGTAGTTTTAATGCTCTCCTTTCTTTGTCTCACAAAATGCAAACTAAAAAAACAAGGGAGTTTTTAATTTTTAGGTACTAAAGTGTCTTTATTTTAGGTTTATGATTGTTGTAGAGGGATTTGGGGGGTTTTGTGGGCTTCCTTTCCACCATTTATTCTTCTCATTTTTATGTTATAAGGGACAACTAAACATCTCTAGGATCGCTGAGGGATATTTAAGGATCCCTTAGCAATCCTAGGGAAGGCTAGCTATCCCCTACCATACCCTACCATTTTTATGAAGTATCAAGGATGTCTCCCAAAAAAAATAAGGGACAACTCCGAGACATTTCCTAATTATCCATACATCCCTAAAACATACTCAATATAGGGATTTTTGAAATTATGTGAAGTACACCAAGAACACATAGTATCAAAATTAAATATATAATAATTTTCATTAAAACTACCTAGGAATTATAGTAAAATATTTTAAATAATAAATATATATATCAATCTCATTTATCCTCAAAATTCTCAAAGGACTCTTCATTCCCCTTATTTCCTTTACTATTGTTAATAAGTTGGAACATAAAATGCGAAATTTATTTAGAATTTTCCTCATAAGCTACACAAATAATGAGAGAAAATTTTTTATGGTAAACTATTTCAAGGAAAAAATATCTTCTAAATTTTATTCTAAGAGAGACATATGCACATAAACAACTTCCCAAACATAAATATTTACACAATGTAATGAGAGAATTTTTTTTGGAATAATGCTATGCTCCCCAAGGCTAGAGCATTCTCTTGGTTGGATCTCAATAATAGGATTTTGACAAGTGAAAAGTTGGTTAAAATGTTGAACTATATTTTCTTTTAATAACACATCCTTTATGGCAGATGCGAGGAATCAGTGGATCACCTTCTCCTTCAGTGTGTTTTTTCTCAAAGTTGTTGGAATTGGCTTCAAAATAAACTCAATTGACACTTGCACCTCTTGGTAATACTCTCCTGTAAGTCTTTAATAGATGACCTATGCTTTATTATAATTCGGTCTTCTCCTCATTATAGCTTGTATCTCCCTCTTTATTGATTTGTCCAAACATTTGGTGGGAAAGAAATAGAAGGACATTTAGAAAATAATCTAGTCCAATTTCATTAGTATTACAAAAGTTGGAATCTTCAATCTCAGAAAATGTCATGACTTGGGTGTTAAAGTTGCAATTAATTAATCATTATAAGACTTTTTCATCTTGGGAATCTTAAATTCTAATTGTATGGAAGTCTATTTCTCTTCCAAACCTAAGTTTTTTTGTATCTTCAAAGGTTAAAATTATAAAAAAGAAAACAATAAGATGGAGCCCCCCACAAAGGAACAAAGTGAAATTGAATTCTATGGTGCCTCATGAGGGAATCCTGGTAATTCAGGTGCAGGTTGTGTTTTGAGGGATTCTCACAATATAGTGATAGAAAACTTTGCCCCAAAATTACCAAATAGCTCTAATAATTGATAAAAAGTGAGTCATAGATTTTTGGAACGCTAATCCTTTTTAACACTTCTAGGGTTTTTCACCTAAAAGGAGAAAGTAGAGCCAAAAGTCTAGGTAGGTTCACTCAAATCATGCAATGTATGATGTTATTTAGACTAAATGGAATGTTCTAAGTGCAATTAAACTATGAAATTGAGAGATTATGAAAGCAAAACCTAAGAATAATGTAATGTTTGAAAACATAATGATGTTTACAAAAAGCTTGAAATAATGAATAAAAGTGTGAACTAAACTAAATAGAAAGCTAAATCTCTGAGCATGTGCACCTGAGAAGCTGAAGACAATCTAGAAATCTAACAAAACCTGATTTTGGGCTAACTAGGACTCATTCGCCACTCAGGGTGAATCAGTCCTAGGTCAGGGTTTTTCTGCACAAGGTCTGTTTTCTGCTAATTGGGTGTTTGGATCTGCATCTAACTGAAAATGGCACCTCAGGAGGAATTCATTTGCCATGCATGGAAAATCAGTCCACTTTCAAATTTTTGTAATTTCAAATCTTTGTTTTGCACCTTGACACCTTGTACATCACTTTCTGATGGAAACTTGAATCGGGATCTTGGAAACCCCAAGTTGCGTAATCAAACCTTGAATGAATAAAAATCTGCATAAAACCCTAGCCTTAGATGTGTTAAAGACTATGAAAATCTGAAGTATGCCAAAAACCCTATTCTATTGTGCAAGAATAAGAAATGCAAAGGTGATTTGAATGATGCAAGATCACAGCCTTAGAAATCTCACAACATATCAAAAGTGGAGATGAAATAACATGAAAGTGGAATGTAAATGAGATATGAACCTTAATCTAAAGATAGAGAAACAATGGAAGATGGAATCACTTTGAAAACAAGTCTTTAGGTGTGATTTGATGGCTAGTTGCACTCCTCAACCTAGATTTCTCCATGATTCACCATAGGAATCC
This sequence comes from Sequoia sempervirens, assembly GCA_007258455.2. Classification (NCBI taxonomy): domain Eukaryota; kingdom Viridiplantae; phylum Streptophyta; class Pinopsida; order Cupressales; family Cupressaceae; genus Sequoia; species Sequoia sempervirens. Next base: position 256,872,194 of record VDFB02047230.1, on the reverse strand, counting down.
ATCATCAACTCTTTGCAATGTTGAACTTTGATCCAAAAGGTGAGCTTCAAGACCTGCAAAAACCCTAGTTTGCAGCCCTAAAACTTCAACTTTACTAATGAAACTTGTTGTAGAAGGCTTGACTTTAGAAATTGCTTTTGTGAAATAATTAAAAGATGTGTAAAATGATTAAAAATGAGTATTTATAAGCAACAACACCTAATTTTCCCGTTATTTAGACCTAAGAGGCTAACATTCACTGAAAAAATAAGTTGAATTAATTGAATTCCCGCTCAAAATTGAAATTTCCCTCAAAAGGGACTCATTCACCACCCTTGGCGAATGGGTCCCACTACTAATTTTTGAAGGTGGGTTTTTGGGATATGGAAGAATTGAATGTTGTTTATCGGGATTTAAGTGATTTCTCAAGTAAAATGGGCCTCTAGATAAAAAATAATGGGTCTTAGGGGCCTATAAATGTCATTTTGAAGATAAATGATGCAAAGGGACTCAAAAGTGGGTGTAATTACACATGAAATTGTCTCTTTTCTCAAGAGGGTACAATTTTATATGGTGCATTTATCCCCCACTTTAGCACCCATATGACTCTACATGCATATGTAAGCTAAAGGATTTTAAACAATGTGTTTTAAATAAAAAGGATACTCATTCAAAAGACAGGAGAATGAAGCCCCCATTGTAGTTCTCTACAAAACCACAACATTAGGAACCACATCTTGCAACACACATTTTTTAATTGTCCAAAAATCCTTTTATCTAGTTCCTAAGGATTCAATTTGAGGGTAGATGTATGCCCCCCTTGATTTCACTTGCTTTACATAGGTGGAATCAAGGTAGCAATCTAGCCACGTCGAATAAGGAAAATCATATCGTAGGGCATTTCTAAGTACCATTCCATGTAACAATAGATGGGTGATGATTTTGAGTGTGGAATCACGATTCTGATGCATCAAAAGGTGTCGAGCATGAATTTATTGGGCTCTTGTTATGTTGATTTGAAGAAAAGATGCTTTATGAACTCTTAAGATAAAATAACCTTAAGTTAATGCGCAAGAGTAAAAAGGATGAAATTAGGTAAAAGAGAGGAAAGGAAAGTAAATTTTCACTTACTATTGCAATTTACCATCTTGTAGCTTGAGAGTGACGAGTGAGACGAGAAGATGCCAAGTAGACGGGATTATAGGCCTTCACAACTGGATACACTTCAAGAGCAGGTGGTGCGCTACGATCTGTATTATGAGGTGAGTCAATTCTGTAACTTTTGATTTGTGATTTTTCAATAATTTAATGATTTTTAATGCATGGATAGGTTGATTTAGGATCTTGGAATTTTTTTTTGCAAAGTGTCCCCTTTTTTCACAAAGTGTCCCTTTTGTTTGCAAAGTGTCCTGTTTCTTCGCAAAGTGTTCCATTTCTTTGCAAAGTGTCTCGTTTCTTTGTGAAATGTCCTAAAAGGGTTCTAAAGTGTCTAGGGCTATTAGAAATGCACACTAGATCAACTTTAGCACATTTGCATGATGAAAAATGTAAAAATTGAAGATATTAGGTGGATTTTAGAACATTTTGTGATGATTTTGATAGGTTCCTACCAGTCATGAAAGCGGCTAGGGGGAAGGCAAATTTCTTTTCTCAGAGATCATGCTCTAGCACTATCGACAATAGAGACAGAGCATTTACAAACAATAGGTATCTATTGGGCATATCTTATGCCACCTATGAGATACCATGACACCATGCTTATGGCCCTGTGTGAGCTTTGGGACATTGATATATGTACCTTTCATCTTCCTATTGGGGAGATGACCATCACTCTCGAGGATGTACACCACATTCTTCGAGTTCCTATTGGCCGGGAGCAGGAATATTTCTGGGGGGTTCAGTCATTCCATGAGAAGAAGATGGATATGTAGTATTGCCTTGGTGGACCAGTTCATGATGAGCGGGTTAGAGCATAGATCGAGCTTCCCATGCTTCTATATTCACGAGCACCTATTGTTAGATGGATTATGATGCATACAATGGCTCTTGTTCTCAATCCTAATGGACGATCAACACAATTAGATGGAGGATTAGTACATTTGATTCGAGGGATGTACGAGGACATGACAATCTATGCATGGGGTCGCTGCATCCTAGCACACTTATATTATGATCTTGGTAGATTTTTGTTTCAAGAGATCGACAGTATGGTGCACTACACACTTTTGTAGGTGTGGTGCCTCAAGAATATTACATGCACCAGGCCTATCAGATTCCCTTGTGCTATAGTTGTAGGATATCCACGAGCATTTGGATATCCTTTGCGATGCTTGTGGCAGTACAAAGGTTTACACTTTTGGAGGGTGAGGTTTGATTTGCTGGAGGAGGATGGGATCTTATGGAGACCCTATCTACTCACTCTACAGTGGCCAGATCCCACAATATAGCTTAGGAGGATACAGATGGATAGGTTTCTAGCTGGGAGGCATGACTACATTGTACGACCATTCTATTACGGGTGAGTCATGTGACAGTTTGGGAAGGTGCAGACATGGCTGAGGGTGTACCCCTTTATTAGGCGATCAATGCAGAGTGCTCAGAGGCCAGGTGATACTGTTTGTCTTACTATAGATCATGTTCATGAGAGTGATTATGATGCCTTAGTTCATGATCAACCGCTAGTTGTTGACACTGATGATGTTGGTAGGATAGATGAGCACAAGGAGTGGTGTTCAGTGACATGACCAACTCCTGTGTTCCCCATGGATGTCCCTATAGGTGATGTAGGACCAACACTAGATGAGGGAGATGAGCCAGAGGACAAAGCAGAGGATGTGCGATACAAGACATCAGATATATTTACTGATGTTATTGATGATGAGTATGATTCAAAGGCTGATCTTGATTATGAGGACCAGAATGGAGGAGAGGATGATGAGGAGGATGAGTATTACGAGGAGGAGCCACCCCTAAGTGAGGGTGATGAGGTAGCGACTGAGGATTGGTACGAGCATGGAGAGTCCTCACACACTTACAAGAACAAATCATGTGTAGTAGCTATAGCAGACATCGACACCCAGAGTTAAAGAGAGGCTAGCACATCCTCCATGCCCCCCAGAGGGGATGAGGTTGATGTTCCTCATGCCCCTAGAGACATAGGTGATGATATTTTTGATTTTACACATGTACTTGAGTATATTTATGTTTTGTATTTATATGTATATCATGATCATGTGTACTGATTGTGTACCTTGTCTATCTTGCAAGAGTGATGAGAGAATGGTGAGAGTTCTATCGTCAAGTTTTCGCAGAGATAGTGCCTGCATCCATCAACGAGGAGGAGATAGATCTTGACTACATGCCCCCACCGATTGTAGAGGAGGAGCCAGAGTTGCTCAGACCTTTTGTGAGGCTTCAAGCAATGTACAAGAGTGTGAGGAGATGAATCTGTCAAGATGAGAGTGCGACATAGTCATCGCAGACCTTAACGAAGGTTGAGAGACTGCATGTAGAGCTAGTATAGGTATGAGCGGAGAGGGATCAGATGGTAGATGAACGTCTTGTTTCCGTTGGTCAAGTACAAGGTTTGGAGTATGCACTGAGACTCAACAGTTCATGGTCACGATCACACATGACTGTCTCATGACGTCCAGGGACCGGATCTTGAGCGCCAGAACCCGAGGGATCTAGTTCTCACAAACCTTGGTGATTTTGTATATGATGATGAGATGTATATAATTTTTTTTGATATATATACATGTGTAATTGGTGTTGCTTTATCTCTTGGTGTTTGAATGTTAAATGCAATGTGATTAATTAAATGACTTATGGTAAAAGTATTTAATTATTGTCTTCATGATTTAACATGATTGATGTGATCTAAAATAAAACATATTATAGTTTTACTATAGATTCAACATTAGTGAGGAAAGAATATGTTAAATTAAATACACCTATAAATAATATAAGGATCTAACTTAACACAACACAAGGGTGAATAGTATGAATTCTAAACCAATTATAAAAATCAACTTAAATAATTACTTTAGTGTTCAAGACAAACACAAGATTAGTTGTCAAGAACAAAGCAATGTGAAAGTTATTTAGAATGACATCAAATAACTTTAAACAATACCGCTTTAACAATCATACTATTCAAAGAGGTTAGAGGTAGTGCCGACACAAATGCGCAACATTAATAGGTTCCTTAAGGGGTGTTCTATCAAGCTACATTAAGATATAAGCACCAAACCCATAATTGGTATCAACTATGTAAGGTCCTAACTAATTAGGGCTAAATTTATCTTTTTCTTCATTGTCAGCATTGGTATTGCGTTGATTCTCAACAAGAACAAAATTACCCTTATGAAACATTTGAGGGATGACTTGTGTGTTGTGTCTTCATTGTAACTGTTTGATGTGAGCTTGGAGATGTTCAAGAGAATTAATGCAAGTTTCGTCGAGCATCTCAAGTTGGTGCAATCATTGTTCTTTATAGGTGGCATCATCAATAAGTTCTTGGAGATCAATTCACAATGTAGGAATTTCTAACTCCAAGGGCATGATTGCATCAGTGCCATAAACGAGATTATAGGTTGTGGTTCCAATGGATGATCTAACACTTGTTTGCTAGGCCCAAAGTGCATAATGTTATTGCATATGCCAATCCTTATGATGTTTGTTGACAATTTTCTCGAGGATTTGTTCTAGAACCCTAATAGTGTTTTTAGCTTGTCCATTGGATTGCGGATAATACGATGTGGAAGAGCAATGTTGAATGTTGAACGTTTCAAGAATTTTTTTTTTTAAAAATTATTCTTAAATGGAGTTCCATTGTTTGAAACAATGGCAGAAGGAAGCCCAAAGTGAGCAATGATGTGTTCCAAAATGAAACGACAAATTACTTAAGCGGTTGTAGAAAGAAGAGGAATAGCTTCCACCCATTTCATAAAATAGTCTGTTGTAGTTATGATAAATGTATGTTCAACAAAAGAGGGAGGTGAAATTTTCCCAATAAGATCCAATCCCCATATGGAAAACGACCAAATGGGAACTTGGGCACAAAACCTAGAAGTAGGAGCATGGATCAAATTGCTATGTTCTTGACATTTACGACATCATTTAATGTAAGTGAAATAGTCCTTTTGCATATGTCGCCAATAATAACCCATACAAATAAGGTTTTGCACTAATGTTCATCCACCAAAATGACCTCCATAGGCACCTGCATGAGCTTGTTCAAGTGCTAGAGGGATTTTAGAATCCTTAAGACACTGTAATAAGAGACCATTGAAAGATTGTCTATACAATGCATTGGCAAGGATCACATATTTAGCTACTAGTTTGCGTAAACGCTTCCAAGTGTTTTTTGTTGTAAGGTTGGGAATGGTACCATCTTTTAAATAATTGTAAATTGTATCGTACCATTCACATGAGTCATCTTGAGTTATTGGTAAAATGTCTTCTAATTAAGTGTCAATCGAAGGTTTCATGATGGGATGCATAACAAAAGTGAAATATGTGGAAGGATCATGTGGGCATATAAGAGAAGCCACACTCACCATTGCATCCACATGTCTATTTTCTTTTCATGGGATGTTATCAATGGTGAATGATTCAAACTTCTCTAACAGTTGCATTGTAAGATCCTTGTATTTTGATAATTTGTCATGTTTAGCTTGATACATACCATTAATTTGTTTGATAACTAATTGTGAATCACCAAAGATCTTGATATGTTTAGCAGTCATTGTTAAAGAAACTTGCAAACCCACGATTAATGCCTCATACTAAGTTATATTATTTGTGCATAGGAAATTTAATCGATAAGACAAGGGAAGATGTTGTTCGTCGAGTGGAATCAATACCACTCCAGCACCGGAACCTGTTCTACACTTAGATCCATTGAAATACAATTCCTAGGGTTTAATATCAATGACCAAGACATTATCATCAGGAAAGGAGTCTTGATTAGGTAACGCGAGAGGAGAAGGAGCATCAACTAAGTGATTGGTTAAGGCTTGTCCTTTGATTGATTTTCTTGAAACAAACTTAAGGTCAAACTCAATTAACAACATCACCCACTTAGCTAATCATCTAGAGAGTTCGACTTTATTAAAAACATGCCTAAGAGGATCAAATTTTGTCATGACTTGTATTTCAACATTTAGCAAATAATGTCGCATTTTACTAGTAGCGAATATAAGAGCTAAGCATTGTTTTTCAATTGGTGAGTATTGAGTTTCAAAATTAATTAAGGTTCGACTGATTTAATAAACAAGATGCTCTTTTCCATTATCATCTTGTTGAGCCAACAATGTTGCAAGAGCATGGGTTGATGTGGCTATGCATTAGATAAATGGTTTGTTTGGCATGATAGGTTGTAAAACAGATGGAGTTTCCAGGTATTCCTTTAAACTCTCAAAGCCTGTTTACAATCCTCATCCCAATCAAAAGGTACACCCTTTTTAAGAAGATTCGTGAAAGGTAATGTGTGATCAACTAAACATGCTACAAAATGACATATAGCTTAATTCGGCCTTGTAATGTTCGCAGTTGAGAAATTTTCCTAGGAGGTGGCATATTAATAATTGCATCAGTTTTCTTTAGGTCCACCTCAATGCCTCAGTGAGATATGACAAACCCCAAAAGTTTACCACTATCTATGCAAAAGACACACTTTTTTGGATTTAATCGCATATTATATTTAGGTAATCGTTCAAAGATTTTTTGAAGAACATTTACATTGTTTTGTCGTGTTAATGATTTAGCTAGGATGTCATCAACATAACCTTCCAAAATTTTGTGGATGTAATCATGAAAGATCAATGTCATTGCTCATTGATATGTTGTACCGACGTTCTTTAAACCGAAGGGCATCACAATTCAACAAAATGTTCCCCAAACAGTGGTAAAAGTGGTTTTGTATTGATCTTGAGGATTAATAAGGATTTGATTGTAGCTAGAAAATCCATCCATGAATGACAAAAAATCATGTCCAATAGTTGAATCCATGATCATGTCTATATTAGGAAGTAGAAAGTCATCTTTTAAGGAAGCTTTATTCAAGTCATGAAAATCTGTACATATCCTAATATGATTATTGGGTTTAGCAAGTTCTGCGACAATGTTTGAGATCCAAGGAGAATAATCAATAGGATGAATGAAGCCTTCATTAAGGAGTTTTTCAAGCTCTAATTTAACATGCAAGGCTATGTTAGGGTGCATTTTTTGTATCTTTTGATGAACGGGTTTAGCTTTTTCAGCAAGAATGATGTTGTGTGTCACAATTTTTAGGTCAATTCCTAGCATATCAGAATATTTCCAAGCAAAATTTTTAGGAAAATCATGAAGTAAAGTTGTAGTGTCTTCTTGTTCCTCATCAGCAAGGCACTTCCCAATTTAAATAACTTTGTCTTTATCATCAATGTTCATTGGCACATCAATTGTATCTCCTAAAGGGAGTGCATTGGATTTAAAAACTTTAGACTCATAGTGTTCTTCCATGATGTCACTTTCTTCTTGCTTGGTAACAATCATGGCACAAGGAATTATTTTCATGAAAGTAATAGAGGATGCGTTATCATAAACTCCTAACATTTGTTTCAAAGTTTCATCACTATCAACATACTTCCATGATGGCGGTACGTTCATATCAAGCAATTCAGGATGTTTGAGTGTGAGTTGGTGTTTTGGTTAATGTGTAATAGCATTGATGTTTAAAGATGGTTTTTTAGTAGCTTTTGTTGTTTTAGAAAGAGAATATAACATTTCATTTTTTGTCTCTTGCGTATTAGGTTTGATAGGAACATGAATTCCTTGTTCATTTTTTCCACATCCTTTTCCAGTATATCCTAATTGTTTCACAAGTTCATAGCCTTTCCCATAAATTCTTTCCATTTTTGTCAGAGTAGGTGGGGATTGATAATCTATCTCATCAAAACTAGTTGTGTATGTTGCATTTTCTTCCAAAGTAGAAGAGATAGATGTTTGAGAAGATTGTTCAGAATTTTGAGTAGACATGATGGTTGGTTGTTCGTGTTTCTCATCCTTCTTTTGTGTGAATATGTATTTTCCCATAAATGAAGGTGTGAATTGTAAGGATCCCCAATGATCACCAAATAATTTAGATGGTGATTCTTCATCATTGTGTTCTATTTCAAGAGGATCTATATTGGATGTTGGAATTAATGTTTTCAGGGGACTTGTAGCTCCTTTTTCAAGGTGCAAGCAATTTCCAGGCTTGGGGTCTATTTCAACTTGATAAATGTGATTGTTATAGACATATTTCATGATACAATGAATGGTCAAAGGCACTGCATTCATCTCATGAATCCATGGTCTGCCTAAAAGAAGATTATACGAAAGATCATAAGGTATGACACGAATGGGAGTTTGCAAAGTAGCCACCCCAACCGTAATAGGTAAAGTGATTATACCAAGAGGTTGATTTTTTGTATTATCAAATCCTTGAATGGATACAAAATTAGGTATTATTTGTGACTTATCAATGTGCAATCGATCAAGGAGATTAACACTACACACATTAAGGGCAGAACCATTATCGATAAGGGTTCGTTTGATACCTATGTGATTGAATTGAGCAATTATCATAAATGCTTCATTTTATTTTCACACCTATAAAGGAGGGAGATCATGTTGATGGAAAGTAATATCTAGATTAACTTGGTTCATTCTATGGATTAGAGCTGCCACATCGTTCGAAGTTGTACCAGGAGAAATGCTAATCTATTGTAAGGTTGTTTGAAGAATAGTGTGATAATTTGGTGAGTTCTGAAGTAAATCCCAAAGGGAAATATTTTCGGGAGTATTCTTTAATTGTTCAACAAGATCATACTCCTTTGTGTGTGGGAGGTAACGAGGAGCACTGGGCGGATTGGGTAAAGGTAAAGAGGGTGGGGTTGGTTGCAGTGGTTACGTATTGTTTCTCGTATTATATGTATGAGCAATAGTAACATTACTTGATTGCTGCAACACATTGGTTTTAGGTGGGTAAAGAGTGTACTCAGGTGTATTGAAATGATGGATTTTATGTGAGGGTGGGTAAAAAATGAGTTGAGGTTGAATCACATTAACATCCTTAGTATTAGACTTCTCGCAACAAACCTTAGTGAATGATTTGAGTGAGATGAAATCCTGAAGGGATTCATCTAATAAGTCCAAGTCATCATGACTAAAAGGTTTGAGGGATAAGTTATTTTCAATTGGTTTAAGTTGTTTAAAATCAAAGGTTTTAACATTCGTTATAGCGGGTTTGGCACAACAAACCTTAGTGGATGACTTATATGAGGTGAAGTCTTGAAGGGCTTCATCTAACAAGTCAAAGTCATCACAACCACAAGGTTTGAGGGATATGTTATTGTTAGGTGGTTTAGGTTCTTCATGCAAGCATTAGAGGATGAAGTGAATGAGAGGAAGTCCTAAATAACTTCATCTAACTTATCTACATCATCACTACTAAGGGGCTTGGATGAGATGTTGTTTCTAAATTGAATAATTTGTTTAAAAGGTTGTTTTGATGTTTCTGTTTTTGTGTTTTTATGTATTGATGAATTTGATCTAAAAGAATGAGGAACAACTACTGAAAAGGAAATTTGCAAAAACCTAAGACTATCCATAAATTCCATGGAAGAAAAATGATGTTTATGCTAATGAAACAGAAGATAACTGAACCATAATAGAAAAGAAACTACATGAAACAAAAATATGCAAAGTAAGAAACTAAATTTTGAAAATTCTGATTCAAAAATGGTAGTGGGACTAATTCACCCAAGGTGGCGAATGAGTCCCAGGGGAGGTATTTTTTAGGATTTTTCTAATTTTTTTGGAGTTTTCTGGAGGTTTTCAGGTCTGTACAATATAGATATAGATTGAAAATGTAGAACTTTGAAATGATTCAATGAAACAAGATGCAATAATGAACTCTCAACAATGCTTTCCATTTTTTTTTAGAATCTCTAAGATGCAAAACAATGTAATATGAAAAGGAAATTAATTTCTAAGATGCAAATAGAAATGTAAATCAAAATGATATGTTGTTCAACATGCAGATTTTTAGTTTTTTCAATGATATGTATTGAAAAAATGAGGTCTAGATGAGTCTTTCACTAATGTAACATGAGAAACCCTAGGATGCAAAAACAATACAATACCATAATTGAATGTTGATGTGAATGAAGTATAGAATGCAATATGCAATGGAAATGAGAAATGTAAAGTGCTCAATATGTAGGTTCACCAAAATGAACCATAGATTTTTGGCACCTTAATCCTTTCTCCTTTCTAGCACTTCTAGGGTTTTTCACCTAAAAGGAGAAAGTAGAGCCAAAATTCTAGGTAGGTTCACTCAAATTATGCAATGTATGAAGTTATTTAGACTAAATGGAATGTTCTAAGTGCAATTAAACTATGAAATTGAGAGATTATGAAAGCAAAACCTAAGAATAATGAAATGTTTGAAAACATAATGATGTTTACAAAAAGCTTGAAATAATGAATACAAGTGTGAACTAAACTAAAAGCTAAATCTCTGAGTATGTGCACCTGAGAAGCTGAAGAAGATTGAAAATAAATCTAGAAATCTAAAAAAACTTGATTCTGGGCTGACTGGGACTCATTTGCCACTCAGGGTGAATTAGTCCCAGGTCAGGGTTTTTTTTGCTCAGGGACTATTTTCTGCTAACTAGGTGTCTAGATCTGCATTTGATTGAAAATGGAACCTCAAGAGGGACTCATTTTCCATGCATGGAGAATCAGTCCACTTTCAAATTTATGTAATTTCAAATCTATGTTTTGTACCTTGACACCTGTACAACACTTTCTGACGAAAACCCAAATCGGGATCTCAGAAAATTCCTACAAAATAACGTAAAATTGTTTATCTAATGAGGGGTTTTCCTTGGTCAAACCCCAAGTTGGGTAATCAAACCTTGAATGAATAAAAATCTACATAAAACCCTAGCCTTAGATGTGTTAAAGACTAGGAAAATTTGAAGTATGTTAGAAACCTTATTCTATTGTGCAAGAATAAGAAATGCAAAGGTGATTTGAATGATGCAAGATCACAACCTTAGAAATCTCACAACATATCAAAAGTGGAGATGAAATAACATGAAAGTGGAATGTAAATAAGATATGAACCTTAATTTGAAGATAGAGAAACAATGGAAGATGGAATCACTTTGAAAACAAGTCTTTAGGTGTGATTTGATGGCTAGTTGCACTCCTCAACCTAGATTTCTCCATGATTCACCATAGGAATCCTTCATCAACTCTTTTCAATGTTGAATTTTGATCCAAAAGGTGAGCTTCAAGACCTACAAAAACCCTAGTTTGCAGCCCTGAAACTTCAACTTTACTAATGAAACTTGTTGTAGAAGACTTGACTTTAGAAATTGCTTTTGTGGAATGACTAAAAGATGTGTAAAATGATTAAAAATGAGTATTTATAAGCAACAACACCTAATTTTCCCATTATTTAGACCTAAGAGGCCAACATTCACTAAAAAAATTAAGTTGAATTAATTAAATTCCCACTCAAAATTGAAATTTCCCTCAAAAGGGACTCATTCGCCACCCTTGGCAAATGGGTCCCACCAGAGGGGACTCATATGCCCAAGGTGGCGAATGGGTCCCACTACTAATTTTTGAAGGTTGGTTTTTGGGATATGGAAGAATTGAATGTTGTTTGTTGGGATTTAAGTGATTTCTCAGGTAAAATAGGCCTCTAGATAAAAAATATTGGGTCTTAGGGGCCTATAAATGTCATTTTGAAGGATAAATGATGCAAGAGAGCTCAAAAGTGGGTGTAATTACACATGAAATTGTCTCTTTTCTCAAGAGGGTTCAATTTTCTATAGTGCAGAAAGTTGAAGCCCTCCTTGTAGGTTTAACACTATCCAAGAAATTCATTGTCAAGAAATATATGGATAAAGGGTGATTCAATGAACTTGAAAAATGCCTTGTTAACTATTGAAATTGCACCCTAGCTAAGCTGCAAGATTTAACAGGATAAGATGCATGACTTCGATTTCAAGAGAAAACATGGGAAAACCTCTAAAGCTGTGGATTGCTTGTTAATAGAGATCAACCTTCAGAGAAGGCCGACTTCCTATTGGTATGTATCACCTAATCTACTGATTTTGTAGAGGGAAAGGGAGAAAGAATGTATGAAAATGAAAACTAAACCCTATGGTGATGCACCTAAAAATTACTTGGATTTGAAAGCAAATTTCATACACTTGCTTTAAACCTTGCCTGAATTAATTATGCACAATTCGTTGTAGTATGTTAATGCATAAATATTTTACTAAAAGATCATAATACAACTACTTGCAAAAGGAAGATAGCTTCACAATAAACAAATAACATGTATTAAGTAGACTCAATTAGTAACCTGCATGAACAAACTAGTTGCAAAAAGGTATAACCATGTGGGACAAAGTTATAAGGAAGTTTAAACAATCTCACTAATAACTTGATCAATCACTTAGATACACTAAAGAACAAGAACAAAAAGAGAAGAAACCAATCACTAGAAATAATAGAGGTCTCCACTGTATATCAAATCCAAAACAAGTTACAAAAAATGCAAGAATCTGACAAAGGACTATAAAAGTTACTAAGTCTGAGAAGTACAACTCTAGAATTCCCCCTCAAATGAATTACGAAAGAAACTAAATATCACCACTCCAAATAGTTGCATCAAAATAGGATCTAGAAGTATCCATTTCTGTAAGCCTTCAAAAAGCCTATATTTTAGCAATTGATTCTTCTCCAAAGAGGCTCCAAAAAGGTTGAAATGGTCAATTTGACCATATCAAACATGAAGACACAAAAAAATGATGCCTATATGCTCTCAAAAGCAACTAAAAAGCAATTAAATGCTCCTATTTCTCCTCCAAGTGTTTGCAACTTATCTCAACTCTCCTATATGCTTGGGATCAAGTCATAAAAGCATAACTCCACTCATAATTCTATTGCCATCAGTTGAAAGCATCCATTTAATTTTGCATTTAACATAAATCAAATGGTTTATAATTCACCATTTTAATAAATGTTTTACAAATTAAATGCAAAATTAAAGGTCCATCGGCCATCTGAGAAATAAAGCATAAATATAAGTAAAAAAAGACTTAGGGAAAATGACAAAGATTAATTTGGAAAGTTTTGTTTTAAAACAAAACAAAAAGGTCTCCAAGGAATTGACATGAATTTAGGGTAAAAACCCTAAAAGTAAAACACTCAAAACACAAGTATTCTCTCACTTCCTCCTGTTGATATTCTGAAGAGTTCTAAGCCCCACCATTGAGGGTTTATGGAGCTCAATCTACAACTTCTGGAGCCTTCAATGGTGAAAACCGCATATGGTATGGCTTTATTTGAAAGAGAAATGCATTTTCCTCATCAATTCCTGCCCTCTTCGTAAATATTTTATTTGTTTTGTGCATAAACATAGAAAATGATAGACATTCTTGCATTTTCCATGTGCATTTCCTGAGATAATCTGTACTCTTGAAGATTTCATGCACTTTATGAAGAGAAACTACTATTTTTGGTCGCAACTTCTATGTTTCTATATGTTTCATTTCCATTTTGTTATTTTTGTTTCTCGTAGCCGAGGCTTCACCATATTTCATCACGGTTTTTGCATTTTCTCTGATGACATAATTGTGACCAGCATTTGTCATAATCACCCTTATCGGGTCTTTATTGTGCAAGATTATAATATGGATGAGATTTCATGAGGGGTAGGTAGTTGAAACACGAGCTACCTCAGTCAAATTTTCCAAAAGAAAACTGCTCTGTGAGAGAAATATAAGATTCTTATATGATTTAATGCTATTGCATAGTATGGGTATGATTTTAAAACCATACTATCTTTTCATTCATGGTTGTAGCTTTATTTTTCTCCTCAAGTATCAAAATTACGTATGGGTTAGCAAAACTCTTGACCTCCAAAGTAATCATGTTGTGGATTATTTTCAAGAAGAAATGATCAATCTACATTCAATTTGTGTTGCGCATAACTGCCCAAATTTTGGGAAAACGGTCCTTGAAACTATACGCTGACCCACTTTTAGAAATTGAATCACCTCATACAATCAGCCGCTTTATCATATAAATTTGAGTGTAAGATGCTTCAATATACATTGATCCTTCTATGAGTTCAGAGGGGTGATAGAAACTTACTTCTCTTTCAATATTTCTCTAATTGCTTTGTGCCTTTAGCATTAAGCATTTCCATCAATATATTAATTGCCCTTTGAGCATTTTGTGTTTCTTTTCATGTAGTTGACTGTAATTATGCCATTGTTTAATGATGACTACCACAACTCTTTTCATGCTTTGCTGATTGAATCATTGTTTTGAGTACACTTGATCACTGTTTACTTTAGTCTTCAAGATACCTATGGTTGATGCCTCTGTTTCAGTGATGGTTGATAATTCCCATCATGCTTTATGTAGATATTTGAGTTCTATGAATTTTCTGGAGGTCTTTTATGGCCATCTCCATGAATGTGGCCCTGTGTATAAGAATGAATTATAAAAAGATTCAATGATGTTGTCTAGTACTAAACATATTTTTCATTCTTCCATGAACAACATTCCTTATGCAGATGAAATCCTTGTTTTGTTTGTTGACTGCATTTTATAAAGATTGCCATCACTACCTCCATATGTTGATTGCATCCTATGGTCTTCAAAGTAACAATTTCACATAAGTCATAGTATTAATTTGTTACTGAACTTGTGAATTCATAGTTCACCTTTCTCATAGGAATGTCACTACTACTTCCATGATAAATTTTACTACCCTCCAGATCATGATGATAAGGAATGCATTTTTATCTCAAAAAGAACTGTGGCTTAATTTCATATCATTTATGGATTGCCCAGTTCCTGCAGATCAAGTGCTGTCCTATCATTCTCATCTTTGTAACATGAATTCACTTTGTTTTTGATTCATGAGGATCATCTTCTCATCCATAAACATAGATGTTATAAAACATCATGTCACTTAGCACTATATTCTTTTGATTTCTGAATTTAATACTACTAAAACATAATCCCATCCTTGATATCACTGTGTTGTCCAATACCATAGATATTGAATGTTACCTTTGTCTTTCTTTAAATATGTGACCTCCATTGCATTTTCTGAAGCTCAATTTCAGGTATTTTGTAACAATTCACATGCTTTGTTTATATTATTACAAAATGTCACAAGGCTTGTGTTGATGTGTTTTTTATGCACTTCTCAACACATGCAATGCATAGATGCACTACCTCTCTTGAAAGGAAACCTCCAACGAGCAAGTAGTTGAAAATTTCCCCAAGGTCTCTCAGGTCTCAAGTCATGACTTGCATGGAATTCCTTAGTTGATGTTTTGATGTGATTTTGCTAGTAACCACAGGGCAGACTTACGTAGCTAGATGCATAATGGATCTTAAATTTTGAAGTTTCTGAGATGGTAGTTACGGTGCAATTTGCTGTAGGTTCAAACAATGATCTAAAACTTCAGTTTTTTCTTTAAGTTTGGCTTTACAGTGTGCAATGGACCTTAGCACGGGCTATTTCTTTAAAAAAAAAAAAAGTAGGGAAGAGAGAAGGTTCTTGGATCTGCAACTAACTATGAATAGTAATCATGGAGTTCCTGTTGTGGACAACTTCCTTCAAACATAATTTTTACTTAACCAGAAATCTCACAGTCTCATGAAATTTGTGCTATCTTCTAAGGCTTGTAGATATTTTACCATTCATTCACCATAGGAATGCATGAACAAAGATAAAAATGTGGAGCAACTTTGAATTCAAGCCCAAACTAACTTTACACAACCATTTACCAACGACAAACAACAAGAAGTGTGGACTAGGAAGGCATCTACACAACAACAATTTTCATAACTACAGAACAACATTACCAAAATCTGTCTAAGCATTTAAATCTAACTTAAAACAGCTATGTAAATCTAAACAAAGCATCTAACAATGGAGATTGAACCATGAAACATGTGAAGAAATCAGAAAATAGACCAAGTCAATATATTTTCATTATAAATTTCAGCAGCATGTCTTTACAACAACTCAACTCCCTTTGGAAATGAGAGGATACCCTCTATTTATAGTGCCCAAAAAGTAGAATGAATGGCCAAGATTCAATCTCATTGTGTGGCCAAGATCCACTACAAACTAGGGTTCTACCTACCCCCCAATATATTACAATTAAAATACAATTTTGTCCACATCCCTATTTCGTCCTCTAGTGACAACACTGTAACATTTTGTCTTTAACTGATTGCTCTTTTACTGTAGCTATTCCTTTAGGAGCTCTTCACTGACAATAGGGTCACCCTCTGGCTTCTTCAAAGCTGCATATTCTATGAATTTCAAAATCATCAGCTAGAGTTTTCCATCCTCTATGATCTCGAACCGTAGCATATGATAACTCTATTCTTTTGAGTTGTCCTCAAGCTTCCTCTAGTCTTCATCATACTTTGCTGTGTGATCTCTGAACAACTCTGATTGGGCAAGGGAACAGACAAAAAAACTCATGAAATCCATTGTTATATCACCTGACATCCTGTCCTCCATCTTCTTTTGGAAATAAGGCTTTACTTTCTTCGGATCAATTTGTACCTCGAGCATGTCATATTCTATCATTAGCTTCAGATATCGGGCACAATCCACCCTAATTTCCTTGACCCATTCTATATCCAAATCCACCTTATTTATTATCTGCTCTAGTCTTTCCCTCTTGTTATCAAAGTCCCACTTCCACACATCCACCAGCCAATGGTCACCTCTTTTGAATGCGAGCTCTTTTTCCCACGTGGCCTTTGGTAGCCGAAGGATGGCATCAATCTTTGGATAGGCGAAATCATATGCTATAGGGAAGTTGGTGCAAAGCCTTCTTGTGTTCTTGAGGGACTGTTGTAAATCCAAGAACTTGTTGGTTGTCTGAACAACCCGACTGATACCCATGTTCCCAATGTATAGAACCTGTTGGAACCAACTCTCTGTAGTTTTATCCAAGTTCTTTCTCTTTTCTAGTTTGTCAATTTGTTCCTTGGACAACAGTTGGGGTGGAGTCACATATGTGGTTGGCATGTCATCCACTAAAGACCATTGTTAGATGTAATCTATCAAGGCGGTCACCTGTGCTTTAAGCTCGTCCTTTGAGACCTTGTCCTGTTGTATCAGGTGCACCACCATAGCCACTGACTCTTCAAGATGTTCCACTGTCTGCTCTCTAGTAGCAGTCCCCAAGTTAATGGTGGAAACATTATAGCTTACACCCTCTTGGCCTACCACCGGTGTTGCTATCTGTACTATTCGGGATCTAGAAGCATCCATCATTACCTTGGATCTAACTTTAGGCTTCTTTTCCTTCTTGGTTGAGATCTGCGCCCAGGCTAGGATAGCCTCTAGCCTCACTCTTGGGTCCTTTCCTCAAGCTGCTTCTCTAGCCATTCAAGCATGGTGGACTTTCTTCTTGGTGATTCTTGATCACCCTCACCTTCCCCTGTTCGGACCTCCACCCGTTCGCTTGTGGTAGTCTTTTATGTCATTTTGGTGTTTTATCCCTCTTCTTCATCAGAGTCTTGGATGAATGTGAGGAATTTGATGGGAGGCTTAGTAGTCAATCTCCCTCGGGGACTTTCTTCTATCTCAATTTCCTTCCCTTTCTCCTCCTCAATTTGGTCCGGTATAGGAAACAGTTGCACCCTTCTTATGAAGTATGCAGTCATTCTCATGTAGTGCCTTGCACACACCTCTTTGTCATCCTGACAATTCTCCCATAAATCTTTGACATGATGCAGGTGGGCATACTCTAGTACCAATGCCTTTCTTACATGTCCATAGGGGTCCACCCGTGGACGAGTCATGTGTAGGCAGAAATGGTACTCTGCCAATTCCTTTTCTGAATTCCCATCACACTGGGAAGTTTGTAATTTATACATGCCCTAATCAAAGGTTAAGGGATAAGGGATCCCTGCCAAATGTTTTCCACTGAGGATGCTGTGCACATGCTGCAGCTGTTGAGTTCCAAAAGTATAATCCGGTCATTGGGGTACTGGGGCAGCTTGTTTGGCCTTTCAGTGAAACCTTGGGTGTGAATATAGGTGAATTTGGAAAATTGTAGGAATAGGAAGGTGTACTGCTTCAGGAACGCTCGTGTGCTGTGAGATACCCTCCTCTCAAAATCCCCTCCTAGCAACCAGATGATGTGGCCAGTGAAGGCATCATTCACCTTGTAGTACTCCTTCTTGAAGTTTCTGAATTGGAGTTGGGGATATCTGTCATAGGCCTTTAATCTTCGGCCCGACTCCTCATCAGGTGCCACAAACAACCCATTGTACTGCGTTTGCTCTGCCAGTGAATAGACTAGATAAGAGGTCATGTAGAATTTGGAGCTCTTATTCACATTCATGAATTGCTCGTGGAACCAGTCGCTGATGATGCCTCCCAAGTAGAATGTGGCTTTTGTGGTGACATCTTCATCCCTAGAAAGGATGTGCTCAATAAAGTATACCATCCATTCTTGAAAAAGCACAGCAGAAGGGAGGCCCATTACCGACTCAGCATGGTCACTAGGTCATGGTAGTCTTCATGGAAATCACTACGAAATAGCTCTTGGGGAACCTTCGCAGCACTTCCCCTTTTCTCCTTGAGCCAGTATTGGTTTATCAACTTTTTGCAACCCATCAGGTTTTCATCCTAAGTTGCATTTCCTTCTTCCATCGTGGGCATCTCCATTTCTTCAAAAGTGGGAATGTGAAAATTCCTCGTGATTCCCTCAGTCAACATGTCAGTGAGGATATTCCCATCTCTATTAACAATGGTCCTTGTCACGAGCTGGTAGGCTTGCTGGCAGGCCATGACCAATTCAGGGGCAATGAGAGATGGGGGGAAGCCCACAAATTTTACGATTCCACTTTTCCTGATTAACCTGGCATTGTCAGTTTTTGGGTGTATTATGACCCTTCGCTTGAATTTGTCAATGTTGATGTTGCCGATATTGGTGTCTGTGATTTCCTTCCAATCCGTGATGATTTTTGAATGTAGAGGCTCACCTTGGAACTGGTATTTCATCTGATCTTTGTCTTCTCTTCCACGAGGGGTTTTGCCTACTTTCTTTCCTTTGTCTTTCTCTACAGTTCCCCCTGAGGATCCTGCACCCGATTCCATATATCCTACAAGCATAGACATAATGAGTACAATTATTTGCAAAACCATTAACATTAGCCAAAATCCCGTGAACTAAATTCAGTTAGATATCTTATGATTAATGAAGTTAAATCTTTTCTTTCATATGCCGTTAGTCATTTTTTGAAGGGATTTCAAACAATTCAGGCCCAAAGGGCTGAAATTCCCTGGTAGGAATGTTGTTTTGAAGGGGCGAATAGGCTGGGGCGATTTGGCGGTTTCTCCTGTCTTCACATTTTGATGGTTTGAAAGGCTTGTGTTGAAGAAGGTCAAATTTTAGCACATGGGTCAAGATTGGTTTTCAAGTTTGAGGTTATTTTGACCACTTTAGGAGCACCCGGAGGTTCAGGGTCAGAAAGCTGCTAGGAGTTCACTGTTTGCAACGACCTGGAAGGAACGAAATTTCGGGATTGGAACTTCGGGGATTGGGACTCGGAAGGTCAAAAGTCGGCTAATGATTTTCTACGGACTTTAAGGTGCTTAGGCTCGAGGAAGCGGGAAGGCGTTAGGATTTCGCCATTTGAAAACGGTGGATGCGGCACAGAAGTCCGACGGGGGCAGCCCAGCGGATCAAACTTGGCTCCAGACTTGGACGTCAGATTTCCTCATGAGTTTTCTTTCAGCGGCCGAGATGGCGGGCCCTAGAGGTCGGGAAGATGTGCATGCTTTTCCTTGGTGAGACGACAAAGGTAGGACGAAATCCCTGAGAGCGGAGCTCGACGAGGGCAAGGACGTCCAAGTTCATCACTGTTTGTTTCTCACGACAAACAGAAATTCAGGACCTGGGAGGCAGAAGGTCACCATCAGATGGTCGTTTGAAATGACATAGTAGCGCCGAAAGCCTGTGGATAGCAGTCCGTGGACCGGGACCCGACAGAGCATTGGCACGACCCTCGTAAATATGATTCTTCAGATGACAATTGGTAAGACAGACCCCAGAGGGCGAACAAGAAAACACATTTTTTTGTTTGGAAATGGTGGGGGCGAGGCAGAATCTCGGGGTCAGAAGTCAGACGGACCAGGCTTGGGATTGGCAAGAGCAGTCTCAATGTGATACTTTTGTTGGGCGTAATTCAGTGAGTCGGGGCCTGGGTTTCAAGAAGGTGAAAGCCTTCTGCCACTTGAGAATGACGAACACCTAGGGGAATCCTAGAAAAGGAGTCTCGGTGAGGTGGGCCCGAGAGGTACAAAGGGAGGTGAGATTTCAAGTGCTAATTTTCACGGTGGTTGGCCGGTGGTATCCTGGTATGGTGGGCTCGAGAGGGCACTTTGCCACTTTAAAAGTTCATTGGTTGAGTTCTTTAACGATGAAGAGAGGTGTCGGGCCTAGAGGCCGTGAACACCCTACACGACGAATGACAGTGGTGACGTTTGGTTCCAGTTGAATGTCAGGAGGCCAATTTGGAGGTTTTCAAGATTCCAAAACATGGGTTTTGTGGGTCTTAGTGTGTTCTATCAATCGAATTCATTTTATCCCATTTCCTTCATTACCTTAAATGTAAAATCACAAAAAAAACTTCTCGGTGCAATGAATGTAAAACCTACCTCAAAATCCTGACAACAGATGGTGTGGAATTGACAATGGGTGGCCAATAGTGATCTCAGGCACGAGGGCGACAGGCGATGGATGCACCAATCTCTTTTGACAAGCACTCTAATCTTCCTCTACAAACCTGACAAATGAAAATGACAGGTTGGGGCCCAATATTTATACCCTCATCTGCATTTAATGGCCTCATTTAATGTCAGTACGACCGATCAAGAGTTGGTGGATTTGAAATCAGTGGATGACAGTGGGAGGTCTGGGGTCCAGAAGGATGAGGTGAAATGACCGTTGGAGACTCGCTTTTCACGTCAATGACAAGAAGGAACCCAAAGTCTGGAGGGCAGAGCACCGATGAGGTTTTGCTACTAGGAACGGCGAAGATCAAAGGGAATTTTGGGAACAACAGTTCGGGGGATCAGACCCGACAGGGGAGAAGGTAGTCCAGAGGGCAGATTTTAAATAGGGAGGAAACCGATGACCCGAGACCCAAGGCTCGGGGAGGCATAGACCCTCCACTGCTTGGAAACGGTGAATGCCCGATGAAAACCTAATGACAGAAACCCAGAGATTTAGGCCCAATGGGCTCCAGGACCGCTAGCAGAAGAAGACTGCTAGGGAAAGCCTGGAAGGCCCCATGACCTAACCAAGATGGAGTGGACAAGACATGGCCAGTTTAAGATGGGAGTTCAGAGGTATGCTAACCATCATGAGCACCAAAATGGGGACACGCAAAATGAGGCAATGAGAGAACGACCCAGCAAGGAGAAAGAAAAGAGGGTCCCCGTTCCAAACGGGGCGTGTGTGTTGAGGGTACAACAACATGCTGACACAATCACAATGGTATTCCTCTAATGGCTTTGTCATAATCATTTCACTGTGTAGCACACAACTACTATTTATTTGAAATATCTTTATTATGCTACATATAGAAAGATTATAAGAGTTCCTTGTCATTTGTGTGATGGCAGTAGCTGTTATCCTTTTGCACTATCCTGTTTGTTCCTCGATCTTCTTGTTTTTTATGTAACAGTGGAATTTTTTCATACATGATGACTTTTATCATGACCATATGACTATCACAACTTTTTCTAATTTTATGCAATTGAATTAGGACAACTATTCATGATCTACTTGCTTGATAATATGTCATGTATGGCAATGATCAATGACACACTGCCATATGTGATGTATGATCATTGAAGTATACCATGAAGTGATTAACTCAGTCTCAGGCCTTGTTAAAACAACTTGTGAACATGCTGACTCAAAAGACTAAGATCTTGAATTCCATTAAGATATCATACCCTGTCCATCTGCAAAACACAATCATTTTTAACTATTGTTATTTATATGCACGTTGGGCTCAACCCTTGTGGGAGCCACATTTATCCCACGTGCTGAAATTTGGCAAAATAGCAACAAGGTTTTTCCTGTATCTGCACATGAAGCAAACAAGTTAGAGAAACATGGCATGTTTTAGGTGTGTTTGATGGCTTCAATTTTTTCTTCTGGTACATTTAGTATGACTGCTTATTTAATACACATTATGATTAGCTTATCCGTGCATAGGGTGAATGTGTATGCAATGTTTGTAATCAGTCATTGCTTCGAGTATACTCTAACACCATTGTTTATTGTCATGTGTAGGATTAGGAGTGTAAAGGACATGAAAAAGGAAAATGAAGCTTAGGAGAACACATGGTAGTAGCAGGATGATACAATACTAGTCAAGACCAGTCATTCACAGGTAATGGTTGGTTACTTCTTTCTATGCACATTCATTGTTTTTTCCTTTTCACCTATTCATTTATGAGTTTTTTCATAATTTGTATTGAATAGGAAAAGGTTAGTTGCATGTCTTGTATGAGACAAAGTATACTTATACATTTAATAAAGATTACTTTTTTCCTAAAAGATCAAAATCATTCTTCTGTTGCAATGATCTGTAGTTGTAATCTTTTTATATTTTTTCATTTATGCATCTAAATGTAATGTAGGAAAGATTAAAATGTACCCCACTCTTGGTTTCTAAACACAAAACTCAGCCTAATTGAATTGGTAGTGAAATTAGGTAACATTTTTGGCAACATTTGCTCTATGTTTTCCTGCTAAACATGAAAACCAGTTGCCTAGGCTTGTCCATTGGGTATGGAGTCACTTAGAAAACTCAGAGATAGACCTAAAACAACTTGCACATAGTTGTAACTCATTTGTAACTCATTAGGTCACTTGGAAACTTATTGAAAACAAAAAAACTACAGAAGGGAAACTATCTAACTGTGTTGGAACAACACTTAGGGAATTGAAATATTGCAACTAAACCTACCCTACACTATCCAGTAGGAAAATGGTCAAACAAAACCATTTACAAGATGACTGAAATAACTACCCTTTCTTCTCAATATGCAGTGACTGGCATGCTTAAGGACAACTGAGTAAAAGTGAGGCATAGAAAAATGTTTAACAAAATGATGCACTACCTCTTGAAAGAGGTGAATAAGTTCAATTACCTCTCTAAATAGATCATATGTATTGTCAACCAAAGGAGGATAAGTGAACTGAACATACTCTTATTTGGTTATCAGTGCATTCTTGATAACATCTTATGTTGTATCTTCATGTGTGAGTGCATGATTGATCATTGGTGTTGTGTTGGACTCCATTTGGGCTAGGTGGATAGCCTCTGGTAAGGGTAAAGCTTGAGATTTCATTGTTGGTTTCCACTTGCTCATGGAGTGCCATTTTATCACCTCGTTGGTTAGAAAGGTCTAATCCCTGTGGTTGACTTGGTGGAAAAATGGAAACCTCCTCAATATGCTCACGCTTTCCCAAATAAACATTCATTCCTTCAATGAAGAACAATGAAATGGCTTCCTCTAACACATTTTCAATTAAAACATCAGCTTCTATCTCCTTTATACACCAGAATGGAAGTTGCTTATAATTCTAGTTATCACACAAAGAAAGGCATTCATTCCAAATCATACTTGTCTTCTTCAACAAAAGAAGGAAAAAATTCAAGTAATGATGTAGCCTCAAGCTCCTCTTCACAATGGAAAGGAAGCTCCTCCAACCAATTATGATCTTGCAAATCAAGTTCATTAGGTTCCTCTTGTTGTTTCAGCACCTCTTCAAGCTTGTGAACCTATTGTTTCGGCTCACCATGATTGTCAATTTCTTCTAGCAGGTCCAATTCCTTGTCAACCAACATTAAACAAAACTGTTCAACTATACCTGTGCATACCTCTTCAACAATCTCAACATTAGCTTTATCATCCACAACATGCTCGAAAACATCAAAGCTCTCACCTTGGAGGATAATATCAAGTTTAGTTTTAGGCTTTCCTTCCTAAGTTAAGGCCCCATTGTCTTGTTGATTATCAACAATCAACAACTCTCCAATGTCTTCCTGTTGTTCAATCATTTGCTACTATTAATTTCTATATTCCTCCATAGCTAAATGTAGCAAATCAATATTTTTAGTCTCCTCCAAGTTGAGTGAGTTGTGTTGGTCAAAGGTTTTCCCTTCTTTTTCTTCCTGGATGCAAGAGCATGGTTTCATTTGCAAGATAGGTGAAGGAACCTCACAAGGTGGCTGATATGGGACTTTCCAACTTGGAATCCTAAGGGTAGAAGGATCATTGATAAGCTCACTAAAGGGCTCAGAAGGTTTCTCTTGTTTAAAGCTAGGAAACCTATATTTGGAAGCCTCCTCTTTCACTAGATGATTCAACATTACAGGAAGAGGTGAGCTGAAAATAAGAATGGAAAGGGATGCCTGTGTCTCATACCTTTGTGCTCGATAATATGAGTAAGCCTGACTACTTTGTACCTGAGCATATAAGAACTTCATTTTCTCCTCTTTGGCTGTTATCTCTCTCTCAAGACCTTCTTCAAACTAACATCCCAACTCTCACTGCTGCAAAATAAGCTTTTTCTGCTTCTTGACGTCAACCAACATCCCATACATGTATAAGAACACCTTACTGACATCATTAATATGCATATGTTCAAACCCCTGGCCCAAAGCCCACAAAATATGATCAAACTATTGGAGCAAGTCTATTATAGTTTGGTAAGGATGCTTTGGAGGTTGATTATGTAAATAGTCATGCTGGTTAGTATTGAAAACATCCTCTTGGGGTTGATTTTGATTATATAATGGCTAACATAAAGGTTGACCAGGAGTGGGAGGGTGGGAGACATGATGAAAATACTAGTAATATACTGTTACAGAGTCACTTGCTATAAAAACAATAGGTTGTTCTATATAAAATGGATGATAAGAGGACAAATTTATAGAATTTTCTTGAAATGGAGGTGAAAATCCATGGTATAGTTGATAACTAGACATTGCATGTGTAAAACATGAAATATATGCAAGCCTAAAAAATAAACCTTGTTTAATTGTAGATACCTAGGCTTCTGAAACAAAAAGATATGAGTGGAGTCCCCATGGTGTTGTTCAAACTGCCTCCAAAGGCTGATAATATTGAGAAAAACACTAATTCCTCAATACTGTGATGTCTTCAAATGATATGCTGATGTTAACATCTTAAAGGACTGAAACTCATTGGTTGTATATCAAAACCAACAATAAAAAATATCTTCTTTGAGCTGTCTGATTCGATAGTCCCACTGGGTGTGCCAAAATTGTTAACTACTGAAATTGCACCCTAGCTAACCTACAAGATTTAACAGGATAAGTTGCATGACTTAGCTTTCCATAGAAAACATGGGAAAACCTCTAAAGCTGTGGGTTGCTTGTTAAAGAGATCAACCTCTAGAGAAGGCCAACATCCTATTGGTATGTATCAGCTAATCTACTGATTTTGCAAAGGGAAAGTGAGAAAGAATGCATGAAAATGAAAACTAAACCCTATGGTGATGCACCTAAACATTACTTGGATTTGAAAGTAGATTTCATACACTTGCTTTAAAACTTGCATGAATTAATTATGCACAATTTGTTGCAGTATGTTAATGCATAAATATTTTACTAAAAGGTCATAATACAACTACTTGCAAAAGGAAGATAGCTTCACAATAAAAAAATATCATGTATTAAGTAGACAATCAGTAACCTGCATGAACACACTAGTTGCAGAAAGGTATAAACATGTGAGACAAAGTTATAAGGAAGTTTAAACAATCTCACTAATAACTTGATCAATCACTTATATACACTAAACAACAAGAACGAAAAGAGAAGAAATCGACCACTAGAAATAATAGAGGTCTCCACTATATATCAAATCCAAAATGATTTACAAAAACTGCAAGAATCTGACAAAGGAATGCAAAAGTCACTAAGTCTGAGAAGTACAACTCTAGAATTCCCCCTCAAATGAATTACGAAAGAAACTAAATATCACCACTCCAAACAATTGCATCAAAATAGGATCTAGAAGCATCCATTCCTGTAAGCCTTCAAAAAGCCTATATTTTAGCAATTGATTCTTCTCCAAAGAGGCTCCAAAAAGGTTGGAAAGGTCAATTTGACCATATCAAACATGAAGGCACAATAAATTGATGCCTATATGCTCTCAAAAGCAACTAAAAAGCAATTAAATGCTCCTATTTCTCCTCCAAGTGTTTGCAACTTATCTCAACTCTCCTATATGCTTGGGATCAAGTCATAAAAGCATAACTCCACTCATAATTCTATTGCCATATGTTGAAAGCATCCATTTAATTTTGCATTTAACATAAATCAAATGGTTTATAATTCACCATTTTAATAAATGTTTTACAAATTAAATGCAAAATTAAAGGTCCATCAACCATATGAGAAATAAAGCATAAATATAAGTAAAAAAGACTTAGGGAAAATGAGAAAGATTAATTTGTGAAGTTTTTTATTTAAACAAAACAAAAAGGTCTCCAAGGCATCAACATGAATTTAGGGTAAAAACCCTAAAAGTAAAACACTCAAAACACAAGTATTATCGCACTTCCTCTTGTTGATATTCTGAAGAGTTCTAAGCGCCGCCATTGAGGGTTTATGGAGCTCAATCTACAACTTATGGATCCTTCAATGGTGAAAACTGCATATGTTATGGATTTATTTGCAAGATAAATGCATTTTCCTCATCAATTCTTGTCCGCTTCGTAAATATTTTATTTTTTTTGTGCTTCAACATAGAAAATGATAGACATTCTTGCATTTTCCTTGTGCATTTCTTGAGATTATCTGTACTCCTAAAGATTTCATGCACTTCATGAAGAGAAACTATGATTTTTGGTCATAGCTTCCATGTTTCTATATGTTTCAATTTCCATTATGTTATTTTGGTTTCTCATAGCGGAGACTTCACCATATTTCATTACGGTTTCTACATTTTTCTTTGATGACATATAACTATGACCAACATTTGTCATAATCACCCTTATCAGGTCTTTATTGTGCAAGATTATAATATGGATGAGATTTCATGAGGGGCGGGTAGTTGAAACACGAGCTGCCTCAGTCAACTTTTCTAGAAGAAAACTACTATGTGAGAGAAATATAAGATTGCTATATGATTCAATGCTATTGCACAGTATGGGTATGATTTTAAAACCCTACTATATTTTCATTCATTGTTGTAGATGTATTTCGCTTCTCAGGTATCAAAATTGCATATGGGTTAGCAAAACCCACAACCTTCAAAGTAATCATGTTGTGGATTATTTTCAAGAAGAAATGATCAATCTACATTCAATTTGTGTTGCACATAACTGCCCAAATTTTGGGCAGACGGTCTTTGAAACTATACGCTGACCCACTTTTTGAAATTGAATCACCTCATATAATTAGCTACTTTATCATATAAATCTGAGTGTAAGATGCTTCAATATACATTGATCCTTCTGTGAGTTCAGAGGGGTGATAGAAACTTACTTCTCTTTCAATATTTCTCTAATTGCTTTGTGCCTTTAGCATTAAGCATTTCCATCAATATATTAATCACCCTTTGAGCATTTTGTGTTTCTTTTCATGTAGTTGACTATAATTATGCAATTATTTAATGATGACTACCACAACTCTTTTCATGCTTTGCTGATTGAATCATTGTTTTGAGCACACTTGATCACTATTTACTTTAGTCTTCAAGATACCTATGGTTGATGCCTCTATTTCAGTGATGATTGATAATGCCTATCATGCTTTATGTAGATATCTTAGTTCTATGAATTTTCTGGAGGTCTTTTATGGCTATCTCCATGAATATGGCCCTATGTATAAAGAATGAATTGTAAAATGATTCAATGCTGCTATCCAGTACTAACATATTTTTCATTCTTCCATGAACAACATTCCTTATGCAGATGAAATACTTATTTCGTTTGCTGACTGCATTTTATAAAGATTGACATCACTACCTCTGTATGTTGATTGCATCCTGTGGTCTTCAAAGTAACAATTTCACATAAGTCATAATACTAATTTGTTACTGAACTTGTGAATTCATAATTCACCTTTATCATTGGAATGCCACTGCTACTTCCATGCTAAATTTTACTACCCTCCAAATCATGATGATAAGGAATGTATTTTTAACTCAAAAAGAACTGCGACTTAATTTCATATCATTTATGGACTGCCCAGTTCCTGCAAATCAAGTACAATCCTATCATTCTCATCTCTATAATAGAAATTCACTTCGTTTTTGATTCATGAGGATCATCTTCTCACCCATAAACATAGATGTTATAAAACATCATGTCACTTAGCACTGTATTCTTTTGATTCATTATGAATTTAATGATGCTAAAACATAATCCCATCCTTGATATCATTGTGTTGTCCAATACCATAGATATTGAATGTTACCTTTGTCTTTCTTTAAATATGTGATCTCCATTGCATTTTTTGAAGCTCAATTTCAGGTATTCTGTAACAATTCACATGATTTGTTTATATTGTTACAAAATGTCACAAGGCTTGCTGACACAATCACAATGGTATTCCTCTAATGGCTTTGTCATAATCACTTCACTGTGTAGCACACAACTATTTATTCAATATCTTTATTATGCTACATAGAGAAAGATTATAAGAGTTCCTTGCCATTTGTGTGATGATAGTAGCTATTATCCTTTTGCACTATCTTGTTTGTTCCTTGATCTTCTTGTTTTTTATGTAACAATGGAAGTTGTTCACATATGATGACTTTTATCATGATCGTATGAATATCACAACTTTTTTTGATTTTATGCAATTGAATTGGGACAGCTATTCATGATCTACTTACTTGATAATATGTCATGTATGACAATGATCAACGACACACTGCCATATGTGATGTATGATCATTGAAGTATACCATGAAGTGATTAACTCATTCTTAGGCCTTGTTAAAAAAACTTGTGAACATGCTGACTCAAAAGAGTAAGATCTTGAATTCCATTAAGATATCATATACTGTCCATCTACAAAACACAATCATTTTTAACTATTGTTCTTTATATGCACATTGGGTTCAACCCTTGTGGGAGCCACATTTATCCCACGTGCTGAAATTTGGAAAAAAAACAACAAGGTTTTTCCTGTATCTGCACATGAAGCAAACATGTTAGAGAAACATGGCATGTTTTAGGTGTGTTTGATGGATTCAATGTTTTCTTCCAGTACATTCAGTATGACTGCTTATTTAATACACATTATGATTAGCTTATGTGTGCATAGGGTGAATGTGTATGCAATGTTTGCAATTAGTGATTGCTTAGAGTGTATTCTAACACCATTGTTTACTGTCATGTGCAGGATTAGGAGCGGAAAGGAGCTGGAAAAGGAAAATGAAGGATAGAACAACACAAGGTAGCAACAAGACGATACAATACCAGTCAAGACCAGTCATTCACAGGCAATGGTTGGTTACTTCTTTCTATGCACATTCATTGTTTTTTCCTTTTCACCTATTCATGTATGAGTTTTTTCATAATTTGTATTGAATAGGAAAAGGTTAGTCTCATGGCTTGTATGAGACAAAGTATACTTATACATTTAATAAAGATTACTTTTTTCCTGAAAGATCAAAATCTTTCTTCTATTAAATGCATATGTATGAATGCAATGATCTATAGTTGTAATCTTTCTAGATTTTTTCATTTATGCATCTAAATGTAATGTAAGAAAGATTAACATATACCCCACTCTTGGTTTCTAAACAAAAAACTTAGCCTAATTGAACTATTAGTGAAATTAGGTAACATGCCTATCAAAAAAAAAATCCTAGTTGGAATTTAAGTTATATTTTGCAACAAATTTTGGTCTCCCTTCAAGCATTTCAGTCATATCAAATATGCCATTGCTACAGAGAAGAAAATGAATTGGATGATAGCCTTGCTAATTTGGCATGTGATTCTTCCAAAGATGTCATTTTGCTCAAGGAAAAAGATTTATCCAATTCCTCATCAATTATGAAGATGGCATCTAATGAGTGGAGGCCCCAAAATAGTAGGTCCTTCTAACATTTTTTGTGGATATTTTGCTAGGTTTTATAGTGCAATAGGATTGTGTGGTTTGGTTGAGGTGGTACATATAGGGGTCTACTTGGTTTTCTTAACTCACAAGCTTCCCTTGAAGTGTATTAATTTAAATTTCAGTACCTTGGTTTCGTATGGTTAGCTTAAATGATAAAATAGGAACTGAATTATAGAAGAAATTAGGATCCTAAAACATCAATAACCTATAAGATAAAGATCAAATAAGGCCATACTCAATGAAATTTAGCTAACATTAAAAAGATTCAAACAAGAGTATTAAAAATAGAATTTAAAGTAATTGAATCTAAACTAATGTGCAAACCTTTAATCCCATTGGGGGAATTAAGCTCCAAGTGTATGTGGATTTCTCAATTTGGAACTAATCCATTTTTAAAAGCTTGGTTGAATGATGATTATTCACAAAATGCTCTCAAATTTCTTTAAGAATGACTCAACAATTCAAGAGAGTAAGGATGCTAAAGATTGTGAATATGAATTCATGTTAAAAAGGCTTGGTATTTATAGATTTTTGGAATTATGATCAATGGTGAGGATTAAAATGCTAATCAAGGGATGAGAGAAGATCAAAGAGGTGAGTGTGGATCAAGGATTTAATCAATGGTTCATAATCCATGAAGGTGTGGATCAAAAATTTTAATCAATGGTTCATAATCAATGAGATCTCAACAATATCCCCTATTTCATGGAAATATGTTGGAGATATTTTACATATAAAGGGAGGAATTTGAATTTGAAAAGGGAATATTCTTTGGGAATATTATTTGTGCAAGTTGGAGGATTAGAGGAAAACTAGATAATTAAAAAATTATGAAAATTATTTTACTGTGCAAGTTGGAAGAATTAAGACCTTTAATTAAATAATTGAGATTTACTTAATTAAAAGGGAAAATTAGCATGAAGATGATGAATTAATCAATTAAAGTTAATTATTTGATTAATAGTAGAATAAAGTGAATTTAACTAAATAATTGAACATTATTTAATTAAATATATGAATTAGGTGAGTTATGAAGAAAATGATAATAGTAAGTGAAACCAGGATGTCTAATATGCTCAAGACATTTTTAGGTGTCCACATTTTGCCCCTCTTTGTAGCAAGGTACCCATTGCATTATTTCAAAGAACTGATGTTGCTCAAAAAAAAATTTATTTATTTTTTATTTTTACTTGATGTGCCACTATGCCCCAATGGACAAAGGAATGTTGGTGTGTTGCCCCATCAAGAAATTAGCCGAAAAAATTGATTTTTGGGTCGAGTGCATGACATGATGATGAGAGTAGTTCTGTTGAAAACAAAATAAAAAATAAGTCATAGGAAAGTTTACAAAGTGATCATGACTAACTACGAAGCTAGAAAATTGAGTTGCAAGACAAAAACCCTAGGTTTTGCTAGGAATATATGTTCATTTGGGTGAATTTTAGCCTCATTTGCACACTTATGATGCAAGAGCATCAGGGCAGATTGGTAATCAACATCAACCAAAAATAAGTTTCAGGTTTGAATTTCAGTTTTGGTGTGTTTTGGGGTTCATTTTACATCTCTTAGCTTTGGAAAACACTTGGTGTGTTTAGATTTGCATAAAGTTATGTTTTATCAAATTGTCGTTTTAAGGCTCCATGTGCAGTTTTTAAAAATTATTTTTGGAAAAATTGTAAGGATTGGAGTAGAATACTTTGGTAGCGACATTCATGGAGGTGGCATGTGAAATATGCAAAAATAATTAAATCCATACATTTTTCAGTTTGGGAGATTTTAATGCTGAAAGTTTGTTGAAAAGTGTTAGCAAACTATGAAATGTTTAATAGCTCATGATTTTGGAAGGTTGGAGTAAAATCATTTTGTAGGAGTCCATGGGGTACCGTTACAAGCTTGCACACCAATTTTTGTGCGAATCAAAGAACGCACATTTTTTTCGCCTATCAACACCCGATTCGACACTTCTAGAGTACCAAGTTGATCAATTTTATTGTGGAAGTGTATTATGAGGGTCATGGAAATTAAATATCAGTTTTTATTCCTTCATTAACTATTTATGTTACACCCCAATTGTGTAGTTACTATTTACTATTACTACATAGGGTAAATATGAATGTAAAGTGAATTCTGGAGATGAATAAGTTATGCTCGTACCTTGTTATCAATATGAATGTTATCTTATTTGATGGTATCTTAATTGATTTTATTTCGTGGAAAAGTACTGCATATATGAGAATGGATGGTTATTGAATTACTATTCTAACTTTGGAAATGTTTTACGCATACTGCATATGTTATGAACAACTGACTGTCGTGTGCATGTGTTAGTGGATGCAGGTATATATTTCATTCCTCTAGGTGGAGGGGAAGTATCACTCAAGAGAATATCTTGGTCAAGTAACCAGTAAAAGTAAACTAATTGAGGATACACATCCACCATAGTATAATGATTGAGTTGAGTCAGTTTGTGGGGAGTTGGTAAGTCATCCTTAGTTGATATGTTTGCATTGTTAGTCTTGTTTACTATTGCATGCATTAATGGGTGATGTTTATCTGATTGAGTTTATGAGATCTTTGTTGTATTATTATGATTATATTGATAAGAGGGATGTACGTGGAGTTTGTGTATATATGTGCACATACATGTCAATGGGATCTAATGACATGTATATGCACATGTATAGATGTACTACATGTAAATATCTATCAATATGATAGTAATTGTGAATGGCTATATGTGAATCAAATGAGAACATATATATACATGTATAGTATATACACATATCCATATGTATATATGTATCAATACACATGTACATTAGCAAATGGACATTGTTCGTACAAATGTATCAATATAGATATACATACATATACGTGTACAAAGACATGCACTTTTATACATATATATGCATACATTCGATATAATTTGTTTATTATATATGCAAATAATATCTTGCTAGTACTCATATATATATATACATATCAAATGTATACTTACATCAATGGCTTATGATATATATATGTAAATATATATATATATATATACGATGATATTTATATATATATATATTAAAAATTAATATAAATTTAACATATTTAATATTGTTTGAGATCGACTATCATTATCATGATAGAGGCCAATTATTAGAGGCTGACTTTGAGTTGCTTATGTCTATGTTTATTGAAGCCAAGTTTTACTCATATTGTCACACTTTGTGGAACACAAATGTTTCATTTCAAGCTCGTAGCATTATGTTGATACAAGACATAGACTTAGTCGATGCCATGGAGAAGATTATCCTTGACTAAGTAAATGTAATATGCCATGTTTAATACATTTGTAGAAACATGAGAAAAAGCTGACAACTTTGTCAATAAGAGAGTAAAAATATGAATCGACTCATTCCATATTGATGTCGATGAATGTTAAGTGTTGAAGATTGGTAATTGACTATTTCTTACCATATTGAAACCATGCCAATAGTGAGGAGTGTGGATGGATTTGGCACCACCTCTAGAAACCCAATTGTTGTAGATGTCTACTGCATGAGATAATTCAAATTGAGCATATGCAAATTTTAATAAGTCTTTGTTTGTTGTCAATATTGCAAGTCAATCTATAGATGATTTTTTTCTGTATGAACTTGCTTAGCTGCCACATTTTCTTTGAGTTTTATGTTTTCTTTGCATGGAGTTTGTTGTCCATTATCATGCCTAAAATATAGGATAAGAAGTTATCTTGAAGCTATATAAATATTAGTGCTTCCTCATTTGAGAGGACACATCATTAGCTTTCTTCTTGCTAGTCTTTATGTTGTATTATTTTCTATTCTATTTTATTTGTGAGAGAGAGAAATAACTCTATTTTAATTGTGAGAGTGTTGTTGCTTGAGAGAATTAAACTATCAACTTGAGGGTTAGAGTTCATTGTGACATTTTAGAGAAGCAGTTATCAAGCTTCTTGCTATTGAAAAGGGTTGTATTGCTATCAATTATTTGGATAAGTGATAACAAGCATGATGATCTTCTTCTTTGTAAATTTACTTATGAATGATGTGTTCTCCATATATGCTTGAATTGTATTTTCTAAGTATGTGCATTTAGAAGAGTTATAATGTCCTTAAAAAGGGAATTTAAGTTGTTATGCTATTTCTATAATGTGTTTGTAAGTACTCTATAATAGGAGATGAGTGTTTATCATAGGTATTATATATTGGATATGATTGAACATGAATGGCACATATGATACACTTATCTAAGTTATTGAAGTGACTAGAATAGCTTGTGTTTACTCCTAGAATTGTTTATACAGTATGGGAGGGAGCTTGTGTACTTACTTGTTAAGTAGGTTTACTCCAAGTAGGTTAAAATGGTGATAGGTTATCTCTGGGATGATAGATTATTCATTGAAGGAAATACCTATGCATAGTTTAAGATGACCTTAAGTCAATCGGCCCCAAGTAGTGTATGTGATAGATGACCTTCCTCTGGATTACCATTGATAATACTTTGGACAAAGTAGTGTGATGATCGTTGGCTCCACTGTCAGTTCACCGTGATCGAGTATTACATGCTAGTTTGAGATTGTGGGATTACCAAGTTCTAGTTATGTAGGACACAACACTATGCTCAGTTGGTTGTCGTTATCGATTACTCTACTAATCTTTTCGTCAAAGGGAAGGGCCATCTATCGAATGATAGATGTGTAGAGACCACACTAATACATTGACTTCTAAAAATTTGTAGAAATATATAAAAAATTGATGTTAGATTCAGTGCCCTTAAAATTTGATGTATAATTTCCAATTTTTTGAAAGTTTATCCGATGTTAAGTCAAAATTTCAATGAACCCACTAGGGATTACATTGATATGCGGCTATCATTTTACATTCGAATT
>VDFB02047230.1:256818008-256836972 GCA_007258455.2 Sequoia sempervirens | reverse complement strand
GACGGTGTCAATCCATTTGGAGAGCTGAGATCTATTTACTCAGTGTGGCCTATTTTTGTTATGAACAATAACATTCCTCCATGGATGTCAATAAAGAGGGAGCACATAATGTTGTCAATAATTGTTCCAGGTATTTGCTTACATCAATTTTCTTTAACGTAATAGCATCTCATTTGTCTTTTTTGTTGCATAATGACTTATATTTTTTTTATTCAATAGTCATGTACATTAATTTATATATATTGCAGTAAAATGGTTATAATAATTATGTAATGTTTATGTTCATTCAACTAGGTAAGTACCAAGTTAAAGATATGAATGTATATATTGAGCCTCTTATCAACGAGTTACAAAAGTTATGGAATGGCGTCACTATGTATGATGTCTCCAGACCAATAGGACAAAGACAATTTGAATTCCATGCAATGCTTGTATGAACAATTCATGATGCCCTAGGGCTAACACATTTTTGTGGTATGTTATAACGTTTGAATGCACTTTAACAATATTTAATTTGATGAAGTAGATATCATGAATGTTTTTAAAATAATCTATTTATTATATATAATTATAAAAATTAACATATTTTATCCAATTATATATCATCTTGCAGGTCTTCAAACAAAGAGAAAATTTGTATGTCCAATTTGTGGTCCAAAGATGAAATCTCATCGTTCAACAAGTTTAGGAAAGTAGGTGTTTGATGAGTATAGACACTTCCTCCATAGTAATCATAAGTATCAAACTATTGGAAAACATATTTTCAATGGGAAAGATGAGACTACATCAAAACCACGAAGAATGTCACCTTGCCTATGGAAGTTGGAATATAATAGAATTAATCGTCAAGGTTATACATCGGATCAAATTGTTTATCTATCATATATGATATGTTTTGAATTTATATTTTTATATTGTGTTGTATTTACTCATATTGTAATTGACAATGATTGTCGTTAATTTTTTTAACTTATATGCTTCATGAAGGTCGTCAAGGCGTGTAGTCCAACTTCCACGGGGAATTTGAAAAGTTACTCCAGACAATTTGAAGTAGAGTTGCCCTACTACTTAGGAAGCTACAAATTGTGCATTTGTTTGATACAATGCATATCAAAAAGAATATAACAGAAACATTATGGAAAATATTGGATGGAAGGCATGACAAAGAAAAAATTGTCAAAATTTGTAGTGACATTCAGGAAGCCAATCATGCAATGAAAAATGTTATTCAATTAAATAGTGATGGAGACCAAATTAATATAAGTGCCCTTCCTTGGTTATTAACAGAGCAACAAAGCAATGCTATAAAAGGAGTCATACAAAAAATTTGATTTCCCATAGGATTTGTTGCGAACATAAACAATATAATAACAAAGAAAGGTGAATTTGGGTCAGGGATGAAAATGCATAATTGACATACCTTCATTAAGGTAATTATTCAGGTATATTATACACACTTGTATAATGCATGTACTTTTTAGTGTATTGTGTTTACTACTTTTGAAAAAATAATAAAAAGATCATTTTATAATTGTTGCAGTACATTCTACCTCTACCTCTCCCAGACAATTTTGACAACAATGTCAAGCAAGTTATATATGATCTTGGAAAATACATAAGGTAAGTAGCGAGATTTGTTCAATTCGTTGTATACATTTTATAATTTCTATTTATTTTACTTGTTATGTAATATACTATATATTTTTGTTAAATATCGTTAATATATTTGCGCCTTGAATCACTTGTAGATGGCTATCATCTAAAGAAATCCATAAATAAGATATAAATTACTGGAAGGGAAAAATTCCTCGTTTAATGTGTGAAATGCAAAAGTGTCTACCTTCAACATTTTTTAATGCACAAGAACACTACCTGATACACCAAATTGAGGAGATTGAATTGTGTGGACTTGTACACATAAGGTCAATGTGGATGGTTGAGAGGCACTTGAAATTTTTGAAGGCTTTGGTTAGACAAAGAGCACATCCTGAGGGTTCTATGGTGGAGGGATATATGGTATACCAGACCATGGTGTACATTAAGTAAATATCTTCCCTAGAAGTTTGCAGCAAAGATCCATGTAGATCGCATTTTGGATCCCAACTCCATTAAGAAATTTGAAGGGGAGTACCTGATGGGGAAATGTAGATTGAGGAAAGTTAGGTAATCATAAGATGGTCATGGAGATTAATTGGAATACATTTTACATATAGTTTTAATGTATATTGTACTTATTTAATTTTTGAGAAATCTTCAATATACATCAATTATAAATTAAAGATTAAGTATACTATGGTATTTAACTAATTGCTCGTCATTTGTGAATTTCAATTTATTTTTGGTATAGTTGAATTGAGTGGGATGCACTACATTTGTATGTAAGCCAACAGTTTTGATTGGATGTGGTATGGATTGAATGATGTCAACAATGCAGTCGAGCATTAACATGGGAAGGTGTGGCTTCATTGGTTAAATAAGCTCATCGTAATGGAGATTCCAATGTTACACAAAGGGAAATTGATCTAGCATATGGTTTAAGAGATAAACAGGTACGTATAAATATATTAATCACCCATATTATTTAATTATTTTCAAGTATAGTGATGTATATATATGTTGAGATTGTTTTCTTTGCATACATTCGGCCAAGAATAAATATGTTTATCAACTGACGATATTGCAATAATTTTTACATGTTTGACATATTGCAGGTAAAACACCACAAGGCTATGTGGTGCAATGAACATAAATTTCAAAATCAAAATGTTGGATAACATGAGAAAACTTGTGATTAGTATAACTCTGATCTTTCCAAGTGACTAATGTTTCATCTAGAAGTGACATACATCCAAAGTCTCGAGAAAATTGATACTATGGGATTTTGGATGATATACTTGAGTGTGACTTTAAGTCCTCCAAATTAGTTCTATTCGTCATCCTATGGTACAAGATATGATTGAATGAAAATTATTCCAAGAGAACTATTATTGAACATGATAATGGATTTACCATGGTTAATACAAGGTCGATCGAGCGAGCTGGAAATAAGCCCTATATTCTTCAAAATAATGGAGTAGAGTGGCTATAGAGGTTCGAAGGTAAACCCGGGTTGGTCATTTTGTTGTTAGAAATGATCAAAGGTAGAGTAAAGTTAATGTGAGTGGAAAGAAGTTCTTTGAAGAACTAGAAGATGAGTAGATGATGATTAGGATCAATGGATTTAGTTATTGATGTCCCTTGACGAAGATGTAGAAGAGGAGGAACTAGATGATGATGATGGAGGTTAATGTTCATGAAGATGACATTCCTTGTAGGCGATGACATTATCCAGAAACTAATATACGATGGCGATGTGATGATATGACCAATCCTTACAATGTCGAATCTTGATCGGATGATACATACAAAGAGTTGGATAAAGAAGATCAATGACATTGAAATGTATAAGTTATGCGATTATATTATCTATTTGATATTAATTTCTTGATAGAATTATATTTGACTTATGTAGTTACATAATTAATTCATGATGTTTTTAATTTTTATGCCATTACATAATTAATTTAATGATGTACTTTTTAATGTTTGAAAGGTCAAAAAATTAAAACATTTCAATAGTGATATTAAAAACCTTGAAATTAGTGTGTTTTATGTTTCATGTGATCATAAAAGATTAAAAAGTCAGTTGTAGAAGTGGTTGTTCAGTGGTTGACGTGTATGTTGGTTCTTTTTACAATGTAACTAGGTTTGTATTCTAATATACCTATGGAATTGCCAATTCCCATTGAAGGCAGCTCGAAGGACCTGGACCAACTGACGAGGACTTTAAAAGCCTCGTACAACCTTTGCAAGACCTGGGAGGGTGATCCCTTAATGTTTACAACCTACACCATTATTATAAACAACATTAACAATAACGGATAATCTCACTTAATAGCTCAACCACGATAAAATAATATCAACTAGATTTGGTTGTTCGCGAACAATATCAACAATCTAGGCATGAGATAACTAAACACAACAATCCATTGTATAAGATAGTCAATGATTTGCAATTTGTAGCAAGCTTTAGGCAAAGACAAACAAATACTGAACTACACGAATAATTACAACTTAGATCAGTGCCATATATCCATTGCAGGAGTCAAATTCATAAGCATCTAGAGGTTTATAATAGATTTAATATATCACATATAGGATCCCTGACAATATTGCATTACAATTTCATCACTATGCATTCTAACCCAGGACTACTTATCAAATCTTTATACATCACATATCCACCTATAATCCCATTCAAGCATTTTGATTAATTCCTTGAATTAAAGCTAAAAGAGAATCATACACACCACAACAGTGAGATGGATAAAACAACCCTTAGTTATTTCATTGAAAGTTTAGATATGCATGTACAATGGAGAGACATGAGCTCGAATTTTTATTTCAACTCAAATGCTAGTACTGTTATACAACATTAAATCTCTATGAACTCAAAATATGTTACTTAATGACTCAAAACCTAAATTGTATTTCTCTAAAACCATCGGACTTTACAATTCACTCTACAACTTCACCTAGACTCGACAAAAATTATCTAACTTGCTAACCTGTCTTTCTGGCCTTGAAATCCTTCTTATAGAAAATGAAGGAGCAAATAAGCATTGGGCCAGAAAGTACACCTGTTGGTCGCGCCCACAAAAATATATGAAAATCACGGCAAAACCTATCCTAGGAATTGGACATTCCAGCAGGTGACTAATACCTCTTCGTGGTCATTCATTTACTTGTCAAACCAGGGAACATAAACTTTAAATGAAGTGGCACTATATGTGTACTAAGAACCGGTTTCAATCACAACCTATTGAAAATAAATACTTGGAAAGAAATTCTACCTATGCTACAGGAAGGTAATGCAAAGTTTTCTTAACTCAATCATAATCTAACCAAAGCAGAAATCATAATAGCTACAATTGAGAGACAAACTATAAACTGACCTTATGCTGCAGGAACAAACACAGGGATAGATTTCTGATGCTGCAGGAATAGTATAAGACTGAGCTTGTGCTGAAACTTCTAAAATAAAATCTAACTTGAATTAACAAAGGATAAACAACTACGCTCCTACAAATACTTACTAAGTGGGCTCCCTTAGCAAGCATCAACTAATTTACACAGAAGATTGTGCTTAGAACTCCATCAACTTTTATTCATAATGTGAAATCATTTACATTGATTGTTCTGCTTCAGAAAAACTAACAAAAACTCTGATTCATATTATAACTCTAACTCTTACATAATCTGCTTCTCTATCTATCTATCTATCTCCTTCTCTGTTCACCCGCGTAGGAGGAACACTTATTTTTAAATCAGGAGAACAACTAATTAACTAACCCTAACAAAGAAAGACATGGATATAAAATGTATCTCAAAATCGAGGAACAAACTTCATAAATGAGTTTATCCGTTCAACCCGATCCAGAGAGAATCTAGCACTCCACTCTTTCTAGATTAAATGTCATTTAAAATCCTTCCCAACAGTTTCAGTCAAAGAGTCTTCACCAGAGCTTCCTCGAAGTCATGCAGGAAATGAACTTTACTGCAAGGTCGAGATTGGCTGCGCTTGACTCGATCATACTTTCTTCAACAACCTGCGAAACACAAGGTAACAGATGTGAAAGAAAAGGCACATGGCACATACACAATATCTATTCATTAATCACATATTTAAATCTATTTCATCATTCAAAAACTACATGTGTTATACCAGTCATTTAGGAAGTCAAACATGGTAATAAATATAGACATGTCAACATGATAGGCTACAGGAACATGAAAGTGTATTGCTACAGGATATCCCCCAATAAAAGGTTTCAAGAGAGTTAAACAACCATAATCAACAGAAGTAAAGGTATTAAAAGTACACCATGATATCCAAATTATGAGCATATTTTGAGCTGATCATTTTGCCCCCTACTTAACCCAATGCTGGTCCTCTAGCATTAAACTTCCTGGTGGTCTCTCTAAAATCAGTGGTTGAGGCATGACCCTGAAATGGAATTCTAAATTTGTAACAAAAGCCTCTGTAACTCTACCACCTTTCATACCTATGGGCTTCTGTGTCTTTATTAAGATTTGTAGCCTGGTAAGGATAAAGGGGCCACATTAGCACAAGAGGTCTAAATGTTAATGGCATCCACAATTCAAATCTCTTTTGAAGTCCCAACTGT
Organism: Sequoia sempervirens; assembly: GCA_007258455.2. Classification (NCBI taxonomy): domain Eukaryota; kingdom Viridiplantae; phylum Streptophyta; class Pinopsida; order Cupressales; family Cupressaceae; genus Sequoia; species Sequoia sempervirens. The sequence goes on along the minus strand of VDFB02047230.1, from coordinate 256,830,745 downwards.
ATGTATTTGCTTGATCATTTAAGAGTTGCCGTAAAATTTAGTGGACTGTGAGGTTCAGACTTTCTTAACCCAACAGTTAATCTTTCCCACCTCTTTTCAATTCTGGAGTATGACAGTCTCCAAAACAAGTATGACTGTTCTTGAAATTCATCATATACTTATTTCCTGAGATCAAATATTTTCATTCTAGCTGTATCATTATTAAAACCATATGCCAAAGTAAGCCAAGTTTTCAACATTGTGCGGGGGTCTGAACTCTCAGAGTGCAATGGAACAGGCTCATTCCTTTCGACTTCTTCATATGTTTCCCATTGCTTTCCATAATTTGCTTCATTTTCCGCCCAAGACATAAGTGATCTCAAATGGATGTCGCCAATATACAGAAGGGGATTCCACTCTATTTCAAATGGAATTAAAAAGCCACACAAATAAAATTCACACAAAGAATTTTTGAGCCAATTAGGGGCTGCCTGATATGCATCGTAAAATTCTTTAGTAGTGTGAAGAATAGGATCTTGATTTCTAAAAATTCTCATCAGTTGGAACCACAAGAACTGTTCCTTAAGGCATAGAGCATAAAATTTGGGTGGTGGTCTGCATTCCATAATCTGACCAGTTACCTTCAGCATTTCATCCATTTTCTCTTTTAACTCCTGAATTTCCAGTTTCTTCCCTTCAATTTCCTTTTTCAGTTTCTTCTTTTCCTCCTCCCAAAGACTTTGTTGCATTTCAGTCTTGGCCAGGTGGCGGAAAGTCAGGGTTTGTAATGTAACCAGTCTCCATGTAGCTTTGAAATATTTCAAAAATTCAATTAAAAATGTCTGCTTATAAACAATGGCTTGACAAGTTGTAGGGGGAATTGAGGCTTCATTGGCCACTTCCAACGGTTCAGTCTGTTCTTCCTCTTGCTGCAGGATAAATTCCTATTGTTGCAGTGGAGAAGACTGTGCTTCCTCCGATATCTGCATAGCCGCAGCAGCCAAGTCATCAAGACTTGGTACTCCCCTTTCATTATGCTCAATTTCCCTTATCCCAATTTGTTCTTCTTCAAGAATAACAAATGAATTCTATGCAGCACTCTCAGAAACATTCTGAGAAACATCACATTCAGACTCTCTAGATTCTTCTGAAATTATAATAACCTTAGGTTGAGGTGAAATAGGGGATACTTTACATTGTGTTCTTGTGGAAACTTTTCTTGGCAATGTTGCGGCTGCAGGAGGTGCTCTTGTAGCCTTCCTTTTTTTGAATTACCTAGAAGGTTCTTCCTTGTCAGAGGATGATGGTGAACTGGTGATGGAAATAGGTGTTTTTGTAGGAGACAATGCTGCAAAGGAAGAGCGTTGCCTTTTCTGAGAACGAGGGTCAGATTCTAGGGTTTGTTCCGCCCCAGATGACTCTCTGGCCTTTGTTTTTCCTATCTCTCTCCTACTGGCAGCCCTAGTTTGCACTCGGGCAGAGGACTTTGGTGTGAGAGCTACAGGACCAGGTGCTACAGGAGTAGATGATGCTTGCCCTATTCTCCTACTGGTAGATGCCATTTCCTCTTTCTTTTTTCGAGGCTGTGGGGTAAGTGCTCTAAGGGGTTCTAGACGTTGCAGGCTTTTCTGGGCAACAAATTCTTGCTAGGAAAGAGGTGATACATCTCTCAAAGAGCGTGCAATCAACAATTTTATGAGGCCATGGTGAGCAATAGAATTATCTTTCCCCTGTTGGGTTCCGTTGGCACATTGTTTTAGAAATTTTAACCAAAAGTTTGGAACATTAACAACTAATCCATGCCTCATATGACTTAGTAATTTGAAGTGGTAAGAATGCAGGTAGGAGAAATGACCTTCACAAGTTAAATACTTGATTATGGAAGCAGCGTATTCTGGGTATGGAGGAGGCAACGACACTCGCTTACATCCCTGCTTTGAGACCTCCAAAGGTCCATCAGTGGGTATTGAAAATTCTGCCCTTGTAGAGGCAGCATCCGAAGAAAAAATTTCTCCAACGGCTGGGAGCCTGGTTACTTCTACAATTCTTTCTTCAGTTACAACAACTGTTAGACCCCATACAGTAGCCTCCCCTTCAGAAAAGGTTCTCAAAAATTTTCCTGCAACCTCCTCATTAAAAGCATCTAAACTCAAAAAGTAATTCAGCCAACCACAGAGGCTCAATGCTTGGGCTGTTTGAGGATTTGGCATTAACAACTCATGAGCTACAAGCTCATGCCTTACCAGCTGACCACCCATGTTCACAGTTTTTCCTTAGCTGAACTCAACTCTTTTCTGAAAATAAAAAATTTCCCTGTTCTACTCTGGTTCTTTTTTGTTCTGGCGTCACGTTTCTCTTCTTTTCTAAAAATGAACTTTTTTAAAACAAGTAGTTTTTGAATGTGATTTTCAATGAAAAACATGGAATGAAAAAGACATGCGATCATATTTGGAAAGTACCAGAAAAATAATAAAGAAAGATTATCTAAGCAGTTGTGACAACGATGAAAGGACAAGTTTTAAAAGTGGATTATCCCACCCCCTACTTAGAGTATGACATGTGTCCTCACATATACTAAGGAATAGGCGAAAATCGGGTAATAATGACTGATACAGACAGTGCAGTAAATGAATAAAATGAAATAAATCAAAAATGCGATAATCAAAAGATATTGCGTACTTTCATTAAATGCTTGTACGTGCTGAGAAAGTTGACGGCTTCAGCATGGGATGACAGTTGGGAATGAGATCATAATTAGGGGTGGTGCAGATGAATGAGGTGGATGGATGACATGGACGGATGAGATGAATGCATGGAATGGATGGATGGTACGTAAGATAAAGAAGTGAAATGCGGCGACAAGTGGAAACTGTAGACACCTAAAATTGGTCTGGAGAATTTAATTGATTGAATACGATTTATTTGATTAATTAATCTTAAATTCTTCTACTTAGTAAATAAATAGAAATATTTATTTATATTAAGTTCATTTATTAATTCTTCTATTTTCTTTTTTTAATTAAATAAACAAAATTAAAAACGTTGTTTTATTTAATTATTATCATTTTCATCATATTATTCCTCTCTTAATTAAATAAACAAAATTAAATACTTTGTTTTATTTAATTATTATCATTAATATTTCTTCTATACTTTATCTATTAATTCTATCTTAAATTAAATACACGGCTTCAATAATTTGTGTTATTTAATTACCTCATCACATTTCTTCCTAATTAAATAAAGATATTTTAAATCTTTTATTTAATTATCATTTTTTCTTTTATTTTAATAAACAAACCCTATAGTTTGATTTATTAAATTAATTATTCCTCTATTTGCTAAATTTAAATAAATTTAATTTATATAAATTTATGCATAAATATTTACACTATTCACTCACCAACAAAATTAGATTTTTAAAATCTAATTAATGCAACTTCCATTCACGGGAAGAGCTTCGGGGACAAACTTGCAGGAAGTCCTCTCAATCGTCTTCCATCAATCCTCCCTCTCTTCTTGCCTGGTGTTTTCATGGGGAGGAACAATCCTCCATGATCAACTCCTTCTTATTATCCCATGCCTTTGGATTCTCCAGATGAAATCACAGCCCCTCATCCCGTATCGCTGTGCAAATGTGCTGCCGTGAAAGCTATAAATACAGCTCTTTGGCTACAGGAAATGGATCCGAATTTTATGTAATCTTACTCTGCAGGTTTTCAAAAGCGTCCAACATTCATCCAGCATCTCTAGCATTCAGCATTCAATCAAACATCAATCCAGCATCTCAATCATGACTGTTTACAGTAGTTTATTTCTCATGAATTTTACTGTAGAATCATCTTAGTTGCATTATAGAATCATAATAGCTTAATTCTCATTCTCTAAGTGTCATTACAATAGTTTAATTAGCTTACAAATCTGAGAGCTAAGTAGGTTTGAGCAATCTTTAGAGTTAGAGAGCAATAAGATAGATTTCTGTAGATTTGTAGTTTAAATTCGTTTAAATTTCTTAATCTTAGATGCAATATCTTATTTAGAAGCGTAGATGCATTGTTTAGATTGTTTTCCCCATTCTACCACTTACAGATTGGCGCCCACCGTGGGGCTCGACCCCCTATTTTGCTAAATTTTTGAAAATTGTGTCCTACAGGTATCAGCGTGAAAGTTTTCGCGGGATCGTGAGTTTTTGCAGCGCGCCGAGTTACTGTTTCAGCGCGCCAGGTTATTGTTACAGCGTGCCAGGTCACTGTTCCAACGCGCCACGTCACTGTTCCAGCGCGCCGGGTTTATACTTCAGCGCGCCGAGTCACTGTTTTAGCGCGCCACTCCATCATCTTCAAAATCATTTCTTTTTATCTAGATCCGACGCGTCCGCGGCCAGATTCTGTTTTTGTCTATTTTCTTGGCTAAAATTTACCAATCCTAGGATAGAAATGGTTAAAACTTATCAATCCTAGAATAGAAATGGGTAAAAATTGATCAATCCTAGGATAGAAACGTCATATTTATTTTGTGGTTTAAAATTGAACATCATGCTTATTATGGAGCAATATCTCTATATAGAGTAAATCACTTGTCTTTTGGGTTTTAAAAAGAACATCTTTGCTGTGATTGGGTGATAGGTTTATGCTCTCCCCTTAACTGGGTGCATCAGAATACCAGACTCACCATTACTTTATGCATTTTAAAGCTTTCTTAAACCTTTAGACATGCCTGCCGTAGTGGGAAAAAGTACTCACCCTACGGGAACGACCTGAGTGGGGACAGCCAAAAGCCATGGCATTCCAACCCACTTTAAAATTTATGTGAATTTGGGGAAACCCTCTTTCAATGGAAGTGCGCATGATAACCATCCCCAAAATATTTGTTTTAAAGATTGGGAGGTCTCTCGAGGGAGTTTATCCATTTGCCGCTCCGAACGGAAACCCTATCTAAGAACCTAGAAATAGAAGCACGCCTGTCAGTTTCTAAACATTGTAATACTCGGCAGTGCAGGGGCGGGGAAGAATCTACCCTCAAGCACTCACCATATAATTGCCAAGGATTGTTTGCTCAGGGGATCCGGTATCCACTTTCGTTACTCTGAGTACGCACCTGGAAAAGACAAAAACACGGGCGCCCTCTAGGGGGTGACATGGCTGTGTGAGTCAATGCAATTCCAAGCTGTGGGCCGTTCGAGTATATAACGATGACCTTTTGTCTCTAGGAGTGAGTCTGTCTGAAGTGTTTTATCTTGTTATCAAACCAGTGAGAATCAAGAAGAATCATTGATTCTTGAGAACATACACTATTTTGTTTAGATTCTAGGGTTTTTAAGGACAACCATTCTATTCTTGCTTGCTGTGTTTTCTCTCATTTAATTCAGATAAGATCATCATAGGAGAATCTTCAAAATCAAAACATTTGTGGAATTCTCATGATTCGAGATTGGGTATCCACCAAGTTTGTCAAGAAATCTCTTGTCAAACGAATCAGAAAACCAAAGAAAACACTTGCATACAAACAAATTCTAAGAAAGCAACGATTTCTATATCAAAGCAGGAAAGTTCTACTCCAACATAGGACTTTTATTCACAGGTATCACGATTTCTCTAGAGGTTATACGGACGATTATGTTGTAGCTCCCTTAGATTCACAAGCATTTTATCAAAGAAGAGCTCTTAGGCAACACCACAATCACAGTCAAAGAATTCATCCAGAATACATTCCACAACCAACCATACAATACGATACCAGACCAAGTGAGTTTCATAGGATAAGATAGTTTCTGTCTTAGCACCTCATGGTTCTGTTTTAGCACGTCAAGTCTCTGTTCCAGCGCGTAGCTCCTCTGTTTTAGCGCGCACAGTTTCTGTTTTAGCGCTTTTGGTCACTGTTCCAGCGCGTAACTCCTCTGTTTCAACGCGTACAGTCCCTGTTTTAGCGCTTTCAGTCACTGTTCCAGCGTAGCTCCTATGTTTTAGCCCGTAGAGTCTCTGTTCCAGCACTTTTGATTTCTGTTTTAGCACGTAGTATCTCTGTTACAGCGCGTCAAGTCTATGTTCCAGCGCGTAGCTCCTCTGTTTTAGCGTGCCATAAAGTCAGAAATACAGAGAGTTAATAGGACATTTTGTCAGTTTACCCATATCGATAACAAGGTTTTCATCAGTCCAGAAATTTTTTTCCACAGTCCAGAACACTTAGGTCACACAAAAGGAAAGCTTTACGCCAACACCTAGATCTTGAAACATCTTGCATAGTGTCATTATCACCAAATCTGAGATTTTCTGTCAAAATTTTCCCTATCAAGGATTTTATCATCCTTCCATCACGAAACTAGATAAAACTAAATCAGACTTTAAATCAACAACCTTGACACTTATCTAATAAAAAATCCAAGATCAAAAGTCTAGAGTAAAAATTTAAACGTTTGTATGCCTATTTTCACACGAGCAGCATATCAAAAACAACAACAAGAAGAAAACAAAAAAATAGCAGCCATGGCTGAAGAAAACCCTTGGGGACGATATAGAAACACTGATCCTCTCACTAACTCACATGAGAAAGAAATAACTGTAGAGGAAATCGAAAAGGTTCAACAAGACCCTCATTTCCATAAATTTATGGAAAAGATGCTAGAGCAAGATATGGAAAAGTATCTTCTATTATTAGCTGACAAAGGTGCTAAGCTTCCTAAAGACTTTGATGTCAATCAACTCAAGGAAACAACCACACCTAACTCCACTAGTATAGAAAATCCAAATCAAATAGATGCTTTGACAAAACAAATCCAACAATTACAATTGCAGTTCCAAAATATCCAACAAGGGCCAACAAAAAGATATTCCTTACAAGACATTTGCCCTTATCCATTCGACTCAAGCATTAACATGATACCATTTCCAAGGTATTGTGAGTACCCAACATACAACAAATACAATGGGAGAACCGATCCATTTGATCACGTACGGGAATTTCGAGCCATGAGCATAGAATTCGCACACGAGGACTCTTACCTACTACGATTATTTCCAAGAAGCTTAGGAAACACTTGCATGGAGTGGTTTTCTAAATTGGAACCTGGGATTCAATCCTTTGAAGAACTAATCAATAGGTTCATAACACACTTCTCATTCAACATCCAACATGGGGTAACCTTAAAAGAACTCTACAACACCAAACAAGCAAAGGGTGAAAAGTTTCTTTCCTTTCTCCAATGATGGAGAAGGCTATTTGCTAAATACCCTAGAACTATTCCTGAAGAGGAGAAGATAGAGATGTTCATTGATAACTTAGTGGATGACATGAATTACAGATTATACTTACAATGTCCATCTACATTTGAACAAGTTATCGAAAAGGGGCTCAAAATCGAAGAGGCTCTCATCAAAAGAGGAACAATCAAACACTTCATTGAAGGTTCAAGCAATAACAATTCCTCTAACAACAACAATGAAAAGCCAAGATTGTGGAAAAAGAACAAGAATACTGATACCATGATCGATACACATGCACCTAAACCAGTATTCACCTTGACACCAACCACTATAAACAAACAAAACAATGGTTTTAATGTCAAACAAAGTAGTGATCAAGGAAATACTCAAAACAGTGGAGAAACAAAAACCCAATCATTCCAACGACCCTCCAATAAATGAAAATTCACACCGTTAGGGAAACCATTGGAATCAGTCCTCAAAGAACTTTTAGATGAAAAACTCATTCAAGTACAAGAGGCTAGAAATTGGGACCCTCAAGTCAAACCATCATGGTGGAATGACTTACATTACTGTCACTACCATCAAAATAAAGGCCACATGACTGAAAATTGTTGGAAATTAAAACATGTGGTACAAGACCTCATAGATCAAAAGAAAGTATTTGTAGAGGAACACCAAACAAACAAAGATCATACGACATTCAAAAATCCTCTACCCAATTATCAAAAGGGAGAATCCTCTTCCGCAAACACCAAAGGCAAGAATGTTGGTTATGTTTATGACACAACAATCCTTTGTTTTTCTGCCACCAAGGAGGATGAGGAGTTATGCAATCAAATCAATTGGAACAATGACATTACATCTACTAATTTGGTACAACATATGGACAAATCTGAAAACCAAATTAACGTCATCACACTCAAAGGGAAACTAGAGTACCAACCAGTAAATGCCACAACAAGGGCACAATCCAAAGTTATATTGAAAGGAGCATCAATATCATCCCCATCTGTGGATCCTCCCTCTAATCAATATAATCTCATCGATCAATTACAGAAAATACCGGCACAAATATCCATCTTGGAACTTTTAAAAATTTCCCCATCACACAAAGAGGTTCTTGAACAAGCTCTTGTATCAACCACGGTACCTAACAATTTGGATGTGTGTCAGTTCCAAGCTATGGTGGGACATCTATCTGCACCTCATTGCCTTTCATTTTCTGAACATGATGATGTGTCACTCACCCATCCACATAATTCCGCTCTTCACATTGAAGTCCTCATCCATAAACACCGTGTAAAGCGTGTCCTGATAGATGGAGGGGCTGGTTTAAATATTTGTACCTTAAAGTTGATTCGTGCACTAGGATACTCAGATGAAGCCATTGATACAAGAAGAAAAATCACAATCAAAGCATATGATGAGGAAGAAAGATCCTCTAAAGGATTGATCATATTACCCATTCAAGTGGGACCTATTGTCCAAAAGGTGGTTTTCCAAGTCTTAGATAGGGAACTGACATACAACATACTATTGGGACGCCCTTGGATTCATGATATGCAAGCAGTACCTTCCACCTATCATCAATGCCTAAAATTTCCTGTCAATGGACATGAGGTAACAATCACAGCAGACTATAATGACACCCAAGATTGTCATACATTGAAGACATCTCAGGATACATTCATACCTCACAATAGAGAAGTCAGCACATCAGATGGTGAGCAACAGCAGAACTTCATATCAAAGTGGCTTCCAAAACAACAAAAATCACAAGAGATAAGGGTGGCACAATCTAACCCTTCAAATGTCGAAGAACAATTGGCTCCACTCTCACATCGATTCACTAAGGAATTGCAGATAAGTGATGAAGGAATAAGTGAATATGGTGTTGGACACTCATTTCATATATCACAAATGTTACCCTCCTTACAAATGTATGGACAGCCATCTACAAACACCCACAATTCAGAACAATCTACAACAGCATTAGATGGCAGATTTGTAAAAGCTGGAAGCTTAGATGAAGAATCAGAAGACAAGGCCATACTAAATTGGCTTTATAAGGATGAGGAAGCTTCCACTTCCACAAGTAACATCATAGAGACAAATCAATATGGAAAAGGAAAAACTATTCTGGAGAAGATGGGATATTCAGGATAGGGACCTCTTGGATTAAGGAAACAAGGCATAACAAAACCAATCCAGCCTCTTGCGCTCCAACATAAGGATAAAACAGGACTAGGATATGCAGCAAAACAAGGATCTCTTGATCAAGGGAAACAAAGTGTAACGGAACCAATCCAAGTCCTCGCAATTCAGCAAAATGGCAGAGCTGGGCTAGGATACACAGAAAAAGCAAGAGCCGAAATCACCAATAAAACTATGGAGCGTATTCTTCAAATAAGAGATAACTCTGAAACAGATTCAAATGAGTATGAGTGGGACAACTTATCAAATGTTTCCTATGAAGATAGTCAGATTGACATTATCAAAAAGTAGACCCCCAAACTCGAGGAGGGTCAAAGCTCAAGCTTTAATCCTATTGTCTTTGAAACACAAAATTTCGATGACTCAAGTGAAGATGAACGGACATCGATTGAGATAAATGATGTGGAAGAAAATACCTTTGTAGGCCTCGACATAACCACTAACAATCTAGACGAAATTTCCATTCGAGCTTTCACAATCGCTGACCTCAACCCATCTAATGATTCATTGCCTTTACTGCATCCCGAGCTTATCGAATGGGAACCCCAACACCCTATTGATCTCCCTGTTTTTGACAATGATTCCGCCATTATCAACTACCTTTGCTGTGAGGAATCCGATACTTGTTCTACCAATACTTCTTTTAACGATGCTTTTAGGCAGGAGGATGCCAAGCCTTCCAGTTGCAAAAATATGAAAATCAATAATGGATCTAATGGTGAAAACCATTCTATGGTAGTATTAGATCCTAAAATAGTAAAAACAAAGAACACATCCAATGGTGAAAACCTCATTGAGGCACCAAAGGATGGAAGGTTTGACATCCTCCCACAACATTACCATGAAAGATCATCAGTGTTGATAGAACCCACACAATCTATTAATATTGGCACAGCAGAGACAACAAGAATAGTACACCTGGCCGCATCCATGACAGATCAGAAAAGCCAGATTTTATCAAATTCTTTGAAGAACGATGCATCAATTTTGCTTGGTCATACTCGACATGCCAGGCTTAGACCAGATCTCATTATGCATCACTTATCCTTACCAGGTGGCACTAAACCAGTAAAACAAAAGCTGAGAAAAATGCATCCACATGTTGCATTATTAGTCAAAAATGATTTGAAGAAACTACTAGATGTTGGGTTTATCAGATCTATTGATTATGCAGAATGGATATCCAACATTGTACCTGTTTCAAAGCCAGATAACACCATTAGAATATGTACAGATTTTCAGGACTTAAATAAAGCATGTCCAAAGGATGATTTTCCTTTGCCAAACATAGACATGATTATAGATCTAACAGCTGGCCATCAAATGTTATCACTCATGGATGGATTTTCAGGATACAATCAAATCAAGATAGCTCTTGAAGACCAAGAAAAGACAACATTTACATGTCCATGGGGCACCTTTTGCTGGAACGTCATGCCTTTTGGGTTAAAGAATGCAGGAGCTACATACCAGCGAGCTATGACAACAATCTTCCATGACATGATGCACACCTTCATGGAGGACTATGTGGACGATATCTTAGCCAAATCTTACACCAGAGAAGGACATCTAGAGATACTAGCCAAAATATTTGACAGGTTGGAAAAATTCAAAGTCAGATTGAATCCTAAGAAATGTGCCTTTGGAGTAACATCATCAAAACTCCTGGGATACATAGTTTCTACAAAAGGCATTGAAGTAGATCCAGCAAAAGTTAAAGCCATTATGGAAATGCCACCTCCTAAGAATATCAGTACATTAAGATCTCTACAAGGCTAACTACAGTCCATCAGAAGATTCATCTCTCAATTAGCAGATCGGTGTCATCCATTCAACCATCTTTTGCATAAAAATGTGTCTTTTAAATGGGATGAACAGTGTGAGAATACTTTCAACCAAATCAAGCATTATTTGATGACACCGCCAATCTTGGTACCACCCAGTGAAGACAAGCCATTTTTGCTATATATCACAACAACATATATTTCTTTAGGAGCCTTGCTAGCACAAGAGGATAAAGAAGGAAAGGAACAGGCTATATACTATATCAGCAGGACACTCAATGGACATGAAGTAAACTACACCTTCATTGAAAAATCATGCTTAGCAGTAGTATTTGCAACACAAAAATTGTGACACTATATGCTCACTCACACTGTCAAGCTCGTTGCAAAAATTGATCCTCCTCAAGTATTTACTGAGCAAAGGAGCTTTAACAGGAAGGTTGGCAAAGTGGGTCATGCTCCTCAGTGAGTTTGACATTCAGTATGTCGAAAGGCGAGCTATCAAAGGACAAGTCATCGCCGACCAATTAGCAGAAGCTCCATTATCAGACGGTCATCCTATGACCATGGAATTTCCTGATGCAGATATCCTCAACATTACAACACAGCCGTGGCAACTCTACTTCGATGGATCCTACACACAACATGGATCAGGGGCAGGAATTTTATTTGTCACACCTCTTAGGCACACCATTCCACGATCTTATAGGCTTACCTTCCGTTGCACTAACAATGTGGCTGAATATGAAGCTTTGATCCTTGGAATTAAAATGGCTATTGACTGGAAAATCACAGAACTATAGGTATATGGAGACTCCCAGTTAATCATCTATCAAGTCAACAATGATTACCAAACTAAGGATGACACACTGATTTTATACAAGAGGCTGGTAGATGACCTAAGAAAATACTTCATAGAAATCAAATTTGAGCAGATACCAAGATCAGAGAACAAAGCAACAGATGCCATGGCCACAATAGCATCTCTTCTACAAATGCCTGAAACACAAGATCATTATCGATTTATTGTAGAACAAGTATCAAATCCTGCATACGCAAATCCCAAATCCCAAATCCCAAACCATAAGCCTTTTGGATAGTGCCCAATCTTCCATTTATGGAGAAATTTATACTTATCTAAAAGATAATATCTTACCGCCAGATCTTTCTCGCAACCAAAAGCGCAACTTCATACGCCAATCCACCAAACATACCATTATTGCCGACACCCTTTACCGTCGAGGCCTAGATGGTACTCTTTTACATTGTTTAGAACATAACGAATCCGCTTCAGCTTTACATGAGGTCCATGAGGGAATTTGTGGTACACATTCAAGTGGATTATCCTTAGCCAAGAAACTCCTTCGTTTGGGGTATTACTGGCCACACATGGAACAAGAATCTTATCAGTTTGTCAAAAGATGTCCAAAGTTCCAGATCCATGGCAATCTTATACATGCACCAGCACAGGAGCTACATCCATTTGCAACTACATGGCCTTTCTGTCAGTGGGGATTAGACCTGGTAGGGAAAATTAACCCATCTTCATCTAATGGAC
>VDFB02047230.1:256748813-256817908 GCA_007258455.2 Sequoia sempervirens | reverse complement strand
TTTATTATGGATGAAAAGTTTATTGCGGATTGCGATGACGGGATAGGTCTTTTTTATTTTTCTAAGTTTTTATGATGTTTTTTGTTCTTTTAGGTGACTAACATAGGGCCTCGAGGGCTCATCAAAGATAATCCTTGCCTATTTTGTACACACAGAGGCTCGTAGTTCACTTGGTTTGAGTATTTTTTACCTTTTCTATTTTTTGAATGTTTTTGGATTTTGTATTTTGTATATGTTTTTGGGATATTGAATTTTTTGACTATTTTTGGATTTTGAATTTTGACTAAGTTGAAGTAAAGCATGTTGGAAACCTAAAGGGATTTCCCTAGGGTCTCTGGGGCTAATAATCCTTGCCTATGTTGTACATGCAGAGACCATGTAGTTTGACCACTTGACTCAAAGCATAAACTATTTTTGGAAAACAATATTTGGAATGATATTCTGCTTCTATGTCTAGAGGATATGTTGTGAGAAATCGACTTGAACTAGTTGTGAGGTTCAAGAAAATGTTGATATCTTAGACTATTTGAGTGGAGGAATAACCCAATGATGTTGTTTCATTTTTTTATGTTTTTCAACTATTTTTTACTTTTGTTGTTTTCTAGATGTTTTTGATCTTTTGTTGAATTCTGATGTTTTTGATCTTTTGTCGTTTTCTGATGTTTTTGATCTTTTGTCATTTTCTAATGTTTTTGATCTTTTATTGTTTTCTGATGTTTTTTGAATTTTTACCCTTTTGCCTGGGGTGGTGTAATATGTTGAGAACTTGGATTGATATTTCACTGCGTTTTTCTAGAAGATATGTTGCAGAAAAGCTTAATTGAACTAGTTGTGGGGTTAATCAAGCAACTACTAATATCATATAATTTTTGAGTGAAGGAATAATCCAAGTTGTTGGTATCTTTGAAGGTTACCTTGGTAGTGCATTATTGGTACACCTTGTTGTTGGGATGAATTACTTTTATCTTTTTCCATTTTTTTGGATTTTTACCCTCTTACTTGTGGTATTCTGACGTGCTTCATGTGTAGAACTTTTTGAGGTGGTTGTTGTTCAATGGTTCAGCTAGGGGTTCTCCTTCAGGAGTAGCCAACTGATATGCCCAAAAACCATAGCTTGTTGTGATGACGAATGGGCCTAACTAGTTGGGCTCAAATTTTCCTTTGCCATCCTGATTTAGTTGTACCTTTTGATTCTCTTTGAGGACCAAGTCACCAACTTGAAAGTTTTTGTCCTTGATCTTTTTGTCATAGTTTCATTTGAGCCGATTTTGATAAACCTGCAGATGGTTTAACGTGCTCAAACGCTTTTCATCTAGGAGCTCCAATTCATTTAGCCTAGTTACCTTGTATTCTTCATTGCTGACCATGCCTTTCAATGAGACTCGCAATGAGGGGATTTTGACCTCGATTGGTAAGATGGCCTCTAATCCATAGACCAAGGAAAATGGTGTAGCACAGTAGGTGTTCAAATGTTGGTTTGATAAGCCCATAAGGTTGGTTTTAGCTATAAATGCCAATCACGACTGACTTCATTAATAGTATTTTCAATATGGTTTTGTTAGACGCCTCAGCCTAAATGTTTCCTTGGGGGTAATAGGGCGTGGAAAATCTATGTTGGATAGAAAATTGGGAATAGAGTTCTTGGACATCTTGGTTCTTGAATGGGGTCCCATTGTCTATTACTATTGTTTGGGGGATTCCATACCTACAAATTAGATAATTCAAGATGAATGTTGATATTTGTTTGCTGGTGATATAGGTCAATAGGATTGCCTCTATCCATTTAGTAAAATATTTTGTTGTTGTGATAATGAATTTGTGCCCATTGGATGAGGCAGGTGATATCTTGCCTACTAGGTCTAATCCCCATTGCGAGAAAGGCCATGGTGTGATGATGGGTCTCAGTTCCTGTGCTAGTGCATGAACAAGATCGTTGTGTTGCTGACATTGTCAACACTTTTTGGATTATTGTATGTATTCCTGTTCCATGGAGGGCCAATAGTATCCTGTTCTGAGCAGTTTTTGGACTAGGTTAGGTCTACTAGACTGGGACCCACAAACACCTTCATGTACCTCTTGTAAGACTGTATGTGCTTCTTCTGTGTTAAGGCACTAGAGTAACATACCATCTAGACTACGACGGTATAGGGTATCTCCTAGGATGGTAAAACGAGAAGTTCTATGGGTGAAGGTTTTCTTTTGGGTGGTCATTAGGTCAAGTGGTATGATACTGTGCTGGATATAGTCAAAAGTATCTTGGTACCATGGGGAGTTAGGACCAACAACAACACATACCAATTCTAATTCTGGGATGTCAAATGTAGGCACAAGCAGCTATTCTACGAGGAACTCATACTTAGGCACAATTTGTGGAATATCAAGAAGTGGGCCTATTATTTCCATTGCGTTGACAACTCTATTGTTGATCCGTGGAACTTGTTCAAAAGTTAAATTGACAAAGTAATCCTTGAAGCTATCCACCATCCTTTATATGGCATTGTCATCTTTGGTCTAGTACTCATCATTCACCTATCTGATCACTAATTGAGAGTCTTTGAAGACATGTAGCTCCTTTATTCTCCATTCAATAGCCATTTTTAGCCCTGTGATCAAGGCTTCATATTCTGAGATGTTGTTTGTGCAAGGGAAAGCAATCCTGTAGACCTTGGGTATACTATCTCCCTGTGGGGTAAGAAACAAAACACCTACTCCAGAGCCATGCTAAGTGTGGGATCTATCGAAGTAGAGAGTCCAATGGCCTTCCTATTCTCTCATCAAGATACTCTCATCTGGAAAGTCCACTGTGAGAGTTTTGTGATCATCTATGGGTGCTTCGATCAGTTCATCTGCTATGATTTGTCCCTTGATAGATCTTCTATCCACATACTCTATGTCAAATTCACTCAAGATCATCACCCATTTGGTGATTTAGCCTCTTAGGGTTGCTTTTGCTAGTAGGTACTTGATTGGGTCTACCTTGGAAATCAGTTTGACCTTTCTATTAAGGATGTAATGCCTTAGCGTTTGTGTTACAAATCCAACTGAGAGACATGTTCTTTCTATGGGTGAGTAGTTTAGTTCATAGCCCACCAATATTATGTTGATGTAGTAGACTACCCTTTCTTTATTGTCGTCATCTAGTTGGGCTAGGAGAGCTCCTAGTGTTGCTTGTGTGGTGGACACATATAATATCATTCCCTTGTCTGGAATAGGTGGCATGATTATGGGAGGAGTAAGTAAGTATTCCTTGACCTGCTAAAATGCTTGGTCGCATCTTCCATCCTAGTTGAAGGTGACAACCTTGTGTAGGAGATGAGTAAAAGGGCAACAATTGTCCGCCAGTTGTGCGATAAATCGCATGATGGATTGCAACTTTCCTTGTAAGCTCCTTAACTGTTTCAGTGTCTTTGGTGGATGCATCTCTATTATTGCTTTCACCTTTGTAGGATCTACCTTGATCCCCATTCTTGACACTATGTACCCTAATAGTTTTTTGGATGTTACTCCGAACGCACATTTCTTAGGGTTGAGTCTTAGATTGTACTATTCAAGTCAATCAAACACCTTGGCTAGGTTTGTCAAGTGATTTTCCCTTTTGACTAATTTTGCTAGAATGTCGTCTACATAGTCCTCCATGATGGTATGAAGCATATCATGGAATATGGTTGTTATTGCTCTTTGATATGTCACTCCTGCATTTTTAAGCCAAATGGAATTACATTCCAGCAGAAGGTTCCCCAAGCACAAGTAAATGTTGTTTTGTGTTGGTCATCATGAGATATCGTTATTTGATTATATCTAGAGAAACCATCCATTAAGGATAACATCTCATGCCCTATTGTTAGATCCACAATCATGTCTTGGTAATGGGAAGTCGTCCTTTGGACAAGCCTTGTTCAGGTCTCTGAAGTATGTGCATATTCTGATGCCCCCAGTAGGCTTTGATACTGGTACTAGATTGGATATCCATTGTGGATAGTCGATGGGTCTGATGAAACCCACATCTAGTAGTTTCTTTAGCTATACCTTTACCAGTAATGCAATCTGAGGATGCATTTTTTTGAGTTTTTGCTTGATAGGATTTGCTTTGCTCCAGGTATTACAACTAAATGATGTACCACCAATGTCAGATCTAGTCCAAGCATGTCAACATAGGTCTAGGAAAAGTTTACTTTTCTCTCATTGATGAAAGCTGTGAAATTTTCCTTCTCTTCGGGATCAAGTGATGTTGCATGGTATGTTATCTTCGGGTCTTCTGCTATTCCAACATTTATGGGTTATGCTTCTTCTACCAAGAGTGTTGATCTTTCCTGATATTGTGATATGGGGAGATTGAACCCTCCATCCTTGGGTGCCTCTGGGAGGTTTTCACCTTCGGATGAGTCCTTTATTTTCCTCTTTTTTGGATCCGATAGAGCCACAATGTGGTTTTCTCTAGGGGACCACATTCTTATGTTTTTTCTTTCATTTTTGTGACTGAAGATTCAATCTCTCCACCAAAGTATGCCTCATGTTCAAGTTCCATGATGAACCCTGCTTTATGATCGCCTACTAGTATATCTATTTGAAGTCCTATGAACTCTGTAATAGCCTCATCATTCTAGAATTGATCCAAAACACTTGTATGTTGTTTTTGATCCCAATCTATGAGTTGTGGATAATAGAGTGGGAGGTTATCATCTTGGTCTGCAAATTCTATGGAAGTGGGTGAAAGGGTCAATATGGCCCTGGTGTCTTTCTCCCACTAGGTATCTAGGTCATCATTTCTAGAAGTAGGGGAATCATATCTGGTGATGAAGGAAGGGGAATCCCACTTGTATTTGTTAGAGTCAGTTCTGGAATGATAGTAGATGTTGGGAACATTTGGTCTCGAGGGTTTAGAGAGGGAACCTATCAATGTAAAAGTTTTCAAACAGGTCTTCTATAGGTAAGTCATTGTCCATTATATGATAGATATCTTATGCCTCAACATTAGCCGAAGTTTCCTTTTTCTTATAAGAGGTTTTTTTAGCCTTTGGAGTAACCACTTCTTTTGGATTATAACCTAGTCCCATATTTTTTGTCTTTGTTCCACTATTATAGGCTCCCATCGGCCTTGTTTGTGCAGCCCAAGGCCACTGGTTCCTTGGTATCCCATGTGTTTCGCCATTTGATAGCCTCTATTGTTAGGATCAATAGTTTTTGGCTTTTTTGGTTCTTTTGAGTCTCCTTTGTAGATCATAGATGAAAAATCCTCTTGGAAGACTTCTTCATCCTTCATGTCCCCCCACTTGGTGAAAATTGTGGGTTTGGCTATCATTTGTACCTTCTGAGCAAGTTTAATCTCTTTTGGCCCTCCATAGATTTTGGGTGTGGGTGGAAGCATACCAATGCAGAATGCTTGGCTAAAATGATAGTTTCCATTTCCTTTGTCAAGTACTTGAATCATGGATTCCATTTTTGGTTGCTCACTTGGCGTGTTCTTGGTTGAGGTTGATGGTAGCATGGAAGGGTCAACGTATGAGAAAGAGTGGAAGGCTATATCGTTGCTAGGAATATGTTGGATTTTGTTATATTTTTCCTCTAGCTTTGCACAAAAGTGGAAAGGCTCAAGGTCAACATATAGGGTTACCTCTTTTCCTTCATGGGGAAATTTTAGGCACTGGTGAAAGGTGGATGGTACTGCTTGTAATGCTTGTCATAACCCAATTTTATTGCATATTTATTATAATATGGTAAATTGAATTATTGAAGAAATGCAATATATATTAAATGAAAATTTTGGAATTTTCAAAAATAGATTGAAAGAAGTTGACTGATGTTGACTGTGCAATCTTTTGAAATTATCTTATATGTTATCAAGAATTGAATGTTGCTAATAAATTTTTCAAGTGCAAGTGTGTGTAGTTGCAAGGTGACAGGTTGAAGGACAAGAGCACGATTGAAGTAGGATTGTTTAGCCGGATCGAATGGAAACTGAATGGAATCTAGGTGCACATACCACAAATGGCATGATGACTTGCATTTGAACTATTTTGCATATATAGAAGAACATAATGTCACTATTTGAATTGTTTCAGTGATTGAAAATGAATGGCTTGTAGATTAAATTGTTTTCCTAAACTCTGTCTTTTGAAGAAAATGAAAGTATGTATTTTAAAGTATGATTAAAAAGGGTAAGAGTTTCATTATGTGAAAAAATATATATGGATGCTCGAAGTGAAATAAAGTTCTTATTTAATTCAGTGATAGCATATGGAACTTATAAGCTCCTTCAAGCAAACAATTTATACCTATATATATATATATATAATGAAGAATAGATATAGTCAATGTGAATGAATGTCACAATACATACATATAAATATATTTATATATATATATACATATACATATTGATATTCTTTTGAAATTGAATTTGATAACCGATATTATCCATATCAGATTGTTTGAAAATCAAATGAAAATCATGAAGGCATCCCACAAAGGACGTGGTCTTCCATAAACATTATGGAAATATTCGAATCAAGATAGTGGCTGAAGGCTATGGCAATAATGCCATAATGGTAACACCCAACAACATGCAAAAACATTATTTCCATTTTGAATTCATAACCCTAGAAAAAAATACAACGAATTGAATTGACTGGATGGAAGGAAAAAAGCAGGGAAGAGCTCGTGGAAGTGGAAAAATTAGAGGCAAGCTTCACAAAAATCTTGAATATTAAGGTGTTTCGTTTTATTTTAGAAACAAGTTCAATTTTATCATCATTTCCATAACATGCTAGTGGTATTCTCTTCATTTTTTTGAATGATTCAATAGCACAATAAAAATGTAATTCTTTGTATGTGTTGTTACGGCCTTGAGCCGAATGTTGTGTAATATTGACCATCCTTTTGGGGTCACACGGCCTAGGGCCTGCCTTGCATGAGCATTATCTAAGTTAGAGCCTTACCGACTAGCTTATAGAGCTAGGCCGAGGATTGGAGCCATTAAAGATGCGACAATCACTTAAACTCGCATGATGGTGCTAGCCATACTATGGCTATCAGAATCTCATTCTAATCAAATGTGTATTTTAGTGTCTTTAACCTTGTAGAGGATCAATTGTCGATCCTATGGGAGGGGCATAATACCCTGTGTTTTCTTTTCAAATGTATCAATTCCCATTATCGGCTGAATGTGTCAAATGTATGCATAATGATGCCGCCATTGTTTAGTAAGAATGATGGAGTATTTAAGTTTGGGATTCATTAACCCTTGTATGGTTTGATCTTCATGATCAATATGCTATTTATTTAAAATAAATACATATATGAGTCTACATGTTGAAATATATGGTATAAAACCAACAAGCCTATATGGGTATTCTTGAATATGACCCTTGTTTTGCTAAGAAAGATATGTACCAGTCACATAAGGGGTAGTCGCTCCTAGAGTGACCAATGAGTGCTTGTTATTGACCTTGAAAGGCACGAGTTCTATTAAGAACCCCAAAAACTTATGATTTTTGTCCCTTGACCGAATGGTTGCTCAGTTCAAATTGACAAGTATGTCGATTCAATTTCATTATATCCATGTGTATAGTTGCTCAATGAATTTTCAGTGTTGTTTATGTATTTGAAGTGTTGAATAATGGACATTCTGCTCTCATGTATGAAGCTAGGTTAGCCTGATGTTGTTAATTCAATTTTTATGGCTTTTCCTTGATAATCACAGATGAGTTAGTTGTAGAGGTCATAATTGATAAGGGAAAAAACAACATTATCCATTATCTGTTCATTGTAAGATAACCTCGTTCTATTGAAAATAGTGAACATTAAATTGTAATATTATCATTTAGTATCTGAATAGCTTGAAATAGCATAGTACTATCATAAACAGTGATTGATCTATTGGAAACAAGAATGCTTTGACATAAATTGTAACTATTTAGCTAGAAACAACATTGTGTAATTGTAAATGTAGTGAATGTTTTGTTGGAAACAACATTGTTTTGTCATAAATTGTAATTGATTAGTTTGAAACAACATTGTATTGATGTAAACAATGAATGTTATGTTACAAACGACATTGATTGTTGTAAAGTTATATCTGTAGCTGAAAGCAGTCTTGTTCATTGAACTGCTTAGCTAGACCAACATTGATTAGTTGTAAACTGTGAACGTTTTATGTGAAACAACTTGTTTTATAACTGTTTAGTAGGAAACAATATTGGTTTTGTTAAAAATAGTGAATGTTCATATGTAAACAACAATGTTAGAGCATCATAGTTTTGTGAGAATGCAAAAGAAGCAACAGTATGTGTGAAACTGTTAATATCTAGACTTTTTATGTCTTCTTTATTTTGACAAAAGAAACATCAAATAGAATATTATTTAATGATTGCAATTTGATTTAATAGTTTATTTTCAGAATGTATGCACAAACCAATAACTTAAGTATGCACATAGACTTCATCTATGCACATACACATACTTGTGACATACCTTCTTTTGTTCTTTTAATTAATTCATTTTAAAATGGATAATGATTATGTTGAAAAGTAAACATGGGTCATGTGAATGATATGACCGATTGTTGAATTGCTCTATTTGAATCATGTATTTAATTTTTGTTTAGAGAGTAAATTAGTAATCTGATTCTTCTTTTTCGTAGACATATGTGAGAAGAATATTCTTTTACTTGAATAGAACAATGATACCTAAGTAGACTAGAGCACCTCAGGGTAGGTGCCGCTAGAGGGTAGATAGCTATTATGAGATGTTGTATTATAGAAAGTTACCTTCCGGGACAGGTGTCAAAATGGAGTTCAAAGAGTATAGGTTTGCTTTACCAGAACCTATTGTTTGTTGTTGTTGCAACACATTTATATGCTTGGCCGAGCAATGTAGTTAATTTTGTATGTATGAACTCTGTGATATTACTCTTTGCCATTCCTAGCATAGATCTTGCATTTTATTTTCTAACTTGTAGATAAAAATTGCATGTTGATGTATGGGCACACACCAAATTCCACCTTGCAAATTGTTCTCTTGCTAAACTTTTTGTGTAGGGTTGAGTATTCTTCAAGTTGGAAGAATTTTGCGGAAGCGTAAGCTTCATGGTTGGGTAGTAAAGCGCTTCAACTATGTTCTCATCCACCAGTGGAGGTGAGCGTCAAGAGGAACCTTAGTTGTACACAAGACTATTTTAGTCTAAGATGTAACTTGATGTAATACTTCATTATTTTGATGTAAAGTTGTACAATATAATGACTATGTGGCCAGGTTATGAGCGAAGTCAAAACTGATATTGTAATTTGACTTTTGAATTGAATATATGAATCATTGACTCATTTTAAATGGACATGTATAGCTATGATTGACTTTAGCCACTAGTGATGTCTTTTTAATTTGAAATATATTCATGTGTTATTTACAATAATATTAATTTAGGTAATAATTTAGGATGGGTTATTACACCCGGCCTTGCCACAAGATGATATGTGGCAAGGCACTCACCTAGCCTCCCACAGGTTTGTAAACTTCTTGTTATATCATCGACACCTTTAATGATTTCCCATCGACCCCCAAATTGGATAAATGATCCGCTACAATATTACCCTCACGGAGGATGTGAGAAATGGACACCAAATCAAAACTCTCCATTAGGTTCAGAGCTTCTTCCAATCTCACCACCAACTTCCAATTTACCACCTTACACATTCTAAGAGCATTGATTATCAGTGTAAAGTCACCCTCAATGGCTAATGTTTTTAGTTTCAAATCTTGACATAGCCTTAAACCAATAATCATTGCTTGTATTTACACTAGGTTATTTGTCCCCTTCAACAAAGGCTCTTCCAACTGGCCTACTACCTTCCCACATTAGTCTCTAACTACACAACCAACCCCTGATTCACCTGGGTTGTCATGTGAGGCACCATCAAAATTAAGCTTGAACCAACCTGACTCTGGTGGGGACCATTGAATGTTTTTCCTCAATTCTTGGGTTTTTGTGTTGCCTTCCCCAATGATAGGTGGAACCCATAGACCATTTATACACCTGCACAACCTTGCATCCCATTCAATGAACGTGCTCTTCCTAGGGTCAGTCTCACTCACTCTAGAATTCACCAACTCCACTAGACATGCCTCAATCTTGTTTTGTAGTGATTGAGGCGACATTTCTTTCTCCTGAAAAATACACTGATTCCTTTCTTTCCAAACTTCCCAAATCAACAAAGAAGGGCTAGCAATCCATACACATATGTATAAAGCCTGTTTATGCAAGGAGGGCCAGCTCAATAAGACATCCAGAAGTTTGTTTGACATTACGGTGTGCCAATTCAACCTAGTAAGCAGCTGCTGCCAACAACTTTATGTGTAGGGGCAATTGAGAAAAAGGTGATCGCCTGTTTCCTCACTACTTTTACACAAACAACACCTAGATGGGCCAGAGAAACCTAACTTAGCAAATCTGTCTGCCATGAGGATTCGACCCTGGGCAGTCACCCAGGTAAAAATCCCAGCCTTAGGCAAGCACACCTTATTCCAACATAGATTGCTGAGAAGCTTACTTTCCCCAATGCCAACCACAATTTTGTTGTAACCTTCTTTCACACTATATTCCCCATTCGGAGATGCTCCCCATCTTAGGATATTTGAGCCTCCCCTGTAACAAATATTTTGATCCTTCATCAACCCTTCGTAGAAAGCAACTTCCTCGAGGTCTAGGCCAAGGCCCCGCACACTCTTCCATTCTGCCACAGGCTGGCCATCTTCCATTCTAACTATCATGTAGTCCCTTACCTTATCCCCCCATGCCTACTTAGTAACAATCCTTACATTTCCTAACTCAACCGAGTTGGACAATTTGGTAAAACCTTCCCAAGAATCCTCCCGGAAAGAAACACCACTTTTGTCTCTGATTTCAATTTGATATTTATTATTACATCGAGAGACATTATATAATTGTATAAAAAGATGTGAAGAACTCATATACATCAAAACCTCCCTTTAAATCACGTTTCTCAATAAAAATCACAACAATTGATTATAAAAAAAAATACTTTTGTTACAATCTCATTCTTATATTTAAATTAGTTATTTAATTATTAACCTACACTATTTAGATAAGTGGTTTATTTTCGCTAATAAGAAGAAACCCATATCCCGAATCTCGTCCAAAATATTATGGAAAACATTTTAAGAGGAAGAAAAAGTTAACGAAAGCAAAAGAAATTTAAAAATAAATGTGTTAAGATGGTGCAATTTTGACGGTCCAGGAAAGCTCAAACGCGCAACCGTCCGATGGCATCGTACCCTAAAATGATTCTTAAAATTCCCTTTTAGCAAGGAAACTGCTTTTATCCCAAATAAATGATTCTCAAAACCCTAACCCTAACAGTTTTTCTCCATTATAAGTGCAGTTATCCTTCATTTTTCTGTGCAATGTCTACTTTACTGTGGCGCATCTGGTATCAAAATTTGAGCGTTCAATGGTTTTTCTAATTTGTATTAAATATTGGCAAATTTCATTGAAATAGAGAAGCTAATGCGATGAGGAAAGAATTATATGGACTAGAGTTTCTGATCCAAAAGGATTTGACGAACAACCCTTGGCTGTCTGAGCATTAGCAAATCATGTAGTGTGCCTTTTACCACTGTGACGGTAAACATTATGTTTATCTAAGTGTTTTAAAATAGTTTTTTTAAATCAAGAAAATAGAGATGATGCTTTTGGAAAGAGAAAATTTCCTGGTTTTCTTAAATTTCATTGAAATAGAGAAACTAATGCGATGAGGAAAGAATTATATGGACTAGAGTTTCTGATCCAAAAGGAGTTGACGAACAACCCTTGGCTGTCTGAGCATTAGCAAATCATGTAGTGTGCCTTTTACCACTGCGACGGTAAACATTATGTTTATCTAAGTGTTTTAAAATAGTTTTTTTAATTCAAAATAGATGGACTAGATGCTTTTGGAAAGATAAACTTGACGGTAAACATTATGTTTATCTAAGTGTTTTAAAATAGTTTTTTTTTAAATCAAGGAATATAGATGATGCTTTTGGAAAGAGAAACTTTCCTGGTTTTCTTATTACTATTTTATAAAAATTAATTGTTTCGTACTTTTTCTTTACCAGTTTATAAGTAATAAATTTGTTAAACAGGAACATATTATTTTCACAAAAGCTTTCCATTAAGAAAACTGTGTTTACGATTTCAATTCACATTAAAAAAACTGTCTATGCGAATTTCAAATCATTCTCGATTATTTATTATTGAAATACACCTTTCTCTTTTAATTAGGAACATACTGTTTTCATAATATTTCAGGTAAAACTTGTCTGAAGTATACGATCCTAGATCTCATCTCAAATTGTGAACAGAAACAGGAATGCCAAAAATCTACTACATACATAATTTTTATATCTAAATAGATTTTTTACATGTCGTTAGTTAATAGAATTTTAAGAAAACATTGATTAGGGATAATGCACTTAAAAACTTCCTTGAATTAGATCGTTTGACATCGCTGTTCTGTTCACAGTATATGAGGATTGTATATTAGGAAAGGCTGGAAATTCAGCCCAAGTTTGGTTTTTAATTTCAATCTTCACATTTGATTATTTATGGTTTTGAGGTTTGGCGTTTAGAATGGACTCTTCTATACCTCTTCATGATTAGCTCTCTTTTCGTTTCTTTATATAACATTTTGCCCAGGGTATTTGTCAAGTTTATTGTATATTTAACAACCCTGATTAGGATAAATTATAGCGTGTCTATGCGCGTAAATATTTCGATGCGGCGTATCCTTATTTGAAGAAGACCGACATGAAATGGGCGATGGACGGCTGGTACCGTCTGCCGTACCTTGCAAGACGATTGAAGCTGTTTCATCCATTGATTGCCAAGCTGAAAAAAATGAGGGAGTAGTTTTTTCCTCCATAATCCACGGTGAAGATTGTTCAACAGCGATGCAAGAGGATGAAAACCATCTGCACCGTAAATTTTTGCAGTATTTCATTCGCCGCCGGTCCAGTGCCTGAAATACTAAAAACGTGTAGTAAACATGTTTTTGTCATTACCTCTGTAGTTCCAACTGCCCTGGTAGACATATATGAAAAATGTGGAAGCATAGACAAGGCACGTGAAGTGTTTGACAAGATGCCTCAAACAGATGTCGTCTCGTGGACTGCACTGGTTGCAGGATATGCACAAAATGGATTTGTTGAAAAGGCTTCAGAAATTTCCAAGCAAATGCAGTTGTCAGTTTTGAAGCCAAATTCCGCAACCTTTGCTAACATTCTCACTGCCCATGCCAAAATTGGAGCTTTGGAACAGGGCACGGACATCATTGATATTATGGTCGCAACTGCCCTAATAGACATGCATGCAAAAAGTAGAAGGATTAATAAGGCACGTGAACTGTTTGACAGAATACCTGAAAAAAATGTCATCTCATGGACTGCAATGATTGCAGGATATGTACTAAATGGATTTGTCGAAAAGGCTTTAGAAACTTTTAAGCAAATGTAATTGGCAGGTGTAAAACCAAATTCCACAACCTTCGCCAGTACCCTGCCTGCCTGTGCCGGAATGGGAGCTTTGGAACAGGGTATGGACATCCATCAAAGCATCATGGAAGGAGGATTTTTTTTTTTCATATACTGTAGTTGGAAACGCTTTAATGCTCTGGTAGACATGTATGCAAAATGTGGGAGCATAGAAACGGCATGCGAACTGTTTGACAGAATATCATGTGAGATGGCATAAGATATTTACCCAGACAATTGTACCAAACCTCACAGAGCCATTAAAACAATAGGTACAAAAGTGTATATTTGTATAGATTCCAGAGATCCAAGAGGGTAATAAGAATGTAAAACATAATACTTGAAAACGACAGCCTTATTTTCAACTGTAAGCCCCTGTAGTGTATCTGGAAGAAGAGCTGAAAATGCATCATCTGTAGGGGCGAAAAGGGTAATGCGGTTCCCAATCCACCATCCTCATATACACCTGCTGTCTTTCCACCCATGGCTCCGCCCCATTCAAATTCTTCATATGGTGGAATAATAGGGGAACCGAATCCCATGTCTCCTTCAGAAGGGCAAACAAGCGGGAGTACCCTGACCATTTTATTAGCTTTAGGTCACATTATTTTAGCTTCCCAATGTATTTGTCTCATCTACATTGTCTATCCATTTTTGCATTGAATTTGTGAAAAAAGCATTTTTTTGAGGGATATAATTGGATGACTTAATGTCAGCTATATGCAATTTACACGGCTGCTTCTCATTTATATACTTTTAAGTATCTGTTTCTCTTCAAATTTTAAAATAAGGGCATTCTATGCCAGTATGAAACAGCAAGGAAAAGAATTGGTCATCAATTCAGAATACGTATCTTCTCCTATCTATATATCCATTTGAATGGTAACAATGATTTTAATTTTTCGAATGACTGGTTGGTTAACAGTTGGACTGGTTAAGGCAAATGCATGCTTCTTTGCTGTCGAAATTGTTGCTCTCTCCTATGGTTCAGGATCCTCCAGTCTGAAAAACCTGATTGTTAAATGTATGTTATATGTACCCGTATTGTATAGATGGTTCAACCAAGGAGGACATTCTTTCAATTCAGTTAAAATTGTATTACAATTGGAATTAATAATCAAGTCATCTTGCTCAATTTCTATAACAAAACAATAATTTTCACGATATTATTTCTTTCTCAGTTTCTGCAGTTTATATTTTCTAAGCATCAGAAAGGCAGACACGGAATCAACAATGGAATGTCCTTTGTCTTTAAAATGTAAAAAGTGATTTTGTACTTGTGATATCTGGCAATTTTTTAAATTCTTCTGCAGATGCTTCAACTATTTTCTACTTCAGTATTAGTTATGTGTAGTAGTCATATTGGGATGCTGCCGGTTACATGCCTTTTAAAACCTCCAAGCAAAGGCAGCTTTCGCTTGAGGTTTGGCAAGCCTGTCTCAATGATTTCATACTTATATCTTATGCCATCTTCCAACTGTAACCATGTATTTCCTTATCAATTTCAATTTCAAGCATTGGATTTATAAGGATAGACAGTTCAAAATGCACTAACCTTCAATCTGAATGTGTGAACGTGTGTGTGTGATACAGACTTTAAAGTTTGTGTGTGTGTGTGTGTGTGTGTGTGTGTGTGTGTGTTACAGACTTTAAAGTTTCTGTGGAAAATTTGCATCGATAATACTATAATTATTAATCACCTTGTGTTTTCTTTCAAATTTGCTATTAGATGAGTAGACAATGGTTGAATTTAAGCTTTTGGGAAAATCTGCGTAGAAGATATATTCCTCTACAGGCCAAAGGTGATGGCCCTCCTGAGACTATAACTTCCTCAAAACAAGGATATGTGATAGCAATGGAATACACTCAAAAAGTATGCATCTCTGCACCTTTATAGAGATCATGTGATTACCTGTGATAATGAGGTTTCATGATTTAAGATGACTGTCAAACCACCTCAGCAAATGCAGCATCAAAGAGACAGTGCACAGCTTGGTATACATAGTCCATTTTTTAATAGGCATATCTTGAGTAACAGCAATGTTATCAAATACTGATTTGACAACCAACAATTACATCTGACAATCATGACATTACTGAGGCTGCAAACACCCAACTTTCATCATTTGGGATCAAATAAAGAATCTAGTAGGGAGCAGACTCATAATAACTTTATTGTGAGTAGTCCTTGGCATTTACACAAAGTATCATTAGTATCCAAAGACCACAATTATTTTCCTACTGATAGATTGAAGCAAGATGGTAGTTTGAAGGAAGTACATCTTGACTGACATTTGTGGGATCTCCATGTTAATGGTTTTATATTATCTCCAATAGTATAGCTGACAAGCCAATTTTCAAGTTTTAATTGACAAAACTTTGGCAAGAGTTTTTGGGAGAAGACCATATTGACTATGACAGGGTGTGAAATTTGGAGACCAAGCCAGTGTCTGAAATGTTACTCCTCATTTATCTGTTACCAATTTCTTAAAGACACATCATATGTGAAAGAAAATGCATCACGTTCTTTGCAATTTTACATTTTATAAGTCTTGTCGTGGGAGTGTTTGTAAAAGGAATCTGTAGCCTGCAATTTCCTGTCCTTAGCATGCAGAACTGCAGTTACAGATTTAGGAATCAGACTGGTAAAAGGTAGTTTTAAGAACCTTTTGTAGGTATAATGCAAAATTTTCAGGGAGAATCTGAGCCACCTGCAGAAATCATTTGGAGTTGACTCTCCCTCTCATCAGCAATATGTTTCAGTACAGTCAAAGTAAAACAATGTTGGCAGCATGGTGAGAGGAAAATAGAAAAGGATGAATTTCACAGTACAAAGTTAGAGGAGAATGAAGTATTGAGAATTGGATCCAGCTGTCCTAGAACTAGTCTGAAGACTAGTTCCAGACATATTGAAAGGATCCAATAACCAGCAAGGCAAAAGAACTTGAAGAAAAAGGGTGGTTATTATGTAAATACATTAGCATCGGTATTTTCAAGGGAGCACGATAGTGCCTATCTTCAAATGAGATGGACCAAGTTGAAGAAAGAGATTGTGTTGCTATGACAGAACAAGGGAATAATGCTACAGAAATCACCTATGAAGATCGGAGATGTAATGGACCTGCAGTAGAAGACCTAAATGGAAAGTCTATCCAGAATGTGGATCGGAATAGCACTGAATGGCAGATAATGATGGACATGTCAAGATAAGTCTCAAGGGCAGCAAGGAAGTGACAATGCAAAGAGGAGACACATGGAAGACAGTGATTTCACTTTCAAAGGACGGTGAAAACTATGGATCGAGATGTGGCAGGATAGTTAGGGATAAAGAAGTACCGAGCAAATTATATCCTCTTCTGATTGCTGTTTTACATTTTGTCATATGATATTTGGTCTGTTGTTTCCTAAAACATTTGCAGGTTGTTATTTAATAGTTGCTTTGATTTCGTTGTCAAACACCATGACTGTTTGACCCCTTGCCAAGGGTAGATTATGTTTCAACCCAGTAGTAAACATGTTTTTTTTTCATTACGTCGCCATTTGTCAGATGTCGTAGTTGCAACTGCCCTGGTAGTGTTTGACAAGATGCCTCAAACAGATGTCATCTCGTGGACTGCAATGGTTTCAGGATATGCACTAAATGGATTTGTTGAAAAGGCTTTAGAAATTTCCAACAAGCATGACTGCAGAAATGGAATTTTGAAAAAAATTAGGGAGTTAAAATGTTTGACAAATGCCTCGAACAAATATTGCCTCATGACCTGCCATAATTGCATAATCTGAATTTGTTAAAAATAATCAACTAACTTCCAAGAAAATTCAATTTGCAGGTGTAAAGCCAAATCTCATAAATTTTGTCAACATTCTACCTGGTCTGCAAAAAATGAGAGCTTTCAATTTGCAGGTGTAAAGCCAAATCTCATAAATTTTGTCAGCATTCTACCTGGTATGCAAAAAATGAGAGCTGTGGAACAGGGTATGGAAATTTATGGACAAAAAGGTAAGTACATTTTTACAGCTGGACATTACCCTCTCTCCGTTTCCTATTTTTTGTCAGGGTATGCATCAGCTCAGTGGAACAGGGTATGGAAATTTATGGAAAAAAGATAAGTACATTTTTTTACAGCTGGACATTACCCTCTCCTGGTTTCTTATTTTTTGTCAAGGTATGCATCAGCTCAATGGAACAGGATATGGAAATTTATGGAAAAAGATAAGTACATTTTTTTACAGCTGGACATTACCCTCTCCCCGTTTCTTATTTTTTGTCAGGGTATGCATCAGCTCAAATAGTCTCATTTTAGGAAGTCACTGCATGAGAGATTTTTGTTATCTGTTGGTGTCTTGTATGTTTTTTAAAAATTTCCCCTCTTTATTTGAACTCCTATTGGATGGCGTTGCTGACGACATAACATTTGATAGTTAAATGAATCAAAGTTGCCAAACATTTAAACTACATATCACTTCTCCAAAATAGCAATACCAATGCATGTAGATAATTATGGTAAAGGAGCTTAATTATTTACCCGATTCAAAGATTATGTTTCAATTGTGTTTGGATCCTTGTAAATGGATGCATATCACTTCTCCTCCAATGACACCATTATTGCACAAATGTATCAAAAAAAAGACTTTTTTTCAAATTGACCTTCCACACCTTTTTGGCATACCCATTACACACCAAGGTGCGATTGCTAGTTTTTAATTATATGCATATGATATATTATTAAATGTTTATTTTCTTTGTATGATTGTATGTTTATTGTTTTATTCTTTGAGTAGCCATACTTTTATTGGGTTGTATTTTTCATGTGACATTTACTTTAAAAGGTTATCATTTAGTGGGGCTTATGAATTAAGGAAAGGCTAGAAGACAAAAGGTTGTATTAGATTGATTAGCTTTGTTATTTAATGGCCAGCACCATCTTAATAAAAGTTGAAAAAAAAAAAATATTTAATGGCCAGCACTATCTTAATAAAAGTTGACAAAAAAAAATATAAAACTATTTGATTGACCAAATTAATTACACTAACAAAACATACTCTTTGGGATTTAATGCATATATTTGAGGTATATAGAGATGTTTTGAGGAAGGCTTTATAGAAGGATCATCATACTACTAAATGTGAATTTTGTTTAGGACATTTGGAAAATGCTCTCCAAAAATTTTCAGCCAAACTTGATGTTCCTAGATATGAGCATTGGAGATAGATACTACTTTGTGACAAATCCAAAAGCCAATATTGTTGCACTATGGCTTGAGAAGCACTATCATAAGAAAACTATGGCTTAAGAAGCACTATGGATTCTCAATCTACAACATTTAGTGATGTAGCTTATTGCCTCGCAAAAAAAAATGGAGTATCCTTGATTACTTAGAAGAGTTTTGATGCTACAATGAGTGGATGTGCAAAGCTATGCAAGATAACCATTGAAAATATAGTAAGAATCAAGGTTATAGGCAAAGCTATGCAACATAACTATTGAAAGAATAGTAAGAATGAGGGTTATGGGCAAAGCTATGCTATATAACCATTGAAAATACATTAAGAATTAGGGTTAAAATGGTTGTTAGGACACAAAACCAAAAGTTTGAACATAACATGATTTTTGGCCAACATTAGTTTCTTGAGTGAAGCATTGCTCAAACTTATGGGGCTAGTTTGGGGGTAAGGTACAAAGGCTATTTCTTTGTGTTTCATGTTAGATCATAAACAAGTAAAATGGTGCTTAAAGACGATTAGAAGTATGGATGATGAAATGAATGTAGAAATAGAAGATGAAAGTTTCAAAGTAGACAATTTTTGACCTTACATTTTGCTCCCAATTTGATGGGTTAGTAATACTAAGTGAATAAGTAGGCTAGAGAATAATTAAGTAAAATAGATTACATAAATTCTTGAACTTCTTGTGTAAAGTGTATTTAAGAGCTTCTTGGCTCATTTTCTTCTTGTCACCCTTCCTTTACTTCAATGACAATGTCTTTTGCTGACTTGCAACATAATCTCTCAAATAACCTTTTGCCCATTTGTTCACAATCTCCATTTGACCATTTGTTTGTGGGTGGTAGTTGGTGTTGGGTGTGAGCTTGGTTCTTGCCAATAAAAAGAGCTCTTCCCAAAATAATCTTAATAACCAACTCATGATATACTATTGGGTAGTCAAAGAAGCTTCACACTTTCTTGAAGAACAAATCAACAACTTGTGCTACCTTAAAGTATGAAGAAATAAAAAAGAAATATGTATACTTCATGAATCTATTTACAACAACATATATGCAGTCCTTATCTTGTACTTTAGGAAGTCTAGTGATGAAATCCATTGAAACTCTTTTCCACTCCTACTCCAAATAAGGTAAGAGTTGCAAAAGACTTGTTGAGAATATTTTCTTTACTTTATTCCTTTGCAAAACAATACAACATATGATATTACCAAGTACATAATCCTTGAGTCCTTTCTACACAAATATTTCTTTGATCTATTTATAGGTCTTGAAATACACATGGTGATGTACCAAGGGAGTATCATGAATTTCTCTCAAAACCTTTCATTCATTTTTGGGTACCAAGGGAGTATCATGAATTTCTCTCAAAACCTTCCATTCATTTTTGGTTTTAGCACCAAGTAGATTCTTCCCTTGTAAAGAATGACTTCATTTCATAGTATGTATTGATTATGTAGCAACTTCCCTTCCAAACATTATATTTTGCTATGATTTTTGCGCTCTAAGCATTTTTTTCCCTTAAACATATTCAATGTCAAAGTCATAAGCTTAAATTTTTCTTACTCACTTTTATTGTCACTTGTTCAAATCCTTATGATAGAAAATACCCCAAGCTATTGTGACAAGTCTTGACCATATATCAACCAATCACCAAGTATGCATAAATTTGGTAAATGAGTGTATGATAGCCAACATTTCCTTATCATAGGTGGAGGATTGTCTTTCCACATTTGTGAGTTTTCTTCTCTAAAATGCAATTGGATATTTGTTTTGTACAACTACTCCAATTGCTTCTCATGATGCATTGTATTCCAAAGTGAAAATAAGGGAAAAATAAAAAATAACTAGCACAAGGCACAAGCCCATTACTTCTTTCAATTTCTCAAATACTTGTTGTGCAACTTGTTGATGGTGGTTTTAGCACAACCAACTCTAAGTAGAATGATAGATCACTCTACTTCTCTTGAAAAGTAGAAAATCTAGCTCCAAGGTGTGGAGTTGCCCTTGATGTCTAATCAACTGATGTAGATAATTCATTCATGCAGCTTAATAGACCTGAAGATCCCCATATTAAGTACTTCATTGTTCAAGAGGGGGCTTCATTGAATTGTCAATTAGGGAGTCGTAGACTTTAGATGATGCAAACATTATATGTGCATCCAAGAATCCTAAACTTAATCGATTAAGTACAGGTAAATAGCTTGAATAAACTCAGAAAGAGATTTCTAACTAGAAATAAATTCCTATCAAAGAACTGGTTAAGAAAATGCTACTGATTGCTACAAGTACCTTTTGTTTATAGACTGTAACTAGTTACTTTCTACGTTGCAGCATATCCTAACTTGACTTAATCATTCAATAGCATTGAACAAAATGTAAAGTAAAGACTTCAATTCATAAAGATCATAATATAGTATTCAATCGCAATGTAAACTAGAAACTGAAATTCAAAAACTAAAATGCATACCCTAATTAATTAACTATGCAAAGTTTGCAGTACCTCAAGTGGCCCTTGCTTGAGTTTCTATGTTCCACAATATCTTCTTCAATTAACTTAGGAAACCATGTAATTGGAAAATCTTCTTTTATTGTAATCCAACAGACATAGAACTTAGAACACAATGTAGCAAATCTAGAATTCAATCTAATTTTATGCAAAAATTAGCTTGTTGGTCTCTCAATAGAGCACCTTCCTAAATAGGGTCTATGAGAGTTTGCTTATTCCAAAATTATAAACAAACTATTGAACAAATATCAACTCTTCCAAGAAAACAGGAAGAGGACTAAGTCTTTCAAACTTAACATAAAACAACAACTACTGGAAGCAAGAGTGTAGAAGTCTAATAAGGACTCTACACCATTTAAGAGGACTATTATAACTTAGGAACATCCAGGGTAGTCTTTATTGTAGCTGCCATCTCCTATTAAAACAAACTTCTTCTTACTCTAGGTTTATTGAAAAAATGGAGTGACACATGGATATCCACGTTCACATCCTCAAACCATCATCTACATCTTATCCTCGAGATATGCATGTACTATAGCCAATTGACTCCTTTGGTTGTGTTGAACTGTCATCCCTTTGTTGTGGGCTAGGAATCCTTTTGTTGTGGGTTGACAGGTTCTTTGCTACAGGGGATAGTCTTATTTCTTAAGGTATATTTCATAGTTAGCAACTATTATTAATCATGAAATTCTACTAAACTCATAGACATTCAAATTTCACACATATTCATTAATATAATGTACATATATCATCTTCAAATGCTTTGAAATTCTTAAAGTATATAAAAAAATTTGGTAATGTCTTGGAGTTTAGCAGAGATAAGATAAAAACATGAAACTACAACAAGAAAATTGGACATTCTTATGGCTCTTCATCCCCCCAAATTAACTCTTTGCTTGTCCTCAAGAAGCTTTAAGGTCTCAGGTTGTATTGCAATGCAAACTCTCTGTAGTTCATGTGTTGGCAACCCTTCACCCTGCTTTATGATGCAGAAGCATCCCGAGTTAACAAACTATCCTCATCAACCAAAAACTATTTGCAGTTGTTTATTTCAATTTTGGTTTGTTGTGGTTCTAATCAAGCTCTCAGTATTGACGATCCATGGTGTAGTTAGCTGACGATTTCCAACTTCATTAGTAAAATGTCATATTGCACTATTTTGTCGAAGTTCAAGCATAGAAGTATATGATCTTGTACCGATATTTCTTTGATGGCATAACATCCTTTTTCCAAAGTCTTGTGTTTTGTTAATTCTAATTTGGAAGCTAGTAAGGCTTTCCTGAAATTGTTGCACCAACAATATGCAAGATGGGTACACATTATATCTAATATGGTATATTGATCAATATGTAACAAGCAACTACATAATAGTGAGATATTTCTACCTTGGAGACAAATAAAACTATATGGAAAAAATGTAGAGGAAACGACACTGGAATGAAGTAGAAAAGTCATGCAAGAAATGAAAGATGAAGGGACGCGGGCCAGGTAGAGTAGTCAGTGTCAGGGCAGGAGAAAAGAGGGGGTCAACATAAGGCATGGAGATAGGTGGAAGGGAGGCTGCATTGGGAAAATCAAGAGAGCCTGCACATAAGGAAGAGAAGAGGAGAGGAAGGTCGCGCCAAGATAGAGGGAAGAGAAAAAAGACGAATACAGGAGGAAGACATCACAGGGGCAACCAAGATAGGGAATACAAATTGAGGCTGAAAATAGAACCGTGTGAACGAAAACAGGGGAGGGCACCCGTTGAAGAAAAAGTGAGAGGCTGCATAATAAACTCGTGAAGAATCTTTTAAAAGCTGAGATGCACAGGCGGAATGGGTGCACAGAGATTGATTAGAGGGATGCATGACATGGTTCTTAAACACCAATTTAATATGGGTGCATGAAAACAACACTAGTTTGAAGGAGGTGTGAGGGAAGCAAAGCAGATTGGAGAAGTGTAATGGTGCAGGTCGACCATTCCAGACAGAAAGCAATATATATATATATATATTTCAGTTTGAACATAATTAAAATGTTCAAAATAAAAGAACAATAGAAGTTGAAGGTAGGAAAAGAGGAGAGAGGTAAGATTAGGTGTGGACTGAGATAAAAGGGAGAGCCCATTAAAAGCTGATTGTAAAAATTAAATTTACATTTTGATGTATTTATCTGGTTGATTTAAATAAAAGAGGGATTTTGTTATTTGTTGCAATCTTATCTTATGAAGTGTGAGTTCGGGCAAAGTTGCTTGTGAGATGTGTTTTGTGTTTTCAGTTAGTGTGCAGAGAGGAGAGAAAGCCCTCTTGCATCAATTGGTATCAGAGCAAGGAATCCTAAGCGTGGAGAGTATCCACCAGGATCTATGGGAAGTGTGAAGCGATAGAGTTGTCCGAGGAGTTCGAGAGGATTGTTGCGGGTGAGTGTGGAGTCCCGAACGATTGAGAACCGAGAGGGACAAACCGTGGAGATTCAAAGAATGTGAGTTGTGCAAGATTGTAGCAGACAAAGATGGGTTGGGTCATGAGGAGGCCCGTGTGGATATTGTTTTGGGAGCAGTATTGGGATGATGTGGAGAACAAAATGTGTGAAACATTGGAAAAGATAGTTGGTGAAGTAGGAAAGATTGAGACGAGGCTCAAGAAATTGGAAAAGAATTTTTGGAAAGGTGAAAAGAAAGTGAAAAAGAGGAGTGAGAAGAAGAATGAGGATAGTAGCCTGAGATGGAAAGAGGAAGAAGTAAGAGCAGCCCCTACCGATGAAGAAATTGCAACAATGACGTGCCATGAGGAAGGCATGACAATAGAAAAAGAAAAGACAAAGGTGAACAACAAAGAGGTCGCAGTTGAAGGCGAAGGTGAATTAGATTTGTTTGCTCAACTGTTGGCGATTGAGGAAGAATGGATGGCAAAGCTCGTTGATGTAGCAAAGAGAGAAGAACAAGAAGTTGTAGCTGACGAGGAGGTGGAGGATGTTTCAACAAAATTCAATGTTGCAACTACAAATGAAGATGAGGTAAATGAAATTTGTGATGTTATTGAGTTTTTAGATGAATGATAAAAGAAAAGAGGGATAAGGAGCTAGAGTGTGTAGTAGATGTTCTATATTTGCTTGTGGAGAAAGTGGAAGATGTTGCAGGTTGTTTTTGGTGGAGGTGGATGGTTAGAGGTGGATTTGAACCCATGGAGAAATAGAGGAGTGTAGGAAGCATTTGGCGAAGGAGGTCAGGCTTGGGTGGACATGAGTCCATGAGGGAAAGAAGGAAAAGAGTGCAATGTTGCTGGAGAGAGGTGGTGCGTGTTACGACATGATGCTAGAAAAGTGAAAGAAATAATTTTGGGGCACTTGATACAGCGATGGAGTTCACTGCAGATTGTTTACAATCTCAAAGAGTGATTCCATCACTCAACTCCGCTATTTGTGAGCCTATGCTCACAATCTTTCTACCCGACGTGTCTGATGCAAGAGCATCCTGAGTCAACAAACTATCCTCATCAACCAATTTTTTTTTGCAATTGTTGATTTCAATTTTGATTTGTTTTGGTTCTAATCAAGCTCTTAGTATTGACGATCCATGATGTAGTTAGTTGTTGATTTCCAGCTTCATCAGTAAAATGTCATATTGCACTATTTTGTCGAAGTTCAAGCATAGAAGTATAAGATCTTGTACCGATATTACTTTGATGGCATAACATCCTTTTTCCAAAGTCTTGTGTTGTGTTAATTCTAATTTGGCAGCTAGTAAGGATTTCCTAAAATTGTTGCACTAACAATATGCAAGATGGGTACACATTATATCTAATATGGTATATTGATCAATATGTAATGAGCAATTGCGGAATAGTGAGATATTTCTACCTTGGAGACAAATAAAACTATATGGAAAAAATGTAGAGGAAACAACGCTACCAATGAAGTAGAAAATCCATGCAAGAAATGAAAGATGAAGGGACACGGGCCAGGTAGAGTTTTCAGTGTCAAGGTGGGAGAAAAGAGGGGGTCGACATAAGGCATGAAGATAGGTGGAAGGGAGGCTACATTGGGAAAATCAAGAGAGCCCGCGCATAAGGAAGAGAAGAGGAGAGGAAGGTCATGTCAGGATAGAGGGTAGAGAAGAAGACAAATACAGGAGGAAGACATCATAGGGGCGACCAAGATAGGGAATAGATAGGGCCTATGAAAGAAAGAAGGGAGGCTGAAAGTAGAATCGTGTGAAAGAAAACAAGGGAGGGCACCAGTTGAAAAAGTGAGAGGTTGCATAATAAACTCACGAAGAAGCTTTTAAAAGTTGAGATGCACATGCAGAATGGGTGTGCAAAGATTTATTAGAAGGAGGCATGACATGGTTCTTAAATGCCAATTTAATATGGGTACATGAAAATAGCGCTGGTCTGAAGGAGGCGTGAGGGAAGCAAAGCAGATTGGAGAAGTGTAATGGTGCAGGTCGACCATTCCAGATAGAGAGCAATTCATATATATATTTCAGTTTGAACATAATTAAAATGTTCAAAATAAGAGGAGAACAGTAGAAGTTGTAGGTAAGTAGAGAGGAGAGAGGTGAGATTAGGTGTGGAATGAGATAAAAGGGAGAGCCCATTAAAATCTAATTGTAAAAATTAAATTTTCATTTTGATGTATTTATCTAGTTGATTTAAATAAAAGAGGGATTTTTTTATTTGTTGCAATCTTATCTTATGAAGTGTGAGTTCAGGCAGAGTTTCCTGTGAGGTGTTTTGTGTTTTGAGTTAGTGTGCAGAGGGGAGAGAAATCCCTCTTGCGTCACTTTTAGGTAGAACCCTTTTTGCTCTAATATCTTCTGCCATCTGGCTTCCTTTGCTGCATCTATCTCTTGTCTTCTTCCTATCCAATGTGGGATTGGAACAAGAGAAGAGGAGGATGGAATGTCAAGGGAAGCCATGCAATGTCATTTTGAAGGGAGGTTGTAATGTATTTATGGGCTCTTTTTACTTTTTAAAGATCGAGTGAGGTTCTTTCTTTTTCAATTATGTTGTCAATTCTCTCCATCTATCCTAGAAGAAATCAAGTTCCTTTTTCCCTATTCTTGCTACAAGCTTTTGAAATCTTTTGAAATCCTTTTTTCTACATTCTAGAATATTTTCCCTTACCCTCCTTCAATTTATCAATCTAATCTATTCTTCCACCACCTCTTGAGGATCTTCAACTTTTGCTCTAAGTAGAAGGGGGAATGACTTCTCCCTTCTTGATAGCTCCTTTGTAGTTTTCTTCTTTAATGCTCATTCCACATGAATGAAGCCATTACCCTAATCTGAACATGCCCTACAAAAATAAGTGGATTCCAAGTGGAGTTATAAGGGATGGCCAAATTATGCAAGTAGAATTCACACAATTGATCTTGCATATCTGAGGTAGCATGTTGGTATGCTTCTAAAAATAAGGTAGGTAAAGATAAAGAATCTAGGATATCACTAATCAATTGACTAAACTGAAAGCTTAGAATTTTTTTTTGTAGATATAGGGTATAAACCCTAGCAGGTGGTCTACATCTTAGAAGTGCACTTTCTTGCTGGTCAACTCCTCCATTTTCACTCTTAATTTATGCATCTTTCCTATCAATTTCTCTAGTATGTGTTGTCATTAACTTGTATTTTTCCTTCTCCCAATCCTTTTTCTTTTGGGAAAATTCTCTTACTTTATTCCATAACTTAGTACCAAGGGTTACCATAGTAGGGGTTTTAGGCATTCCCAAGGATGCATCTTGGTCTATAGGATGTGGAGTTTTGTTGTTGATCTAAAAAATGTTCAATTGTGCTAGTTTTTCCAATATCAATCCTTGTTGATCAAAAGCATGTAGCCTTTTCTCTAATTCCTGGATTTTGTTGTTTAATACTTCATCTCTCTGTTGGTAGCCTCTAAGTTTTCCTTATGATTCCTTTATTCTTTGTAAGGCTTCTTGTAGTTCCTTGCACTCATTCTTCCCTTTTAAGAATATTTATTCTTCTTTCTCCAAGATTATCTCCTCAACCTCATCAGGTGGAATAAACCCTTCTTTAGAAACAAGGCTCCTTTGAGGTCTATTCTTTTTCTTGGTTGTAAATAAATCCTTTGAATCGAAGTCTAAACTGCTACTCAAATATAGGGGCTACAATGTTTTGGGTTGCTTATCACCACTAGAGTTTGTCTTAGTTTCAACCACAACAACTCTTTCCTTTTGATCTTTAGCCTTCCCCTTTTCAGGGCCCTTCCTCTTGAGGTGGTGTGAACTTTTTCTTGGTCGTACTAGCCTCTTCTGTCTCTTTTTAGGTGCAAAAGTGGAGGTTATACTTTTCCTTTTCTGTTGCTTAGGTTTCGAAGAGCTCTTGGTAGAGGCAGGGGTTTCTGGGTCCTCCTCTGATATGGGATACTCCTTAGAAGTTGTAGGTTGTGTTTCCTACACTTATGACTCTACCTCCTCACCAATATTGCGAGTAGGTGAGGCAATATATGACCCTTGTTATTCCTTTGTAGAATACCATCCTCATGGTACATCCATTTGATGATGGGAATCCTTACTACCATCTATCGGGCTTGTGTGATTCTTGGGAGAAATACAATTATGACCTTCAAAAATTTTGGTTCTTTCTTGCTCAACCACAACTAACTATAAATTCTCTTGGGTGGCGGGATTCTTAGGCCTCCACATAATCTTTGGGCCTTGTTTCCAATTGCAAGCCTCCTCTTTGTGGTCCCTTTTGTGGCACTTCAAACAAAACATTTTATTTTGTTCCACCTCCAACGATTGCACCCAATGATCTCCTTCTGCACATAGCAGGACTTCTTTTGGGACCTTGGTTACTGTTGCAATCTGGAAACAAACATAAATATGAGTATCCATATATTATATTACTATCTACATCCAAAAGAGTACCAAGCGACCTTCTAATCTTCTCGACACATTCATCCACCAAATACTCCATTGGGAGATTGTACATTCTCACCCACACAGGCCCATCATACGGTTCTAAGTTCATTGGATTAAAATTTGAACATCATTCCTACATATACAACAAATGTGTGTCTAGTTTCCATAAACCACTATAAAGGACTTTGTCTCTTTCTTCTGCAGACAAAAATATGGCTACAAAAAAGCCTTTCGGTAAGAATTTTATAATTTTTGTTGCCTTCCAATTTGTTTTTATCCAAGCCCTTATTTTCTTCCTATCGAACCTTGGGCTGATAATTTT
The DNA here is from genome assembly GCA_007258455.2 of Sequoia sempervirens. Classification (NCBI taxonomy): domain Eukaryota; kingdom Viridiplantae; phylum Streptophyta; class Pinopsida; order Cupressales; family Cupressaceae; genus Sequoia; species Sequoia sempervirens. Next base: position 256,789,472 of record VDFB02047230.1, on the reverse strand, counting down.
GTAAATGATCACTAGTTCCTCCAACATTACTCCATCCTACTTAGCCTCCTTTGATACATCAACCACTTGATATGATTTGTGTTTTGAATCCTCACAATGATTCGCCACCACTTATGCTTCATCTAACTCTTCAACTTTCCCCCCCGCTCTACCACACACACACACATATATATGTATAAATAATAAACATATTTAGGAACTTTAACATTACTAAGAGAGCTAATAAAAAAATTGACTTAGAAATGGCATACATCTTCAAAGCGAGAGAAGGGTCATCGTGGTCATTTAGGGTAGACTCTTTGCGCAGGAAGTGGAGACTACAGAAGAATGCATAAGTAGGTTGGGATGGTGCTCCTCCCTTCTTATCTGGGGAAAATAAGATTTCATTGGGGCATAGGAAAAACATATATTTTCTAGAGGAGAAAACTCGACATTTGGCTAGGGCTCAATGTTGATGGAACAATAGGCAATCTAGGTTTTGGAGTATTCAAACAACAGATTCGAATGAGAAGAGAAAGGTGGAATTTTCTACTCTCTAGATGCCTTCATTGCTCCATCTAAGATCATGGATCCGATTAGAGAGAGGCTGAAAGTGAGGGCTTTTATATGAAATGGGTAGTGTTTGGCCTACCAAACAAAGAGATCATTGAATGGTGGAAAGAAATATGGAGTAATTGGAATCAAGGTGAGAGCATTAGCTAATGGTCTCTTCATGGTTGAATGTACCTCAGTGGAGAAGAAAGAAGAGATTTTGAATAGTGGCCCTTTTTTGTTGAATGAGGTGGGTTTCTTCGTTAAAGAATGTGAATCAAATTTAGACCCTTATATGCTCAAAAAATGGGTAGTACACCTTTGTGGGTAATTCCTAATAATTTTCCCTCATAATATTGGAATGATGAAATATTGCGAATAATAGGGGATGTATTAGGAAGCTTGTTTAAATCATGCACAGATCTGGACTGTGGGAAAGAGATGATAAATGCTAGGGTATCACGATGATAGACTTAGAGTGTGGATGTTGGGAAGAGTTGGAAATTATTGATGCAAAGAAACTCAAACACAAATCATTTGAAACATTTCTCACAATGACCCTGTTATCAACCTGGATTTGTACCCTGCAGAATATAAACTCAACAATCCAGTGTAACATGGGAAGACCTCTAAAGCTGTGGGTCACTTATAAGCAGAGGTCAACCTCCGGAGAAGGCCAACTTCCTTGTTGTGTCATCACCTAAAACTACTGATCTTAGAAGGAAAAGGGAGGAGTGCATAAGAATAAAACTAAACTAACTCTATGGTGATGCACCAAATTTAATAAGAAGGCATATAACACAGTTTAAACGCACAATTTCAATCAATGACAAAATATTTTCCATACACAACTCAATCACATATGTTTTCTGCATAAACATTTCATGAAAAGGTTCATATAGCTACACTCCTAGAAGGAAGGAATAACTCCACAACTAGAGAATACTGCATTTTGAACACATCTCACAACCTGCAAAAATACATATTACTCTACAAAAAGGTGCTGAGATAAGACATAACTACAAGGAATCATACAGTTTCACAAGTACTTTCATCAATTATACGAATGCACACAATCTAATAGAAGGATCGAAAAGGTAAGGCACTTATATTCATTGATTTCAATGGTGAAACACTAATATACATGCCTGTCATGAGTTACAAAACATAGCCTCTCTTCTGCAAAGAACTCCACAAGTCACAAAAGTAGAAAAGCACCAGGTAAGAACTAACTACAAAAAAGGCAAAAAATGCCATATATACAGAGTGTCTGCCCCTAGGGCTTACAAAAAATCCGCCTTTAGAAAGATATTCCTTAGATCTTTTGAATGAAATTAATTTTGTGTCCCCGCTGTCCATGTCGGTGTGAAAGATCGTCCCAAGAATGGCCTCCTTGATCTTTTGGGACGCATTTAATGTGCCAACCTCTGGCCCCGTGTTCACTTCGAACCTTTCTGAAGAGTCGTCTCGAACCCCCTGGAGCACTATCATTAATGTCTATCTGCCCTTAGATCCTTAGCGATCTGAGTTGTCACCGCGACTCACGACTCTTCTACTTCCTAATGACACCTCTTGGATATCGAACTGATTCATCGCTTGATCCTTAGAGCAGGTCCACATTGCTCATTTTGTTGATCCTTCTCTCATCGGTCAAACTGCCACGACTCTCCTATAGCTCACTCTAATTGGTTGAACAAATGCTTCATGGGGGTGCAAGACGGTCAAAGGTCGCTCAGATAGAATCGCATGTCGGTGAGACACTAATTGTGTCTCCCCGATGCGATTATGCTCTTCAGCTATTATTGGCATAGCTCACTACCGTCGGCAAGAGTTCATAGCGAATAGCTAGAGTCATATCGATATCCTTTTTCTACTGGAAAATTCATCGCTATCGGCAAGACCTTTCACATTCGGGAAGACCTTATGGCGAGCTCTCATCATTATACTGCTATCCCTTTCCATTGCTGAGACCTCCATCCTTCGGCAAGACCTCTCATCGAGCGCATTCCGCTCTCCCCGAGCTCCGATCATTCTTCTCGATGAGATTCCTACAGGTCGGCAAGACCCTTTGGCGAAGCTATAATCTCTCGACGAGACCTTTGTTGTTGGTGAGACCTCTCTCTGAGCTCCCTTTCTTTTCCCGAGTTCACTTTACTTTGGTAAGACCCTTTCGGGTCGGCGAGACATCTTTCCGAATTCCTTCCACTTCGGCAAGACCACCTTCAGTCGGTGAGACATTACACTAACCAAACCCTCTGTTAGCAAGTGCAACCTCCTCGGCAAGACATCGCCCTGTCATCCAGATAAACTGATGGCAAGATGTCACGACGAACTCATCTCATTGTCCCCGAGCTCCTACTTGTTCAGCAAGACATTCGGCTTTCGGCGAAACCTTTTGTCGAAGCTATCCTGTTTCGGCAAGGGCTTACCCTCTATGTGCACCACGGTTAGCGAGACATCATTCGGTCGGTGAGACATCTCAGCGAATTTCACCTCTCCTCCCCGAGCTCACTTCATTTCGGTAAGACCCTATCAAGTCGGCGAGACCTTACACCGAGCCCCAAACACTATATCGAGCCCCCATACCGTCACCAAGACCTTGTCCTGTCGGCCAGACCTCTCGCCGAGCTCCTTTGTCCTTCGGCAAGCTCGAAACATTTTGGGGAGACCACCAACGGTCGGCGAGACATCAGGGTCGTTGAGATAACACAGTGAGCTCCACCTCTTCATTCAGCAAGACACTAGCAAGTCGAGAAGACCTCTCGCCGAAGGCAAAACACATATCGAGACCCCTCCATTATCGACAGGACCTTCTTTTTTCGCCGAGAAATCATGGTGACTTTACTTTCCTTTGCCTTGAGCTCACATACTTTGGAAAGACCATTTTGGGTTGGGAAGACCTCATATCGAATTCATTTCCTTTGCCGACACTTCTTCACCTAGGCAAAACCTCCCCCAACGGTGAAACCTTACAACAAAGCCCCCATATTGTCGCCGAGACCTTGGCATGTCGGCTAGACCTTTTGCCGGGCTCCTTCATCTCCTGTCGAGCTTGGACCTTCATTCAGGGAGACCACCAACAGTCGGAAAGACCTCTCACCGAGCTCCTCTCCTGTTGCCAAGACCTTGGCCTATTGGCCAAACCCTTTTCCGAAGATCATTCCATCTCACCGAGACTTGTGCTTGGTCGCCGAGACATCACTACAAACACAAACATCTCCCCGACACCAACCTTGTGAGCTACCTTCGGCGAGACATCCCACGTGGAGAGACACATAAAGATTCATGGCGACCCGAATGCCCTGGTGACTGGCGCACTCAGCCCAAATGGAACACACTGCTAGTCGGCAAGACAACGAGAGGGTCTTGTCAACTTTCTTCTCAAATTGATTTTGTGCCAGAACGGATCGAGGAATGCTTTCCAATGGACCTCCCTATGAAATAGCATCCGATGTGTGATATAACCCCTGATGCAAATGTCCCATTTGGCCTTCTTGAACATCTGAAACACAATTTGTCTCGCCCGATTGAGCCCATAGGTGAAAATTAGGCAACAAACCCATTACAAGAATGTTTGTTGCATCTTAGTACAATAACATCAACCAATGAAGAAATGTCATGTCCACGAAATAAAAATATATATTTTGAAGATTATAAGAATAACTATTGAGGACAATGTTATAACCATTATGATATAATACACTATTAAAATAATATTATTATCAAATATAATCAAATAATTATGATTATTATAACACTTTAATATAAAATCATAATAGAGACTTTACACATCAAGTATGTAGTAAGGTGGGCAATACTTCTTATGAAGGAAACATTGATATATCATTCTTGTCATCCTTCCTGTCTAAATTCTGCCAATGTGGAGGCCGTGATAACTACATTGGTAATCGATATTTTTCACATCATCGTATTTATTCCTGAATTGCATATGAATTGGAAAATATGGCTATCAGTTATATTCTACTAAGGACGATGATTTGATAAGTTTTTGGGTGTCATAGCAAAATATTGTCGAGTTTTAGTTTGTCTCAGGCATAGCGACATTATACTACGTACTTCCTCATTTGCATTCGCTGCTTCAGATGGTAGCACCAATAATATGAGCACTTGATCACGTGATCGATGTTGGACCATTTGTACTTACTAGTAGACAAACACAGGATATGCATTGAAGTCAAATGACGACGTGGAGTGTTTGACACAGAGGCACCATTATATCGCATGACTCTTCAATTACTGCTCGATCGCATGAGTAATCATCGAGGCACAAACAAATCGAGAGCATTTAGAAGTACCAATGATAATATTAAAAGAATAATAAATATTAATTATTTGTCTTGAGTGATGGTTAGTAAAGATCACCCGCCAACAAACATGGCTTTTGGGGTGAAGGAACACTTTGGATAGAGACATCCCTTAGCCACCACCAGGTATAAGAAGGGAGTACACACAACTGGGAAAGGCATCAATCGATTAGCAAGGAGATATATGGATCAAAACATTTAAGAGCAAAAGATTTAATACATTCTAAGGGTATATCTGGACAAAGAATCAAACACAACCACTCTCTCACTCTCAGGTTTCAAAATATTCATTATTGCACATTATATAACATCAATTGTATAAGATAAGTGTGATTCCTAATGACCTATCCTTGATGATCACCAACAATTATAAGATTAATAAGTAAGTAAATATCCTTGAGAGAGGATTTTAAAGTCTACCATTTAATTTCTCAATCATAAGCCTATTTGATTTCCTGAATTTAGTAGACTAAACAACAAAGTAAAGGCCATCCCAAAAAGGGGACATTACAAGTGGTATCAGAGCATCATCCTGCCAGCTTAAGGGATAATAATTGATGCAACCAAGCCAATGAACTTTAAGGGGCCTAGAAAGAGAAAAGAAGAGGACTATGGAGTAGGAATTGAGAGCATTCATGGAAAAAAATGAACAAACTAGTCAGACCATGCTCCAATCCCTTCAAAACATAAACAACCGCTTTAGACCTAATACAAGACATGAAAGAGAAAGCACCCCTAGCCAATCTGAAAGTAATCATAACACTACAATATGATCAAACCCAAGTACCAATGGACCCTATTTCTTGGCCGAAGAGAGTCCTTTAATGGAAAATGAAAGAATTAACATTCCAAATGCACATGAACTCGCCTTAGAATATGCAAGTCTTGATCCTGAAGTTTGAAGAAGCATCCCCTTCACAACATATCATGAGGTTGTGATGAAAAATGATCGTAGGGATAGAAACGATTGCCCAAACAAAGAGATACAAAGTAAAATAGGAAAACTGTCCATCCATAACTTTGATGGATCAGGGAAAATTACAGCCCATGCATGGTTACAAAAACTAGAAACCTACCTAATTCTTTGCCCCATGATAGAGAAAGATTCCATTACATTCACAATACTACATCTAGAAGGGGGGCGCATGACTAGTGACATCATGGCCTAGTTACCCAAGATCACAAAAATATCAAGCCCTATGAGACCTTCAAGAAACAACTCATTAAAAGATTTGACCAAACTCATCCCCAAAAATACTTTAGAGAGCTAACCAGAATAAAGCAAAGAGGGACCCTTGAGGAATACATTACCAAATTCCAAAGACTAGCAATCATGGTCCTAGGAATATCTGAGGATAGGCTCACCTACATTTTTATAGAAGGGTTGTCAGATGCCACTTATGGCCTAGTAAGTGCCCTAGACCCCTCCACACTTCAAGAAGCAATCCTCAAGGGTACTCGACTAGATACCAAACAAACAAGAGGAAACCCCTCCTCGAGAAAGACAACATCAAAAGAACCCTCCCAAGTGAAGGAAGAGTGCAAGCAACCATACCTTTCTTACCGTGATCGAGAGGAACTAAAGAAGAAGGGCCTTTTCTATGATTGTAGAAATGCATGGAAACCAGGACACCAGAGCAATCAAAAGGAAATTACAATAGAAAACATGTGTCATCGGTGCGGGGGAGTTCGGGAACCTAGACACTGATGCAAACAAAAAACAAGACAAGCCCTCAACATGGAAGCAAACTCTAATCAAGTTACAAGGGAGGAACGAAAAGAAGGCCCAAATAAAAGAAGGTACGATGAAGGAGGAACATAAGGAGGAGACTCCTTTAAGGAATGAAGCTCTTCAAGATGGAGGTCATTGCAATTGATAATGGCGGACATTGCGTCCAATAATGGTGGTCATTATGACTGATAATGGTAGACATTGCGGCTGATAATGGCGGTCATTGAGATCGATAATTGGGGTCATGGAAACCCATAAGGGAGGACATTGTGTCCTATAATGGAAGACATAGTGTTCTATAATTGAGGACAAATGTGTCCTATAGGGGAGAACCAATGAATTCTATAATAAAGGAGGGGACTAAGAAAACCCAAAGAGGCTAAATCATGAGAGAAATAGAAAACGGTGGCATGATGGATCCTAGGCTCCCCATCAAGTCATGCTTCCTATACTCTCTTATGGTTGTACCCTCCAAGGACATTAGGATACTTTACATGAATATGGATGAGGTGAATGACAGGGGATGATTATAGTTGCGTGCAAACCCTCAATCATGACTTCAATTAGGTGGAAAAGATTCCCTCTTCCCTTGTTTATTTAGATTTAGAAATTGGACAAATTTAGGGCATTCCCAATTAAGGGAACTAAGATGTTGAGATAAGACCAACCCTAAGTTGCTTGAGGACAAGAAAATTTGGGAGGGGAGGATTATCATGTCCCCGAAATCAAAATACATATTTAAAATATTATAAGAATAACTATTGAGGATAATGTTATAACCATTATGATATAATAAAATATTAAAATTATATTATTATCAAATATAATTAAATAATTATGATTATTATAATACTTTAATATAAAATCATAATAGGGACTTTACACCTTAGGTATGTAGTAAGGTGGGATATACTTCTTCTAAAGGCAACATTGATATATCATTCTTGTCATCCTTCATGTTTGAATTATGCCAATGTGGAGGCCGCAATAACTACATTGGTACAATCAATATTTTCACATTGTCGTATTTATTCCTAAATTGCATATCAATTGAAAAATATGGCTATCAGTTATATTTTACTAAGGACGATGATTTGATAAGTTTTTGGGTGTCGTACTAAAAGATTGTCAACTTTTAGTTTGTCTCAGGAATAGTGATATTATACTATATACTTCCTCCTTTGCATTCACTGCTTCAGATGGTAGCACCAACAATACGGGCGCTTGATCACGGGATCGATGTTGGACCATTTGTACTCACTAGCAGACAAACACAGGAGATGCATTGAATTCAAATGACGATGTGGAGTATTTGACACAGAGGCACCATTATATTGCATGAATCTTCAATTACTGGGTTGCATGAGTAATCATCGAAGGCACAAACAAATCAAGAGCATTTAGAAGTACCGACGATAATATTAAAAGAATACTAAATATTAATTATTTGTCTTGAGTTATGGTTAGTAAAGATCACCCGCCAATAGACGTGGCTTTTGGGGCGAAGGCACACTTTGGATAGAGATATCCCTTAGCCACCACTAGGTATAAGAAGGGAGTACACACAACCGGGAAAGGCATCAATCGATTAGCAAGGAGATATATGGATCAGAACATTTAAGAACAAAAGATTTAATACATTCTAAGGGTATATCTAGATAGAGAATCAAACACAACCATTCTCTCACTCTCAAGTTTCAAAATATTCATTACTGCACATTATATAACATAAATTGTATCAGATAAGTGTGACTCCTAATGACCTATCCTTGATGATCACCAAAAATTATAAGACTAATAAGTAAGTAAATATCCTTGAAGGAGGATTTTAAAGTCTACCATTTAATTTCTCAATCATAAGCATGTTTGATTTCCTAAGTTTAGCAAACTAAACAACAAAGTAAAGGCCATCCCAAAAAGGGGACATTACAAGAAACCAACATTACGTATGAATTCTTAGACTATGCAGACCTCTTACAACATGTATCAATGATCAAACCACACATTCATGACCCAACCTTGCATAAATTTCATTAAAGCCTCATGGAACTAGGGTTTTAGGACTATTTTCTTGCAAAATGAGACACACAGTATAGCATAACTCCTTGTGGCCAAAAGATATTGAGCCAAGATCTTGGGAACCATTTATGTAAAAACAAAGATTTATTGAAAATTTTAGCATTTTCCACTTTTCCAATCAAGAGAAATAGAATTTTTCTCAAAAATGGAAACCCTAGTTTCTAAACAGGGCTACTAGGAAGATTGCCTTATTAGACAAATTAAACAAACTTTTCTTTAGATTTGGTAAGAACAAAAAACATCTGAAATTAAATTATCTTTCCATCCATATAAGTTGTAGGTCTATACCAATCCGTACAAGTCTGTACAACGTGGATTACAGGTTGTTTCACATAAAATACCAAGGAAAATGTGCAAAAGTGAGTTCTCTTTCATTACAATCCTTCTCCAACCTTTTTGGCATGACAATATGTCCTATTTAACCAATTACATTCATTCATACCACCCAAAACTAATTCCTAATTTCCCAAACCAAAATTACAACTTTTAGGTGACAACAATGACAACTTTTTGCAACTTTTGACAAGTTTGCACCTAAACATAAAAACTAATCCAATATGACCCCAAATGGTCTTAAATGGTCCAAATTGACCTTATTGACACAAAACAAGCCCAATCAACCCAAAACCAAACTTTTCCCAAATGGCAACAAATGCACCCAAATGGATGCTCCTGCATCAATTATTACAAAGTTGGGGGTTTGGAAATAGAAGAGAGTAATTTAGAATTTGTGGCTTAAAGTAGGTGAGAGTAGGGTTAAATTTTTGGAGCATGTAGAGAAGATAAAACAAAGTGGTAACCCGAGGTTTGCAGAGTTAGCTAAGACGTTTAGAGTTGATAATATTGGGGGGTCTCTTGTAGTGAGTTTACTCGGGGTCAAAACCTGCAATAATGGATGTAATACAAATGAAAGGTCTCAAGGAGTATTTGGGAAAGTGGAAATTAGAGAAAATATAGAAATAGTAAAAGGAATTCTAGTAGTTGTATTATCAATTACGAGCAACCAAACAAAATTCATTGAAACAATGGATCATGGTAAGGTTGAAGTATCCAAAACGCCCCTTGAGGTGAAGAATAGGACATGAGAAGTTAGGAGGGTTGAGGAAGAATTGTCAAAAAAATATTTCTTGGAGATGGATACTGAGAACTAATTGTTGGATATGATGGTTGGATCCAACTTTCAATCTTTAGACATTAATAAAGTAGCTCCAAAATTAACTAGAGATTTATTTGGAGGTGCTAGCAACTAGGACGATGTAAATGGTAAAACAAATAAGCACATTGGTATGGTGGCGGAAGATGGATTAAATGAGGATGAAAGTCAAGTTGAATCATAAGGCTACAAGGGGGGTAGGGATGAGAACTCAATGGAGGGGCGAGATGAGTTTGAGAATCCAGATAGGTGTATGATAAAATTGGGAATATCTCTCAAACAAACAACAAAAGGAGACCCAAACTATGGGGAAAGAAAGAAGACTAGGAGAAAATCTAATTAGGAAAAGTGGAACATTGACGCAGATGCGAACGGTCAAGTCAAGTCACAATATTGTTGAGTTCGGGGAAGGGAACCTCCCTTCCCAAGGGTCCATGAAGCTCCTTTCTTGGAATATTAGGGGCTTAAATGCTCCTAACAAATAATGGGTGGTCAAGTGCCACCTAGAACAAGCAAAGACAGAGGTTGTCCTTTTACAAGAAATAAAGATATCCATAGCAAAAGGTGAACAACTAAAAAATAAATTTAAATATTGGCAAGGAGAGTGGGTGCAAGATGAAGGGGCTTGTGGAGGTCTAGTGACACTTTGGAGGCCTCAAGTGGTGTTGGTGGAAAGAGTAGTGGAGGGAAAACAATGGTTAAGTTGCAAGGTAAGGAGTTTAACTTCCAACCTCTAATTTTGGTTAACAAATGTTTATGGTCCAATGGATTGCATTAGTAAGAGGGCCACTTGGGTAGAAATAGAAAACTTTATTTCTGGTTGGCCAAATGATTTTCATGTTTTGGGTGGAGACTTTAATGCTTTCCTATGGTATAATGACAAGAGGGGGGTGAAAAGAAGACTCCAATCCTAATCAGATTTTGAAGAATGGATGGAAATAAATTAGTCAATGGAAATTATAACAAGTAATGGTATTTTTACATGGACTAATAGGAGACTGGGCTTTAGTAATATATTAGAAAAAATAGATAGATTTTTTTGGAGAGGAGATTTGGGTGCCTTCCCCTATGGAATGGATTGTTGCATTAGACCTTGGTCTGGTTCAGACCACTTTATGATTCAGCTAAGTATAGTGGTGGATAAAAGGGCATTGAGATGCCCATTCAAATTCAAAAATATGTGGTTCCAACATCCAAATTTTATCGGTATGTTAGAGAAATGGTGGGGAGAGGAGCCCTTAGATGAGATTAAATTGTTCAAGGTTGTATACAAGCTAAATATAATCAAACAACATTTAAAATATTGGAACATAGTGAATTTCAAAAATATTTTTGAATCTAGAAGAGTGATAGAAGAATAAATGGGGAAGGTTAATTGATGGGTGACTATGAAGATATTTTAGCAAAGGAAGAGACTTTTTGGAGACAGAATTCAAGAAAAACATGGCTCAAGGATGATGATAAAAACATTAAATTCTACCATGACAACGTGGAATTTTGGAGGAATATGAATAGAATATCAAAGCTAGAGTTAAATAATGGAGATATAGTGGAAGACCCAAAGTAGATTAAGGAGGTTACAATTTCGTGTTTCAAGGAGCTACTTAACAATTGGGAAGGTTCAAACCTTTTGGCCTAAAGAAAAATTCTTTAGTCCATCCCAAGTTTGGTGTCGGAAGAGAAAAATAAAATGTTAATGGAGCCCTTTTCAAAATCTAAAATTATGAGGGTAGTGGATCATCTTCATCCTGATAAGGCTCCAAGACCAAACAATTTTCTCGTTGAATTTTTAAAAAATGTTGGCATTTTATTGGGAAAGAGATAAGAAATAGAGGATTCCAAAGCCCATGGAAGAGTGCTAAGAGAAATTGGTAATACTATTTTAGTTCTCATTCCTAAGAAAGACTAGAACTATTCTCTAGATGATTACAAACCCATTTCTCTTTATAACACACTTTACAAAATCATGACCAAAGCCATTGTGAATAGGCTAAAAAATCTCCTTCCATACATCATATTGAAAGAAAAAACCATTTTTGTGCCAAAGATGTCCATTCTTAATGGGGTTATTATTGCACAAGAGGCTATGTATTCACTGCAAAAAATAAGGATTCCTGATATGATGTTAAAATTGGATATTAAGAAGGCATATGACAAGGTGGATTGGAGCTTCCATATGAAGGTTTTGGAGGCCTTTGGTTGCAATGGACAATGGATTGATTGGATCTTTCAAGTAATTTCCAGCTCAATATTTTCAGTGCTCATCAATGGTTCTCTAGAAGGGTTCTTTTAAGCTTCTAGGGGACTTTGACAGGGAGGCCCAATATCTCCATTCCTTTTATAATCTTGGAAAAAGCTGTGGGAATGTCAATTAGCAGTGCAACAAGGAATAACAATATTCAAGGTGTGCAGATTACTAGTGACCTCCCTTCAATTTCCCACCAACAATTTGTTGATGAAATCATGATTTTTGGGACAACCAAAAGGTAGAAGGTAAGAGTTTTTAAATAAATCTTAAATTTATACTATGTTGCTTTAGGACAAACGATGCGTAAGGAGAAGTTAGAGGTACTTTTTTCTCTACCACTCCAATAAAGGAACAGGATATCATTAGGTTTCTAGAATTTAAGCAAGGATAGCTATCTTGCACTTATTTTGGGATTCCTTTAGCCAAATGCATCAGATCACATCGACTCTAGGATCCCTTGATAAAAAGTTTATCAAATCAATTGGCTTCATGGAATGACGATGGCTATCTTGGGCTAGAAGGATCACAATGTTAAAGGTTGTGATCACAACAATACCCATCTACATGTTGTCTTCCCTCCACCTTGAGCTACTAAGGCTAATCAGAAAATCAACCAACTAATGAGACAGTTCTTTTGGCAAGGTAATGTAGAGAAAAACAAGATAGCTTTGCTAGTTGGTAATAAGGTTTATCAGTCAAGGGTTGTTGTTGGTGTTGGGTTAAGAAAATGACAACAAAATATAGCTTTGGGGGCTAAATTGGTGTGGAGAATGTTCAAATAGCTATGTATGCTAAGTGGGCCAAAAGCCTACAACATAAGTATCGAGAGGATGTGGAGGAGTCTAGTATCCTAGTAACCACAAATACTCCCAATGTTTCAAGAGTGTGGAACTTTATGAGTGTAGACAATTGATATCAAACTACCTAGCCTGGGATATTCATAATGGAAGGTTTGCTTTGTTTTGGGAGGATTTGTGGGGGGGGGAAAGTCTTTCTAGACAAAGTACTAGGAAGGTTTTTTTCTAAGGAGATCCTAAAACAAATTTGGGGTGATAGGGTTAGAGATTATATATAGGAGGAATAGAAGGATGGAGTGTGTTTTTGGGCTTGGAAGCTATTGGAGGACTAGGGCCTACCAAGGGTTGAATTTTTGTAGCTAATAGAAGTTCTAAAAGTGAGGGTGGTGTATCTTAGAGAGGTTCAAGATGTTATCATTTGGAATGGGTCAAAGAGTGGCCAATACAATGTAAGAGATAGTTATCGGTGTTTGGAAAGAACTAGTGAGGTGGAAGGAACTAAGTTGCCAATTAAACTTTGTTGGAATAGGCTTTGTTTGCCAAAGGCAGGAAATTTTTCATGGGAAGCTTTGCAGAAGAAGATTCTTACAATAGACAGGTTTCCAAAGATTGGGTTTCATGGCCCATCAAGATGTCCCCTATTCAAGAATGATGAAGAGACAACAAACCATTTTCTGTTGGGTTGTTCTTTTGCTCAAGAGTGCTAGAGATGGCTATGTGCAAGACTGGGTTGGGTAAGCACCCTCCCAAATTACATTCTTAGTTTGTTTAAATATTGGCCTCTATTGAAACAAACATCCATGTTTTCTTGTCTTTAGAAAATTTCTCCCTCGATTTTAATTTGGGAAATTTTAAAAGAACAAAATTGGTGAATCTTTCAGGAGAAAGAGATGAGTTTGTCAACTTTTCTCAATAAAGTTGAAGCAACGATTATAGAAGTGGCTAATAGTAGGATTAGAGAACATCCCCTTCGAGATTCAAAATTTACTAAATGGGATGCTTGCATGAGGCAATGGTGGCATGGCTTGAAGATCCTACTGACAATGGGTCCTAGGGGGGTTGATTCACCAAAATTGAGAAAAGAGGCAGTTTGGAAAGCACCACAGGCGGGGTGGTTTAAATTGAACTTTGACAGCGTATCAAGGGGGAATCTAGGGACATTAGGGGTTGGTTGCATAATCAAGGATTGGGAAGGTAAGTCTCTTTGCAATATTTTTGAACCCTTAGTGAAGGGAACTAACAATGAAGCAGATTTTTAAGCCTTAATTATAGGATTAAGGAAAGGTAAGGAACTAAAGATTAAAAATTTAGTGGTAGAAGAGATTCCATGATATTAATTAATGCACTAAGTTAGGGTCACATTCCCATTTAGAAGTTATAGGCACTATTGGAGGTCACTTTGGATTTATTTAGGATGTTCAATTTGGTTGTAGAAAATCACACTTATAGGGGAAGCTAACTCTGAGGTAGATATATTGGCTAATATGGCAGATGATGGGAAATGTTTTTGTGATGTGTCTGATGGATGAGTGTGCTTGTAGTGTGCACTCATGGAGCTGAGTGCAGATGGTGCCATGTGCTTGTTGTCACCATGATAAGTTGAGTTCAATGGGATCAAAAAATGCCTCTTGCTCTTAGTCAGTTCAGGCTCATTGGTTGTATTAGGGGTTCAAGTAAAATAAAACACCTCTATTAGGATTTGCATTTATCAATATGTATTGCAAGTCTTCCTTTCTTCTTAGGTTTAAGGCATTCATAGTTTGTGTATCCTATTGGGTTTGTGGAGGTGGCGTTCAATCATAGTAACTATGAATACTTTTCCCAAGCCTTGTATTAGGTTGTTAGGAGCTTTCATAATGGAAGTTGGGTTTTTGGTTGGTTCTGCAAGACCATATGGCCCTGAATGGATAAAAATATCTTTAGAGCCCAAATGTAATATTGTTCTTGAATTAATAAAATTATTATTATGAATAAAAAATATTATAAATGTATTATGAAACATTCATCAAAGGAAATATTTTTTAAAAATTTGAACTTTTAAAAAAATTAGAGGGGATTCGACCCCTTAGGTCGAAAGGGGTCTTCCCACACAGGCCACCCCCAACGCCTGGGAAAGGACAGAATGGGGGCGTCTAGTGCAGGGGCACCGAGTTCATTTTGCAAATTTGGTCAAATGAGGTCTTGTCATAGGTTTTAGGTGTGTTTTGAGTTTTGTCATTTAAATAAGGTCATAATAGGCATTTATCAATGTAATGGGCTTTTGGGGTAAGTTTAGAGTTCATTTTGCAAAAGTTGCTAATCTTGTTAAAGTAGTCATATTGAAAAGTTGTAAAAAAAGTGCAAAACTGCAAGTTTAGGAAGTCCAATAGTTAGAGGTATTCAAAAGTTGGTTGAGGCCATTTGTTTGGAGGGAAAAACACTTAAATATGATGGAGAACCTTGAGGCAGAGGTTGGAGATCTGTTTGTGAAGCCTAAATAATAAAAACTTCCTTGTTTTCATTGAAATTTTGTGTGTTTTCATTAAATATTGTTGTTGTAGGTTACTGTACTTGCCCATACAGGTGCATATTGGCCTAAAATTTGTTGAGATCAATGGTGGAATGAAGTAGCAATGTTTTGGTCTTACTTGGATTGAATTTCATAAAGATTCAAGAGTTTATTTGTTATTTTTCTAAGTACGGGTCTATACAACCCTGTTTGAGGGTTTGAGAGCATTCAAAATGAAAAATTGACCCATTCCACCATTAGAATTTCCTGTAGCCTAGTGGAATGGGTACTTTTAGGTATATTTCAATGTTGAAGTAGGTTTAGGGAGCATGGAAGGCGATTTGAGGGGTTTTGTGTAATGCCCTAGGGTGAAATGTGCAAGTTTGGAGTCAAAATTGATGGCTAAGAAGGGTAGGTTGATGAAATAACATTGGAAATGTGTGGGAGTGAGTTTTTAAATCATGTGTAGACTATGTGATGAGTCTAAGAAGTTGGTTTGGTGAGAGGTCTATAGATTGGAGTTTCAATAAACCCTCTTCAAATAATCCTAAATGAGGGTTTTATGTCTTGGTGAGTTTTGGGTTGTTTCATTGGATAAAAGTTCTAGATTCTAGGTGTTTGTAACCTGGTTGAGGACTACCCATAGATTTTTGGGGTTGGAGGAGTGTTTGAGTTGATGATGCTTTGGAAAATAGGGCTCCTTGAGCCCCTATTCAACATACCAGTCAGTTTTGAGTGATGATGTTCCAAAACAAAGGTATGAACTTTTAAGATATGTTGAAGAACACCTTAATAGGTATTTGGAATGAAAAATAGTTTGTGGGTTTGATGAGTATTTTGGGAGGTGTGCTCAGTTTTCTCTATTTGGATGGCTACAAGACAAATTTAAGGAATGGTGAGTTGTTCATTGAGTTAGGGTTTTGAAGATTGGAAAGTTGGTTGGAACACGTTGATCAAATTGTGTTTGTTGGATGGTTTGCCTCCCTACTCCGCATCGGCCTCATCCCATGGGGGCTATGAGCCACCATACTGGCCAATTTCCCACACAAATAAATGGGCCATCTAATAATAATTGGTAAAGACCTTAACCAAACAATGACTACCATGAGAATTTTGATTCCCTACAATTACTTCAGTATGATTCATTAATACTTCAAACTTTCTTGTAACATTATATATATTTAGGGACATTCAAAACTTAAGTTTAATTGGAAATCTCCTATTAAGTCTTCAAACCTTCAAATTTTTAACCTGCAATCTAAGAAAAAAAGTTCAAATTTAACTAGTGAACATAAAAATTTAAGATGGGAACTAAATTGAAGGAAAATGGAATTGCAACAAAGAGAAGAGTGTAATATTTAAATGAAGATCAAGTAGTTACAAGTTAGTTGTAATTAAGAAACTAATGTTATTTGAATTGTGAACTCAAAGTAAACTTGATTTGTGTGTTGGAAATATTGAATTATTATTTAAGGAATGAATTATACAATACAACCTTAAATGTATTAAACTATATTATATTTTAGATATAGTTACTAGTAATTAATAACAAAATTCAATAGACATGATTTTCTTTGTAAATAATTTTCCACTTTCAATATCTTTTAAGCATAGTTAGTGACTTAATGTTTTAAAAAATAAGGATTTGGTGGTTATTAGGATTGGAAGGTTTAACACTAATTAGATATTTCTTTGCATGTTTTTGCATTGTCATGTTATTCATAAGTGTTGCATAATTATCGATTGCATTTCTAGTAATTTAGTATGCAATAGTAGTCAGTTAAATACGCAATTAAGTTTGCAAATTATCACTTATTTTATTAGGAATATTCATTTTAACTACTAAAAAGTAATAAATGATCTTAGTTGTCATTTTCATGAAAATATTATCATTCATATTTAATTAACATTGAATTGACCTCATTCAAATTATCTTTAGCAACCATTTTTGTTCAATGACTATCATTAAACATGGTCTTCAAGCAGTTGTCATTGAAATAGCCTTGGTTGTTGTCTCTAGATAGGTTATCATTATTAGAATGATATTAGGTTATCATTCTCCTTTTTTGACTTACATCACATACCAACACAATCATTTGATATTGAAGTTCAAATAATGCCTCAAGTGGTAATTAGATATTGCTGGTGAGTTTGAAATTAGAAATTAGTAAGTTCAAACAAGTCTAGGTAACGTTAATTAATACGTGGGATTTATTATTACTTTTATTTAAGTCATGGAGAGGAACACTTGATTTGGAAATGGTAGAAAAAAGTGGTGATTTCCTTAATGAGTATGAGCCTTTTGTAGATTACTTTAGTGTGTAGTAATAATTAATAAATGTGTGTCAAACTATATCAAATTTAAATAAATACTTATGGTAAGTAAAATCGTTTGATTGATCATATAACTATTTTGATTTATCATACTAGTTATAGTTAGTGAAATAACCGTTTTGTGAGGAGATAAATCTTGAAACAATTGGATTTAACATTCATTTCTTAGGAGCCTCGAAACAAATACCTAATAGAATAAACCAATAAAAAGGAAAGAAAACTTTGATGTGTTGGTAAAGTAAAATTTCTTAATAAGGTTTCTAGGAAAATAAGGAAATAAAAAAAATTATGGTTGTGTTAATGTAAAAAGTGGGCATGACATTTGGTATCAGAGTAAGGTTCCAACACTAGGAACTTTGGGTTGTGTTAATTGTTTAATCAATTTTGCATTTGAAAAAGGTCCTTATTGGTTAAAGTGTTATAATTTAAAGTCTTTTTGTGATGATTGGGAAGGTGATAAATCATGAGTGAATAAATTTGAGTGCAAATTTGTCCTTTCTATGACTATTAATTTAAAATTTTATTCGTGAATCAAAGTTACTTTATTAATGTTCTAATCATAGGATTAACATCAATGAATAATTGTGTCTTTAATGGTCCTCTGTGAAGAACTAAAATTGTAATCTTAATTGATGAATTAAAAGCTATTTCATAATTATTTTTAGAGGAAAGTCTCATTTATAAGATTATTAGCATTATTTTAATAAAAACCTAGGTCTTCCTAGTGTATTGAACATTGTAGATTCCTATCAAGCTTAGGTAGAAGGAATGTGATTGTCTATATTTTTATTTCTATTGCTATTTATGCTATGGTAAAATTGTTTTGGCTAACCAAAAAGGAATTCTCTAGAATCTCTTAGTTCAAAAACTACGTGATGTGATCATTCCTTTGTACTCTTTCTCAAATCATGAATAAATATGAAAGGTTCATCTTTTAGGAGATTTTTGCAAAATTACTATTGTTATGTATGTTGGCTCTAATTATTTATTTCCAATTTCTCTCCTTGTGTGAAATCTTGATTGATCATAGTTATGGATAGACATATCCTTCAATTACTAATTAAGTCTTTTTGAAAAAAAAGAAGAAGTTAATTTGAAGGGAATTGATCTACATGTACTTATCTCGTACCTTAAGGAATATTAGCTTTACTAAACATGTCTTTATGCTAAATAACCAAACTATAGTTGTGTAAATATATATAAATTACCTATGTGATTCAAGTTGGTCTTCTCTCATCTTCAGAATATTGATGGGTTTTTAATCTTTATCTTTTTATTAAAGAGCCCTCCTTATAAATATGAGAATTGGGACTACTAAATTCCTTAACTTGGGTAATAATTAAGTGGTTTGTTTTGTAGAGACATGTTAAATGGTGTTTAAAGTAAAATTTATTAGTTAAGTAAAGGGGTTCAAAATGGGTTAGTAAGAGTCTATATTAGATGGTTGTTTAAAAGTGAAAATATGTTTCCTCATTTAGGTAAATGAAACAATTATAGCAAGAGTAAATAAGGAGAAAAAATCAATTGTAACTTTTAGTCAAATGATTTTCAAGGTCAAAATTAAGAAAATTGGCAAATCCATAGTTGTGTAATTACATTGAGATTATTGCATTCCTTATTTGTTTTTAATAGCATCCTCTAAATCATTGTCACATTACATTTTATTACTAAGCTAAGTTGTTCATTTTCAAAAGGTGAAATCTTTTAGTTATGGATTGAATTATGTGAGTCTCTTATGCTTGATTGCTTGCTCATAGTGTGTTTGGTTGAAACTTGAATATTTTAGTGACCTAAGATTTTTTTTTATGTAGCCAAAAAGTGTAATTTCAATTATGGTTTAAACTCTTTAATCTCATTTATTTATTTTATTGTAGTATGTTTTGAGAATAACTTGAAGGTAAAGAGTTGGATAGTAATTTTTTTTTGTGAAATTTGAAAGTAGTGTTGTAGATGAAGTGTGAAACATTATAGTAGTTATGAAAACTTAGAGATACAAGTAGAAAAATTGAAAATACAATAGTGTTAAAAAAGAAATAAAACTTAGATTTGAATATTGATAATTTCCTTTTTGTGTTTCCTTACCGATAATAATAATGATGATTAAATAAGTGCAATATAGGAAAAAAAATGTAACAATAAAATTACAAGAGAATCATGTGTATTAGTTGTAAATTATGAATGTTTTGGCTTAATAAGCATTGAGATTAAATAAGACCCAGAGGAGTTCATGGTATGTTTTGTGGAAAACCAGTGAATGTTGTGTTTGTAACTCAAGTTGAGATACATGGTATCCGACTTGGGATGAGGGTGTGGTGGATATCTAGGATGATCTACCTATGTATACCCTTTTTTTAATTATGTGTGATATAAATTTAAAAATTTAACATAGAATTTTTTGTTGTTGACCATGTTTGATTATGTTAATGGAAATTCCTTAATGTTGACTACTCCAATTGGAGAAGGGCCCGCTAGAATGACTCAAGTTTGAGGGAAAGGTTTGTTCATTGGAGTATTGTGATTTTTCCTTGATGTTGTCCCTAAGCTAGCAGGGGATTGGTGTCAAAAGATAATGAGTTCCCTTGGAATGTTGAGTTGGATCTACTCCCCCACTTTTAGGACCACACTTATAGGTCCATAGTGCAAGACTTTTTTCCTTGAGTTTTATATCCTATGGGTTGAGGGTGGATCTTGTGTGCCAAAATATTAGGTAAGTTTCTACTTTGGGCTAGAAAAATTAGATATTCAGAGGCATGGGTATTGTCCATGTAGTTCATGGATATGAAATCTCATTGTTATATTTTGCATAAGGGTAAAATTTTAACATGCATGGGACATAAGTAGTGTTGGAAATAGAAAATAGTGAGAAGAATGAAAAGTGTATTATCAAATATTTATAACTGTAAGAGAGGGGGACCAACCACGTCAAGGCTTCAGGTCACAGAGAGTCGAGAGTGAATGGCTGCCCTGACTTACCTCACTCTAAAAGATGTCTTAGGGTAAGGATCGAGAATGATGAGCACTATAATGTACTTCTCCCACCCCACAAATCCTAAATTTAGGTTTGGGCTAGGCGAGCTGATTTTTGGAGTCGATACTGTGTCTCAAATAGCTCTTTGCCTGAGGATAGTAGCGTGGTTCTGGGATGACAGCACGACGTGTTGGCGTTTGTACAGTCAAAAAATAGTAAACACAATACAAACTGCTCAAAAACTAACCTAGCTAGTTGGTTTTGACGAGAAAAAACAAAATGATAAAAGTATAAGAAATAAAGACGAAGATGATAAAGAAAATAAATAAAGGCTAGGGTGATGAAGATGATCTCACAAAAGCATCTATTCGCCAGCTACCTCTACAAGTAATTTCACCTACACACAAGCAAGAAGGGGAAAATTGTTGGGGCTGTATAGGGGCCTACCTCAGTCAGATCCCTGTTTTGGTGTTTCCACCTCCACGGACAACCAGAAAGCAATGAAGTAGAAACATGTGATAAAGGAGAGAACAAAAACACTACAAACAATAATACACTACTTCTATCAAATCACAAAGGAGAGGAGTGAAACGTTACCACCTCCACTCAAAAACTCACTATCCAATGGAGGAGAATATGGACTTGGCGAGGTCACCACAACCACAACTATGATGAAGTGAGGTCTTGCAAGACTCCAAGCCCATGCTTCTATGGCTGGCTTCACACTTGCAATGTGGAGTTGATGGAGTGCTGCTACAATGGAGTGTTGAAATGCTACTTGAGAGTGAAGTGAATGCTGGAAGTGCTAAGAAATGGCTTGAGAATGTGTGTAGAGATCAAAATGAAGTGAGAATGGATGAATTTTAAGGAAGAATGAGGAAGAATAAGGAATTTTTGAGTCGGTTGGTCAAAGAGGGACGTTACAATTCATCCCCAATCGAGAGTGTAACGCCTTTCCCAACTTCAGATGCAAGAATATGTCAAGGACGGTATCACATTGCACATGCGTTCCCGACAAATATTCTTTCACTGACACAACAGATAGATGCCAAGTGGATGGAAGGTAGTTGGGTGATGTGGAATTTTTCCTTCAGATTTAATTTTCTAAGGCGAGGGTATGTGAAAGGGGAATTTGCGTAAGGGATACAAATTTGCTCCTATACATTTTTCCCCCACTTTAGCAAGCATAAATATTGATGAGTGCTTCGGTAAGGTATATCGAAGAGTTAGCAGGGTTAGAGATTTATACCTGAATCGTCGAGGAAGCAGACCATGATCTGGAAAACTCGAAATCATAGGGAAAGCAAAGGACTCCACAAGTACTCTCCCTGGGGAGTTTCAAACAAAAAGGAGTCCATAGCCCTGCAGAAACATGAAGCTGCATAAAGTACATCGAAGGCCCTCAGACCAATGATGGAAAAATCCCGCAAACTTGCAAGGAGGTAACCCCTAAGATCTCTCACATGAAGGAAGCCCCGAGAAGTAAGTGCCTTATAGGCCCGCAGACCTACAAGAAGGTATCCCCCAAGATCTGTCACATGAAGGAAACCTAGATGAAAGTGCCTTGTAGGTCCACAGACCTACAATGAGGCATCCCCCAAGATTTCTCACATGGAGGAAACTTAGATGATAGTGCCTTACAGGCCTATAGACCTACAAGGAGGTATCCCCTAAGATATCTCACATGGAGGAAACCCAATTAAATAAGCACCTTACAGGCCCGTGGACCTGCAAGAGAGCAACCCCCAAGAACTCTCACATGGAGGAATCCCAGAGTTGTAAGCACCTTACAGGCCCGAAGACCTGCAAGGAGGCATCCCCCAAGATCTCTCACATGGAGGAAACCCAGATGCAAGGGGACTCCATAGAGTTAGATAGCGGCTTCATAGGCGTTCTTGTGAAGCGACATGTTAATCTGCAAATAAAACATGTCAGGAGACACAATGCAGCCACACAAGAAAATAATCAGACAATCACGCAAATCATCAACAAGTTAGAAGGCTTTCAAAGGGGTCCCTCGAGAACTCGGTGTGAAAAAGGGGTCCACTCAAGGGACACACTGTTTAAAAGTGTGAAAGTGATGTTTTTTCTCAAATCAATTCTATTAGTGTAGGTATTTATTTTCCTATATTCTTAGGTTTTTCCTACACTTTAATTAATCTTGCTTAGGTTACCTTGTTAGTGTGAAAGGGGTACTTTATCTAACTAGTTCATTCTTAACTAGTTCTCCACTAAAGTCCTCTTCACACTAGCTTAACTTTACATAAGGATAAGGTGGTTGGGATAAGGTGGTTGAGACTTTAATGACATGAGTTGTCACACCTCATAGGATGCCAACACTTGTCATAATCTGGTTGCATCTATCTCTCCCCTTGGCCTATATAACCAAGGCATTTCCTTTGTAATTCTCAAGCTGAATATATCTTTGCTTTTGCAGATCCTCATAATGCTATTTTCTTCTGGAGCATTTGCATTACTCTCATGGAGACTAACTCTATGTTGCTATTTTGATTTTGTATCATTTGCTTTCACAGTTTAATATCTATTTATTTGCACTAGTTTTCTAGATTATTCATCTTTTCAGATTCTAACATGGTATCAGAGCTGTTCTAGTGCAATATAGATTGTAGTTTCCTTATTTGAGAGTTTTGGTGGGGCTAATTAAGCTTTGTTGCAATTTTCTTCAAAATCTCATATGCTCTTCTCTTACGTTTTCGAACGAATTGAAGAATTTGAAAGGATTTATGAAGATCTTGTTAAAATTTCAAGTTTTAGCATGCCTTTGCTTGACTTAGGTAGCTGATTGAGCCTTTACAGGTCATTTTTTCATTTTTAGGGTCATTTTTTTGCTGTTGGGAGCATTATTTTACACTATAACTACATTTTTGTATAATTTAAAGAAAATCCGCCATTTGGGTTTTGTGCGGAGTAGAAAAAAACCATCTAGGTCATTGCTATTTTTTGCATATAGATTATATATTTTTCAGAAACTGAAAGTCAACGTTTTAGCAGACCCCCTCTTCGTTGATAGTTGCAGATTTGAAGACAGTTTTCAAACACTTCGTTCTCACTCATATTGGCTCTATTTCTCAAGCATTTTTTTTATTTGGGCTATTTTCTCGTTCTCTTTGCACAAGTGTAGGTGTTTTTTGGTTTTGATGCAGTAATTTTTCAAAAATTGCAGATTCTCACCCGTGCCACTGCACAATTCTCATTTTTGGAACTTCGGAGACTCATAACTTTCTCATACGATCTTGAATTGAGGTGACTCTTCTTTTGAAAGTGCATTATTTTTTGAGTAGATCACAGTGGTGTTGTTAGTTTCACTCAAATTAACTCCAATTTTTTACTTTCAACATACACCCAATGTGTGAGAATTTTGTAAAACATTGAGATCAAGACCACTAAGTATTATTGCTGGTGGAAGTTGTAAATGCGCTGATTATAAAGTTTCAAATCATATTTGTTTGGGGGGGTTCTTTCTTTGAGTTAAAAGGGGGGGTTGTCTTATGTATGTTCTCTTTTTTTTTGGCTTTTTTTTTGCATTTCTTCATCATGGATCAAACAACAGTACCCATATTAACTCCTTACAACTACTTTGAGTGGAAATCACACATGAAAATCTACTTAAGGAAAGCTGGATTACATAGGGGAACAATGGGACTTGAAACTAAACCTGCTAAAGATGAAGATAAGCCTAAGTGGTTTAACAAATGTGATGAGGCTTATGGAACATTGTGTTTGTCTGTTTCTCCCAATTTACTATTCCACATTGAGTCTTTGAATTCACCAAATGAAACCTGGACAAAGCTAGAAACACTATTTGGCACACAAGATTCAATGAGGGGTCATATGTTGGAAAATGAACTAATCAGTTTAAGTCCACTTGAGGTATGTGGGAGAGGGTGTGTTGATATGGGGGATGGAACATTTCAGGATGTTCTTTGTGTGCCCTCATTATCAACTAATCTCCTATCTATCTATCAAATCACTCACACAGGTATAGGTAAGAGAGTTGAGTTTACCCCTGATTCAGTAATGATCTATGAGATGCAAAATGATTCTACAGTTGCAGTTGGGAGAGAAGATCATCAGTCTCAACTTTATTTGTTCTCTCACTTTGTTCTTGATCCCCCCTCAACTGTTCTACTCACTCATTTAGATGATGTGAGTAATTTATGGCATCAGCGGTTTGGACACTTGAACTACTATTATTTGTAGCAACTCAACAAACAGGATATGGTTACAGGATTTCCTACAGTTCGCTTTTCTAAGGGTGTTTGTCATGGTTGCATTCTTGGCAAACATCCTCAAGAGAAGTTTGACAAAGGCAAAGCTTGGAGAGCCTCACATCTTTTCGAGTTGGTACATAGTGATTTGGCAGGTCCATTTCCACAACCATCTTTCAGTAAAGCTCGATATGTTTTGGCATTCATTGATGATTTCTCCAGGTACACCATTGTGTACTTTCTCAAGAAAGTATGAAGTCTTTGATTCATTCTTGGAGTATAAGGCTTTTGCAGAGCAACAAACTAGAAAATCTATCAAAATTTTGTGTATAGATAATGGCGGGGAATATGTCAACCATAAATTTGTGCATATTGTGCTTCAGAGGGCATTGATTTGCAACATTCAGTCCCCTATAGTCCTCAACAAAATGGAGTTGCAGAACGAAAGAATCGGTCCTTGAAAGAGATGGCTAATTGTATGATTCACTCCAAGTATTTGACACCACCTTTCTGGGTAGAAGCCATTAACTGTGCATGTTATATCCAGAACCATGTTCCCCATAAAGTTGTGACAGGGGTAACTCCTTTTCAAGCTTGGACTGGTCGAAAACCATTAGTTAAGCACTTTCGAGTGTTTGGCTCTAAAGCATGGGCTCACATTCCAGCAGAGAAATGCAAGGCTATGAATCCGTAGAGCAAGCCTTGCATATTTTTTGGTTACCCAGATGATGTCAAAGGCTACAGGCTTCTTCATCCTACCAAACATGAGTTGTTCATTGAGAGGAGTGCTCAATTTGAGGAGAGTACTTCTAGTTCTTCTCTTGACATTTCTCTACCACCATCAGTTTGGAGTCCTTGTATCATGATGATAGTTCTTCAGAGGTTCATAATACTTCAGATCATGATGAGGAGTCTTCTTCCTCCACTTCAAATGATGATGGTGATCATGAGGATTCACATAGTTCATCTTCAGAGAATGATGATTCTCCTCCAAATTCTCCTTCTTCTCCAACCACAAGGCCTCATTGGGCTTGTTAGACTTTGCAGTCAGTAGGTGATTGGGTAGGGGATCCATCAAATCATAGGAGAACAAGGTCATAGTTTCAGGATGCTCCACATTCCTTTCTTGCTTCAACTTTTTTTCCACAAAATTTTTGAGAAGCTTCTGGTGTCCCCGAGTGGGATGCAACCATGCAAGAAGAGTTCAGTTCCTTGGAGAGGAACCACACTTGGGATCTTGTCCCATTTCCTAAAGGAAACTTGTTCTATGTAAGTGGGTATTTCAAAAAAAATATGTAGTAGATGGGTCGGTTGATAAGCATAAGGATCACTTGGTTGCCAAAGGATTCTCCCAAGTTCCAGGGATTGACTACTCTGAGACTTTTGCACCAGTTGCCAAAATGAATTCCATCTGAATTTTTCTTTCCAAAGCTGCAACACATAGATGGGATTTCATTAGATGGATGTGAAGAGTGTTTTTCTTCACGATGATCTTCAAGAGGAGATATACATGGAGCAGCCACAGGGGTTCATTCAGGATTCTTCACTTGTGTGTCATCTTCAAAATTCTCTCTATGGCCTCAAACAGGCCCCTCGGGCTTGGTATGCAAAGATGGACTCCTTCCTTCTGATAGTGGGGTTTAGTCAATGTCATTATGATCCTAATGTCTACATATTGTAGTAGGATGATACTCTCACCTTCTTGGTTCTCAACGTCGATGACTTGTTGATCACAGGGAGTCACTCATCCACCATTCGGGTAGTGAAAACTGCCCTTCATGATCAGTTTTCCAAACTTGGGATTGTTGCACTACTTCTTGGGGATTGAGATCACTCATTCTTCCTTAGGTATCACTCTTGCACAGTCTAAGTATGCACTTGACATGCTCCAAATGTTTCACATGGCTGATTGTAAGCCTGCTCCAACTCCATTTTTGTCAGGGGTTAAACTTGAGGCTAAATGTTCTTCACCCTTAGTTGATGGCACATTGTATCGACAACCTGTTGGTAGCCTCATCTATCTGACTCATACGAGGCCTAACATTTCATATGCAATAGGCATAGTCTCTCAATTCATGTAGGAGCTACATGAGCTACACTGGAAAGAAGCTAAGCGAATTCTTCACTACATCAAGGGTACTTACAATTATGGGATTCATTATGTAGCAGGCGTGGATTTTTCCTTGGTGGGACACACAGATTCAGATTGGGCAGGCGATTCTCAGGATCGCAAGTCTACTTCAGGGTATTGCTTCTCCCTTAGTTCCATTCCAGTTTGTTGGTCGAGCAAGAAGCAGTATGCTATTGCTCTTTCATCCACAGAGGTTGAGTATCGAGGAGCAGTTAATGTTGCTACTGAGGCCATCTGGCTTCAGAACATTCTCACTGAGTTTGGCATTACCTTTCAGAAGCCCACAATCATCTATTGTGACAACCAGAGTGTGATTCAAATTTGTCGCAATCCGGTCCATCATCAGCGGACCAAGCACATTGAGATCTACATGCACTACATCCGAGAGTTGATTCATAGTGAGATCATTTATCTCAAGTACTGTCCGACATCAGACCAGACTATAGACATCTTCACCAAACCCTTCACTAAGAGAAATTTCCTTCATTTGCAAGCTTTTCTTGGGGTGCGGTTGTTGTCATCCATGGGGGGCTACCTAGTCCTTTTCTTTCTTCATCTCTCTTTTGGGGAGGAGTTTTGTCCCACTGAGTTTTCTCCTTTTCTTCAATTGTGAGATATTTTTCTGCAATGCATTTATACATGGGTACCTAACATGGCCTCATTTGCCGAGACCCATCTTCTTTTACATCTTCCTAAGCTGTGCTTAAGGGGGGGTGTTAGTGTAGGTATTTATTTTTCTATATTCTTTGGTTTTTCCTACACTTTAATTAAGCTTGCTTAGGTTACCTTGTTAGTGTGAAAGGGGTACTTTATCTACCTAGTTCATTCTTAACTAGTTCTCCACTAAAGTCTTCTTCACACTAGCTTAACTTTACATAGGGATAAGGTGGTTGACCCTTTAATTACATGAGTTGTCACACCTCATAGAATGCCAACACTTTTCATAATCTGGTTGCATCTATCTCTCCCCTTGGCCTATATAACCAAGGCATTTCCTTTGTAATTCTCAAGCTGAATATATCTTTGCTTTTGCATATCCTCACAATGCTATTTTGATTTTGGAGCATTTGCATTACTCTCGTGGAGACTAACTCTGTGTTTCTATTTTGATTTTGTATCATTTTCTTTCACAATTTAATATCTATTTATTTGCACTAGTTCCATGTCATACCTCAACAGATGGAGAGGAATGTGCCCAAGATTTACCGCTAGGATCATCGAGTGACTCGAGAGCGGTGACAAACTCAGGGGAAGTCGAGGCTTGCTCCATCACTAAGACATAACAAGCTAGAATAGGACCACATTTTTGAGAAGGTGGGCTCCTCTTACGCCCTCCATTGCTGGAGGTGCCAACCTCTACTTTCGGCTTCGTCGGGGGATGTGAACTCCCCACAAACGAGGCGAGAGGCATGGAGGAAGAGGAAGAGGAGAAAACTGCAGAAAATACCACTAAAGTATTTAGCATATCCATGGTCTTAGGGAATGGTGGAATGTTCGGAAGGGACATCAACAGGGGTGGCTCTGTTGAAGGAGTGATAAACACCTGCACCTTCTTGGGGTCAGGAACATTCATACTCACAGTGGAGGCCAAAAGTGAGAGTGAACTTGATTGAATGGAAGCAGAGGGGAGGAGAGACGAGGAAACAATAGGAGGCCCTGGTACAAGGGTGGTCATCTCCTCTTCCTTCCTTTGCAAAGTGGCCTCCTCAGCTACTACATCCTTTCATTGATGCTTGCACTCAAGCGTAAGGCAGTTTCTACAAATCTTTGAGCTAGAGGCTGGGAGCTGCAAAGGAACAAAAGTCTTCTGCTTAGTCATGGGAGTTTCCACTACAACGATTTATGATGGAGGGACAGGCTCCTGAATGAGAGAAGGAGGAAGAGATTGAGAAACAACAAGGGGGTTGGTTCTGGTGCCTCGATAGCGGACCTCTTCCCGTTTACTGCTTTGGAAGCAAAAGTAGTGGGAGGCCGCGGAGGCCGAGACATATAGGATTCCCACGGGGACCTTTTCTCTTGCCATACAAGTAGTACCAAGGTCCGGGTGGTTTGGTAGGGAGATCCAATATCCTAATCTTGGTTCTAGGCCAAGCAGGCACCATCGGACTTAGTGGGTAAAAGCCAAGCATATTCATCCAAAACTCTTCTCTAGAAAGAGGCGCAGATGAGGCATCCTGAGGAGAGGCGAGCTTCTCCTTTCCCTTTTGAGAAGAGAAGGCAACTGGTTGTTGCGCTACCGAAAGGGTCAATTTTGGCTATCCCTTATCTTCGGTCTTATACTTCACATAGTTCTTGTAAAGTAGGTCCATTCTTGGGGGGAGCGGACCGACCGGGGCGAGCCAAAAATGATCCAATGAGTAGCCCCCACGGGATACCAATGGCTGGTATCTAGTGTCATGCACCATGTGCACAACACCTTCATGGGATAATTTTCAACACTTATGAATGATAGAGGAAATTCCATTCATGGAAGCTAGCCAAGGTATGCATAGCTTCAACCTGAACAAATCCGACTCCGGAATAACATTGAAAATTGTGTCTACATCCCTAGGTCTGATTAGGACAGACAAAGTTATTGAGCCATACGACTTTAGACAAAGACCATTGTGTGTACTGATGGTAGACTTCATTTCTTCATACTCCTCCCTCTGCAATGAATTTAGCAACAATTTTTCTTCTGTAATGACATTCACTCAACTCACGGGGTCAACTAAAACCCCTATCACAATATTGCCATTGAGGTGAGTAGGAATGTAAAGGAGAGAAGGCTTGCTATTCAAGGGCATATCCTGCGAGGTGAATGTCATGTCCAACAAGCTGGTAATAGGCTGCATGATAGGATTAATTGTGACCATGTTAACATATGCCTCAGGGCGAGTGGTAGAATCGAAGGGATTTATAATTAAGTTGGTAGAATGTAACGAAAATGGGTCCATGTATATCTGAAACTCACTATTCACTTTTGCCACCGATTTGTTTTCATTTTGTTTATTTCCATCAAGACGAATAGTATCGTCCTCGGTATGATCTTGTATCTCATGTTGTAGTCGCATACAACATTTGGTATTGTGTCTGTTAACTTGATGGTACTGACAAAAGGTATTTACATCATACCAACTAGGGTAAGGTTCCTTGAGAGGTTTGGGATTCTCCAAGGTTATGATTTTATCCTTCAGCAATCTATGTAAGATGGAAGAATAAGATTATGCTAACTTTGTGAACTTTTTGTTGCGTTTGAGGTCATTATCATTTGTAGCGGCTACTATATTCGCGACAACCTTACCCTTTCCAGAGATCAATACAATGGACTTTCCTTCTGAATGGGAGCGTGAGGAGGATCCTCTAAACTGAACTACCATTTTTTGATATTCTTGTAATGAAACACACAAATGTGCAAAAGAAGGGTAATTCATAAGGGAAAACTTCTCCTGCCAAGGTCTCTGCAAGTTCCCTATGAACACCTTTTGCACGTCAGAATCGGGCAACGAGTATGAGATTTGTGAGAAGATCCCTTGATATCATGCTATGAAATCAGTAATCTTCTCATTATCCCCTTGTTTGCATCAAATGAGTTGTGAAAAGGTCATCTTCGTTATGATGTTGGCTTGGAACCGTCAGAGAAACTGATTTACAAGTTGATCAAATGATAAAATAGAGTTGTCAGGTAAGGAACAGTACCATTTGAGCGTTGTGTCCTTAAGAGATCAAGGGAATACTTTTTCCATCAATGCATCATGATGGAAGAAATCTATACACATGGAATTAAAGGTGGACACATGTGTTTGTGGATCCCCTTTTCCCCCATATTTTTCAAATTTGGGAATCTCCATCCCTTGTGGGAAGGGAGTGCTTAAGATTTCTACTGACAATGGGCTATGTCGGAAGAAGGGTTGAAAGATAGGTTGGGCAGAGGCTTGGGAGAGACTCGTCAGTTGGATTTGCATCTTACCCATATTCTAAAGAAGGGTGTTCAAAATAGGGTCTTGGGATGACAAAGGTCTAGTGGGACCTCCTCTAGAACCACCACCGGAGCCACCTTCAGAACCACCAACCCGGCCACCTCCATAATCACTATCGGAGCCACCGCCACCAACAATGCCTTCATCAAAGCCACCTCTACTTCCGAAGCCACCACCACTACCAAATCCCCCACCAGTCAACCCACCAAAACCTCCACTGCTAGAGGTGAACGGAGGGGAGAAACTGAAACCTAAGGGTATTGTGTTCTCTTTGATAGCTTCAAATCTCTCGAAGGTAGAGGGGACGCTAATCGACGGGACTGTGTCAGCCATGTACATGGACGTGGGAGGCATCAACATTCATAATTGTCTCTGATGGTCTTCAAGAGCACCCCCTTGTATAAGGTTAGGGTTGTTTGGAAGGGCACACACTTCAGTCAAACTAGAGAGACTAGCTAGGAGTTCTATGCATGTTTGATCTTTTCCCACCATATACTTTATCTCGCTAATAACCTGAGTGGCTCTAGCCAACTTCAGGTCCTTTTCTAGGTGATTCTCCAAATTACCCAGTCCTTTGCTAATGGTAGATATGTATTCTGAAGGAATGTGAACGACCTCGTGCTCGTCTACTCATGATGGTGTAGGAGACACAGGAGGAGTCGGGACGTGGTTGGTCTCATTGAATAATCCTACCTCACCCCTCAACAACTGCTCTTGGGTAGATAGACCAATGAAAGATCCTATAAAAAGGCCTATAGAGAAACCAATAGTGACCTTCATCTTCTCCATCGAAAGGTGTCACACACTTCTCCTAACAACGTACCCAAAAGTCATGGACTGGGTTGTGATGCTCATAAACCTTCACAACACTCAAGCTTACAATGATCACAAGGTATAAGGGAAAATTCTCAACACCGAAAAATAAGCAGATGTTAGTTCATTTCGGGTTCACCAAAAATGTAAGAGAGGGGGACCAATCATGTTGAAAGGCTCTAGGTCACGGAAATTCGAGAGTGGAGGGCTGCCCTAACTTACCTCACTCTAAAATGTGTCTTAGGGTAAGGATCGAGAATGATGAGCACTATAACGTAATTTTACCACCCCACAGATCCTAATTTAGGTTTGGACTAGGTGAGCTGGTTTCTGGAGTCGGTAATGTGTCTCATACAAGTCTTTTCCCAAGGACAACAACGTGGTTCTGGGATGACAACGCGGTGCACTGGCGTCTCTCAGGCGTGTTGGCATCCATACGGTCAGAAAATAGTAAACATAATACACACTACTCAAAAACTAACTAACAACCTAGCTAGTTGGTTTTGACGAGAAAAAAAAGAATGAGAAAGTATGAGAAATAAAGACAAAGATGATAAAGAAAATAAATAAAGGCTAGGGTGATGAAGATGATCTCACAAAAGCGTCTATTCGCTAGCTAGCTCCACATGTACTTTCATTGACACATAATTAAGAAGGGGAAAATTGTTGGGGCTGTATAGGGGCTTGCCTCAGTCAGACCCCCATTTTGGTGTTTCCACCTCCATGGACAACCAGAAAGCAACGAAGTAGAAATATGTGATAAAGGAGACAAAAAAAACACTACAAATAGTATTGCGCTACTTCTATCAAATCACAATGGAGAGGAGTGAAACGTTGCCACCTCCACCCAAAAGCTCACTAGCCAACGGAGGAGAATATGGACTTGGTGAGGTCACCATAGCTGCAACTGTGATGAAGGTAGGTCTTGCAAGACTCCAAGCCCACGCTTCTCTGGTTGGCTTCACACTTGCAATGTGGAGTTGATGGAGTGTTGCTGCAATGGAGTGTTGAAATGCTGCTTGAGAGTGAAGTGAATGCTGGAAGTGCTAAGAGATGACTTGAGAATGTGTCTAGAGATCAAAATGAAGTGAGAATGGATGAATTTTAAGGAAGAATGAGGAAGAATAAGGCATTTTCGGGTTGGTTGGTCGAAGAGGGACATTACAATTGGGAGTGTAATGCCTCTACCAACTTCAAACGCAGGAATCCATCAAGGATGGTAGCACACCATATGTACGTCTGCACACCGTGTGTGCGTCCTCGACAAATATTCTCTCACCAACATAACAAATAAATTCCAAGTGGATGGAAGGTAGTTGGGTGATGTGGAATTTCACATTCGGATTTGATTTTCTAAGGTGAGGGTATGTGAAATGGGAATTTGTGTAATGGGTGCAAATTCACTCCTATACAATAACAAAGAAAATAAGTAATAAAATTCAAGGCTTGTGATAGTGTAACATTACAACATTACTATGGATGCATTATCCAAGTGACAAAATTGATGATGATTGTGATCTAATTTTTGTGAGGGTGAATAATGTTCTCATTGAGTGATATTAAACTATTTTAAAACTAACTTGATAAATGTCTATGTGGGATACTTCAGATATATATGATTTATGGATATGTTGATTGGCATGCCTCGAGTTGTGTGGGACCATGCTTGGTTACTATGTGGATATTTTGTGGTTTGAGACAGTTGGAAATAGGATGCCATTTAATTGCAAATCCTAAACATTAATTATTTCATGTATCTCCTAAGTTCTTGGAATGTGTTCAACAACACTAAGATTAGGATGAGATTAATATTTGATGAAATAAATCATGAAATTGACATTTGTAGTTATTCCTAAATAATAGGAGCATGTGGGTGCACACATGGTAAGGTGAGACTGACCTTGAGTTAAGTTAACTATTTAGAGTAAGAGATAACAATTCTGAATGCATGCAAAGATCCTAGGAATTAGGGTTTGATGTTTGCATGCATGAAGTTCAGTTCAAATGAGTTCAATTTAGTCAATTTAGTTTATTTTAGTTCAGAATCAGTTTAGTTTAGTTTAGTTTAGTTTAGTTTAGCTTAGTTCAGTTCAGTTCAGTTATGGTTCAATTATCTTCAGTTGCATGCATGTTGGTTATTTTGATGGTTGCATGTAGTTAACTTCAGTTAACTTGGAATGCATGGCTAATAACTTGAGTTGGATGACAGATAACAAGGACTACCTCCAGTTAACAGGGGATGACCATTCTTGCATGAATGGTGTTGAGTAAATGTTTTAGTTAACAAGAAATCACTTGGATCCAACTTGGGCGTCCAAGATGATTTCTTGGATTTACCTCTTTTGCATGTTGAGATATTTCTGAAGGCTCAGTTATGTATGATTACTTATGGGCGCCAACTTTGAGGAAGAGCTTTGGAATTATCACCGAAGTGAAGGATGAGTTATAGCTTCAGTTTGGGACGCCCAAATGGATGAAGCACATGTTTTATTTTTCTTCACAGGATAATCGTATTTGCATGAGATAGGCGTACCTTTTAGGGATAGGGCTTGAGCATTGTAATTGTAACTCATGTTGAGTTTATAAAGCTAAGAAAATCCTATTTATCTCAAGCAAGTTGAATAGAGTTATGAGAGTTTTTATTGGAGGTTGTGAAGAAGATTAGAAAAGACAGAAGAAGTATTCTCAAGCAAGAATTGGAGCTATTGTAATTCAGAGATTGAATAATAGAATAATTCTTGGTGGAGTTTTTTCCCAAAAGGGTTTCTCCACAGTACATCTTGTGTAATCTTTCTAATATCTTGTCTAGTTCTTCTATCAACTTTTGTCTACATTCTACAATAGTAAAATGGATTAATCAAGATAATCACCCACAAATAATATATGTAACAAAGAAAAAGCTTACTTAGATCAACAATATTAAAGTTTTACAAAGTATTAAGCTAAGAAAACACCTCATTTTTCAACATTTGGTATCAGAGCTGAGGTTGGGTAGAGTATTGGGACACCTTTCTCTTAAAAGATTGGAGGTTTTATGGCTTAGTGAGAGCTTTTAAATTATTTTTGTTATTTGCTAATTTTGGAATTAATTTTTATTACAATGAATTCAAGGTTAGAGATTGAAAGGTTCAATGGTTCTAACTATGAATTGTGGAAATTAAAAATGGAAGATCTTCTTGAAGAAAGAGATCAATGGTTAGCAATTAATAATGAGACAAAGACACCTACAACTATTTCATATTAAGATTGGTCTAAGTTAGATAAGAAGGCAAGAGGAACAATTAGGTTATGTCTTGTTGATGTTGTTCTCTTAAATGTTTATGATGAAACCACTGCATATAAATTATGGAAGAGAATAGGGGATATTTATCAAACTAAGAGTCTCACCAATAAGTTGTATTTGAAAAGGAAGTTGTATTCATTGAAAATGAAAGATGGTGAATCTGTTGCAGAACATTTAAATGCTTTCAATTTAATTCTCAGTCAGTTAGCATCTGTAGATGTAAAGCTAGAGGATGAGGATAAGTGCATTTTATTACTTTTTTCTTTACCAGATTCATGGGAAAATCTAATTGTTGCAATTAGTGGTAATGGTGCAGATCCAAAGATGGACAACATTATCCCTACTCTCCTATCAGAGGAGATGAGGAGGAAGTCTAAGGAGGAAATCCAAGATGCCTTGTTTGTAAAAGGTAGGCCTAAGAAAAAGGAGCCTAAGGGAAACAAGGAAGGGAAGGGTAAGTCAGAAGGACGAAGTAACATAACGTGTTGGAAATTTGGGAAATCGAGACATGTGAAGAAGGATTGTAAGAACAAGAAAGAGAGTTATGATTCTTCTATATAGGAGTCCTTGGATGATAGTAATGATGCATTGGTTATTTCAGCTAATATTGTTTGTGATAACTCTTTGCTTCATGTTTCAGAGTAATCTTTGTAGAGAGGATGGTATTCACGATACCATGTGTGACTCAGTATCACAGTTCACTGGGAGTTGTTGGCAGTGACTTGGATGCATCATTAGTAAGGTTATCTCCATGTGATTAGAGATATGGTTTCTTGGTTTAGAGTATATTTGTTATTGATGTCATGGTTTACTCTTGATATGTATTTAGAGTTTGGCATATTACATGGTTCTCTTGAGACTAGGATGTATAAGTATGTTATGATGCATGTGATCTCCTAAGAAGAGATGGTTAGATCATGGATGTCATGTTTATGTTCAAGGTTGGAGCTTTGACATTGATCTTGTGTAGTTCTCTTAAGTATTGGGTACATTAATAATTTGCTTGATTACTTCATGAAAGTGTTGTGTTGCATTTGGAATTTGGCATGGATTGGTTGGTTATAGGTCCTCATGGATACATGGAGAAATAGGTGAGGTTGGAGTTCTCTTATGGTAAGAGACATTTGTTGGAATGGTTATTTGTAAGAAAAAAATTTCAATAGAAAAGACTGAGGAGCCTACACCTTGGTTGAATGTCAGTTCAACACACTCGGTGGTTTAGCATGCCTCCAAAGAGGCGATTTGGATACAGAGACTTGGGAAAGGTATTGTTTTGGTTGATAATGGGAAGGTATTAATTGAGAAAGTTAACACTTTAATTAATGTTACAGATTATCTTATGAAACCATATAGATAAGTTCTCTTGGTTTTAATCATTTTCTTGGAAGCTTCATGATTATGCAAGTTGCATTTGAAGTTAGCATGGTTTGATTAGTTGGTGCAAGAAGGCCATTGGCTTTGAGTCTTGTACTTGTTTTATTATTTCTTGTTTTGAATAATTGCAATGTATAATGTCAAGTGGGAGAACGTTGGAAATAGGATGCCATTTAATTGCAAATCCTAAACATTAATTATTTCATGTATCTCCTAAGTTCTTGGAATGTGTTCAACAACACTAAGATTAGGATGAGATTAATATTTGATGAAATAAATCATGAAATTGAAATTTGTAGTTATTCCTAGATAATAAGAGCATGTGGGTGCACACATGGTAAAGTGACACTCACCTTGAGTTAAGTTAACTATTCGGAGTAAGAGATAACACTTTTGAATGCATGCAAAGATCCTAGGAGTTAGGGTTTGATGTTTGCATGCATGAAGTTCAGTTCAGATGAGTTCAGTTTAGTTCAGAATCAGTTTAGTTTAGTTTAGTTTAGTTTAGTTTAGTTTAGTTTAGTTATGGTTCAATTATCTTCAGTTTCATGCAAGTGCATGTTGCATGCATGTTGGTTATTTTGAGTTGCATGTATTTAGCTTCAATTAACTTGGAATGCATGGTTAATAACTTGAGTTGGATGACAGATAACAGGGACTACCTCCAGTTAACAGGGGATGACCATTTTTGCATGAATGGTGTTGAGTAAATGTTTCAGTTAACAAGAAATCACTTGGAGCCAACTTGGGCGCCCAAGATGCTTTCTTGGATTTACCTCTTTTGCATGTTGAGATATTTTTGAAGGCTCATTTAACTAGGATTACTTATGGGTGCCAACTTTGAGGAAGAACTTTGGAATTATCACCGAAGTGAAGGATGAGTTGTAGCTTCAGTTTGGGATGCCCAAATGGATGAAGCACATGTTTTAGCATTGTTCTTCATAGGATGACCCTATTTGCATGAGATAGGCATACCTTTTAGGGATAGGGCTTGAGCATTGCAATTGTAACTCTTTTTGAGTTTACAAACCTGAGAAAAGCCTATTTATCTCAAGCAAGTTGAATAGAGTTATGAGAGTTTTTATTGTAGGTTGTGAAGAAGATTGGAAAAGACAGAAGAAGCATTCTCAAGCAAGAATTGGAGCTATTGTAATTTAGAGATTGAATAATAGAATAATTCTTGGTGGAGTTTTTTCCCAAAAGGGTTTCTCCACGGTACATCTTGTGTAATCTTTCTAATGTCATGTCTAGTTCTTCTATCAACTTCTTTCTACATTCTACAATAGTAAAATGGATTAATCAAGATAATCACCCACAAAGAATATATGTAACAAAGAAAAATCTTACTTAGATCAGCAATATTAAAGTTTTACAGAGTATTAAGCTAAGAAAACACCTCATTTTTCAATAGAGACCACCTTGATATTATATTTCTTAAGTGGTTTTAGACCACTATGATTTTTCTAGCTATTATATATGTGGTTTGAGACCACCATTCCCTCCCACCCCTTGAGTGGCTTAGAGAAGTCACATAGTGGATGTAATGTATAGATTTTTGAAAGGTTGTGTATTATTTTTACTTTTTTTAATTGATTAATGGTTCTTTTTGCTTCTAATATTGACACCGGTACTATTATGCTCTTGAGATAAATATCTTGTATTCAATTTTGGAATGGTAATTTTGCCTCAAGGCCTTGTTTTAAATTTAAAATGGATTTGATTAAGAGTTGATATATTTCCTAATTATTATTTACTTTTTCTTGAGATTTCTATTGTAATTTGGGAATTTTGTTTTACCTTCCTTAGTTTTGAGGTCTTCCTTTTGATTTTGCACTACTGGCATATGTGGTGTAATGTGAAAGATGTAAACTACCATATCTAGGAGGGATCCCTTGCAGGTCGTATGGGGGTGCAGATGTGCTAGGGAATTTATATTATGAGGATGGGGCTAGAAATAGGACCAGTGTGGATGGTCATAATCTATTTCCCCCAATTATTATGTGTGATTCTTTGTATGCCTTCCTTCTTGGAGGCTAACCCCCTTACACAATAAAAGGGAAGGTACTAGGAAATATATGGAGGGGATCCTAAGAAGAGGGCCTCAAGACCATCTTTCCTAATATTATCATGATTCTATGGTTACTCATCGATGACATAATGAATTTTCAACTACATGGTATTTCAAATCATAAGGATGTGACATTTCAATGATATTGACACCATTCATCCTCATAAATCCCATTCTATGGACCTTATATTATTTTAGTGTGGTGTTGATGGCATGTGTGTTGTGGACCAATTTATATGATATGGAACACCTATGAATTTGTGATATAAATTATTATATAATAAAAGTATTTGAGTGTTTTCTTGAGATGTGAATTAATTTGAGAACTTGATAATCATGTTAATATAGAATGTTGTATAGGATTGTGTAATTAATGATGATTTAAGTGAATCTAACATATATTTGTGTAGCATAGTATTTAATAACCACAAAATTAAAATGTGAAGTAATGTGGATGTGCATTCAAGAATCCTAAACTTAATCGATTGAGTACAAGTAAATAACATGAATAAACTCAAAAAGTGCTCCAACTGGAAATAACTTCCTATCAAAGAATAGGGTAATAAAATGCTACTTATTGTTGACTACTATGGGTGGCTTTTGTTTATAGACTGTAACTAGTTACTTCCTATGCTACAACATATCCTAACTTGACTTAATTATTCAATGGCATTGAACAAAATGTAAAGTAAAGACTTCAATTCAAAAATCACAATGTAACATTCAATTATAATATAAAATAGAAACTATAATTCAAAAAATGTAATGCATACCTTAATTAATTAACTATGTGGAGTTTGCAGTGCCTCAAGTGGCCCTTACTTGAGTTGTTGTGTTCCATAATATCTTCTTCAATTAACTCAAGAAATCATGTAATTGTAAAATCTTCTTTTATTGGAATCCAATAGACATAGAACTAAGAACATAATGTGTCAAAAATGGTATTCAATCTAATTTTATGAAAAAATTAGCTTGTTGGTCTCTCAACAAAGCACCTTCCTAAATAGGTTCTATGAGAGTTCGCTTATTCCAAAAGTATAAACAAACTATTGGGGTAAGTGCACCAAGATGGTTCCCAAAAAAGGGGCTTAAGTGGCCACTTTTTTTCTGAAATCAGGAAACACTGACCTTGGACGTGAAATTGAGGATAGCTACACTCAAAATTTTTTGATGGAACAAAAACAAGGACCGCAGTGCTCCGAGTCTACTTTCTAAACTACTAATTTATTTTGAAAATGGTTGAGATTATAGACTAAAAGAGGGACATTAATACAAATTGCTGTTGTTTCTCATTTAAAAACATAACATAGCAACTCTTGTGACCCTCGAAAGCACCGTGGACTTTTTTAGGTATTTTTTAAAAATCGCTTCCAAATGGTTAGATACCAAGATGTAGTAAGGACTCCGTTATTTTCTCGATAATTTTAATGAATATTTGATTTTACACTTTCAAGTGGGCACTTCCTAAAAAGCGTATCTTTGGCTGTTCCCTCAAATTTTTGAAACTAAAAATATTTTTCTAAAATTTCATTTTTAAATTGTAGAATGGAGTCTAGTTTCTAAAAATATAATTTATTTCAAATTTCGGCGAACGGTTAATTTATAGCTTAAAAATACTCAAACACTCTGCTTTTTGAAGAAAACGGACATACAATCAAAAGAAATTATGGATGAAAAGTTTAACATTGTTAGAAAGTGAAAAAATTACATCGTTGGAAAGCTAATAAAGAACCTAACATTACCCATGTCTTCGATTTTCTTGATATTGAACTAGATGCAATCTTGATGGTGAGCACGAACCCGATTATGTGAAAATTTGTTGAATTTGGAAAAAAACACGTCTCTGGTCTTTGGAAATGCCCTCCAAGCCTTTGGATTGGTATTCCAAAGAAAATACCAAAGCTAAGGCTCGGGGATTTCCAATGCAAGATATAACGCGAGCGCGTTATAACGCGTGCGCGTTATGTCTTCCTTTTCACATTTTCCAAAGAGCATTACTACCAACAAAGGTGGGAAAGTGTCGGAGAGGGTAGGGAAGGTAGGAAAGGGTGGGGAAGGGTGAGAGAAGGCGGGAGAGTGTTGGAGAGGGTGGTAGAGGGTGGGAGAGAATTGGAGAGAGTGGGAGAGGGTAGGGAAGGTGGGAAAGG
>VDFB02047230.1:256712045-256748713 GCA_007258455.2 Sequoia sempervirens | reverse complement strand
ACATAATTGTTTACTAACTACATACCCAGCATTGAAAGATGTCTTTTGCCATAAATTAAGATTGACTAGTGTACCAGAGTTAAACCCGCTTTGTGACCCTACAATTTTAATAAAAATAATAAAACTAAATTAGTTAATCTTGCATTTGAAATTAAAATTTAATAAAACTAAATTCAATGAACATGTGATTTTGCCCATTTGTCAATACCATATGCATCATCTGCGGGAATAGGCCGCCCTCTCTCCATCCCCATGATATAGGTCGATTCGTGAAGTATATATATGGATCGTGTGTAACACCCTCTGTGAGGCAGTGGGGTCATAGAACTTGGTGACTCGGATACACATGGCCTCGAGGCCACCACACAGGCTACCGGTTCTTGTGCGTACAATGGGACTGGTGAGTGGATGACACTCAGAGTCAAGGATGAGTAAGCCTACAAAGGAATCTCTACATCAACCTCTCCTTTGCAGCTTCTGAGCATGTAATGTCGCGCAGGCTGACCTAAGCGAAATTAGATCTCCCTGTCGTGTAGGATGGGTTGTGCACGAGGGCCTATTCGTGCTGACCCACCTCTCCCCTGAAACTCCTTCATATCAAAATAATTGGGATTTGGTTCAATACAAACTCACAGTATAATTTCCTAAGAAAATATTGGGGGACTTCGGTTATTGCACGGTGGGTAATCAAATACCATATACCATCTGTCATAAAAATGGTTCCTAATCTCTGGTGGTGGCACCAATGGATAGGAAACCTCTTTGCATTGAGGGTGAGATTTTGATTTGTTCTAGGGTCAGTGAATAGAGAGCACAAATCACCTTTAGTAATCTTTAAATCTTTAACTTGTTTATATGATAATTTATCTGCATAATATGCCCTTGATGTTTGCCTCCTATTTTGCCATCCAAATATTTGTTGGGTAATTGCATCCACATTTTTTAACAAATCCTTCAATGAATCTGCTAGATGTATCCTTTCTATGGTTGAAGAATTTTGATCACTCAACCTACTAATAAGATCCTCAACTTCTTTTCTATTGTTTTCAATTTCACTCCTCAAATTTTCTTGAGTGCCAGGAGGGTATTGAGAGAATGGTGGGGGAGGTTGATTTTGTGGTTGAGGTTGATTTGGTTGAGGTTGATTTGGTTGAGGATTTTCCTCCTCTTGTTGACGATTTCCTACAAATTAAAAAAAAAAACATTCATTTCTAAACTAAAACAAACAAAATCAATTTAAAACTAACAAATACCAAACAATACTTACCTCTTGCATCTTTTCGTCGTCGTGGCGCCATATTTGTGAAGAAATCCAATTGCTCTTGATGTATTTTGACCTCTCCAAAAACGCGAGCGCGTATGATAGGGTTTTTGGCCATGGGCGGAGCTAAAACACAGCAAAAAGGAAATCAGAAATGATTTTGAGTTTGCTTTTTTTTTGCTTTTAAAAGCTCAAAACGCGTTCGCGTTATAACGCGAACGCGTTCTGAGCTTTTTTTTTCTTTTTTGGCCACAAAAGTGCGACCATCTTGGTGCACTTACCCATTGAACAATTATCAAATCTTCCAAGAAATTAGGAAGAGGACCAAGTCTTTCAAACTAAACTTAAAACAATAACATTTGGAAGCAAGACTTTAGAAGTCTAATAAAGACTACACCAATTAAGAGGATTGTTATAACTAGGAACATTCCAAACAGGGCAGTCATTATTTATAAACTACCATCCCCTATTAAAAAAAACTTCTTCTTGCTCCAGGTTTATTGAAAAGATGGAGTGACACATGGATATCTACGTTTACATCCTCAAACCATCATCTACATCCTATCCTAGAGATATGCATGTACTATAGCCAATTGACTCCTTTGGCTATGTTGAATTGTCATCCCTTTTCTGCAGGCTAGGAATCCTTTCGTTGTGGTTGACAGGTTCTTTGTTGTACCTGGGCTAGTCTTATTTCTTAAGGCATATTTCATAGTTAGCAACTATGATTAATCATAAAATTCTACTAAACTCCTAGACATTCAAATTTCACACACACATTCATTAATATAATATAATATATATATATATATATATCATCTTCAAATGCTTTGAAATGCTTAAAGTATGTAAAAAGGTTGTTAATTTATTTTGGAGTTTATCAAAAATAAGATAAAACATGAAACTACAGTAGGAAAATTGGACATTTTTTGGATCATGACAAGGTTCCTTTCCAATCAAGTCTTGACTCTGTGGGATAGATAAGTGGCCTATGTGATTTGATACAAGGGGGAATTTATTGGTAAGTTCAAGTTTGCACAAAGATATTCAATTAGATGATTCAAATATTCTCATAAACTAATGATTCAATCCTTTTAAACATAGATATGGGAATATTTTATCTCTTAGTTCAGCATAATTAACTAGATTTGAAATGTTCCAATGTCTAACTTAGATCCAGATCTATCCTAAATTGATTTGCAAAAAAAGATCAAAAGATAATAAGAGTTCGAAGGAATAAACTAAATAAATGAAAAAACATTGTCAAGATTCAACTCATTTATCAGATTTGAAAGGTTAAATGAGATAAAAAAATTCAACATTGCAATGATTATTATTTTACACAATCATACACAACATCGATGCAATCATCTAAGGAAAATATAGTATTAGATTTTTCAAGTTGCATACAATCAAATCACCATTTTTTAAGCACACATATGAGACAAAAATTTATAGAAAAAACCATTAAATACATATCTCACTAGGTTATATTCAATTTAGAAAAATAAAGTGAAGCACATCATTGCCAAGATCAGAACATTGTTGAAAACAAGAAGCACGATCGTTTGATTAATGTCAAAA
Organism: Sequoia sempervirens; assembly: GCA_007258455.2. NCBI lineage: Eukaryota > Viridiplantae > Streptophyta > Pinopsida > Cupressales > Cupressaceae > Sequoia > Sequoia sempervirens. The sequence goes on along the minus strand of VDFB02047230.1, from coordinate 256,745,868 downwards.
TTTGTAAAATTACAATGTTTAGTAGAAAATCCACATTTAAATTATACAAGTTCATTTCAAAACCCAATATATAACCCCTCAAAATATCCGCAATGTAGTAATAAATAGCAACCTTGAGCACCCAAAATTTTAGGATCTCAAAAAAAAATTTAACTAAAAACCCTAATTATGATGACTAGATCTAATTTCTAAAAGACTACCAATTACAACTAAAGTTGGATTTTTGACACCACCTTTACAATATATCAACTCACCTGAGTTGATTTATTACATATATTTGAAAAGAATAAATAAAATAAATAGAATAATAGCTAACTGCTTAAGTTGTCACATTAGGCTTGGGAAGTACTCTAAGAAGGAAGTAATTGCTTCATTTAGATCATTCCTATAGACACCTAAAAATGTCTAAACACATTCTTCTAAATTCATCATTTCCCATCATCATCACTAATCACCCATTTTATCATTATTAATTAAATAATATTTATTTATTTAATTAAATCTTGCATTATTCTTCTAATTCCATAATTAAATAATTTTTAATTATTTAAGTGAATCATGTATTCCTCTCATATCACACAATTAAATAAATTTTTAGTTATTTAATTAGATAATTTTATTCCTCCAAAATCAAATAAATTATTTTATTTAATTAGTTTGCAAATTCCTCTAAGAAAGATAAAACCATTATTTTATTTATTTTCTAGTTATATCAATTATATCTTTATTATTCTAATCTTAAATTTAGTGAACCCTAAATTTTGTGACAATTGTTAAATGTAGTGAGTTGACTGAAAATCAACATCACTTAACTCTCATACATTTCACTTCATCTATACATGTAGGCTCATGGATGTTCCTCATGATCTCTCAACAATTCTCGTCTATTGATCTCATCTCACATCGTGCATCGTTGTTACAATATCTTTGAAATATATAAAAAGTCCATCATTTAGCCATTTAATTCCTCCTCGAATTCTTAGCTAAACTATACTAATTTTCTATCACTTTTGGTAACAAGGTTATGATAAGTATTTGAGCAATCCACACACTATCCAAATAACATAATTTTATACTTTATAATGGAGTAAGACTAGGAATTTTCAGTGGAGGTAATGTAGATTAGTATAGTTTACGTTATATTATTTCATATTGATGTGCACATGCTTCATTGAGATTAGGTATTTTTGATATTTTAATTGGATTATTGATTATTGCTATCATTTTCATATTATTTGAATTCATTTGATCATTGATTTGTCACCTATTCACATTCTAGCATGCTCAGTGGGACCTACGCCCCTAAATTTAACAATTTGCATTGAGTTTCCATATTTTTTAAGGTCATTGGTGTAGAAAAATGCAATTGATCATGAAACGATGCTTCTAAAAGAAAATCGATCCATCTAATCATATAATGGCACATTCAATGGTATTTTTCAGCTCAAGAACAAAATAACACATATGAAAGGTAAAAACAACATAATTGATAGCTACATTGGTGTTTGTGATACTATTTTTGGTGCATTTGATACACATAGCGACACTTTTGATTTATTGATTTTGAGTTTCTAACCCTAACGTTTGCTTGAGATTTTCGGAACTAACGTATATCTATGCAGCTTGGCAATTGCTAGGAGAAGACTAGTAAAAATAGATTACTAATGAATTTGATGCAAGGGATTTTTTTTAATTGCTTTTATTTCTAGCATAGTTCACTCTTTGTTTGGGATCTAATTAATGAATTCTATGTCATGTTTGGTGAACTTCTAGTGTGTATACTCTCTCCTTTCATTTTGTTCGATCTTAGAGATGAAAAGTACTCTTAGTTTACACTTTTCAAGTACACCCAAGGAGTATTAGTAACTTGTATGCTCTTTTCTTGTGCTTCATGCAAGCTTAAGAATAAAAATTGCTATTATCTTATTTTTATTTTAGAGTAGGAGGCGTACTGGGGTATTTCATCACCCCAAGGATGACCTCAACCACATTTTCTAGTGAGGTATATAAAGGGGGGAGAACAAAAGTTGTACCTCCAAGTGTGGCCAACATCATTCAAGCTAAGCCACAAGACCCTTGGTCCATCGAGACTTGTTTGGTGAGGAGAAGAGGGGATACCCCCTCATCTCAGGCACTATCAGATGGGCTCGTTATTCTCAGAACCACTATGAAATTTGTTATTTGAGACCTAATACTAATGATCATTCATCTAGTTGTGGTGCAAGGTACAATATCATGCCTAAAATTACTGAACATGTACCATCCCGAGGAGAGATATAATTTATTTGGGGGTGTCAAAACCTTCAAGGGAAAGAGGAAGGTGAGCTCTTGTGCCACTAGAGACCTAATTGTTCCCTCTTGAGAGTGGAGCATGCATGCACAATCCTACATTATTTTATTGGTTGGGCCCACACTAGTGTGGCACACCCTTAATGAATAGCTAGGCTATACTTCTTGGCATATTTTTATTGTGAATACTAGTGAATACCACTCATACTACTACCTTTGAGTCATTTTTCATATTCTCTACTATTTTTTATCTCTTTCCAAAATAAACTTGTCAAAATTAGTCCAAAACAATTTTCAAAATCAATCAAAAACTTGCAAATATTACTTACAGTCACATAAAATTGCACTTTTGAGTCTAGAATAATGCTTTTGAACATTAAACCATGCATCTAAGACTTACAATTGTGATTCTAAAACCTTAACATTTTTCTTGTGCATCATCTTAGACATAATTATGCATTTAAGTACTACTAGTACATGGCGCTTTTGACTATCATGTTGTGCATCTGATAATATTTTGGTGCATTTGACTATTATGTGGCATGCTTTACCATACTGAGAGGCATCTGATATTATATTGGTGCATCTGATCTACATAATTATCCATCTTACTAAACTTTATCGCATTTGATCTAAGACTTAATTGACTTGCCTTAACAACTTGAAATAATTTTTGATACAGTTGTTGAATGCACAAGACAACTAAGAGGAGGTGAGGTGAATCAGTTGTACATTAAAACATCAAAAATTGTCATTAACATTCAGATCTACATTAGTATTTTAAACCCTTAACAACCATTAAACCCTTATCATGCATTAACAAATGTAAACATGAGAAACAATAATGCAAACACATCCAAACACATGAGAAAAACAAATTTATGTGGAAAACCCAAGAAGGAAAAAGCCACAATGAGAATTAGTTCACAATATAAAGTAATGGAAACACCAAATACAATAGGCTCACTTCCCAAAGAAATAAGGGCTCACTGTCAAAGGCTCACTACCAGATTACAAAAAAGAAGAAAGAAGAATGTTATAATGAGAAATCCATCTCAAAGCAACAGAAGAGTCCCACTGCAACATCACTAGTACATTTGCAACCTTTCTAAAGATTGTAGACACCTTCTGCTCATTGCATCCAGTAGTCTAACTCATTGAAGCTCACACTACATTTCACACTTTCACACTTTTCAACTCTACACTTCACATCATACACATCATACTTCACAACTCTCTCATCCCCCATCAACTCATCACTTATTTATACTGTCATCAACCTTGAAAACAATCTTCAAGGTTGTTTATGCATCTCAACTGTGAAAATTCAAATTAGGTTGACCCCAAAACATTCTTGTGGTGAAAAGGAACGAAGGTAGACCACATCACACCTTAACTCAAACCTAAACCCACATATACATGCCACTCCACATTTCCACAAACACCGAAGCAAATTTGTACAATTAGTGTAAACACCCAAGGTCGTCCGAACTAGTGTAAACACCATTAGACACTTAAGTAAACACTTCCTTTAATCCAAAGACAACTCACAGATAATGAATATCACTTGAACACAATCTAGAATATTCCATAAACACCCTAAAATCCAAAAAATTCCTTCACAACAACTTTCACTTGAGGAATATACTCATCTTTGACAACCTATTAGCTTTCCACACATTGTAACTCAGGAAACCAATTTGTGGAGCACCAAATCACAAACAACTCAGACTGAAGATAAATATGAGAAATATAACCACACCCTTAGATCAACAAGACCAAAAACCACACTATGGAGAAATGTAGAGAAAAACTATTTCTTCCAGACAACATGGCATACACAGTTCACACACCGGTGAACACAACTTTTGAGTTTCACAACAATCAAGAACAAGAAAATTTGGATATAACACCTTTGAACACCTATGATCAACATATCTAAATCATACAAGCATATCTTCAACACATAAGACATGCGGAGCAAAATTAGAACACTACTTTGTATGCCAAAGCACCACTCAACCACACTATTTTCTCTTTTATTCAAATTTTCTCAAAAGCATTTGGAAACAAAGCAACACAAACACATTCTCATCATCTCCAACACTTCCTCAATACCACCAAACCAACTACAATACAACATGCTTATCAAAGCAACACTAGAGGTTGACACCAATGACATTACAAATGACAACATAATGCAACTAATCAAAGCATCACTAAGGTTGACATAACTTTCCAACAATCTTCTCATAAACCTTTTGACATCAGTGACAACAACATAGATCTATTGAAATCAATGACAACACATACTGCACATACTTCATGTAGTGCCCCTCCATTCTCATTGTGGATGTGTAGGTAGTTTGGCTTTGGAACTTGTAGATGAAGGTAAAATAATAGGGATACTTAAAGGTATGTGCTAATGATGTTAAACAGTTGATGTTGTATATTATAAATTTATGGACTATTATGCGATTATATCGTGACTATTTTTATCTTGATTGTATGTAATTAATTTTTATATGAGTTGATCTGATTACTTAGTGATGTTCTTACTAAGGTGTTTGGGTGAAAGGGATAGTGTCACATCACTTACTTGTGAGTACCCTACGATGCTATAATTCCCTTTTACGATGTGTCTGTTTATATGGATATGTACATGCACGACTGTTTTGTGTGCTACAGGTTGCAGGTAGTAGGCGTTGACTCCACCTGAATTGGCAGGTCGGAGCATGTCTTAAACCTAATGGAACAGTTGATCAGAGATAGCACTTGGTCCCCTACCCTAGCCATCATCCTCGAAGAGGATGAGTATTTGGTCTGATACCTTATCAATGTTGTCAGTTTTGTTTGTGGTCAATTAGTGTTGCTTAAGATCTTGTTTTTTGACCCTAATTAGGATTCGAATAATTGATTAACATTTGGTTTATTTAATTTAAAATTGTTTGATAAATATTTTTGATTATTTGATGCATTAAATTAAATTATTAAGTATAAGGCACTTTGATAAATAAATATAAATATATTTATAAATAATTATAACTTATAATAAAATAAATTTGTAATGTAATAAATTAAAATAAATAAATAATAATATAATAAATAAATAAAAGATTATAAATTAATTATAATATGTAATAATTGGGGGTAAATGATTTTTACCCATGTGAGTGAAATTGGGCATCTATTGTAATTGCCAAGTTCAAATAAAATATTTTAATTGACTATTGATTTAATAAATTAAATTAAAATCAACTATTGTGTTTGTTGGGAACACGATTTAATAATTAAAATTTAACTTTATTTCGTTATATAATTAGTTGGTTTTCTGGTAAAACCGACATTCTCCTTCTTCGCTAAATGTTTTCGTTTTGAGGGAATCGTCCATTCCTTCACGAGGGCATAAAAAGGAACCGCCATAGATCGGTCGATAGATATGATAGATCTTTTACACAACGAAAATCTTTTTATCAGATTTGCTAGAAATTCAAGTATATATATTATAGTGAATGGATCTGCAGCAGTGCTCGCTCTGACACTTTCAACAGATCTTGAAGATGTCTTAAGCCTATCTTTTCAAGTACATTATCATTTGTGATACAAATTTAGAGATTGCTTATAGACTTTGCCTCGTCGTCAACTCGATCCAAATATGATATTCTGCTCACAAGGGTTTTTCAGGTTGAAGTTTCCATTAATGTAAGTTTATCGTTCTTCTCTTCTGTGCTCTGCTTTTCGTGCTTTATCAGAATATTGTATTACAATTTGTAATTAATTGTTATTTTTTTGGGATGAGGTTGTTCAAAGCGAGTTTTGGATTTCGGCTACTCTTTGAGTTGTAATTACTTTGTCAGTTCGATGTTAATTTTTGTTTTGAATTTGTTTTGTCTCACCTTTGAAAATGGTGGTGTTTTTGGGAAGGGTTTGTGGAATTTAGTTTTGCTATTGTTTTTCCGTCTAGTTCTGGTGCTGCAATGCAAACAAAAAACAGTGTTGCTCGAAATACTCAGCCTATATTCTTATATGATCCATAGGAACCTCAGGTTCAACGGGCACCTTAGTAATATGGTTTAGGGTGTCCCCAAGATAGCCAGTGTGGGCATGAAGGTTAACCATGCAGTACACCTAATGATCAACCATATATGTATTACAATAGGGGTTACTATTGTGTGAGGTATGCGCAACCCTCATCCGCTAAACCTGCAGAACTGCATGCGCCTAGATCACAAGCAAAGCTTACAATGTGAGGACGTGTTCCAGGGTGCTTCGTTAATTCAAAGATTTTGAGTGCTTCCTTGCAAAATCTATTTGTGCATATTCTGCGCTTGAGAAAAATTAACTTATGCAGAATTTTGTGTCTTTTGATACCGTGTCACAGTCGATGTTATTTGCAAATCTTCCAATTTAAGCTACTTCCTTTAGTATTGAGCTTGTTGATGAATGATTGTGTTGATCTTACCTTGTCACCATTTTCTTTCCATTTAAGCTCGAGGGAGTATAATGATAAATCATGTAGTGAAACATATAGTACTGTATGCATGTAAATACGCATTTTACCTCTAGTCATCTTCATCTGTTCATGTTGAAATGCCAGTATAGTAATGGGTAATAAGAATAAGAAATTTGAATTCTATTTTATATGTGTCTAGCTTTATATTCTATTTAGACGGTTTATCTTCCTCTCTTTTGGTGTGATTCCCTCTTTTCTTCACTGCCTCTTCATTTCTCCCCTGCAACCTTCCATCTTCACTTTGTGACTTGTGATTATTCAATTACTTTTAATCGTCCATCGACCAATCTCTTCCCTCAACGTGGCCAAGGATACTGGAAAAAGTTTAGGCGATGGATTTATTTGCATTACAGTTCTTTTCTACCGATTCGGTTATATGCTTTTATTGGTATGTTTTGTTGGAAACGTTTGATCATTGTATTCTTCTGTTGAAGGTCTATTTTTCTGATATTAAGTTGATTTGATGTTTAAAGTTTGTGTGTAATCTCTATGGAGATCATTTCTATCAGAGTGAGTAGTATTCCTGAATAATCGTACCTTATTCATTTAGTTATTTGGTTAGCTCAATTATAATGTATATAGATGTATATAGTGCATACTAATCCGTATTTCTATATACCAACTATTTAAAAGAGGTTGTATTGAAAGTCGGTCATCTCTAGAGAAAATGCAATACTATCTTACTAATATTTCCAAGTTAGTTCTCTTTTGACATCAATAGCGTAAATATTATTAGTAGGTTTGAAATAAGTTATTGTTTGCAGTAAATGAATTGGTTACATATAAGGAATTGTGAATTTAATTAAGAGGATTGGTCGATTTGTAGATTAGTTAAATGATTCGGATTAATGTTGTGTTTGAGAATTAGTGTAAAATTTGGAAGAGAATTAATGGGGGCAAAGCTAAATAGTCTTCAAATAATTAGGTCCAGGGAAAAATTAATTTTAAAAAGTTATTTAATTTAAAAGTTTCTAATTGATGATGAATGGTCTAGATTACTTTTTGTTAGTTAATTAGTACATGAATGTTAGTTATTTTCATAATTATTTAATAGTTGCTTAATAAAGCTGCTATGGGAACTAATTAATTAGAATATTGATATTATAGTAGTAGTATATCAAAGTTGCAAATTTAATATTTGGATTTCTTGTTAGCCGGTTCGATAGAAATGGTTGTTTTGTTAATGATATATTTATTTTTAATATATATTATATTATATTATATTATTGTCAATAGTAAAAGAATGATTTTCTGATATGTGAAAGGTTATGTGTTAAATGAAGAAATAAAAATATTATTTAAGAAAAAGATTTCTTTGATTGGATAGATATTGTGAGAATGAGTATTTTCTTGTTATAGAAAAATGAGTATTTAATTCGATACAGATAACTAGATTGAGTATTTATTTTAAGTGAATTGATTTACTTTATTTTAGCTAGTTGAAAGTTAGGGTTCAATGAATCTACATTTACATAGTTTCGTTTACTTAGAAGTTAAACGATAAAGTTAATTAGGTTAAGTTGTGTTGGAAATAATATCTCAATTAATTGTTATATCTTAACAATAGGAAATTGACTAGATTTATATTTGTCTCTCGTGATGTTAATTTTTAAAAGTTAGTTTTTGTGAGCATTATTATGATATGGATTATTTGATTGAGTGATATTTGTGTAATTATATTTTAAATTGTTAAATTATTATGTTACATTGCATGAGTTTGTGAATGTCTTCATTGATTGTGTTTTGACTATTTGATTAAGTGTTTATGTCATTGTCGATGATGGATGTCTTCTATGCAAAGTTTTCTTAAGTCTTTGGTGCCATTGGGAAGTGTGTTAATATGTTGGTTTCTAGAGGCCTACGAGGAGTATATTCATCTTTATGATTGTTTAATCTTGGAAGTGGTTTGGCTATACTATTGGTCATGTGCTTGGTGTGAACAAACCCCAAGGGTGTTTCCCTCTGGTTTATGTATGGATTCATGAGTTTTGTGATGGTATTCTTTTGAAACATATGCATATGTGTATTGAGTGCAATACAAACCCTAAGTGTTATACTACCCATTCATGGTGATTGAATTGTGACTATGGGTTGGGACATGGGTTCATGTTGTCCTGACCGGTATTCATATGAAAAGGATAAGTGTGCAAGATGGTTAATGCCTTGCTTGATGTGTAGGGTTTACTAGTTGCAAGTAGGGGGAGTGGCTCTCAATGGGGGTTGAAACCCAAAATGGTGTCTAGGACAACCCATTGGAGGGTTTCTTAATCCAGTGATAACATTAATAATGAATTAGGGGGATGAGTAGAATTCACATTATACAAGATAATGATATGCCTCACTCATGGCTCAAGTGCTCGTTTAGGCTTGAGATGAGATGGGAAGCCCTAGAATGGCAAGACCAACTGCCTTGTCCTCATGAAAGGTATGTTGGTTCCACATGAGTTTGTATGGGGGTAGAGATTGGGAGAGGTTGTTAGGACAACCCAAGATGGGAGCTGGGGCCTAGGAAGATCTGCCAGGACAACCCATATCAAGCTATGTGATGACACTCCTCCCTATTGCAGTCTAGCATTCCCTAGTTGTATTTCCTCATTTTGTTCTGTGAGTGCCTTTGGAAGTGAAGTAAGGGATGTAAGGGATGTGGTGTTGTTAGCAGTGTTGTGATGGAGTCCATGTATAACTCTTGATTGTGTTAGCCTATTGCTTTCATGACTGTTTGTATGATGTGGGACCTTGTGTTATCTCCTAGCACGAGGGGTGGACCTCAGGGTTCCACATGGCCAGGAGGTTGGTGTTTTTTCCTCCATTGGGTATTCTTTCCGCATGTTCATGTGTGTGAAGATTTTTCTTTGTGTTGTGGACTCTAGTTCCTGTTCTAGTTCGAGAAGGCAACCTATCATGTATTTGTATATTGGATTGTACATCCATTGTATCATTTACTATAATCTGTTGTAATCTTCCTACTTGTACCAAAGGAAGCAATGTTGTAATAATTGTAATGGTGTAACAATTATTGATGATCCTTCTTGTAATGAGTACTATAAAGTAATGCATCTTGCATATGTTAGTTAGAAAATGAACTTTAATGTTGGTTATCAATTATCATCATTTAATGTGGTGGTTTAAAACGAACCTTGCATGTTTAAACATTCTTGTAATCTTGATTTGTGAGTAGCACAGTCGAGGAACCTTAGAGGACCTAAAATTAGTTATCATGTGTTATGTTATGCATTCTATATTTATTTGTTTTTAAAAAATAAAAATTGTTCCATTAGTTTGACCTAGATTTTTGTTGACCTCTGGGGTTCTTTGGCGGGGGCATTACACTTCCAACAAAAGTGGCACATTTAATCCTAATTTGGAGTTTATGATTATTACATTGGTGCATTTGACCTATACTTTGGTGCATTTGATCTATACATTGGCGTATTTAATAAATATTATGATGTTTCTGATCAATATCAATCTTATTTTCCTTTTGAGCTTCCAAACCATTGATCAAAATTTTAGGTTATCACACAAGTAGAATTAGAATAGGCCTAAGGCATCCCAACTAAGTCCATAATCAAAATTTTGGGTCAAAATACATAAATTGTATCATTCATTACTACCCCAACTTGGTAGAGTCATAACTCCTAGCTCAGTGGTCAAAATTATGACTTCTTTACATCATTGGAAAGATCTCCAAGAGATTTGATTTTAGTCCTTTGAAAAACATTTTTTTACAACCATTTCAAGGGACCAATGATAGTCTTGATAAAAAATTATGCTTTAAAGGCCTCCAAAAACTTGATTTACTAAAACATAGAAAATATCAAAAAAATCAATTTTCAATTTTTTCATCTTTGCTTGTGCGAATGCTATCCAAGTGCTTCTAAATTGCTACTAGATCATTAATCATCCATTTTTTCATCTCACACATCATTCACCAAGGTCTTCATACTTGATCTCTACATAGAAATCTCACAAAATCTAATCAAAGTGAGTCAAACATTACTACAACCATGGGTTATACTCAACATGGGTTTGGCATACCTTCTCATGTGTCACCTCAAATTCTTACCAAAACCCATTGCAATCCCCATCATGGTTTATTACAACTTTGGAGAACACACATCCCATATGTTTCACAATGTTTCATATCCAACATACCCATAAGCACTTACATACAAATTCATCCACAATCTTTTGCATTCAACATTCCTACAAATAGATACATCCCAAATTATTCACAGTATCCCTCATCTAACATTTCACAACAATCAATCATACATCCTAAAAAATCAATCATCTATCCCCTCATCTAACAATTCACAACATCAATTAATACATTCCTTCAAATTACAACATATCACAACAAAAATAATATATCCCGTAGTATCACAATCATTCTTTAAGTACATATAACATCTCACAACAATAATAATATATCCCCTAATATCACAATCATTCAATTAATACATCCAACATGTCATAGCAACAATCATTTGTCCCTCAATATGACTATTGAATTTATTCAATACATCCAACATCTAACAATAGTAATCATCTATCTCCCAACATCACAATCATTCATTCAATACATCCAATATTCCACAACAAAAATCATCTATCCTCCAATATCACAATGATTCAAATTCAATACATCTAATATTCCACAACATCAATCATCGATCCCTTCACATTTCACCATTCAACCTAAAACAGACATGACCATCAACACACCCACTAATGACTTGGCATCATAAATCTAAAGATTAAATAAGAAGATAATTGACATGCAATTAGGACAAACGAATAAAATCTATACACTTGAGGATATATGTCCTTACCCATTTGATTGATCAATACTGATGATACCTTTACCTCACAACTTTGAAATTCCTAAACTTGAAAAGTATAAAAGAAGAGGAGATCCATGAGAGAATATATGGGAATTCTACATAGATTTCCTAAAGATTTCTTACAATGAAACATACTTAATGTGCCTCATTCCCCAAATTTTAGGAGGACAAGAAATCAAATGGTTCTCTCATTTACCACATGACATCAAGACCTTTCATGAACTAGCTAAAAATTTCATCAGTCATTTCTCCTATAACATTGAACATGAATGATCTATGGTTGAATTATGCAACACCAAACAAAAGAATGAAGAAACATTCACTGGATTCCTAAAATGATGGTAGAGCATGAAAAGAAAATTTCCATAGCCTCTACCTGAAAACAACTTGTGAGCATATTTGTTTAGAATCTAAACCAAGAGATGGGATCTCATTTACAAGTCCAATACATTAACACATTTGAAAAAATTATAGAGAAGGGATAAAAATTGAAAATTCTCTCATCGCAAAATGACTTGCTAAAATCTATAAGAAAAAAAGGACAATGGCTCTCAATCTAGTGACAAACCTCACCTATGGTATAAAAATATACAACCATCAGCAAATGCACAATAATCATTAAACATACAAAAAAACACTCAAGTTTCCATCATTCCTAGAGGATCACCTAGGTAGAACTCTACACCACAATGAAAATACACTCATCTAAGGGATCCTATTGAATCAACTTTACAAAAATATGTCTAGTTCAATCTCATCACATTACCTAAAATTAGACAATGCGAACCTCAATTCAAATCTTCATGGAACAAATATAATGGATATTGTGAATATCATAGGGCCAAAGAACATAAGATCCCTAATTTTATAAAACTAAAAAATATCATTCAAGATTTTATTGACCAAGGTGATGCCACTATTGAAGATCATCATGATAATCCATCCAAAAATAATCACATCAACAATATCCATAGCTCACATAATGAGAAATTAGGCATATATCAAGATACTTTTCCCAAGCATGATCAAAATCATCCATCTATGTCCAACAATGGCTCATCCCAAAATAATTGCATTAAAAAATCGCTAGCCATAACATGTCCACCTCATTTGACTCCATAATATGTCATCTTGAAGAAGCTTTCCCACGAGAATCCTCCATCTCTCCTTCCAATACTTCATCCTCATAACCTTTACAATATCAATCCACACCATCCCCATCAAATAAATCATCTAATAGTGACACCTTTCAAAATTTTCTCTAAGGGATATCCACGATAGATAATCATGAAATCCAAGCTAACACAAAATTTGATACAATTCCAATCTATGATAAAAAAATCCTAGACCAAATACTATCATTCCCTCCATCATCTATCATGCCTATTCCAAAGTTTCCTATTTAAAATCCATTACCACCATGCCAACATATTGAGGATATCCAAGAGTCCCTTATTCATATCCCATTATTAGAATCAAATCTATGTCAAGAACATAATCCAAAGCATAAAGAAGAAATCTTTGAAATGAATCAAGATCAAGTTACCCAAATCGTCCAATCTCATCCTATCATTGATCAAGATACCATCTCTCTATATTTCCATATTGATCTGATCATACCTTTACATTCCATCCAAGATCCCATCTCTCTATAATTCCATAATGATCCCATCATCATTTTCCATGCCATCCATGACCCCAATATTAAATTTGACTCCATATGTATATTTTGATAACCCCCACTTTTGCAAATGAGACACTTTCTTTCCTTGGACACATAGATGATCTCCACCGTGTTCATCCATAATAAGAGTCTTTCTCTCTAGACATATTTGAAAATGATGACATCATAGCCGATTTCATAGGAATCCATGATGATATTCCAACAAATGAATATGAAGATGGTTTTTATATTGACTTTGAGGTAACACCACATTTTAAGAAACAAGCTAAGTTATTTAGTTCTTAAACTCATGTTAAAGATATTGATCAACAAGCTACTATGGATCTGATCAACATCCCACAAAATGAAGAAGCAACAAGCATGTAGACAGAGAAAACACCAATATCCCATCAACTTGGATCACTCACTTTTATCAAAGAAATATTTCTTACTTATGAGAAGATAACTACCATTGATGATTCCATACAACACAAAGAAGAGTTAGCATCATGTTTCCAACACAACACATATCCTATTGTAAACAAATGTGTCAATGAATATAGTATCAATGAAAAGGATTAGGCCTACATGAACGAGGTATTTTGGAGTTAGTATATAGTTCTTTGACAATCCTAAATATCAAGTTTTTGGTTATTTATCAATCAAGAAATCTAATGATGTTAGTGGTACCTCCATGATACTAGGGTCAACTTAATCTAATGCAAACATCAAAAAAGGGGACATGAATAGTCCTTATAATAAATTTGTTAAAAATCCTCCCATTCATATCATACACTGTCGACCCCAAATCCTTCAATCCACTAATTGGGACCAACAAAAGAAAAATCCTTACAAAGAAAAAGATCAAAGTCAAATTTTTGAAGCTAATAAATCAAAAAGTCAAATTGGACACATAAAGTTGAAATGGATCCCAATTTTTTTTGGATCATATATAAAGAATCCAATCCAAATCCAAATCCAATAGTCAATAAAACTATGGAGCCACATAAATAAGGGACTTCCATAGTGTCCACTTATTTCAAAAAAGTCTTCAATACCAACACACAATGTGTATAAAACCGCTAGTCTCAAACACACACAAGATCTCACATCCACATTCCAACACCCATCATTCCAAGTTCAAAAAATAAAAAATCCCACATCCAAACTATCAATTAATTCATCCACATCTCACATCCTCCATCAAAATCCAACATCCTACCTAAAATCCAAAAATATCAAATCCCACATTCACCATGTCCTGGAAACAACACTTTATCATAAGGAATTTAATGACACTCTATCATTATGTGAATATTTAGATAAAGCCAACCCTAGTATCAACAAGGATCAAAATAACATCCATAGGCTATATACAAGTGCCCTTATCTTGGCAAAGAAACTACTCAAGGAAAAACATTATTGGCACATTATTACATCTATATCACCACCACCAGGTGGTCCCACATAGTTGATGATCCTAAAAAAAAATCAAAAAAAGATAAAAAGATAATAAAAAAGTAAAGATAAAAATCATCCTTTGGTAAAAATCACTTTGGTGGTGCCTTGGGAAAGTACCATGGTGAAAACCTATTTACAAGTGCTATGTGTAACAAAAATAAATAAAGAAAAATATTTTGTCCAATAGTGAAAACCTTTCTTATGACACTTTGGACAAGTACCAGGATGAAAACCCATTCAAGGGTTTCATGTGTAAAATCAATTATATATGTGTACCATTCTAGTTGGGAGCATCTTATGTCAGAAATCACGCTATTTTATCTTAACACCACTATCTATCCAATCTATTCTATTTCCATCCATCTTCCCTATCCACCTTGATCTTGACAAAGACTATAGGCATATACTTCAAAACATGCTGTTAGAAAAATATTGACATGATCATTTCCTTTGACCATATACTATCCCATGTCATACCATCACCTACATGTAGAAATATCCTTATAGTTAGCTTGGGTAAATCATGTTATCCTATTATGATATAGTCCTTGGAATTAAAATCCCTTATCCTAGATCTATTTGTTTAATGCCTATCCTCCACATTCTTCACATATCCATCCATCACACTAGTCCATTCATCCACTCATAGTGTTCCATACATTGCTAGACACTGATGGCATGTAATTACATATCACTTTGGAATAAATATTGATATATTCCTTCTACCTCACTTAGTGATCTAGACACTTTCCAAAAAATTTAAAAAAAATTCACATATTCCAAAAATCCAAAAAAAATCACATATTCCAAAAATCCAAAAAAAATTCAAATAAACTAAAAATAAATAAATAAAATTCAAGCATTTTACACCATTCCATGAATATTTATTTTCCATTAAACTCTCCTCCATCAATTGCAATCCAAAAAACCCCCATCAATCTCATCTCACCTACACTCAATGTGATATCAAACCATCTAACAAAATTTGTTCCTAGCCTTGCTACAAATCTTGATCCATTTATTTTTTTGCTCGGTAATAAGATTTTATTTTATTAAATCATAAAGTCAGATACACCATCTACTTGTTTTTCATGCATCCTTCCACTACCCAAAAAAACATCTACATATAACACCATTGTTTCAAAAGTTTTTCAAAAACCTACCAACACCCTGAACTTTTACTTTGAATTCAGGAAAAAAAACCTTTGCAATTCTTTCACGGCAAAAAAATTATACCTATCACAACCACCTAGCATTCAACCGCTACCCCATTACATCCCTCATAGGGCTAAACCCCCAGAATTTACAAACATGTACAATGGAGAATCAAAAAAATTTAATCACAAAAGACATAAAAAAATGTAACACTCATGTTGAGCTACCCGAGTCTGTACCGCTCCCTGACACACTCGTCACCTTCCTCTTTTGAGGACACAACTCTTTTCTTTCCATTCTAACTAGTTACTTCTGCTTGTTCCTAGATATTCACCACTTCGACCTCCATCAACTCCACAAATAGCTTCAAGGCCTCCCACCCGCACCTGGCATCCTCTCTCCATTGAGCTTTAAGGCTCCCTTCCGGCCATCACACAAAAGGAATACATCCCTCAAAATCGTTACCTTCTACAGTCACCAAGCCTTCACGCACATCCAACCCAACACCCAGAACAACCCATTCCAAAATTGATTCTATTCCCTCCAAGTAATCATTGTGTACAATCGCTTCCATCACCTTCCTCACTATTTTCACTGTTTCCCCTACATCCAACCCCCACACCATGATCAAAGAGTAAACATCCATGTTTGTGCGAAACCTATGCCTGAGAATTCCAAACCCCGTGCCAAAAATCAGTTGCACACATTGCACCAGCCTTTCATCACTGAATAAAAACATCCCTTTCAGTCTCCTCTCCGAGACTTCACCATGAAATGGACAAAGTTGTCGCTTTGTCAAGAGTGAAATTTTCCTCCATTATAATTTTGTGACTCCAGGACCAACACCCAAAACAAGACCATTTCAATAAATCCACTCCACCAAAAAACTTAGAAGAAGCATTGAGAGCTAAGGACTTAGAAAGTTTAAACCACATTAAATCTGCACACTCTACCCTTAATACCGAACGTACAATCCCAACCCCCACCCAACTCTTCAACATTCCTTCAGTCGCTTCGAACTACGATCCACATTACTTCTTACTCATTAATTGCTAAGTACTCCCCTCCTCTCATTAAACTGCCTCTTTAAGATCCAATTGCCTTAAATCTTCAATTCTTAACTCACCAACTTCGTCGAAAGTTAAAGCCCACTTTGATAAAATGTCTACTTCTACATTCCCAGAATACCTTACATGGCTAATGACGAAATCCTCAAAATTTGCTAACTCCTTAATTTTAACAATTAAATTTTGTAGATGCCATGCAACAATGCTTCCTTTCATCACTTCCTGGACAATGATTAGAGAATCACCCTCTAGATGTATCTTTGAAGCTCCCAATTTTTTACCAAGCTTGATTGCCATTAGTGTTGTTGATGCTTCAACTACATTGTTCATCCCTACCTCCGGCTTCTTTGCCCCAAATTCCAAAACATTCCCTTTCCAGTCACGTACAATAAAACCTACCCTGATGGACCAGGGTTCCCTTTGGAGGCACCATCAAAATTGAATTTCCACCACCCCTCCACCAGCTTTTCCCAAGCTACCTCCGTTGGTCCTTTTGAAACTGGATTAACCCAGCTAAGCCCCTTAACGGGAAAATCTTGATCCATTTTATCCAAGAAATCATTATCGATATGTATCCTTCCCAATCATCGTGTTATTATTAACATTAACAACATAATCCTTGTGTTTTTTTAACATCAACAACATTATCACTATCATTAATCAATTAATCAAATCAATCAACTTTATCTTGGCTAGCAACAAAATCTAAAGAGGTCTTTGATATCCTTATACATTCATATACCTTCATTCCAAAAACATACACAACACCATCCATCCCATCCACAATAAATCATCATCACCCTAGGATTAACACTCAAGCAAAAGAAAACTATGCATCACAAACAAATGTTGATCTTTCATGATAAATCACAAGTTAAAATAATTGTTGAAACAATCCACTACCTATATACCAATGGGTGATCCCACAATACTCGTTTACACTTTTTGGCCAAACTCGACGTTGAATTGTTTTTTTTAACTAAATCTTCAATTTCGGGCACCTATAACTGCTAAACCATGAGGAATTTGAAGGTGATGCAAACTAGTGATTTGTGGCATTTCGTCTGTAGATTCTAAATATATATTTTTTAGAAAAATTGGAATCAAATTGCATTTCTTTTTCCATCTCCTTCGAAAACTAGTTTTTAACAATAAATGTACCATTTTTAAAGAGTGGCATTCACCGTAAACAACATAACTTTTTTTTCTATGAAGGATAAAATTCTAAAAATTTTGAATTTAGCTTTGTAACTACGATATCTAGCACGTTCATTTTTTTTTATAGTGTTTTATTGAATATTTTTTCTTAATTAAGTTTTGAAGTCAAACCAATTACAATTTAGACATAGGGTAGACCATTTACATAACTTTTTTGTATGTATCATAATTCAATTTTTTTTGCTAGATCAAGGACATCAATACCTAGCACAAACATATTTTTTAGAACTTTTTTTGATAATCTTCTATTTTTCCACGTGTAGAATAGAGATCTTGATTTTTGATGAAAAACCTGTTTAATTAAGCTAAAAAAATACATAATAAAACCAAAATATATTAAAATTATATTTGATGGATAGCTCGTTTCGAGGACTACCATCGTCTAGTTGGGTCTGTGAAATTTCCTCCATTTTCATCCTCAACCTAAGCCTGGAAACACAAAATTCTGTAGTAAAATGAGAAAGGAGGGGGAGAAGGGAAAAAAAGGGGGGTTCGCTTGAAGGGGGGTTCACTCAAACCTCCCTTTTTTTGCAGTTCTCCTTTATGATCATTAAATTTTTTTACTAAAATGGGTTTGAGCAAACCTGGCATTAAAAAGGGGTTCACTCGAACTAGGGGGTTCGCTCGAACCCCTAAAAACCTAAATTTTTGTTTTTGGGAGCGTTTTTGCAATTTTCCTTCATGAAGGGAATTGTAAACTATTATTGTGGGATCACCCCAATTGCATAAAACATTTAATTCAACATCCCAATCGTTTCCTTAATGGATATATGTCTTTCTTATAATAGGAACATCTAGGATAACAATTACAATCTCTTTGGCAAGAGATATGATGGCTTTGATATGTTTTGTCAATTGGTCTTTTCTTTTGATTTATGTTTTGTCTCTTTCCATCGCTTGTTGGAAGCCTCCTTGATCTTAAATATCTTGGTGTGTCTATAGGAGTACAAAATTGGGCATAATCATTTCTTTTATTTATTGTGTTTGTGGGGTATTCTTGTAGTACTACCATGGTGAATACTTTCCTTGTGTGTCAAGGTAGCCTTAGGCATAACAAATGACCTTTGCATATTAGGTTCTTCATACCTTTTATTTATTGGCCTATCTTGCTTTGAGTTTTATTCTCTCACACATCCAAACAAGGTTTTCATATGTTTGATATGAATAAGGATACTCCTCTTTGTTTACAAAGTCAAATTACATGCAATAGATACAACGTCACCCTGGTTCTTCATACCTTGGTGTATAGTATCTATTTTCTATATCAAAATAAGGATTACTCTTTACATTTTTATCATAACCAAAAGAAAAAGAAAAATAAAATTTCCATTGCATTATCACTTGTACATCCCATATCCCTCATCCACCCCCTTACCTATTCATAGCTTTCACTATTCGATATTTGATCAACAAAATTCATTCATTCTTCATTATCCTATATTCTATCTCATTTCTTCTTCCAACTAACTAATTTTCATTCCAAACCCTAATATCCTCTCACATACCCTCCCACACTCTATTTTCATCATACCCTATCTTCTACGACCTATTATTTACCCAACTTGACCCCATTTTTGTCATCTTCACTAAACCTATATCGTTTATCTTTTGTGAGCTTGACTCAATTAAATTTTTTTTGGCCAATCTCTCAAGGGGAAACCTACCATCCAACCATCATCATTTTGTCTATTGGGGCATAGTGGGGCATCATCATCACCTTTTTTTTTTTTTCATATCACCAACATATCTTTGAAACAAGGCAACATAGCACAATGTCTCAAAGAGGGGAAAAATGTAGACACCTAAAAATTTCTAAACACATTTTTCTAAATTTATCATTTCCCATCATCATCACTAATCAACCCTTTATCACTATTTATTAAATATTTTTTAATTATTTGATTAATCTAACACTTTCCCTCCATTAATTAAATAATTTTGAATTATTTAATTATTTCACCATTTTCACTCATCAACTTTAATTAAATAATTTTTAATTATTTAATTAATTAATCATTTCCCTCCAACCATTTTAATTAAATATTTTTAATTGTTTAATTGTTTTCTAAGTTTTTCTCATCCATATTAATTAATTATTTTTTAATTATTTAATTATTTCTTCAATTTCCCTTATCCACATTAATTAAATGATTTTTAATTATTTGAATAAATCCTACATTATTCTTCCAATCCCATAATTAAATCATCCATTCCTCTCATCTCTCATAATTATTTATTTAGTTTGCACATTCCTCTAAAAATAGATAACATCATTATTTTATTTATTTTCTAATTATATCAATTCTATCTTTATTCTTCTAATCATAAAATTAGTGACCATTGCTAAATTTAGTGAGTTGACTGAAAATCAACCTCACTTAAAACTCTCATACACTTCACTTCATCTATCCATGTAGGAACATGCATGTTCGTCATGTTCTCTCAACAATTATCATCCATCAATATCATCTCACATCTTGCACCATTGCTCTGATACCTCTAGAAGCTATGAAACAACCATCATTTAGCCATTTAACTCATCCTCAAATTTGTCGACCACCATTTGCACCATTGGTACATCCATAGTAGAGGGAGATCAAAAAACACCTCCTACCATTTAATGAAGTACACATACCAAAACAAGATCTACACAATTAAAGTTTACCTCCAATTAGAAAATTGTTTGCAAACTAAAATAGGAATGAAAAGTCCTTGGAGAACAATGATACCAAATTCAAAAGTTGAACCTATGCAAGAGGAAGAAAAAGAGAAGTGTTTGTTGTCAATCATGAAGTTATTGGGTGATGATTGGGGTTCAATGGATTTTACACCTACATTCATGGGAGAATATAAAATCACAATAAAAGAATCAAAAAAGGAAAAAGAAACAATGGTAGTGTCAACACAACATGAAGAAAAATCATCACAAGCATCCAAGTTGACAAATTTTAACAAGGAAGAAGACACAAATTACACAACCAATTATGATGATCTTGATCATGAGAAACCACCATCCTCGAAAGCAATGGAAGCTCTCTATAGAAGAGGATATCAACTCTCGAAACAACTTGACTATAATGGAAAAGGATGTGGCATGAAAAAACAAGGAATTTGTGTCCCTATAGAGCCTAATATACAAGAAACAACAAGAGATCTTGGATATTGTCCTTCTAAGACAACAAAAGCATCGAAAAATCCTTCACTCGATATCAACACTATCACATAATATTCTCCTAAGACAAATCTCACATTGGTGCATCCTGACTTAATACATACGACAAGTGATGATACACCAATGGATTACTTTCAAAATGATGATGCTTTAGCAAAAAATTGGGAGTCTATAATAATTTTCCAACTCATTGCCACAAAGATTCACTTGTACCTTAAGCAATAAGGGATACTTCGGTGAAGAAACCAAAACAAGTGATATTGAACAAGATGACGATGAATAACCTAAAATTCTAAATCAAAGTACATTACTTGTATATATCTACCCTCGAAGTTGATTCTTCATAGAATTTTGACATATTTTAAAGATGATTTTGAATAGCTAACGAATTGGTTTTGCAAGATGTTGTTCCTAACATTGTGGTTTTGCAAATGACTACATTAAGGGCTTCATTCTCCCTGTTCATGAATGGAATACAATATCCATATGAATGTCCTTTTATAAAGCACAATTTACTTTCAATGCTTTAGCTTGCATATGCACGTAGTGTCATATGATTGCTAAAGTGGGGGCTAAATGTAGTGTAGAAAATTATACTCCCTTTTAGGTGATAGTACAATTTCACACTTAATTTAAACCTATTATACTCCCTTTATGCAATTTTACCCTTCCTAAATAGGCCCCTAATTCCCTTTATTATGCATCCCAAAATCTATTTTTATCATTTTTCGACATTAAACATGCATTGAACAAATGCATTTAATTAATTAATGACTCCAAAGCAAATTGGTCCTAGACTTATAGGCCAGGACCCATTTTCCCATTGCTAAATGGTTCCCCTTTAAGTCCCAAAACTAAAATTTAAATTTGTTTTTGGTGATATTATAAAGTCTCAAATTCAAGTTTCAAGTGTTGGCTATTGAGATCTAATATTCAATAAATTAGAGAAGTAGCCTATCAAGCCTAGTCTTTTCATCATTTTCAAACTAGAGATGAAGATTGAGGA
The DNA here is from genome assembly GCA_007258455.2 of Sequoia sempervirens. Taxonomy (NCBI): domain Eukaryota; kingdom Viridiplantae; phylum Streptophyta; class Pinopsida; order Cupressales; family Cupressaceae; genus Sequoia; species Sequoia sempervirens. The sequence goes on along the minus strand of VDFB02047230.1, from coordinate 256,723,477 downwards.
GAAATTAGGAGATCGAGAAAGATATTCTAAAGTATTCAAGAAAGCACAGTTGAAGTCTTGGAGTAGCATTTTGTTTGTATTTGAAAGTCTTAAAGCTTATTTTGTCAAAGATTTGATCAAGCATTGTTCATGATTGAAGGTTGATGCCAATGGTGGATCATGATGGATTCTAGATTTGGTAGATGCATTTGGCCATTTCCCTTAACCTAATGACTTATTTCCTAGTGTTCCCATCTTCAAGCTTCATTCTACTAGCAACCTACAACAAGGTATTATCATACTTCAAATTTATTAGGGTGTTTTGACTTCTCCCTAATTGGATCTTTATCATTTATCATTGTCATATAGGAGTCATGCTCTAACACACTTGAGTAGGGTTTCTTTGCATATTAGCTCATAACAACCTTAGATACACTTAATGTTGGGGCTTGCACACACTATCATTTATCATATCTCTATCTTTTATCAAGGCTTAATTACCAAACTTGGGGTTTGACTGAGGCAAACCCCCATACAAACAAACCAACATTTTCTTTTGTAGATTTGCTCTAGATCTAGATCTAGAAGTGAAGATTTGTAGATACAAGAGCAGAGTGCAGATAGAGGCCTACAAGTTTAGTTTTTGAAGTTTCAAAAAGGGACACAAAGACTCATTCACCCTTGGGTGAATGAGTCCTACTACAAAGCTCAAAGCCTAATTTTTATGTTAGGTGCACACCATTCCACCCTTCTTAGATCTTCCCATAAACTATCTTTTTCGTTTATGTTATCACATAATTATGCATTTCAAGTGTTAGGTCACATAATTCACTTTGTTAATGCACTTTGAATCATCTCCCATATTGAAAATCAATCATTTTTGTCATAAGAAAATATCATATCCCAAAATAGGGTTAGCTCACCTCAAGGTTGAAATTCAACTCTATCCCTTTGAGATCTCTTTTTCTAATGAAATTAGGTAAATTTTAAGTGTGTTTAAACCTTTAGATCACACACCTTTTAAGCATTCCATATTGATCACTCACCTCTTTTCCTATATTTCAACCCTAAAGGGTCTTGGTGAAAAAATAGAAGAATCAATAGAAGTAAAAAAAGGTTTTAAGATCTCTTCTCTTAAGATTTGATGTTAAAATTTATGTTATGAGGACTGAAAAGGACAATACACCTAAAAAGGAAGCAACCTTCAAATCCAAAAAATGTCAAAAAAGAAAGAACATATTTCAAGTGAGAGTTCCGAGGAAGAAACATACAAGGAGGAATCTTATTTTCTATGGAAGTTAAAAAAAAAAAAAAGAAAAATCCATTTAAATGTTTTAATTGTGGAAAAGTAGGATGTCTTGTTAAGAAATGCCCATATTTGAAAGGAAGTGATATTGATGAAGAAGAAAATATTTATACAAAGAAACGAAACAAAAATTGTCACAAGCATAATAAAATCAATGATAAGAAGAAATGATAGGTCATTCGATGAAAGTGATTGGGATGGCCATAGAGAAGAGATATTTTTTTATGGCATTTGAAAATGATAAAGCAAATTAGCACTCAAATGAGGAAGAGAAGACTAAATATGATAATGAGGACGATGATGAAGATAAATTTGAGGAACAACTCTATCATGTCTGATGGGCTCAAACATTGGATAGTTTTCCTTTTACTCTTTTATAAATTTATCATCTCTTCTGCTAAGTTTCAAGATATTCCCTAGACCTTTTTATACCTTTTATATACTTTAAAGTAGACTTAAGTATGTGGAAATAGAAATATGTTATGTTGATATATGTATGTGTGAATGCATGAATTTCTATTAAATTTAATATGATTTTATGTTTAATTTATGATTGTTAATAATGTGGATGCCTTAGGAATGAGAATAAAACTTGCAACGAGAAGGTATTTTAACTTGTTGCAATAGGTTTCTTAGCCTGCAACATAAGGACTGTAAATTGGTGTAGAGAAGAATTCAAAACAGCCAAGCCAAAACACTTTCAGAAGGAATGAAGGTGATCATCTATTGATCAGTTGTGAGTCATCGAATAACAATTTTTCTCAACAAATAATACAACCAAGAGGAGGAGAATTTTATTTGTAGCAGGACTAATTTATGGCGAGATTATTCTAAGGAACACGTTTCTATAGAGAAATGATTAAACTGTTAGGCATAGAATCCTAGTTTGGTTTCTTTACTCCTACTTTAAATATATTTTTTTGTTTCAGAGTAAGTCATCTTCCTATATTTGAGGGAGAGTTGATAGATGTTTCATAAGTTTTTTCTCAACCCATAAATAATAAAACCCCTCATAGACCCTATATGGAAGGATCTTTTATCGAGGAGGAAATCTAGTTGATAGTTGCTAGTTCATTGTTTTTTTTTTTACCATTATTACTCAGCAGCTACAACAATATAATGTGTTATTGAATAGAATATCTTCAAAAGATTCTTGTTGGTTTTTATGTAAGAGTTTAGTGTTAAAATGAAATAAAGGAAATTAGTTTGATATCATGATTTTTTGAATAAGTAAGTGAGTGTTTGACAACTTATGTGGAAGCAACAACTCAAGCAAGGGCCACTTGAGGTGCTGCTAATCCATTTCAGTTTTTGTTGTTAGATTAGATAATGCATTGTTAAATTCAATTGATAGTATTCAGCTATATGTTTTTAAATACACATGTTGTAATTTATGAATTGAATTCTATAGCTTAATGTTTGATTTCATACTCTGGAGGAATTAGTTAGGATTAGGTCACTGCAAATTTAATGGTTGACAATTGCATTCTTAAGCATTAGATACCCATAGCATAAGGTAACAATTTATATTCATTTCCCATTTTCATTTTCTAGCTTTAACTATCTTTTGTACATGTGTGTGTTCCTATACTGCATTGATTTAGGATGTGTATAGAATACATGAATGCATATATTTTTCCAGCACTATCTAAAGTTTATGACTCCCTGGTTGATAATTAAATGCATCCCTCTTGTGAAAGATGAATTGTTTAGTTAGAGATTCTTGGGTCCTCTGAGATGTGTGTCTACCTAGTAGCGCCAAGTTAATTAGACATTAGAGAGGCCCAACATTTTTTATGCATTGTCAAGGATCGTGTTAAGTTCATGAATCTCCTGTGTATTTTCAATTCCTTTAAATCTTTCATAGTTTAGGAATTTTGTTTCAAGATTAGGGTAAGTAGGTATTTTAGCATCAACAATAATACCAATCACTAAGAATGTGTAGGAACCACTAATCTAAAAAAAGTCAACCATTACATGCGGAGGCAGTGAGACACTCTAGGAAGATTTATCCTGTTGGCACATGAAGCATTAAAGGATACTGGTGAAAAAAGTGAGAAGAATGAGGGAATCCCCAAAGAAGAATTATCCCTTACACTAGTACCTACACCAAACGTAGAGGAGACCTTCCTAATGCATTTAGGAATCAACACTCCCTATTTTCTATGGACTAGTCACAAAGGATACTAACACCTTTCTTTTTGAGTTTGATGTGCTATTTGAAAGCTATGACTATACCATAGATGCTCACTAACTCAAATTATTTTCAATTACACTGAAAGATGTTTCTCTATGATGGTTCATGGGGTTGGGAACAGATGTTGTTACAAACTAGAATACAATAAAGACAAAATTCCTAGAGATATGCCAACATTATTGTAGAGGCTTGGATAGAAAGAGAGATGAAATCTTTAGGATGTCACAAAAAGAAGATGATCCATTGGAAGACTATTTTGAGAGGTTTTAGTTCTTCCTCAAGAATCTCGTAAAAATAGACTTCTGATGAATCCCTAAACTAGTATTTTTAAGGAGAGTTCATGAAGATTGTATGGATTCTCTCAATCTCATTGGAGTAGGGGACATCTCACAATTACCCTTTGATGATATTTGTAAAGTGTGTAGAAATTACTCTAGGTCTTTCATCAAGAAGACTAGGGGAGACATGACCTCTTCCCTCAATAAATCATCCACTGAAGTCTCAAGGGTAGAGATTAGCAATATTCTATAAAATATGAAGGGGGAAATCATTATCCATTTATCTACTCAATTGGACACCGACATCCATATCAAGAAGAAGCAATAAGAAGCAAAAGCAACCCTCACAAAATGTTTCCCACACTTCCACCAAAAGAAGATTAATTGGAAGTGCAAAAATCTAGCTAGTATTTCTGAATATAAGCAAGGGAAGCCAAAATTTCATGCCCTAGAATATGAAGAAGGTCAAGCATTTTATACCACTCAATGCAAACCATGGAATCCAAGACAAGGTATGCCCCAAGATCCCTTGACCTATAATATGTCATTTCCAAGTAATAATGCACACTTACCAAATTGGAACCCTCAATCTTGGACCAATGTGCAAAACTCACAATGGCCAATACCTCAAGCTTCCAATTGGAATCAACACTAATAAGACATTTGGACACCACAGAATTACCAAGAACCCAATTATAATTCCCAGTGGCCACCCCAACTAAACCAATGGAAACCTCAATGGCAAAGAGGTCAATAGTGGAAAAATCAAATCTCAAATTATCAACAATCACAACATCTAGCTATAAATCCAAATCCAGCCATGGCTACACTAACACCACCAAGAGCACCTCAACTGCTAGCACAACCTACACCCAACCCCAATAATAAGCTTGTCTAATAGGAATATTCTAATGAAACCATCCAATACCCTACTTATGGGGTTGAGGTGAGTGATGTCCACCTCAGATTAGGGAAAATGCTAGTTAGGCCTTCATCTCCTCACATCACATATTTGACTAATGAGGAAATCCCAGTAGAAACTTTGGAAAAACAAACTAGGGAGCCTAAATTGAATCAAGATAAACCAAGAAACATAAGTCCAGAACCTCCATTCCCTGAGAGACTAGCAATATAAAAACATAATTCGCAAGCTAAATCTAATCTACTAGGACAACTCAAAGATGTTTGCACTAAGATACCCCTCATACAAAAAATCAAGGAAGTTCCAATTTATACCAAAATAGTGAGAGTTATGCCTCAAAAACCCAAGTAGGAAATGTAAGGACCCTTAGATTGTGCATGTTTTAGGACAACTTGTAGTTATTATGTTAGGAAACGTAGTTGTCCCTAAGAAATAAACCGTGGGATCCTTTTTGTGGATGTCAAAATCAATGGAAATCTCATCAAGAGTACCTTAATTAACCTAGGAGTAGCCATTAATGTAATGACAAAGGAAACCATGAAACTATTACAACTAATGGAGCTCAAACCTACACCTATTGTGTTATAGTTGGTAGATAGATCTATGGTAAAACTTGAGGAAATCATAAAAGACTTGGTTATAACATTAGACTCATGGGAATACCTTGCAGACTTTATGGTGTTACAACCTAAAGAAAATCTTGCAAGATACCCTCTCATCTTAGGGAGACCTTGGTTGGATACTGCAAATTCCTTTATAGGTTGCAGGTCTACTAACATGATCATTTCCAATGGGAATGTAACCAAGACACTAGTCCTTTATCCACCTACCCAACCACATGCAGACTTAGAGAAAACTATATGGCCTACCCAGGATGAGGATGATCAATACTCATTACAAACACTAATGACTATTGAACGTATTCCTATGTTAGAAATCCAAGATGAAGATAAACTGTTTTGCAAACATCATCTAGAACAATTGTGGTAGGGACCTACAACAATATGAATGTCTAACATGCTTGCAAGACCCTCTACAAAACATAATCCATTCCAATACATTCGAGTTCATCTCTCAATTTTTTCATACCTTATTTTCACATAACTGCATTCCCAATATATCTCTTGACATTGCATTTGTTAAAACATCAACCTTGACTTTAGAGATTACACCAGGAAAGACATTAAATGTAACAGTCAATTGACTACTGCAAAACAATCATCACTATTGAGCATGCTACAAGCACACACAATTGCATTTGCATGGGATTACCATTATTTGAAAGGGATAGACCCAAACCTATACATGCACCAAATTTAAATCAATAATGGATACAAATCAGTTAGGCCACCTCAAAGAAGAATGAACCCAGTTGTCTATGACATAGTTAAGGAAGAATTCCAAAAGTTATTGAATGCAAGGTTTGTTTATCCAACCTCTAATAGTCAATGGGTATATCCATTAGTAATTTTACCTAAGAAGTGAGGGAAATGGAGAGTGTGTGTTGACTACCATGAGTTAAATTCAACAACTAGAAGAGACCACTTTCCCCTTCCATTCATTGATCAAGTGCTAGATTCATTAACAGTGAAGAAATACTTTTCCTTCTTGGATGGGTTCAATGGATATAACAATATCAATATAGCCCCAGAAAACCAAGACAAGACAACATTTATATGCCCTTGGGTACATATTCTTACTCTTTCTTTCCATTTGGGCTATGCAATGCACTTACCACCTTTCAAAGGGCAGCATTGAGCATTTTAAAGAGAACAGATTTCCACAATCCTTGAAGATTATTGCTAAGAGTTTTTGGATTAGATTGGGTCAATATTTTATTCCTTATGCTCTCTACTACATGTTGATGATGGATCACAAAGTGCGATCCACAACATTGATGAAAAAAATATTGACACAATCTAATCCAGATACTCTTAGCAATAATTAAGCATATTCCTAGATTTTTCTCATGATTCCATGGAGGTTTACATGGATGACTTTACAACTTATGGGAATACCTATGAGGAAGCACTTGCTACCTTGAAGAAGGTACTACAAAGATGTCAAGGTTATCATCTATCCCTAAGTTATGATAAATTCTTCATGATGATGAATGAGTGAGTAGTCTTGGGACATTTTGTGTCCAATAAGGGAATCCAAGTAGGCCCAAATAAGATTGACATAATATCAACACTACATGCACCTCAAAAATAAAAGGATGTCAGAAGATTCCTTGGCCATGTTGAGTACTATAGGAGATTCATATAAGATTTTAGTAAAATTGTAGCACCAATGTTTGTCTTATTGTCTAAAGATGTAGAGTATGAATGGACACCTACTTATCAACATGCCCTTGAATCTCTTAGGGAAATACTTACCAAGACTTGTATCTTGAGAGGACCAAACTGGAATTTACCTTTTCATATCCACATAGATGCTTTTGATTTTGCAATTGGAGTTGTGTAAGGATAGAAAGAAGGAAACCTTGAGTATGTCATTTATTATATCAACAAAAATCTTCAAGGGACACAACTCAACTACACCATCACTAAAAAGGAGATGTTAGTAGTGGTCTATACAATAAATAAATTTAGGCACTACATCACAAGGTATTTTGTATTCATACACACATACCATACAATAATCAGGTACTTGATGAATAAACCAGTAGTTGGAGGCACACTTGTGAGATGGTTGTTGCTACTTTAGGAATTTGATATTACTATTATAGACAAGCCAGTGAAGGCCAATGTAGTAGCATACTTTCTCTCCAGACTACCAACTAAATCAAAAGATGTTGTAGATGATTCATTTTCAGATGATAATTTATTTTCCCTTTATCTGCATAGACCTTGGTATGCAAATATAGCCAATTATATAGTTGTAGGGAAAACACCACCACATCTCTCACCAAGGGAGAAGAGGCATTTAGTTTAGAAATTTTTTCCTTATTCTTGGGTAGCTAGATATTTATTTTACATAGGGCTTGGTAATATAATGAGGAGATGCATCAAAGAAGATAAAGTCTATGAAATTATCAAAGCATGTCATGATGAACCTTGTGGAGAACATTTTGAAACAAAAAAGATAGCTCTTAAAATTTTGAATATTGGCTATTATTGGCCAATGATTCATAAAGATGAAGTCAAATACACAAGGGGTTGTGATAGATGTCAAAGAATGGGATAACCTACAAAAATAGATGAAATACCCTTGCAATCACAACTAGTAATAACACCATTTGATAAATGGGGGCTGGATTTTATTGGTCCTATCTCTCCAACATACAACAATAAGGAATACATATTGGTTTGTATTGATTACCTTACAAAATGGGTGGAGGTAAAATCCTTGCAATTTGAAAGGGATGTAAATATGGCCAAGTTTCTCTATGAATATATCTTCAAAAGATATGGTGTTCCTAGGGAAATAGTCATAGATCATGGGCCATAATTTACCTCAAATTTGATCACCAAGTTAGTACATGAATAACAAATCAGAAATAAGAAGTCTACAACTTATCAACCTCAAGTAAATGGTCAAGTGGAGGTCTCTAATGGGGAGATTGAAAAAATTCTTACAAAAATAGTGAAACTCCACAAGAAGGATTGGGCAACCAAGTTACCTGAAGAATTTTAGGCGTCATGACAACCTAGAAAACAACAACAAGCTTCACACCATATGAATTGGTGTATGGAAAAAAGATAGTACTCCCAATAAAATTGAATACAAAACTTTGAGTACAACACTAAAATTGGGAATGGATTTATCTATAGCACATAAGGAGAGGTTGTATAACCTCACTACCTTGGATGAAATACGCATGGAAGCAATACACCATACTAAGATCATCTAGAAGCAGAGGATGCATTGACATGATCAGTTTATTAAGATAAAAGAGTTTAATGTAGGTGATTGGGAACTAATTTATGATTCAAGGTACAAGGATTACAAGGGAAAATTGCAAACAAGATGGTTAGGTCCATATGAGATTTAAAAAGTTTTCCCCAATGGAGCAATTCAGCTACAAATAATTGGTGATGCACAATTTTCACTGTTAGTTAATGACCATAGGTTGAATCTCTATAAAAGGCCACTATAGAAGGATGATTTCCTTCTATCACTACAACATCAATTTGAACTAGAGATAAATAATTCATCATCAAAAATAAGTACTTCATCAATAGTATCAATAGATGAGCTACATAAATTGCCTACTACTATTCCAGGTATAATTCTATAACACATATCACATTCACACACATGCACATGTGACATTCGACAGTCTTCATTTTCTGAACTTGTAGCAAAAGCAGAAGGTACCTGTAACATCACGCCCCCAGGTACTTCAACAGGGACCTATTTCTATAGTAGCTCGTAGCACTTACATATCCATCAATACATCTATGCTCGTAGAAATTGCATATCCATCATTCCATCCACACACATATAAACCAACATTTCAGTTCATCACATGCAACTTCTTTCTTCCATCACATGTAGCCATCAAATCAACTTTCCGCATCAACCATACCATACACTAAATTTCACTTCACCAATAGCATACTTTGTGCAGCCTCTTTATTCATCACTCCAACTTCATTTTCACATGTTACACACATGCTCCTTTACACTTCATACCATTACTTCATATCATTTCAAATCATGTTGCATGGCAGTATTCAAAAAATTTGCATGAGTCATACTTTATTTCACACCATGTCTACAGGTACTCATCGTATTAACTATCATAATTATCATTAAAGATTACTAATTTTGTGAATATTTATTATTCATGCATGCATTTCAACTTCATGTTTAAATTTCCATTACTTCTAATTTATTACTCTGCCCATTCTATACCTCCTAAGTGAGGACACTTAACAAATTTAGTTGGGGGAGGGGTACTCAAAATCCATAGTCCTTAGTTTTTTTAGCTTTCTGTCATTTAATTTTTTGCCATTGTCGACATAGAAAAGAAATAGTGGAATTGGGTGATACAACAAAATAAAGTAGATCACAAATAGTGAGAGTGAATGTAGCTGAGGCATTACAATGGGGGGTGACATAGTGAGAAGGGAACCAACAACCCATAATTTGTTGTTGTAAGATAGGCAATGTGTGCCTATCTTCCAACAGGCTGACTGGATGGACTACTTTTTGAGACATAGAATTCAATGAACTTATAACATAGTGATTTTCCAGCACCCTACAAAATTATGAGGCAATTTTTAGGGGTTTAAGAGTAGATGCATCAAAATTTGTTATAGCTAAAGTGTTAGGTCTTCCAAGTGATGCAGGAGCATCCAAAGTGAAATGGAAATCTTGTATCATCAAAAATATTGTTATTTTATTTTGCTCATTTTTAATAAGGCTTAGGGGTTAGGAGAATAAATATTTTGATTTGCAACTATGTAAATTCCCTTATGGGAAAATAGTAATTGTAATTTTGGTGGGAATTATGCACCGTTAAAAGTTGTAAGGGAATAAATTAGGAATATTCCAACTTGGGTGTCCACTTCGAGAAGAGGACAAATTGGTTTTGTCTTTTTGTGGATTTGGCATGTAGTGCATGCATATTTGTAACTAACAGAGCTACAAAGAATCTTGCAAGTGGTTGCATGCAAAGTTGTAACCAACAAGGCTATAAGGAATATGTAAGAGGTCTATAAGTTGTCATAACAACCCAAATTTGATTGGCCAAAATCTATGTGCCCATGTGAAGGCTTTCTTGCATTGGATTCCTTTTCTATTTGTAGATTTTGTAACTTCTCAAGTTGGGGATGGTATTTTCAAGGTGGTTCTAGCAGGTTGTTTTGGAAACCATTTATGGTTTCATACTCACACATTCTCTATAAATTGATGTTTTCTCATTTGGAGAAGGGGCTTTTGAGAAGTTGAGTTTGTATATCCAGATGCTACTGAAATGATTCCATATTATTGAAGACAAATTTGTTGCAGATGTTGCATGCAGGATTGAAGAGGAGCCCATGAGCTTCATTTTGATGTAAAATATTTTCATATTTGAATGTAATAAAACTTACATATTTCTCTTCCATATTCAGTTCTTTATATGTATTTGCAGCCTTCTTGCATAGTATGTTTTGTGTGTTTGTGATCAGATTTGAAAGGGAGAGTCTCCCTTTTCATCAATGGTATCAGAGTGGGTTTTCTTGAGTCTGCAAACAAAGCACCAAAGAGAGGCAGTTTGTAGCAGGACCTATGAGTTGTGGGTTAAGATTAAAATGCCTCCAAGAGTTTCGCAATGTGGTATAGGTAGAGACAGAGGTGGTGGAGGAAGAGATCCTCCTAGAGATGAACTTAGAGCCCTTAGAAGGAAAATTTAGAATTTTCAAGAAGAGATCCATAGAAGAGAAGTGCATAGGGAAAGAGATGATAGTGATGATGAAACTGAAGAGGAATTGGAAGAGGAAGAACATGATCAATTAGATCCTGGAGAAATCAAATTGTTGATAGCTATATCACAAATTGGAAAGAAACCAAAAATGGAGGTTTCAACCTTTAGTGGAAGTTTGAATCCTGAAGAGTTGATAGATTACATTAATGACATGGAGGAATTTTTTGAGTTTGAAGAGATTGAAGAGCCTCACAGAGTGAGGTTTTCAAAAATAAAGTTAAAGGGACATGCGAGCATTTGGTGGAAGGAAATGCAACTTGAAAGAGGAGGAAGAGGAAAGGAAAATATATTCAAATGGGATAGAATGGTGGAGAAGATGAAGAGACAATTCA
>VDFB02047230.1:256425270-256711945 GCA_007258455.2 Sequoia sempervirens | reverse complement strand
TATAATCAAAAGCATAAAGCATCATTAATTCAATATCTGCTAAGCTAATCCAAATCATGCCATAATGAAAACATTAGAATAAAATACCATTACATTAAAATATAACATTCACATCACTTTACATTTTGTGATCAAATAGTACCCAAGTTCCATAGTCAAAGTATTAACAGAAACAAAGCATAACAAAGAAAAAAACATTGTCCGATCAAAAGAGCCAAAATGGAGGGGTGCTACAGGTAGTCCTTCCTTAAGTGTCACTCCTACTTACAAAGGTAACATGCACTTAGCCTACCTAGGATTTTAATGGGGAGAGAATGTATTCCATCATAAAAATGTATATCCAAGACTTCTGGTAGTTCTTGAATAGACATAAAAGAGATAAGAGCTCGTGCATTCATATCTAGGAGGGAGACCTAAGGTTTGTCGACCCTAAGGGCATTGCTTAAGGGTCCCAGAATTTGTGAGATTAATGACCAAATATCTTGTGGAACATCCTTTAATAGAATCTATCTAGGGCATAAAAGTGCAAAAAATTCCTTAGTATTTGACCTATATGTTTAGGCTAGTGCCCTGAAAATACTTTTTCCCACGTTCCAATAGAATTTCTTAAAAAAAAAATTCTGTGTGTCATGATTTTTTAGAAAAAGTACAAAAATCCCTTCTGGATCATACTACAACCATAAAAATGGCCACATTTTTTAATTTTACCCTTTCAAATTGAATTGCTTCCTTCATATATTCAATAGGAGAGACATACATTCTCAATGGTTGGTTGGAGGAACCCTTACTTCATTCCTTTCCATCACTACTAGAGACTTCACTACCACTGCAAGAGAAGACAACAAACTTCACACCCATTGTGATGGAAGGAGGCTCCTCTACAATAGTGTCACTAAATGACCTTACACTTTCTTCTGGCCAATTGAGGGCATCTGACCCATTTTTATAAGGAGCAGAGGGGGTTGTACCTACCTCCATAGAGGATTGCAAGGAAATGAATAAGCCTCACAGAAGTAGGCATAAATGCAAGAATATAAGAGAACAAATGCACCATAAGCAAAGATAAGAAGAGATTTGACAACCAAAACCTAGCAAATGAGAGAATATCAAAGGGTATGGAGGGTCGTATCTTTGTGGTGGAGGATAATTATCCCCCCTACAACTTTCCATTGAACCCTAGCCTCGAGGTGCCCACTTACACTAACTTACACATCAAAAATCATTTTGCATTTTTCCAATTAAATATAATTTTACTAATTATGGTGATGAATATTTATTTATTTATTAATCAATTGTAGGAAATTGGAATGGTGGTGAATTATGGGAAATAATTAATTAAATATTTATTTAAAAAAAAGGTAGTGGACCATTGATTTTGGGGTATATTCATCAATTACATTAAACTTTGGTTTATTCAAAATAAGTATGTTAACTTTGTGTTGTAGAGGCTTAGATATAAGATTGCAAGCAAGGGAGTGTTATGGTTTGTCTCTATGAACAAATATGTTTATGGAAAAAAATTCTAAGATAGAGAATGGGGTAAAGGACATGACCCATGATCTATATTATAGTGTTGTTGGAATCCTTATGAATGTGATATTTATTATAAGACCATATATTTCCCAAGTAGTGAGAGTTTTAGTAGTATTGTTTCTAATTTTGGAAAAGAGAATTGGGCTACAATAAAAGGTATTTCTAAAAATATAATTAAATTATCACTTTAGAATAATTGAAGCTATCTAGCACTTGATTTCGATAAGGAATAGATCAAACATGGTTTAGATGATATATACTAGATTGGTGACATTGATAGTAAGAGACCTACTATACAAGTTACACATTTAACCTATCTAGTGTTGTTGTTAGTTGGATGAGTTATAGGTAAACTAGTTTTCCTCTTTTGAATATTATAGTTGAGTGCATAAAATATACTCACTTGTTTAGATATCACATTTAAATGTTGTCTTGATACATAATATAATGACAACTAACAATAAGAGTTAGGGTGTATAGTCAATTTGGCTTAAAACTCTATATTCTACACAAAGTATATTGATTTATATTATAATTTTGTTTAAAACATGATGGAGAGTAAAAAGGTTTTGGTTGAGTAGTTAGAAACTTTAAGGAATGTGTAAAATTTATTGAGAAAAAAAATGGTGGAGGTGTTATCCATATTTTTCACCTAGCTATTAAATTAATCTTGTTCTTTATTTCCCCTTATGTAGTATATGCAATTGGAAGATTATTTGGAATGTGTTGGATATTTTTCATTGGTTTATAATCTTAATGCATTGTAGTCCTACAAAATATTGGAGACTATGTCATCACCTAAGTTGGGGGGTTTAGCAGTCGTAGGGCTAAAGAATACTTCTAGCCCTTTCCAAGCTAATTAGTTAGCCCATGGTTTAATGTCCTTTTTTATAATTAGATGTTTTTTATGATGATGTACATATAAATAAATGCACAGGTTTTAGAGATATATTGGACAAATAACATCTTATTGTACAATGATTTTAGAGAAAGGTTAAATTGTCATATTAGCTCCTAAAAATAGAGTCAATAAGATCACTTAAATCTCTTACTTAGAGAATTGGAACTATGTGATTTATTTTAATCCTTTTATTGAAATTTCTCATATACAAATATTATTTTTCACTAATTTCTTATCCAACAATAATTTATCCTTAATACTTAACTATAATGTTATTTTTTCTTGCAACATAAAATTTTATATTCGAAATGCAACAATTTCTTTGATAGTTATTTTATTAAATAGAATTGATTGCACCTCATATTAAACTTAGTTTAAGTTCTCCAATATTTTTAATAAATTTGAAAGTTACTTGAACTTTTCTCAAACGATGGGTATGTTTCAACTAATAAAAGATAGAATATGATTGTTTTCCCTTTTATTAAATGTTAGGTTTCTTTTCTTCCTCATGAAAGAAGTTTAGTGATGACCTTGAAATGTATCCATTTGATACATATCTATTTTATGTTGCCATAGTCTTAAGGATGCATGGCCAAGGAGGACTAAAATAATTAAATATTTTAATGGAGGTTCACATTGGAAAATGTGAATGACATAAGTCTTCTCCTTATCAAAGGGAACATGAGATTATTAGAATGATGAATCGAAATTGATAATCATTTAAAAGAATTATATTAAGAACTATTTGAATGGTTGGAATTTGAAAGGAACAATGTTTGAATGTGATAAGGTATTATCGCATCTACGTAGGTACATAAAAAAATTATTAATTTTTTTATTAATATTCAATAAGCCTTTTTCCCAAATGAGTGGAAAGGATTATGGAGCATGCGATTTATGTAGGAGGAAGAGAAATTAAATTAAATTAAAATGAATGTCTCATTCAATAAATTAAATTTAAATTAAAATATTTCATTTCACAATAATAATTTTTTTTTTAGTTTTGACTCTCCTTTTCTTTTATTCTCATCATATCATTAAATAACTAAAGTACTTCCTTAATCATAAATTGATTTATTCAATATAATTTTAAAATTTTATTTAATACATTTACATATAAAATAATAAAACTCATTTTTATTGAAATAATTATTTTTAAGTTTTTAAAAATAATAAATAATAAATAAAATATTAACTTTTAAAATATTATCATCAATTACTATTTAATTTATAATTGTTTGCAATGATTTGACCATTGAAGATATAATACTATAAATTTGATTGATTTGAAGTAAAAATCAGTCTCAAATAGTTAATTAATAATTCTACAAATCATTTACATCTATTTTTTCTTAATATCATTAATGTGACATACATTAACAATTTACTCATATTTTTCCTCTAACAATACGAGAATTTCTTAATTCAATACCAATGACAATTTTGCATTTACATATAAGTCTAAAATTTATTTTGGAAGTTTTGAATCTCTTATCTTCTCCTTTTATTTTTACCATGATATTTAATAATTGAACTACTTCCATAATCATAAATTAATTTATTAATATGCTTTCAAATTTTTATTTAATAATTTTTTTTGTGAAAATAAAAAATTAACCAATCTTTGATAATATAAATTAATATTAATATTAATTTTATTTTTTTAAAAATTAAAAATAATATAGTTATTTTTACTTGATTTGATTATCGATACAATAATATTATGATTTTCTTTGGGTCAAGGTCAAGGTCAAGGTCAAGATCAAACTCAAATTCAATGTGAATTAGGCAATTGACAAACTTACACTTCGTTCTCACCTAAACCTTTTTCAATATCATGCATTAACACTGCCACAAATATTTTTGTGCCATGCATTTATAGTAAAATGAATTTGTTAAAAGGCCATTGGTTCAATAGAAATATCAACAAAATATTTATAGCTTTAAGAATAAAGCCTAGTTTCTCAGCATAACTATTTGCAATTGATCTCACTGTTTTGATTGGTACTAATTCCAGTAATCAATGAGCTAATTGACAGTTGAACACTTCATTTACCCCCAGATTTTTCTAAGATTATTAATCTAAAATGTGTTAGCACTCTCCCCTATACTTTTGTAATTGGTATACCAGCTTGCAAGAAAACCATCAATTCAATAGAAACTTTAACAAATTATTTATTACTTTAAAAGTAAAGTCTACTTTCTTAGGATGTCTTTTGCAGTTGGTTTGACAATTGAAGCAACAATATCACAAGTTTATTTGATTGGAAATAAAACAGTCAATTAACAATTGTACACTTCATTTATATCTTTTTTTTTCCTGATATCATTAATGTAGCATGCATAACAATTTATGGATATTTTTCTTTCATCAATTTTACAATTTTACTTAATTTGATGTCAAACAATCAATAATAATATTTTGTTTGATAATAAATCTAATATTTATTTTAAAATTTTATACCCTGTTCTCATTTTATAATACCATTTTAATAATATAGATACTTATATCATCAAAATATTTATTCATATACTTCCAAATTTTTATTTAAGACACTTAAAAGTGATTTTAAAAAATCTTAGTTAAGATCAAAACAAAATATTTCATAACTGCCAATGCTTCTCCTTCGTTCAGAATGAATAAATCCCTTCCAGCAATGAAGAAATCCGATAAAACTGTATTAGACAAAAATGAGAGATTCTGTGTGGAAAGCAAGCCAGCACACCCATTCTTTATAAACACGTTGTATGGAAGACAGGCACTATAAACTAAATAATTTTTTTAAATAAAGAAATTTAGATATAAAACAGAAATTATTAGATAGTTTTTAAAGCTTTATAAGAATCACTATTAATAAAACAGACTATAATGGGACTAATAGAAAAGCAGTCACAATATAAAAATGCTGATCTGAAAGTACACTGCAATTCCTTTCAGACTTTTTATCGAGCAAAATGAAACCAGAAACAGACGAAATAAAATAGAAGAATATAAAAGGGATCGATTGAGGGATCCAATCTCCTTTAGTAAGCAGCATCCTTACATTAGATAAGAGGACTTCTTAATATGTATTGAAGAAAGACCAAAACAAAACCTTCCTAAAGCTGAAAACCAGGGCAAGTAATAAATTTTTTCTCATTTTCTCCAGCACCCATGAAATGATAGGCTTCACCAATATCAACTTTATAGACGTTGATATCGCTGCCCCAAAAGAGATTGATGGCGTCCTCGAGCCCAAATAAATGGATGTTGTTTACAATGCCCTTATCAACAGTTTGAACCAAACCAATATCACCTTCCTTTAGGAACTTCCAGCACCCAATATAAGTCTGAAAGTTATGCACGCTCATTGTATACCTGACCTTGACAAGACTAAACAGAATATCAAGAAGCCTTAGCTCAAATTCTACAAAATTGTTTCTACGCTGTAATATGGTTAGGTGCACCCTGAAAGCACTTGCCTGTAACTCAAAATGATCACTGCTTATATCAATCTCATCAAATCTTACCTTACTTATCCACTTAACTGGACAATTTAAGATAGTGTTGTCGGTTGTGTAGAAGGCTCCAGTCTTCTTGATCTTGACCTTAAAATCACCAATTGAGCAGGGCAAATATTTGTTGTCAAAGTTGCTCAGCAGGTAAAATAACATAAACCTTAGATTTGGACCAAGAGTTGACAGTAATAACTGTACACATCTGACAGTGATCAGATATGCCTTCTCTAGTAGTGGAACCCAAATGTTGTAAGTGAAGTCCAGAAGGATTAATACTAATGTCAATATTGAGGACAGGTTTTCATCACCATTAGCATTCAAATACAAGGGGATACCACTTAACACTTTTGATAGCCAGTAAGTGTCCACAATAAGTGGTATGTGTTCTACCAAACAGAACATAAATGTTTTCCTGAAGGACAATCTAAACCTTTTAGAGGGCAAACACAATCTTATGGCTTCATCAGCTGAGCACAAATTCCACACACCCATGAAACCATTTACAACTTTATACTCTATAAGAATAGGCACACCATTCAGCTCAGCAGCAATCAACAATCTTACCTGGCTAGCCTTTTGACTGTCACATATGTAATGAGTTTTGTTATACCGGAAGACAATAACTGATGAGTCACCTAAGGGATCCTCATTAATCTTAACTTTGTTTTCAGCCAAGAACTTGTTTGCATCAGCTGTGTCATTGTAATCTGTTGATAACAACACAAAATAATCATTGCGAATTTTTTTCTTTGAAAAAATCTTATGGATACCTGTGCTTAGCAAAGCCCATGGCAATCTCATTGTGGCAGTTGGTCTTATGGCCTGCCATATAAAAATTCCCAACTGCAGCCATAGAAAGCCCCTGGAACTCAGAAGCCCAAAGAAGGTTGCCATGATTTTGAGCTGTAGCACCTAATGATATAGAAAATCCTCTATATATAAAAAGAGAAATAGGAAATTACATATTGTTGAAGTTCATATAAATTAATATGGCAGCAAGGTAATGTGAAACCAATATTTCCCTACTTTTCATTTGTCTTAAGAGAGCCTGAAGAACTTTTTGTTAATTTTAGGGTAAAACTTAATTTTTAAGTATAGTTATTTGTAGTTGATTTGGGTAATAATGAAATAATATTGAGCTTTCTTTGGTTCAAAGTTGCAGTCAAAGTAAAGTCAAAGTCAAAGTGAATTAACCAATTAGTCAATCTACAATTTTATACTTCATTTTCATCTTCTTTTTTTTCAATACCTTGAATTAACATTGCCAACTATAATTTTGTACTTTGTATTTATTTATAATATAAATTTCAACAAAGTATTTATAACTCTAAAGATAAAGCCTAGTTTCTTAGCATAATTGTTTACGGTTGATTGACAAAAAATGAAATAATTTCACTACTTTACTTGTTCTAAGTCAAGAAGTCAATTAGTCAATTGACAATTTAACTCTTCACTTATATCAGATTTTTCAAATATTATTAATGTAACATGTGTGAACAATGTTACCTATACTTTTGTAACAGGTATACCAACTTGCAAGATGACCATTAATTCAATAGAAATTTTAAGAAAGTATTTATAAATTTAAAGGTAAAGCCTACTTTCTTAGTATAATTGTTCACAGTTAATTTGACAATTAAAGCAACAATACCACAAATTTATTTTGATTCAAAACAAAAGAATCAATTAACAATTTTACACCTCATTAACATCTAAATTATTTTTTTAATATCATTAATATAATGTGCATTAAACTCTTTACGCACACTTCTTTTTCAACAATACCACAATCTACAGTCAATAATAATTTTACATCTGCATTGGATTCATACATATCAGTCCAACAACGAATCGGTTTAACAGGTGCAAATATTCTCTGTATCTATTCTTCCATGTGAGTCAGTCGTATAAGACAGATTCAGGTGAACCGGAGTAAGGGTGGATTCACATTAGCCATAGTAGGGAGGAGGAATTGATGTGAGGAGAAGGGTTCGTGTGAATCGTAGTAGAAGGTTTCACATGCTGTGTAGACTGGGTCCCGATGGCAGTGAACTCATCGACTGGACGACTTGGACCTGGACTTGGGTCTCATAAATGGTTCGGTGCCTACTCTCTCCTGTCGCTTGGTCCGGACCCTATTGATTGATTCCATGGGCCTCTTATATCTCATCGCTCTCTCCAGGGCCCACCATAGATAGGGGATTTCTATGTAGTTAGGTCCTATGCCTCCAAATGCCTTCTATACCTCCAGTTTCAGAGGAACCAAAGAGAAACTCTCGTAAACAATTATCCAGACTTGTAATTTTTTTACCGTTGTTTTTAAATACTAGCAGTCGCATGCATAGGCATGCAACAATCAGTCGATAGGGATCCACCACAATGGCTTTACAGGGGAGGAAGGGGGAAACTTTTTTTTGAAATGCAATGTGAAATATAAACAATCAATAATAGTTGCAATTGTTTGATTGAGTGGCGAAAGGTAATATGGAATAACGTGATGTTATTTCATATCTCACAGGGTATGAGTTAAGATTTTGAACCATTGGATTCCAACATAGAAAATTATCAGTTGGAAATTGATTATGGAAATGTAAAATTAAAACCGCTTGAGCCATTGTGAAGCGAATCTTATTAGTTAGAACATATCATTGGTGCGCACTGAGCAAGCAATCATCGATAACTTATTTTTTATTAATATGTAATATTTAATAATTTTAGCTAGAATAGTTATTTAATAAATTAATTCTCAACAAATACAATTTTTTAATAAATTTATTCTTAAAAAATGACCATAAAAACTAAATAAAATATAAAATTTTAAATAATTATTTGTTTTAACAACACTAATTTCTATCCAAAATTTAAGGCATGAGATAATTTTATCTCTTTTATATTTATTAGACCTAGATGCATATCTATATTTGATCTTTTTGTCTAGGTTAATCAATCAATTGATTGATTATTATATAATTATGTGAAGATACACATGCATACAGATACATGGCAAAGTTGAAGCTGTGGATTAAATAATATTTATGAAAACTATGGAACATTAAACGGTTATTACCAATGCCTTTAATTATGAATATGCAATAAAAAAGTATTGGGTATGGCATATTTTTGAAGAAAGAAAGATGTTTAATATTCAATACTTTTTATAATTAGTATTTAGTCCATATTTTTGGAAATAAATGCATTAGTATACATTTGATTTATGGGTTACTAGTAGTAAAATAAAATGGAGACAAGTAGAAAGGATTCAAAAGTAGTTCATTACAAGGAAATTGAAAATAAAAATATCAATTCTTTTATGAATTACTTCATAGTGCTATTGAAGACTGAGTCACACCATCTTTGATCCAAAAAAAAAAAACAAACCTTACAAAAAGAAGAATGTGATGACACAATACACATATTTTGCATTATTAGAATAAATGAATAAAAGATGTGGTTTATTTTGAGGTGACATGACCAAAGTGTCGAGTGCTTTTGCAAGACTTGCTATGACATGGGAAACATGTTACTATAGACTATGTTTGTCAAAGCCAAGTGTATATAAGGATTTGTGTACACATGTATCTATTTAACAAGAAATATATGGTATTAAAAGAAAAAGCACAAACCCACGCTCATTATCCTCCCTACCATTTTGGCATCATGGAGCCTCAAGGAATCTAGCCAAACCCCCAAGCAAGAAAAGTAGGAAACGTCCACAGGAAATTTCATGGAGTTCCATCATACATCACACAATAAAAAAGTTGGGGAAAATCTAGTGTTTTCTTATATGATCTATCATATTGTAGTGTTTTCTCTATTGTGGTAACTTTGTATAAAACAAGTATCGTGATTTTCAAATGCTTTTGCATGGTTTAGCCTGGTTCTTGCAAAAGAAGACATGGGTATGTTAATGGATGGGCTAGTAAAATCATAAAGGAAGCATAGAAAGTGAGTAAGTATATGGGTAAAATCAATATAGAGAATTTGAAACTAAAAAATAATTAGTAATATTTACAATTGCTTCACTGAATCTATATATTGAAAATGGAAAAGTTTCATACTTACATTGATGGTGTTTGACAAATGTGAGCAACATTGGATCAAGTTGTTGGAGAATTAAAGAATTTGAAATAGAAAAGAATTTAATACACTAATAATTCTTTTGGATGTTTATTGTGTAAAGTGTGCGACATTATAAAAGAAATAATATAGATCTACAATAGAAGAGGTTAACATTATTTTTTGTAAATAGAAAAAGATAAAATGGAACATTTTGAATACATGGTGGAATATATAGTAGAGTGTATAATGACTAAAAAGGTGTATCTAACTTCACAAACATATTTATCGGTATAGATTTTCTTTTGCAAGTGCTTATATTTGAATTGCATGGCTAAGATCTATATGCAAAAATGTGTTTGCGAAGCATGGTGACATTTAGCAACCAATAACTAGAAAGGAAAAAAATGTAGCCATGCATGAAATGAATACCAAGCCAACCATGACATTGCAAATGGTTTAGTTGAATGAAGCAACATCCACCATTGTAATGTGCTTATAGGGATAAATAATGTGATGCGAACAAGAAATTGTTTGTCCTCTTAGAAGTAGATGGAAACGGTGTGTGGTTGTCCTCCAGAATCACGTAAACCACAATCTACAATGGTTTAGAAAGGGTGAATCTTAAATGGTAGTTTTTTTGTGGGAAGACAATCATACATTTGACTTCAAAAAAGATAGTCTACTCTACCCATTGCATTTTTGCATGTGTGTACAGTTGTCTTTTCAGCTTATTGAAAGGACTATTTACATATAGTTGTTTATAAAGATGAGAATTTTCCCTAAAGTTATAACAACATTTATATTATGCAATTCTAAATTCATTTATATAAAAAAATAAAATTGCAATCCAAGGAAGCATATCGTAAAAATGGTCATCGAATTGGCAAGCCAATTATTAAATAGTCTGGCAACTGTTACATAATCAACAATTTTCTTTGCGGAACTGAGAAAAAGAATATCATAAAACATATTGATACATACATACATATATACATACATACATACATACATACATACATATATATGTATATATACATACATATATACATATACACACATATATATACATATATATACATATACATACATATATATTACATATATACATATATACATATATATACATATATGTATATACACACATATATATACATATATATATATACACATATATATATACATATATATATATACACATATATATACATATATATACATATACATACATATAAGAATCACAATAGGAAAAATAGACAAATTGTGAAAGAGCTATTAGGAAAACACTTAAGAATCACAGGTGAATGCCAACTATTACATAAATTGCTTGTCTTGTATCAATATATTTCATGATGTTCTCTTCTCCTCATCTGTTTGAAGGTGCCTGTAACAGGTTGTTCATTGTTGTAGTTTACGTCTTGTATTGTTCATATCTTCACCCAGGCAATTTCTGCCAGGTATTTTCACTAGCCCAACCATGAATAGGATTTGTTGGTGCCGGAAGCCAAAAATCTTTGACGGGTGGTAGCAAGCCTCCCATGGTTGTCTATGAGGATGTGGATTTTTCTAATTACGTGGGATGGAAGTGGTGGAGCAGGTTGCGTTGAGACATGGAAGCAAAATGGTAAGTGATTGCTTGTGGGAGGGTTAATGCATCCTAGCATTGTTGTAGGATGGCACGAGAGGAAGTAAATGTAGTATTCAATGTTGCAGTGTGGGAAAGTATATTGTTTTTGGTTGGATTCTTGAACGAGCCACTATGGGGTTGGTTTGATAGCACAGTATTGGAAAAATCATCACTTGCGTTTGCGTTTGATAGCAGGTTGGAGGGTTTTAACACTGATGTGCTCCAAAATGTGCAAGAGAATATATTGATTAAGTTGCATTGTTGAAAGATCCATTATGGTCTTGGTTTGATAGCATTCTATACTAAAAATCATAGCCTTTGTGGTTATTGGTTGTTATATGTGCCCATGTTTCACAAAGACATTTTTGCATATACATCTTAGCCATGCAATACAAATATAAGCACTTGCAAAACAAAATCTATATTGATATAAATGTTCATGAGGTTAGATGAACCTTTTTAGTTATTATACAGTCTTGTATAGTTTGTAGAATTAAGCTTTGTGGATGGGTCTCCAGTTCAAACAAACGAGAAAAAAAGAATATCATGAAACATATTGATACAAGGTTTGAGCTACGTTCTTTGGTAATAAATATTGAAGACAAGTAGAGAAATTATATAAGAGGCGTTAGAATGATTAATTTATCGTTCATGTCTTTCATTCATTTCTTATTATTCCTTCTTATATGTTTGTATCTTTGGCATTATACCCATTTTAGAGACTTCGAAGAGATTATGGCTCTGTATGGATGGAGAAATTATAGTTAAATCTTCTTTCTTTTGTCAAAAATTATGGCCAGGGTAGTAAATTTTTCTCCCTTCATTTATTGTTTGTAGTTAGCTTTGTGCATCTTTGGCATTATAGCCATTAACATAGGAGCAATTGCAAATTAACATAGGAGTAATTGCATAAATATATATGCAGAGGGTTAGTATGAAAGCATAAACATTTTGGAGATAAAAATAGTTTAGTGGGGGTTAAGTGTTATTCTAATAGCTCTTTTATAATTTATCTATTTGTCTATAATATTTAGATGTAAGTAATGCAGCTTGAATTTTCAATTAAGTCTATGGTGTTATACCCATTTTGCACAGGTTGTTGCTACCCATTGGATTTACGAGTTCTATTTAATGTGGGTTTACTGCCAAAGAAGGTAGATCAAATTTTCAATCGACAAGTTAACTCTTACAGACTGTTGATCTTGTATTAATATGTTTAATGTGGGTTTTGGATCATCTGTCATTTACCTATGATTCTTAAGTGTTTTTGTAATAGTTCTTTTACAATTTCTCTATTTTGTCTATAATATTCAGTGCCAAATAATGTAGCTTGAATTTTCAATTGACAAGCCAACTATTACATAGATTGCTTGTGTTGTATCAATATCCACTTCCCCATAACAAACTGTTCATTATTGTAGTTCACCTCTTCTATTCTCCATGCTCTTAAGTTCTATTTAATGTGGATTTCCGATCATCTGTCCTTTTCCTATGATTATTAAGTGTCTTTCTAATTATATAAGAGGTATTAGAATGACACTTATTTGCCACTAAATATTATAGAAAAAAACACATTAAATAGAACTTTAAAATATGTAGTATAGAAGACACAAACTACGACAATGAATAGTTTGTTATGGTGAACTGAAAAAAATAATACCATGAAGAACAATTTGTTATCGAGAACTTTAAACAGATGAGGGAAAATAAATATCGTGAAACATATTGATAGAAGACATATAACATTTTCCATCCAAACAAAATAACCACAACAATTAATAGTTTGTTATAAGGAGCTTCAAATAGATGAGGAAAAAAGAGTATCATGAAACATATTGGTACAAGACAAGCAATCTATGTAACAGTTGCAAGATGTATTAGAATAACACTTTAGAATCACACATAAATGACAGATCAATGGAAACCTTTCACCTGCTTTCAATTTTTTTGGTTTGTGTATGGTATCCCACCTCTCTTAAAGTTCTATTTAATGTGGGTTTTCGATCATCTGTCATTGACCTGTGATTCTCAAGTGTTTTTGATAAAAGGGATAAATGGGTTTTACAAGGACCCGAAACCACAAAGTAACATTACAAACAAAGACCAAAACAAAGGTCTGAAAGACAAAAAGGCTGCCAGAGAGATAAAAAACCAGCTAAAACAGATAGCCACAAAAAGCCGTAAAAAATCCAACAGAAGGCCAGCAGGCAGACAAACCCTGGCCCAGCCACAGCTAATCCATAGTCTTCAAAAGCTCGTCAGCAACCTCTTCCAGGTCCACCATTTCCTGGACCCCCTCCATGAAAATATGAGCCATATTTGGGGTAGACGGGGCTTTTCTTTCATACTTGATCTTGTGCGCCTAGAAACCCCCGTGTCCTCATCCTGGTCTTTCTCCTTATCTAAGTCAACAATCAGCGCTCTGTTTTGGGTTTTCTCCATTCTTTCGGTGAAGGCTTTGATGATTAATGAGTTATGTCTGGCTATTCTACAATTCTGATCAGCAATTTTTTTCATGGTTCCTTTAATTTTATCAAGATCATTTTCAACAGCACTGTCCTTTTGCATGATAGCCTTTGCAAAGGTATTCTTCTCCACTTTGAACTATATTAACCCAGCAACTTTGGCTTTAATTTCCCCCAACTTATTATGAAGAGACAGATTTTTGGTCTTCAAGTCACTGATTTCATAAAATAACCATTTGGCAGAATTAAATTGGTCCTCAGAACATCTCTTGGCAGTTCCAACGAAGTCAAAAGGGTGGTCACAATCAAAATTGACACCAAAATTAACCGACTCCGCACCTCTGGGAGGGCTACGATTCTCCTTTTGAATATTCTGAGGGGAGTGGGTATCCTCAAGACTGACCTCGGCCGCTTTAGCAGAAACAACAGGAGAATCTTCAGGATAGGAAATTAACTTCTTAGCTGGATAACTAGAGCTCGCCAAAATAGCATTAGGGTTAACACGGCCGAGAATCGAGGAGCAGTGAAGCCCGGTTCCGGGGAATCAGCCGGTGAAGGAGGAGGAAGGCCGAGGGGGAGCAAAGAAGCTTGACCGCGGCCCCTAGGAGTAACATTAATCCCTGATAAATTAAGCTCAGTATCATCCTCATCAGGCTCTGAAGGGGCTAAAGGGTTAGAGAGGGCAGGAATATTCTGAAAGTGCTCATAAATGAGCCTTAAAAGACTTGTGTGAAGAATCGGGTATCTTTTAGGGTTTCTACTGTGGTCAGAGAAGCTATTTCTCAGGGAACAGAGCAAAAAGAAAGGGATAGAAATACGCACCTTATGCTAGAAATGGTTGAGCAGCACAAAGTGGTATCCATAAACCCTAGTGAAGCGACCGTCAAGAGTGATGTACTCCATTATAACCCACAACACTTTTCTCCATAAAGCTTTTATGGTGTCCGCTTCGTAGTAACTGTTCGACATCTTGACAAGTTCTCGCTTCTCTGTTTCGGTCTTAGGGAACCTCATCACAGCTTCATCAGAAAATTTTATGTCTCTAAAAAATTTATGCTCTTCAGTCGGGATACCAGTTACCTCCGCAATCAAAGCTTCATCAATCTGAACTTTCCTCCCAAAGAGGAGAACCTCCCATTGTTTGAATTTTTCTCAAAGAAATCAGTAATCTCCTCCTGAGGGCCGTGGAGTTTCTCGATGAATGGAAGTAAGCCACCACTTCTTATTTTGCTCCATGCTTTAGTGTTCTTGGTGTGTGACTCAAAGCTGGTAGGTTTGACCCTCTTCCGTTCCCCACCCATTTTAGAGATCCCGGTTCAAATACTGTTGCAAACGTAGAACCTGTTCCAGATAGTTCCTTTGCTTCGCAGGACCCAGAAAGCGTGCCAAGGTAAATAATTATTCTACCAGATACTATCGGCCCCATATAATCTACTGATTTTGTTAGTAATGACTTGTACCTTCATCATTATTACAAGGAGCTACCATTTTTTCGTTCACTGCATCAAGCACCAATAAAGCTTGAGCATCAGAATGAAGGTCAATCCTTTTGTGCCACGTGAGGATTTTATCACTCTTAACTCCCTCATTAGCAAAAAAATTGCAACTGCATTAGCCTCGTGGTAAGCATGAGTGATTTTAATTCTATCGAACTTACTAAGTAAAACCTTAGCATCTTCAATCCAATTTTTAATCAACCATGCGGGCTGGGACCTACCACAAAGGCTGTCTATTATATTTTTTGAATCACCTTCAAGCCATAAATTTTTACATTTAATTTCCACAACTAGGTTGATTATGTAATAAGCGCCTGCCGCTTCTGCCATGTGATTAGTTTGGACCCCCAAATGGGTGGCTACAACTCCCATAAAGTTACCTGCCGAGTCCCTTAGTACCCCTCCACACCTAGCCTTCCCCGGATTTCCTTTGGCCGCACCATCAAAGTTGGCTTTGGCCCAGCCATCCATAGGAAAACTCCAGCAAACTCCCCCCTAGACTTTTTGGCCGGATTTGGAGCATTGGAAATATCCCATTTAATTGTCCATTCCCTAGCAATCCGGCTATATAAGGAGAGCAAACCACAGCCTCAAACTTGTCCTCCCTGAAGGGAACAACAGAGAAGTTCTCTTTAATCATCCTGAGGATTCTTTCAAACATAATTTCCTCCAATGATTCCTTATCCCTGAAGATCCTATGGTTTCTCTCTTTCTAGATTCCCCATGCCACATGGGGAAATGAGAAGGCCCAAAGTTTTTTAATAAAGGGGTTGAGAGAAGGGGCTTTCCATTGAACAAAAAAGTCTTCAACCAACTCCGGGGGGACCCAAGAAAAATGTCAGCATTTCAGAAGCTTGTCCCAAACCAGAGAGGAGAAAGGACAGTGGATAAAGAGGTGGTTAACTGATTTAGCCTCACTTTTACAGAGGTAGCATTTGTTAGGGAGCATAAAACCTCTTTTGCAAAGATTGTCAACAGTTAGCACTTTATTTTGGAGCAAAGACCAAAAAAAGATGTTAACCTTAGGTAAGAGATGCTTAGTCCAAGTATACAACCACAGAGGGGGGGGATTAAGAGCATGTGAGAGCTGAGCAAAAGCGGAAGAAACATAAAAGCACCTAGAAGGTTCATACTTCCATATCAGACTATCCTCCTGATTCAGGCAAAGTCTAACAACATTCAAAGAGAGAATTAATGAGATGATTCTCAAGTGTTTTTGTAACAACTGTTTTACAATTTCTCAAATGGAAGATGATCTAAAACACACAAGTTTAAATGGAACTTTAACATATGGGGAATAGGTGTAAACCACAACCATGAAGAGTTTCTTATACAGATCTTCTGCTGTAGAAAATGCGTATAGCACCAAAGATGAATAGAGATAACAAGGAACAATAACCAGAGGCTAAAAAACATACACGGGCCAAAAAAATAGAAAGCAGTCGAAAGGTACAGGTCAATGTTATGTTTGATGAAGAATACAAGAGCTAAAATACGACAATGAACAACTTGTTACAGGAAGCTTCAAAGAGATGAGAAAAAGAGAATATCATGAAACACATTAATACAAAACAAGCAATCTATGTAACAGTTGGAATTTACCTATTGGATATTTGTTTGAAGTTTCCATTGGGGTTTCCACCAGTGCAAATATGAATAGAATTTCTCGGTGCCTCTAGATAATTTTTTTGATAAGCTAAAAAGGTAACTGTAGAAACATGAACAAATGTAATGTGTACAATAGACTATGTTTATTGTAGTCAAGTGCATGTAAGAATTCGTGCATGCATGTATATATATAGCAACAAATATATGGAGCCTATCTAGCCATGGAGGAAGAAAAGGGTTGAATGAAAAACTCAGGAAAACATAAATTTATAAAACAAATGTTGTTTATGCTTACAACTATGGTCATATTTTAGGTACCAATTGTTCGACAAATGGATTTCATATCTCCTTTTCCATCTATGCTTGCATTGAGCCCAAGATGATATTACTGCAAAGCAACATTTTATTTGAATATATCAAAATATATGTCTCTGGTTAGATGTGTATGGAACGACAAAAAGACATTGCAAAGTAACTTTCAACAACAAGAGGAGTCAGAGTGCTGCAGATTGCGGAGTGCAAAAGTTGCAAAACTCTTCAATCTGGTATCTAACAGAGGTGGATGGAAAGATATTTCAGTAGTCTGCTATCAAAGCAACACCACAGTGCCTCATTTCCCAATGGAAGCAAAACAATATACATGACCATACTACAACAGTGAATATTGCATTTACTTGCTTCCGTGCCATCGTGCAACAATGCCGAGATGCATCAATGCTCACACATGCAAAAACTTACCATTCTATTTCCATTGATCGAGGCAACCAGCGGCCCCCCCCACCACCAACCCACGTGGTCAACAAACTCCACAGTCATTGTAAATAGGCCTGGATAACCCATCACAAATTGCATGGAATTTTACCATATATTTAAAGAAAAAAAATGCAATGTAGACAAGACTATATTTCTAGATGCAATATACAAGAAAACTAGAACAGTGAAATTCCGAAAAGAGAATTTTGTAGATCAAGATTTGCCAGCTATTTGAATAAAATAAAAATAATAGAAAAGCTAACAAGAACACATAAGAATATGTGGAAGCAAAGCATGAAGGACAAATGACAAAACTCAGGGTATATAGGCACATAAAATGGAAAAAAAACATGCTTGGAGAATTTTAAACTTATTACCCAAATGGAACACAATTTTTTTGAAAATGTTTCTAGAGTATGTGCATATATAGTTTAATATACTAGAATGTTCAAAACACATTACTGACTTATAGAACTTTCGACCTCTACTTATTGTTGGTTGTTATCTTTGTGCATCTTTGACACTTAATGTTGTTTGTATGTGCATATGTATCAATTTGTAACAACTGCAACTGTATGTTTAGAGTACTGGATGTTAGAATTAGTTGAAAGAGAATTGTAGGTATCTTGATAAAGAATTGACATCATGGAATTTAAAAACACATGGAAAAACATGGATAGGCGGAATATACATAAGAGTGTATTCTTTTAAATAGCATATACAAAAAGTATGAAACAGTGAAATGTTGAAATGAGAAGTGGGCAGATTAATATTTATGGGTGCATATTTGCATGGTGAATTTAACAAAAAGTGTATTGCTGAAGGTACAAAAGACACTAAACAGGAAGAAAATGATCTTTAATGTGTAAGGCTGAAGAGGATGGAAAGCATTGAAGAAATGGGGGAAATTTAATGTGGTAGCAAAACATAGAGTATATAGGCACAAAAAATGGAAAACAGAGCATAGGTGCATAATTTAAAACTAATCAGTCAAATACAACACAATATTCTTCAAAAAGTTTATGGAATAGTTGAATATATATTTTAATAGACTAGAATGATCAAAACATCCCACTAACTTGTACAAGTTTTTCCCTCTGCTTATTGTTCCCTGGTATCTCTGTGCATCTTTGGAATTATACCCATTTTGCACAGGTTATTACTTGCTATGTTTTTGTAAAATCTAACTTAAAATCCTTGAAAAGAGGATGGTATACGGTCTGGAGCTAATGTGAGAGTAAATATTTCAGAGCCTTTTTTATAACCTAGAGCACAAAGTGGGGATGAAAGCATTTGGCAGGGGCTGGAGTTGTTCCAAACACACCTCTTCGCTACGACATCGAGTAGTGTATTTGTTGTTGCTTAATTTGGAGTATCTCTCAAATGAGAATGTTGGATTGATCAATGTAGAGTCTTTCAATTTATTTAACATGAGAGATAGCTATAAAAGTCAACCCCTGCCTTTCTTTGTTGCCTATGTTTATCGTTGCTCTATTAATGTTAAGCCTTGTGCTTTATGTATTGTGATTGCCCATGCCATGGTGAGTGGAATTTGTGTTCAACTACCTCAAGTTATAGCTAGGATGGGGATGTCTCTTAGGTTTTGTGGGTCCCATGGTGGGCCAATGTAATTTTGGAAGTGAACAACAACATAGTTAGGTGGATTTGGCAATTTGCAACGTGCATTGTACATGATATATAGCTGTAACAAGACCAAGGGATCCATTGACTAGGCCAACTTGAATCCACAAATTTGTTGTTAGCATCACCTATTCACCAACACAAAGCAACAATTCTAGGAGAAGCTAGTCATCATCCCTATAATCAGATGTTTGTTTCCATGCCACTCAAGCAGTGCTAATGGCTATGGGAAGGTTTAATTGTTTGATCATTTTTTTATTATGAAATGTGACTGAGTCATTTGTGGCAAAAAAATGTGTTGCAACATCAAATTGTTCTCTTTATGTGGTAGGGAGCATTTTATTTGTTTGTTTCATAAGCTCTTCCCAATCATCATGGAGAGCCTCACCATTTCTTATATGGAGAAGGATTGCCCGAAACTTAAATGTTCAGTAGGACTATCTCCTACTTGGTGGAAAATAGTGTCCAATGTTACTGAGACTATGAAAGAATGCCACAAGCCTATAGCCGATGAGCATGAAGCATAAATAGGAGTATCCATGACAAGCGACAAATGGGAAAGATCACCAACAAGGATGATAGAAACACCACCAAATAGCTGGCTTTGGTTATCGGGGAATGCTTGGTACAATCGGCTATCTATTTTGAGCAACAACTTTGGGCCTAGAGAACTCATTTCATCTATCAAAATGTATTGAATATATTTAAATTATTTTTGGAATATTATCAATGCCTGGCCTTGCAAAGGATTCATATCCTTTATGGGAATCTGGAGGGCTATATGGATTGTGGACACATATATGTTGTAGGCAGCAACACTTGTAGGGGCCAATGTGAGCAGCAAGCTATTACATCCAGTAGTAGAGGCATTTATTCGTTGTCTTATACAATTTATCAAAAAGGATTTGTCAGTGCCAATTGTTCCTTGAATGATAATAAGGAGATGGCCTTTTGGGGAAGGCTGCATGTGATGGGATTGGATGATTTGAAGATCTAATTATTGTTTTGTTGAAATTTGATGTGCTGATGTATTTATAGGAAAAAAATGTATCGTATCTTGCTCACGCTGTGCCTTGGCCGATGGGATGAACCATTTGGATCGTTCAACCTCCCGATTAAATCCTCAAGTTGTTTTTTGTTGTTCTCAATTTCACTCATTAAATTTTGTTGAGTGCCAGAAGGGTGTTGAGGGATTGGTGGAGGAGGTTGTTGTTGTGGTTGATTTTGTATTTGAGGATTTTATTGCTATTCTTGTTGAGAATTTTGAGGGTTTGCAGGTTGATTTGCATCTCCTACAAATTCAAAAAAACAAATATCAAATACAACCTAAAAATAACAAATTCAAAACAAAAAGCAAATAATCCTTACCTCTCACACCACCTGATCAACGTGGCAGCATCCTCGCGATGAAGTAGCAACCGTTGATAAAGATTTTTGCAAAATACCTCCTCCTAGAACGCGAGTGCAAAATGAGGGTTTTGGCCGCGGGCAAAAGAAAAAACACAGTTGAAATGCAAGAATGAATTCGTTTTACTTTTTTTTTGTTTTAATAGGTCATAACGTGAGCATGTTATAATGCACTTGCATTATGAGTTTTCAATTTTTTTTTTAAAAAGTGGCCACAAATTGGCTACCCATCTCCATGCACCCGCCTTGCAAAACATTTGAAAATCATTATGAGGTGTTGGGATTGATTAATGGAGCTTTAAAAACACTCAAAATAATTATTCCTAAATAATAGGGACTGTGAAAGTGGGCGCCAGGCTTGCTTTTTTGGGAGTGAAAAAGAGAAGAATTCAAAACTTTTTTTTTTCCCATCTTTAGAGGGCTATTGGGAATGGATTTTAAATGAGTTTTAATTGTTTTTTAAAGGGATTTAATGCGCAGCAACATAAAAGGGTCGTGCTATATTGGAGATGCCCAAATAAAGCATACAAAATTAATTTCATGAAGGTGGAGAAAAATCTGGAAAACCACTTTCCATGGAAGAATTGTTGAAGAGAATTTTGAAGGCAATTTTTGAGAGACAAGTGAGAGGGCATAGATTTTATTTGGAGAAAAGTTTGGGACATGTTTATTGTAGGTTGGGTTTGATAAACAACATCCCATGAGGATGCCAGAACAACTGGTTTGAAGTTGCAAATGTTGCAGGTGGTTTAGAAGAGCTCAGAGATGATTTTGTTTGTAAAAGCTCATATGTTTGAGCATAGTTTGAAGAGCTCGGAGATGGTTCTGTTTGTAAAAGCTCATATGTTTGAGCATAGTTTGTTTGAGATTAATTTCTAGTTGCATATGTGATGCCTATAGGAGAATAATTTGCTGCATATCAGTCCATATATGACTGAAATTTTTTGTATCTAGATTATTTTAATGAAGAAAATCAATGGTTTCCTGTGCAAGTAAATTTTTGTGTGTTAATTTACAATTCCTCTATTTTATTTGAGAATTTGTTGTGAGAGTTTGGAGAGGGTTTTGTGTGTGTCAATCCCTCTTACTACATCAATTAGTAGATAAAATGTTCAACATAACATATTAGACATGATTTATTAAAAATAATTTTTACCCAAATGATGGTAAATAAATTACCCTACTAGCTATATATTTTTTTCTAGGAAAGACCAATAACTTGCAGCTAGGATACCTAGAATCTATACCTAGATAAGAATTTTGATTAATTATTCCTTATCAAATTTAAATTATTTTGTACAATGAAAATATAACACTAGAAGATAAATCCTCATAAATTAGTAATTGGACTAATTCATGAGCCCTACTTTATTCTATATTTGAATTTAAAATGATATTATCAATGTGGGGAAAATTTATTATCTAAAGGAGACATTGGATAGAGTAATTAAGGTTCTAGAGGTCATCCTTTTGATCTTAATCCTAATAATGTTAGTCTTCATATGATGCTAGATTATCCTAGCCAATGATTAATTTTGCATCACCCAAATATAGATCAAAGGGGTCCAAGAGTATTTTTATTTTAGGTTTATAATGATTCAAAGAAATGACATACTTGGATGAGTTATGAGGGGTTAAGAGAATATTTTAACTAACTGAAGCTACACCAAAAATATAACTTTATATCTTTAATACTAGCCTATTTCACATATTATAGTAGTGTGTTGCATCTTGAATAGTAGCCTATGATAACTTTGGAAACAAATAACTTTAACAATAACTATGACTTTAATAATATTTGGAAAATTTTATTAATGTCTTGGTTGATAGGTGAGACCTCCATCTATGTTGACATGTGTACAATTTACTTGGTTTTATTGAATATGTCAAATCCATATGATTTCATTACATGTGGCACAATAATAATCATTTGTGAGATGTGTATGGTGTCATCTAAATTAAAATTGTATGGAGTCATTTCCCATGGCACATATTCTATCAAGTGCTATAAATGTATGTTTTTATGAACCAATATAAAAGAGTACACTTATGTCATATTCCCTTTCTTGGGGTGATGATATTTATTTTGTTTATGATGTATTAGTGAAGATATATGAATCCAATGAACTAATTTGCGAGGCTACACTTCAATTTGTGGGGATGAAAAGGAACCTAGATAAAACCAAAATAAAAATGATGTGGCAATGAAGGGACCATTAAAAGAAATTAATACAACCTATTATGAACAACTCATCATTACCACAAGTAAAATTGAGTTATGAAAGAGCTAACTAAAAAAGTAAAATGGGATTGTGAAGGAGCCAACACAATAGAATCAACATTGGGGTGTGAAGAAGTCATCGAAATCAACATACACCAATTAAGGATACAAATGATCTATTATAATCATAATAATTTTTTTAGGGATATAAAGGATTTGTACCAAAATAATATTAATCATAATATATATCCCCTAATTTATTTTATGGGAAGGATGTAATGAATTGGAGGGGAAGATAAAAAGATATGATGATGTAAATCATAATAACCATATAACAAGCATCCTAGATATCATCGCATCATTAATATAATATAATAAATAAATAATAATGAAAGAACATTTGATAAGAGACAAGAAGGTGCTTGGAATGAACTCATGCTCAAGTTAGTTCCTTGTAACTTAAATTATAGTTCTTGCAAGAAATTATTGGTAAAAGTAGGATCATGATCTCTGACAATAGAGTAGGGAATTCTATGGATTTTGAAGATGGAATCTAAAAAATGTTGAGAAACTACAAAAATAATATAACTACCATAAAATAATGGAAAGTAATAAGCATATTTATTAAGTAGTCAACAACAACCAACATTACCTATATACCTCTTGATATTGGAAGCCCCATAATAAAATCTATAGAAATTTTATTCCAAGCCTTATCTAGAATAAGAAGTGGCGAAAAAAGTATTAGAGATTTAATATTTCCCCCTTTATTCCTTTGACACACATCATATTTAGCTACAAATTTCTTGAAATACTGGTTAAGGCTTCCTCAAAAGAAATATTTCTTCACTCATTCATAGGTCTTTAAAATGCATGAGTGACTTGTAGTAGTGGAGGAGTGAAATTACACTTGAATAAATGAGGATTGAATTAAGAGTTGGGAATTAAATAAATTTGGTGGACTAATAGGTGAAGGCTTATTCTATATAATCGATCCTTTACACAAATTGAAGATCCTATTCTAACTATCAAATGATACCTTGAACTATTAGGTTATTAAGAATTCCTATCAAATCCAATCCATCCAATTTGGTATCAATATGGAAAGAGAAAATATGGAGCTAGCCTCTTCATCTTGATGTGAGAGTGCATATATTCTTATCCTTCTTGTAGGTAATCTCATAACCATATCCCTAAATTTTAGTCACCCATTTATGTTAAATTCTTATGAGGATGTACCATTTGCTACTTGTCCTAGATTTTAAATTCTTGCAAACCTTCCTATCTTTTTCCAATTTTTGATCCTTAAAATATTTCTTTTTGAGAACATTGTGCTAAATAGTGTGGTTCCTAAGTCTCGTAATGTTGAAATAATAATAACAATTAACCCTTTATACAAGGGTATTATATTACATTTCTTGATTTATGTGTGAGTGTTAGATACTTTGAGTTCAAATTGTTAGATGTAAATATGTTGAAATATGGCTCTTCTAGGCCTTCAAATTGGGAGGACTAAACTAAAACCATGGTTATGTCCATGGCCTAGTCCAAGGAGGTAGAACTCCATATAACTTGTTCCAATTTATAATGGATGAAGAACATTTGAGTGATGGGTTCATATTTAGGGTTAACTAGTGGGTCAAATGATCAAACTAAGTGTTCAAACCATGCATTTATAACATCTACATAAAATTAATCCATCTAGATTAATTTTTATTGTTCTTGATTTAATGATAGTAATATGATTCATCATTCTAAATTGAAGGTAATATTTTGCTTGCTAAGCCTCTTAATTATTGTAGCTAGATAAAACACCCTAAAATAAATACATAGGCTAATAGATTAATTATTGTAATGCATATCATAATTAACCTAGACAAATAGGCAATTATAGAAAAGTATTGAAATGAATGCTAGAATTGGCAAAGAAGCATAGATGCTCTTAGCTTTGTGTGTGATGAGGGTCATTTTATTATAAGGCATACTTTGTGACTTGAATCATACATAAACTATTATAATTTTATTAGTATCTATTTTTATAGATTAAAAATTGAGCTATATTATTGGCATTAAAATCACATGTGTGATCTTGATCCTGACATTCATGGCCTCAAGAAGTTATATGCAACCCTAATCATGATATCCGTGGTCTTGAAATGTGTGTTCTTTCAATTTAAAAAAATATTCACTTGTATATATTTGGATTGGGTGGTGCTTATAATCATTTGTAGGACTTTCTATCAAGTGGGAAAATTTATGATTTTTCTTGATTACAATCAATCCCTATTTTGTTGATCTCCAATGGTGTTGTAAAATATTAAAGACATACATTATAAAATACCAATTCCTAGGTATATGTCCTTATGTATCTAGATGTTGATGCAATTATTTTTTTATATGCTTGATTGAATGATATGTGAATTATCCATGTGTTTTTCTTAGATTAGACATTTTTGTAAATGATAGAGTTCTTTGTATTTTTATCTAAACCTTACAATTCTAATTTGAATATTTTATGCATTTCTTAGTGACTATTACAACTAGTTGGCATAAAAATATTTTGGTCCCATGATTACATTTAAATTTGGAAACTAGGATTCAAGGCTACCTTGGAAATCATGTATTAGAGATCTAATATTTCCCCATTTATTCCTTTGACATACATCACATTTAACTACAAATTTCTTGAAATATTGGTTAAGACCACCTCAAAATAACTACTTCTTCACTCATTCATAGGTCTTCAAAATGCATGAGTGACTTGTAGTAGTGGAGGAGTGGTATTGTGAGAATACAATGGTGATTGAGTTAAGAGTTGGGAATTAAATAAATTTGGTCCTAGTAGGTGAAGGCTTATTCTATATAATCGATCCTTGGCACAAATTGAAGATCCTATTCTAACTATCAAATGATACGTTGAACTACCAGGTTATTAGGCATTCCTATCAAATCTAATCCATCCAATTTGGTATCAATATGGAAAGAGATTTAATATGGAGCTAGCCTCTTTATCTTGATGGGAGAGTGCATATTCTTATCCTTCTTGTAGATAATTTCATAATAATATCCCTAAATTTTAGTCACCCATTTTTGTAAAATTTTTATGAGGACACCATTTACTACTTGTCCTAAACTCTAATGTCTAGCAAACCTTCCAATTTTTTTCTAATTTCCAATCCTTAAAATATTTCTTTTTGAGAACATTGCATTAAATAGTGTGGTTCCTAAGTCTCATAAAGCTGAAATAAAAATAACAATTAACCCTTTATATACAAGGGTATTATGTTGTGTGTGTTAGATACTTTGAGTTCAAATTGTTAGATGTAAATATGTTGAAATACGACTCTTCTAGGTCTTCGAATTGGGAGGACTAAACTAAAACCATGGTTATGTCCATGGCCTAGTCCAAGGAGGTAGAAATCCATATAACTTGTTCTAAATGGATGAAGAACATTTGAATGATGGGTTCATATTTAGGGTTAACTAGTGGGTCAAACGATCAAACAAGTGTTGAAACCATGCATTTATAACATCTACATAAAATTAATCCATCTAGATTAATTTTTAGTGTTTTTAAGTTAATGATAGTAACATGATTCATCATTTTGAATTGAAGGTAATATTTTGCTTGTTAAGCCTCTTAAATTGTAGAGATAATACACTCTAAAATAAATATATAGGCTAATAGATTAATTATCATAATGGATATCATAATTAACCTAAACAAATACCCTGGTTTATCATTGCATTTACCCTGGTTTGTCATTGCATATGAAGCCTGATTTACTATGCATAAACCTTGGTTTATCATTGCATTTGAATCTTACAGTGCATAAACCCTGAATTACAATGCATAAATGAAGACCTAAGGGCATGGCACCTACCTTCAACTTGCCCTCGAATCTACAATCTTCATCTTCGCTCGAAGTAGGGTCCTCCGTCAATGGTGGTCATGCAAGTTTCCTCTATCACAGCGCTCTCAATCTTGCTAAACATGGTTCCACCAAAATGGACCAACATTGACAGTTTTTCGGTTCATATATCTCTTTAAAAAACAATAAAATAATACTTTTGATCGAAGGTATTATTTTATTGTTTTTTCATATTAACGAGAACCTTCAATCGAAGGTCCATCTTCAATTAAAGGTGTTTTCCAGAAGGCCTTCGAGCGAAGAACCTTCTTTCGAAGGTGCTCTAAGAAATCTTCCCTCCTCCCTCTAGAAAATTGAATGTCCCAAAAATGGGACTCATTATTGTGAGATTACCCATTGCCATAATTTTGGCCTTAATGAAACTAAAAAAATGCCACAAAATATGTGTTGGGTAAATCATGATTTTTGCAGAGAAGGTATTGTTCACATTGTACATAAAAACTAAATTCACTTGTTATTAAATGATAAGAGAGAATTTAATATGGCGTTCACTAAAATAACTCAAATAACTAGAAGTTTAAGGTGCAGATTCATTCCAGAGAGCTTGGAGTGCATTCTTTGTCCCATATGTAATTCGCTTGATAGGAAATTCGAGCCTCTTTAGGCAGTCAATTTTATGAAAAATATAGTACTAAGAATGTCTCATTGAATCCTCCAACATTGTGACAGGCTTTCAATGCAAGCAGCTGTGACAAGTTGCGAATGGTATCAAGGAGGTTATTCAAGTTCCTACACTCACTTAAATTCAAGTGCTGCAGCTGTGATAAGTTGCCAATGGTATCAGGGAGGTTATTCAGGTTCCCACACCAACTTAAATCCAAGTGCTGCAGCTGTGATAAGTTGCCAATGGTATCAGGAAGGTTTTTCAAGCTACTACACGAGGTTAAATACAATCTCTGCAGCTGTGACAAGTTGCCAATGGTATCGGGGAGGTTATCCAAGCCATTACAATGACTTAAATCCAAGTTCTGCAGCTGTGATAAGTTGCCAATGGTATTAGGGAGGTTCTTCAAGTTCTTACAATGACATAAATCCAAGCGATGCAGCTGTGATAAGTTGCCAATGGTATCAGGGAGGTTATTCAAGTTGTCACAACAACTTAAATCCAAGTCCTGCAGCTGTGATAAGTTGCCAATGGTATCAGGGAGGTTATTCAAGTCGTGACAAGTACTTAAATCCAATTGCTGCAGCTGTGATAAGTTGCCAATGGTATTAGGGAGGTTATACAAGGTCACACAATCACTTAAATCCAAGTGTTGCAGCTGTGATAAGTTGCCAATAGTATCAGGCAGGTTATTCAAATTCCAACAATCACTTAAATTCAAGTGTTGCAGTTGTGTATTAGGAAGTGAAAATAGAGAGGAGATAGAATGGCTTTCAACAACATCCCAGTCTATTATTTGCACAGTCTTCACTTGCCAAATGTTACGTACAAATCCGGAGTGACGTGGTTTCTTCTTAACTCTATCCATCCCAGTGGCATTCCAACAATGATCAAGCCTTAACCATATTAAACTTGGAGGAAGCATGGCTAGTGTGTCTTTCGTCATGCCTCCAATGCCCACATTCTGCAAACAAAGATAGCGAAGACCGGGCCTGTACAGCAATTCGAGCCTTTGTGGATTGCCTCCATTGAGTCGAAGGCTAGTGGTGTTGTTGGATATGATGCTCGAATGGGCAGCTTCCCATATTCGGGTACCCTCTTTTCCTTTTTTAGCAATGGTGCGCCCCATATCTCTCAAATGGTCATGCATATCAAATACACCGTCATCATCAATCTTTATCAGTAACTTCATTGAAAGATTACATACGGCCGTGTCTACCTTCTCATACAAAGATTTCCAGAAAATAATGGGAAATCTTTTGTGTTCTCCAATGAAGAAACAAGCAATGTCAACAAATATTTCTTTTTCATCATCAGTAAGAGCACTATAACTGATGTAGAGTCTGTCGTAAATGTCTGGGTTGGAAGTAATGTTGAGAAGAGCTTCTTCCCAACAGCCTCTGTTATCCTGCTTATCATAGAGGAAGGATCCAATCACCTCCAATGAAAGAGGATGCCCCTTACAGGCTTCCACTATTCTTTTGGACTGATCTTGGTAACTGAGAGTTGGAGATGCTCTGAGAAAGGCATGCCAACTGAATAACTGGAGACCACCATCTATCTCCAATCTACTCATCTCGTGGATGTAGTCAGCCCGAGCAACATTGAGAATATGTTCGTCTCTGGAAGTTATAATAACTCTGCTCCCAGGGGCCAGCCAATATCCAACTAAAGCTTTCAATTGTACAACAGCATCCACATCATCCAGAATTAGCAGCACACGTTTTCCTCCGAGACGATCTCTGAACAAAGATATCCCCTCATCAATATTGTCCACTTCTTCACCATAATTGATTAAATCTTTGAGAATTTTTTTCTGCAAATTTGTAAGGCCTCTGGGGTCTGCAGCAGTGTCGCGGACATTGAATACAAAAGAAACAGCTTCAAAATCATCACGAACTTGATTGTAAAGGGCCTTGGCAACTGTGGTCTTGCCAATACCACCAATACCCCATATTCCAAGTTTAAGCACCGCATCCACTGCATTGAGATTTAATTTCTGAATGAGAAGATTCTTCACGCTCTCCATTCCCACTGGGTGCTCGGCAACTTGTAACGACACTCTGTTCAATGTTTTGATGAGGTCGTTCACAACTGTCTTTACCAGCCGAGCTTCGTAGCTGCAATGTGAAGAGTAGGTCAATTGAAAGTTGGAAAATAAAACAAAAATATTATTTTGATTTAGATTAAATAAAGGAAATTTAAGGAAAAATTGGTAGTGCTAAGAAATAATTTATATTTAAGAATCATTCCGTATTTAAAAAATAATTTATATTTAAGAATTATTTGGTTCAATAAAACAGTTTAGAATTAAATTTTTTAGGTTTTAACTTTAATTAATTTATAAATTATTAATTTGTATCCATTATAGGGGAGAGGGGCTCATAGTGGAGCACCTTAACTTTGCATTTCTCAAAAATCTATGTGGAAATTTCAAATCACTCCCAATTTTGTACAGCAGTTTATTTGACAACTCACATGCTTCTATATTTCGTATTAGGGCCACATCATCAAATATGATGCCACATCAGCATACTTTTTGTTGAGATATCCAAAAAGGTTTAAAAAAAGGTGAGACCAATAGTGGTGCACTAAGTCATGTTTTATTGGTGCGTGATGTGGCATCAAATGATTTGTCAATTTGTGTACTTTATGGATAAAAAGTGTTTTGCAACTGGATATTAAGGTGTTTCACTATGGGGCCCACTAAGGACTACTTCTATCCCACCTATTGGACCCTGCTCCACTATGGGCCCCTCTCCCCTAAATAGTCTCCATTTTTCTTTCTAATACAATAGATTTACTTTAACACTATGGGCTGGTAGCATAATTAGCAGTGGATTATGTCCATGAAAACTTTTGTTTGTCAATCTTTAAACAATACAATTCGTGAATATGATTTTTACAATGGGAAAGCATTAGTAGGAGGTCTGTTTAAACACAAACAATTACAGAAAAAACTGGATTATCTTTGTGTCTATATAGTCCTTAAGGGTGCGCTGCACAAAAGAATGGAGGCAGAGAATTAGATGAAGCATTAAGGACTGATAGGGCTAAAATTGGTTCAAGTCTTTGCACACGGGAGCAGGAAGTTTGCAAAGCTATGATTACCTTGCTTACACATAAAACTCACCCTCCTGTTCCTCCATCAACCCTAGTGTCAAAGGAGGAGTCGACTCAATCTTTTGAATGAAATGGCTTGTGGCTTCGAGGTCTTTTGTGAAAAAATATGATAATAAAAAATATGTAGCCTGGGTTTCTATGCTTTTCTCACTTTCTGTTCTGTGAGGCATTTTGATTTGGCCTCCATCTAAAGACTATCTGATTTAAGGGGCATTTTGTTTTGGTCCCAAGAACAACTCTATGTAATAAGATACTATGTTGTATTCATGTAATTTTAGTATTTTTATATTATTAATAATATTTCAAGTTTAATTTACTTTATCAAATAAAACAAGTTTAATAATTAATTTAAAAAATGATGTTTAAAAAATTAATTAATATCTTAATTTTTTTTAAAGTTAAACAGTTAAAAAAGTATATATTTGATTTATTGAGTGAAATCAAATTTAAAATAAGATAAGTATAATTAAAAATCTAGAAATAGAAAGACTCAATTAATATTATTCATACTTAATAATTAATTATTAAATTATAAAAATAGAAAAAATAAATGAAAATACTATTATAGTTTGAATATAAAAAATTTAAAAATATTTTAAAAAATGTATTACATTCAAATATTTAAAGATACAAATATTATTATTTTTTAATGACTAAATAATTAATCATATATAAAAATAAATTAAATACTTTGATAAAGAAAACCAACATATATTTATCAATATATTTATTTAAAAAAATTGTCACTGAATATTAAGTAAAACTAAAACTTTCTTATAATTTTTATCAAATAATATTTTAATAAAAAATTTAAAATAATAATGAAAATTTTTTAAATTAAAAAAATCATATAAATTAATATGTAAATAAATAATTCTTTATTTTTAGAATTTAAAATATATTTAAAGTGTAATAAAAAATTAAAAGATATTTTAATTAAATTTTTTAAAATGTAATATAAAAATCATGATTTAATATTTAAATTATTTTTAAAACATAAAAAAATAAATGTTAATAATTCTTGGTATTTTGATGTAGTTGAATGGTTCTAAATGAGTGCACTAAGGATCAAGGTTTGGTAAGTGCAAGGTCTTGACACCATAAGGGATGAGGCAACCACTTTAGTCAAATGAATACCCCTCAATTCTTGACTCTCACTTGAAGAGATTTCAACCTAAAACTCATACTCCCTCTATGTGTTTATAGAGAAAAATTAATACTCCCTCTAGTGTGTTTATATAGCAAAATGCGTGCCCCTTTTCTCCCCATCATTACAAGCCACTCTAGGAATTCAAACTTGCAACTTGGAAGTCAATAATAATGTTGTACCTACCACGTGTGTTTATATAACAAAACAATTAGGATAATAACTACCCTTTTGTAGGTGTTTAAACATGGATTACAATTTGAAAGGCTACCATTTAAGGCATGTTATTTTTTATTATGATTTATTCATCTTTTACTCTTGTTATTTTTTTCCTATGTTATGGTTCTATGGAGGAAACTAACTCAAAAACAAATTACAAGTGCTTTTTTTTATAGAAATATTAAGTGGAAGTAAAAAAAAAAATAATGAAAAGTCATAGAAATTGTTATAGATTGTTTCTTAATAAAATACAAAGTTTTCAAAAATATTAATATACACCTCATAGACATATTTTTTTAGAATTGATATATTATTAATGCAATATTTGATTGGTCCTAAATAAGGGTTTAGTCTAATTATCATACATGTTTGTAGTATATTGACTACAAATGAATCCTATTGGTGGTGAAAATTACAATTCCATAATCTTAAAAAACAAATTCAATTCTAAGCCCAAGGATAAATATTAAATTAGAATCAATAACCTAAGAATCATACTCAACTAGTGGACAATTGAGTACCAATTCATAAGAGGGTGATTCTTCTTCACTTTAAGCTCTACTAGACCTTGATAGTGGTTAAGTACAAGACAAGTAACAAAAAATCTCAATTTAAGCTTAATACATTAGGCCTTCAAATAGATCATACCCTTTATACAATAAAACTCCAAACATATGTTAATAGACCTCTAGTGTACTAGTTTATCAATGCTAATACATAATAACCTCTTTTAGACAAAAATATAAATACAGTGTACAATCTAAAATATAAGCAAAGTTTTATCTTGAGTGTTATTTGCAACTCTAAAAATTTCATACATAATTATGGTACAAAATAGTAATACACATCCCTTTAAACAAAATTCTAATACGGACTCGCATACAACATCACAAAAGATAGGGGTAGTAGGCTATTCACTATCACCTAAACAATTAACACTTAAACTAATTTGAAAGAAATTGTTCTTTGAATTTAAATTTATTGTGGTGGAAGAATTAGTATTTGAAATACTAGTGTCTTGATCCTTTTTGGTGACAAAATTAAGCTTAAAATTTAAACATAAGTAAGATATGCAAATCTCATGTTTATCATCACCACATAATTGGAAAATAAACAAACATC
This sequence comes from Sequoia sempervirens, assembly GCA_007258455.2. NCBI lineage: Eukaryota > Viridiplantae > Streptophyta > Pinopsida > Cupressales > Cupressaceae > Sequoia > Sequoia sempervirens. The sequence continues at coordinate 256,678,592 of VDFB02047230.1, read as the reverse complement.
AAGGTAGATGTTAAAACTCTTATAAACTTTAATTATATATTTGTTCAAATGCACTTCTTATTTATCAAATAACTAAACAATATTATGAATTTCATATAAAAAACTTCCAACAAAATAAATAAAAAAAATAAATATACAAATTTCACCATAAAAAATTAAATGTAAAATATGATATATTAATGAATTACTCTAATTTTATAAATAAATTCATTTTATTATAACACTATATTTTCTCAAATCAAAATCATAATATAATTAATATTTATACAGATTTTATGTTTTCACACTAATTAAAAAAATAATGACCCAAAAAACTTTTCCTCAATCATATCCAACAACACTATCAACCAAATTTATAATTATATTCTTTACACTATCAACCATACTAAGTAATTTTTAAAGTCATATCCAATAACACTATCAACCAAACTTATAATTATGTTCTGTAAATGGATAATCCATTATCAGCGGCAGTCTTAAAATAATAAATGAAAAATATCGAAAAGCAAACAGAAAGTGAGGGTTGTTACTTACCCTTGAGTTAGATCCATGGTCCAGCCCGAGCGTTTACAGATCTCCAAAAGGGCATTCTTCCACCCCTCAATCTCTTGTGTTGTGTATCGATCTGAATGGGCATAATGTTTGAGAAATGATTGGTTGTAGGGACTGGACTGAGTTGAAGGGTATCTAACATGAGTTGGATCCACATCATAAAAGAGAGGAATAATCAAGGCAGGGGTGCTCAACATTGCAGCGGCCTCCTTCAGACACCAAGCTGAGCCTGCATATCCTCTCGAAAATATAGGAACGCGTATGGCACTGCTCTCGATTGCTCTTTCCAAGCTCAGATCAATTATTTCGCCCTTTTTCAATTTATCAGAGTCAATGAAGACATTGAGTCCTGCTGCAGAGAGAGCTTGAAAGAGATGATCGACCAGAGTCTTTCTGACATCTGGTCCCCTGAAACTCAGAAACACATCATACCTCTTACCGCTTTGGAAGGAAAGCTTAGGTGTGGGAGGGTGGTATCTGTCAAAGACAGGCGTTGAAGTAGAAGTAGATGCCATGAAATGGGATTGGACTGAACACAGACAAAGAACGAACAAAAGATAAAAGAGCAATGAAAAAGCTTGTTGAGCAGATGAGAAGGTGAAGTGCAAAGCATATAAAAGAAAGAAAGAAAACACAGTGTTGAACTCCTACCACACTGCATTGACTTGACTTCTTCTTTGTGCAGGGAAAACAAACTAACAAAATTGGGAACGCCTGCTGTGACAAATACTTCGCAGTTTCGTAGAGGGAGGGAAGAAAGTATTAAATCAAAGTGGGCAATGTCGTAGCGTGAGGGAAGAAAAGACTAAATAAAAATGGGTCCCTCTGTATTGACTAGTTCACGTACTATCATCTGCAATGTGTGGTAGGAGTTCTAACATCTGTACGTATTCAACACTTGAAATTTCGCTGCATTTACTTTACTTCATGTGCAGAAGAAAACAAATTAGTAAAAGAGAGCACGGCTGCCGTGCCAAATACTTCACAGTTCCTAAATTCAATACTTCGCGATGCCAGGGAAGAAAACACTAAATAAAAGTGGGCTCGTCCGTATAGACTTCACGTGGGCAATTTATAATCATACAAGTTGAACGTGTGGTACGAGTTCAACACAGTGTTTTTCCAGAACGTCGAATGTACATTTGACTGTATTTATTAGTTAATTGAAAATAAAAAATCATTATATTTTAATTTTCAATAAATTAATAAATATGGTCAAATGTGCAGTCTATTTATCTTCCTATGCTTATAGGGCATACCTACTTTGATTTGATCTTTTCTTCTTTCCAGCCACGAAACTGGCAATGTCTATAGCGGCGACAATTTGCACCGGCCCATGGATGTCTATGCCATGCCTTCCTCCTGCATACCCCTCTGACCATCCGTGTGCTGCAGCAGGCCGTATTTGCACGGATTTTTTTTGTTTAAGGTGCCCAAAAAATATCTCTTACCTCCTTTTTTATTTTTTTGCTGCTTTGCCTGGGCATTATGAAATATAAAAATTAAAAATAAAAACTTATTTTTTATTAAAATTTATAGTATTAATTTATATTAAAAATATCAAAATTTAATATTTAAATTAATTTACTAATTTTTTTTGAAAATTTAAATACTTTTTACACTATGTATTTATATATATTTTACTTTAAAATAAGATTTTATTAATATTTTAAATATTTTTTATAATTTTAAAATTATAGTTAAATATTGAAAGTTTTGAATGAAAAACATAAAATAAATATAAAAATATTTAATAAAAAATAAGATAGAAAGTAAAAATATTTAAATTTAACATAAAATATTAAAATCTTGTATATACTATTTCTATTAATTTAATTTAAATATCCAAATGTTAATGTGTTTAATATAATTTGATATTTTAAATTTTGATTTAAAAAAATTAATTTCTAATTTTTAATTTGAAAGAAAATAAATCAACAAAGAATGTATTTAACAATGTCATAATTAATTAACTCATTGCAATAATATTAATAATATAAACACTTGAATAAATATAATAGTTTAATATTGTCATCTCTTTACTTGAATAAATATAATAGTAAAATATGATGTGTGTGGCATGTTTACCTATGTGTAATTTATTGTTTATCTATGCGTAATTTAATATTTGTGCATCGTAGTGACCATTTAGGAAGTAGGTGTTGGGAGTGACTAAGTCAAAGTGGTATTTTTTTATTGGTAATATTGATAGAACAAGAACATATTCTAAAGATTTTTCTTGAGGCTACCTGTCAATTGGAATTATCTTCTACTATTGTTAAAAAAATCAGAGTGACTAAGTCAAAGTGATTTTTGGGTGACTAAGTTTTATGTCAAATTAGGGTTAGGGTTCAATTAGGGACAACTATATAGTTAGGCTTAGGCTTATGGTGTTCAAATATAGGGTTAAGGTTATAATTATGATTAGAGTTTGAAATAGTGTTACAGTTAGGGTTAGATTTCAATTAGGATTGGGGTTAGGGTGTTAGGATTATAATTATGATTAGTGTTAAAATTAGTAGTATAGTTAGGATTGAACTTTTAATTAGGATTAGGGTTAGGGTTTACTTAGGTTTAGGGTTAGAGTTAGAGTTAGAATTCTAGGACAAAGTTTAGGGTTAGAATTAAATTAAGGTTAGGGTTATCTCAATAAAGCTTGGGGTTAGAATAAGGGTTCCAATTAGGGTTATAGTTCAATTAGGGTTTGGTGTTAATTAGTTTACAATTCAATTAGAGTTGCAATGAGTTAATTAATTATGACATTCTTAAATACATTCTTTGTTGATTTTTAAAATATCAAATTATAGTAAACACATTAACATCTAATATTTAAAATAAATTAATAGAAACAATATATACAAGATTATAATATTTAATATTAAATTTAAATATTTTTACTTTCTATCTTATTTTATCTTAAATATTTCATAATAAAATTAAAAAATTAAAAATTAAAACTTATTTTTTATTAAAATTTATAGTATTAGTTTATATTAAAAATATCAAAATTTAATATTTAAATTAATTTAATAATTTTTTTAAAAAAATTAAATACTTTTTATACTATATATTTATATATATTTTACTTTAAAATAAAATTTTATTAATATTTTAAATATTTTTTATAATTTTAAAATTATAGTTAAATATTGAAAGTTTTGAATGAAAACAATAAAATAAATATAAAAATATTTAATAAAAAAATTAAAGATAAAGTATTATGTTATGGCTATCTTAAACACATCCATCTAAAGAGATGACAATATTAAACTATTATATTTACTCAAGTGTTTACATTATTAATATTATTGCAATGAGTTAATTAATTATGACATTGTTAAATACATTCTTTGTTGATTTATTGTCTTTCAAATTAAAAATTTAGAAATTAATTTTTTTAAATCAAAATTTAAAATATCAAATTATATTAAACACATTAACATCTGGATATTTAAATTAAATTAATAGAAATAGTATATACAAGATTTTAATATTTTATGTTAAATTTAAATATTTTTACTTTCTATCTTATTTTTTATTAAATATTTTTATATTTATTTTATGTTTTTCATTCAAAACTTTCAATATTTAACTATAATTTTAAAATTATAAAAAATATTTAAAATATTAATAAAATTTTATTTTAAAGTAAAATATATATAAATACATAGTATAAAAAGTATTTAAATTTTCAAAAAAATTATTAAATTAATTTAAATATTAAATTTTGATATTTTTAATATAAATTAATACTATAAATTTTAATAAAAAATAAATTTTTATTTTTAATTTTTATATTTCATAATGTCTAGGCAAAGCAGCAAAAAAATAAAAAAAGAAGGTAAAAGATATTTTTTGGGCACTGTAAACCAAAAAATCTGTGCAAATACGGCTGCTGCAGCACACAGACGGTCAGAGGGGTATGCAGGAGGAGGGCATGGCATAGACATCCATGGGCCGGTGCAAATTGGGAGCTGGCTACCTAGCCTACAAAATTGAATGCTGCCATGCCATACCATGCCATACCATGCCCTGTCTGCCTCTAATGGTTGTCAGTTGTCAGAAAGATGGGACGCATCCCATGCATAGCCCACCTTCCTAAATCCATGCAGAATATAAGGCAGCCTTGCCATTTTTTAATTTTCGAGCCCATTGTTTGTAGCAGTATAAAGAATTTTTATATATTTTGTTTAATATATTTATAAAATATTTAATAAATTATTTATAAAATATTAATAATATAAAACAATTTTTTTCATATATTTTATAAAATATCAATAATATAAAACAATTTTTTAATATATTAAACAAATATATAAAAATTCTTTAATATTTTTTATTAGAGATCTTAATTGTATATTAATAAAATATATATATTAAAAAAAATATTATTAAACAATTTTTTTTTAAAAATAAAAAAATAATATTTAGTAAATACAAATAAATTTTTTGTATTAAGTATAAGGGGGGCACAGGAAATACAAAAAAGGCTCCAACGAGCGACTGATCAGCTCAAGAGAGGCCGAGCCTCAGATCAGGAGCAGAACCACAGTAGAAAACCGATACAGAGTTACAAAATCGTTACAACAATACAAAACCGTTACAAAAAGTGCAGAACAGAGCACAAGGTGACCAAGGAACTAATGAAGGATGTCATCTAGTTTGACAACCCATGCAGTCCACCCTTTTGCACCTTCCATCCAGACAATGCATTTCATTTCCTGGATCTGCGCAAGCATAAGAGTCAGGTACTTGCTGGAGCTTCTGTTGTTCTTCACCTCTTGGGAGAGCATCTTACAAGTATTCTTGAACAGCTGCAGATTATTTAACGTATCCCTCCATGCATAGCCTCCCTTCATCTCATAGATGAAGAAAGTGGCATACCCATCATTCAGGAATCTTTTGAGTTTCTTTCTTTCAATTATCATGGTAGTTCGCACCTGCAAATTTTTTTTAAAGAAAGTGAGTTTTCGAAAAGACTCAGTAAGATCACGGGGGTTATTCTGATATCTTTCTTCATTTCTGCACTTCCAGATTTGCCATAAGACGTTAGAGGAGAGAATCTTCCAAAACAGATTAGAATCATGCTTCAGACCATCAATATGACCAGTAACAATATCAAGAATATTGAAGATCGTAGGATAAGTAATGCCAAACATAAACCAAATTTCCTTCGCAAAGATACAGTCAAGCAGAATGTGTCTAGCCGTTTCGGGGAGCCTACAGAGATTACAGTAATCAATCGCAGCATTGTCCTTTCTGACAGGAAGTCTATCAAGAAGCAGGAGCCAGTTAAAACACTTAAGCTTCGACTCGATGGGACCTTTCCACAGAAGATCAAAGTACTTCTTCCAGGCACGGGCATCCAGGGTGGAGTACCAAACATAATTGACATGATCAATGATGGCTTCCGAGTGACCAATAACATTGTAGATGTTTTTGGCTTTGATCTTGGATAACATAGTCCCATCCGGCCACTTACAGCCAAGGAACCTATGAGAATCCACATGACTAGAGGAAGGAAGGTCCTTAGAGGCCTTGAGAATCATATTATAAGTCTTCTTTTGGGATATGGGGAGGTCAAATTTGATCCTGAGATCCTCCCAACTGATTAACATGTCATGCTCAAAGAGATCGACAAATTGGGATATGCCTTTATTCGACCATTGTCTAGCAGAGCAGCCTTGGGAGAGGGCAAGGGGCTTGCCAGAAGAACATAAATTCCACCAAATGGACCTTTCACCAAAAAGTTGGCAGTCATCATGGAAGGTTTTGTTAGAGACATAATTTTTAACTTGGTCCCAAGCTTTCTAGCTGGATCTAAAGACAACAGATCCTTGAACGAGAACAGGAAAGTTACCAATAACAAGATCAATAAACGGAAGATTTTTCCAGGACTTCACATTTTTGGGGAAGCCTCTTTCAATGTTGCTCCTAACAAGAACCTTCCAAGGATCATTTCCATCAAGTGAGTGAAAGATCCACTTGGCAGCTAGGGCAATCCCTTGGAGCTTAAGATCTTTCAAACCAAGGCCCCCAAGGAGTTTATTGATATGGCACCACTCCCATTTAACAGCGTGCATTTTTTTTTTGCCTTTTCCATCGGACCAGAGAAAATTCTTGACGGCCTTTTGAATTTCTAAGATTTGATAATTGCTGAACATCCAGGTTGAGGAATAATAGATGTTATAAGAGGAGAGAATTTTTTGACAGACTTGAATTCTGCCAGCCAAGGATAAGGTTCTGTTGTGCCACTTACTCAACTTCTTGGTAATCTTGTCTTTGACCCACGACCACATGTCTTTAAGGGAAGGATCTATGGAGAAGGGTATGCCCAGGTAGCGCACAATTTTGTGCGGACCACCCCATTGAAAATCATAAACTTTAAACCAGTCTGGGGGCAGCTCATTCCAACCAAGACAGATAGATTTGGAGTGGGACAACCGTGCCCCAGAGATACTACAGAACAGGTTGAGTTTGGAGGTCAGGGCCTCAAAGTTATTATGCATGGCTTCAAAGAAGATAGCAGTGTCATCAGCAAATTGGCAGTTTAAGAGCTCATCGTTGTTAGGGAGAGTTATACCCTTGACAGCAGGGGAGAAAGAGTTATCCCTCAGGATGTAGAACAGGGCTTCAGAAGCTATAACAAAGAGGGCAGGGGCCAAGGGGCAGCCTTGTCTGATAGATCTGCCAAGGGGGAAAAAGGTAGAGAGGGATCCGTTAAGATTAATCTGGGCAAAGGCATCTTTGAGTAATATATTAACATAGTTGTAGAACTTCCTAGGAAAGCCGAAGGCCTCAAGCATCATAGTGATGAAGCTCCATTCCACCCTGTCATAGGCTTTTTCAAAATCCAGAAGGAACATGGCAGAGTTTTGCTGGGAGTAATTGGACCAATTCATGGCTTCCCAACTAGTAACCAGGTTTTCAAGAATAAATCTACCTTTGATGAAACCAGTTTGGGTAGAACAAATAAACTTGGGCAGGATATTCTCAATTCTCAGCGCCAGAAGTTTGGCAAAATTTTTGTAAGAGACATTAAGGAGGGTAATAGGTCTCCAGTTTTTGATGAGCGCTTTGTCTCCATCCTTGGGGATCAACTTAATTATACCCCTATTGATGGAGCAGCCCATGGAGCCCCTAACAAGGGCCTCCGAGTACAAATCATGGAGATCTTGGCAGATCCAACCAATGTTAGCCTTATAGAACTCGGCCGGGAGACCATCAGGTCCCGGGGCCTTGTCATTACTAAGAGAATTAATAGCTTTTTCGATTTCCTCCAGGGAGAAGTCTTTGGACAGCTGGTTGGCTTCATCAGTGGAGATTTTGTTAGGGATGAGGGAGCAAACTTGTTGTCTAAGGGAGGAAGCCTCCTCCGAATCTTCAGAGGCAAAATGATTCTGATAAAAATTAACAAAGGCCTCTTTGATGTTATCGAGGTCAGTTATCTCATGGTTATCAACAACAATTCTTTCTATAGTTTCGTTAGTATGTTTGTGCTTAAGGAGGTTAAAGAAGAATTTAGAACCCCTATCACCATATTGCAGCCAGTGCGCACGAGACCTGATCCTAGCTCCATTAATTTTAGACTGTTGGTGTTGTCTAAGGGCATCCTTGGCTTTGACAACATGGGAGACGAGGTCACAGTTCGAAGGGTTAGCTTGAATGTTGGTTTCAACAATCTGGAGATTGGAGGAAAGACATTTTTCAGCTAATCTATAATCTTTAGCTCTTTTTTGCCCAATGGTCTTAAGCAGATTCTGCCAAGCAAGAATGTTCCTGTTCCACCTATCTAAATGAGTGTAGGAGGGAAGGTTATTTCTGTTAATAAGTTTAATGATGTGTATGGCAGCAAGAGTGTCTTCATCTTTCAGGAGGCTAGTGTTAAGAGAAAATTTAGGGTTGGAGCCCTTACAACGGGTAGGAGAGTTGTTAATTCTAATGCAGGAGGAGATGGGATGGTGATCGGAGAGGGAGGTGGGGGTAACGCGGACAAAGTGTCCTTGTTTATCAAGCAGAAAATAAAAGAAGTTTTTATTAGCGTAGAAGCGGTCGAGTCTGGAGTAGATTCTGTAAGAACCCTGTTGGAAATTACACCAAGTATGCCAAATCCCAGGATTCGTATCCTTAGTACCAGCCAGGGGGTCAAAAAGGTGTTTAGAATTTATCATACTATTCCAATGGACTTTCTCCAGGTCTTTCCAAGCAAAAGGAAGGCCACCAAGTTTGTCCTCTTGGGTTTTGACCATGTTGAAGTCACCCCCCACAAGCCAGGGGATATTAGGAAGGGCAACAAACTAGTCCCAAAGATTCGCACGCTCCTTGAAATCATTCGAGGCATAAATAGAGCATATGCCAAAAACATTATTATTGTGATTCATGGTAACCCACACTGCTCTGTTACAGGGGGAGACCCCATAGTTAGAGATGTACTTCTCCCATCTGGAGCTGATCAGAAGGGCAACCCCACCCCTACCCTTGTGGTGGTTGGTATAGTACTTGATGGCATCTTTCCAAAGAAAATTGAGATTGGAATCCAGAGTGTAACCAATAGCCTTAATTTCTTGCAGCATTAGGACATCCATGGAATTACAAGTGTCAAGAAAGCGTTTAATGATCCATCTTCTGTCAGGGGACTCCAAACCCCTAATATTCCATGAAATGCAATTCATGAGGAAACAAACGGGGGGGGTAGAATAGTTTTTAGTGGGTCCCTGAGTTTGGGCCGAGACATTGCTATGAATGTCCCTTAGCACTTTCTTGGAGGGGTTCTTATTCTTGGAGCCTAATCGCCTTCTTCTGCGTTTAGTTATGGTGTAGGCATCTTTAAACTCATCTTCATTATCAGATTCACCAGGGGACAAAAAGTTCATGTCCATGATATGCTTTTCGGTGTGAACATCAGAGACAAAGGAGTAGTTGTTGGCAGGGATGACCTCGAGCAGGCAGTCACCACCAAGCTCGTGGAAGACTTTAGGGGGGAAGCTCTGAGGAGGAGGTGGGTTAGAGCAACTGGCTGAGTGTTCTATGAGGGTTAAACAAGAGGGGTGGGAGATACTTAGGGTTTCATTACCAGCAGCTTCGCCAGGGAAGAATGATACGGAGGAGGGCTGAGCGCAAAGGGCAAGGGGGTTCTCTGAAGATGAAATGGATTGCTTATTATTAGACTTCCGTCTGCGTTTGTTGGAGACTTTGGTCAAGGCTAGGGGGCTGAGATTAAGATCAGAATTCACAAAGGGTAAAGAGTCAGTCGGGAGAGAAGTGTGGGAGGGGACAAGAGGAGGGGGCGGGGTGTCGGTGGTCAACGGGGGGGAGGGATTAGCGGGAGCTAGAACACGAGAGGTTTTGTTCAATGAGGAGTTTGTGTTGGGATTGCCAATTTCTGGTGAATTTTGGGTAGCCGAGGGTTTAGGGGGCGAGGATTTCTTTTTAATGATGGGGCGGTCCTTCCTCATATGACCTTCTCTTCTACACAGAAAACACGCATTCAGACCCCCGAGGATATCAATAGGGCAAGAGAAATTGTCTTCCGAGATGCAAATGTTAATCTCAGACGGAATTTCTAATCCTGGATTCAGTGAGATAAGAATTCTAGCATCCAAATGAGGAACCAAATGACAGTGTCGTCCATTCGGATGATCTTTCCAAGTGGTTCAAGCAATTGCGGGAGAAAACGCCATAGGAAAGGCGGGATTTGTTTTACCAGAATCCAACAAGGGGCCGAAAGCGCAAGGACTTCCTCATGGATGGCCTCGGGCGACCAAGCCAAGGCGCGAAAAGAGGTAGAGCCCACAGACCAGTATTGTTTTTTTAGCACTTCAGCTTGGGCTTCATGATTAGTAAAGAATATAATAAATAACCCTTTCTGAATTTGACGACAAAATGAAATATGATAACCAAGTTTCAGGTTCCAATAGTTATGGAACCAGTCGTCAAGAAATTTTCTAGGAGGACATTTATCCACTTCCACAGCAGAAAAGAAAATGGCATAATTTCTTAACCTATTCTTTTCCTTACCAATTTCCTCTAGCATTTCTGGATTAGGAGAAACAGAAAAAGATAGCGGAGCAACTCTAGTGATCTTACCGGAATCGGCGGTTTCATTTGAATTTGATAAAGAGAACCTTGCGCTCGCGTTGATGGGGTTACCAGCGTTAACCATCGCCTCAAAAAATGACTTGGGTTTTGAAAGCGAAGGGCTAGAATTGGGACAATCTAAACTAGGAGAGCCAGAATCCATTGAAGCCCTAGGTACAGCGGAGGAGGAAATAGGGGGTACGGCCTCTGCCGAACGGCAGAGGGATGAAGAGACAGATGCATTCAACATAAATGCATAATAAAGAGAGAAATAAAAAGGAACGGGCACACCTGTGCAGCCCTGCCACTGGGGGAGGGCAGGTGGTGCCGAAAAACGCTAGAAACCGAGAATTGCCAGTCGCCGAAAAACGCCGGAAAAAAAAGAAATACAAATAAATTAGTTTTGAAGTAAAATAAAATAATTCTTTAACATATAAAAAATAATTTTATTATATAAAAAAATGTAATGAAATATTTTTTTAATAAATATACTAATTCAAAATTTATATTAAATATATTTATATTAATAAAATAAATTTTTAATCAATTTTTTAATTTAAATTCTATAAATTATTCAATTAATTAGTTGTATTGTTTGTTATTGTTTAAATTATGATGTCATTGGTTTTTATTTTACGAGTATAAATAAGGTTTTTATTTTTGGCAATGCATAAACAATAATGTGATCATCTTAGATCTAAAACATAAATGAAAATGTATGGATATATAATTTTCAAAATGACATCTATATTTGATCTTTAATGAAAACATAAACTTATATAATTAATTAAAACTATTAAGTATCTTTAATATATAAAGAGAAAGATTAAATTAAACATTTTACATACAAACTTTTTTATATTATAAAATTAAACTAAATTCTAATTTTAAAAATATAAAATATTTCAAGTTGATAAGTTTTAAATTTATTAATTATGATGATATCCAAAAACTAAAAAAGATTCAAAATAATGAAATAGTTTAATTAAAGTGACAACACACAAAATTCTACACTGGTCAATGCTAACATGAAAGTTGCATGAAATTTCATTTGAACATCTATGAATCTTTTGGCTTATATCTAATTATTTTTTAAATGTTTAAGTTGTATACTTTATAGGTAATTGAAAAATAATAGTTTAGATTGTATATTTTGTTAATAATTTAATGATATTTGTATTGTGAGATTAAAATAATAATTTAAGAGTAAATGTTCAAAACAATCATTTATTCAATTTTTATATTTTATCAAAAAATATATATAGCAAAAAAACTTATAAATATCAATATTAGAGTACAAATTAAAACAAAAATTAAAAGAAAATGTTAAAAGATTGTATATTTTATGAATATTTTAATAATTATTATCTTGAAAATTTTAAAATTAATTTAAAAAAAAATCCATTAAAAATATTGTACTTTATTGAATGGTGGTTATATAAACAAGTAAATAAATGATTAGAATGGAAAATATAACAAGTATACAAATTTTGAAGAGTTGAAAAAAAATTCTTAAAAATTGTTAAATATTTTTTTTATTATGGTCTTTGTGGCAGAAAAACCTTGAAAAGTTGTGATAAAAATGTTTATGCTTCCTGAAAATTTTGTAGCCAATAAAATTGAGGAAAATTAATTTTTGAAATTTGAAAAGTTAAAAATCTTGCATATTTACTTTATAACTATATACAAATATTTGTCAATAGAAAAAAAAGTTGAATTCTCATTTGTTAAAATCAAAGTTATTAATAACTTGTTAAGGAATAGGGGTCGCCTATAGTTCCCTTGGCAGGAATTAACAATAACAAACAATACAACTAATTAATTGAATATTTTATAGAATTTAAATTAAAAAATTGATTAAAAATTTATTTTATTAATATAGATATATTTAATATAAATTTTGAATTAGTATATTTATTAAAAAAATATTTCATTACATTTTTTTATATATTTTTTATATGTTAAAGAATTATTTTATTTTACTTCAAAATTAATTTATTTGTATTTACTAAATATTATTATTTAAAAAATAAAATTGTTTAATAATATTTTTTTAATATATATATTTTATTAATACACAATTAAAATCTCTAATAAAAAATATTAAATAATTTTTATATATTTTTTTAATATATTAAAAAATTGTTTTATATTATTGATATTTAATAAAATATATGAAAAAAATTGTTTTATATTATTAATATTTTATAAATAATTTATTAAATATTTTATAAATATATTAAACAAAATATATAAAAATTCTTTATACTGCTACAAACAATGGGCTCGAAAATAAAAAATGGCAAGGCTCTGCCTTATATTCTGCACGGATTTAGGAAGGTGGGCTATGCACGGGATGGGTCCCATCTTTCTGACAACTGACAACCGTTAGAGGCAGGCATGGAATGGTATGGCATGGCAGCATTCGATTTTGTAGGCTGCGTAGCCAGCTCCTGCAAATTGTCGCCGCTATAGCCATTGCCCACGAAACTTCTAAGCATCTGCCATAGCAGGCATGCCCAAATTTCGAAACTTCTAAGCATCTGCCACAGCAGGCATGCCCAAATTTATTAATAAGAAGTCAAGTCAATGCAGCCAGCCCACTTTTATTAATTTAATTTTCTTTAGTCTAACCTGTTTAATATTATTTTATGTAGCTCTTTCAAAACAGATTCTATTGTCCTGTCTTTATTATCAATTAGAAAAAACAGAAAAATGAAGTCATTAGATTCATGTGTATTGAGTCCATTTTTTTTTCCTACGTTTCTTTTATATTAGAGTGTGGTTCTAACGTTGATACAAACAAATCATACACAATTTAATCAAAAAAAATATATTATCATCAATAATCATTATATTACAATTATTAATTATTGTCTTAAAAAATCAAAGAGAATGTTTCCACGACATTGACTTCTTCACCTACATTTTTAAAACAAAATTAATATTAATAATTATATTATAAAAAGTAGGTCATTCAATTCATTTAAGTCTTCATAAATAATCATATATTAAAATATTTTTTAAGACATTGCATAGAAAAATTAATGAGAGTGCTCCCATAGTGAATTCTTCACTAATTATATTAAAATTAAAATAATGTTAATAATTGGATTATAAAAAAAATCAAATGTACGCCATTTGACCCATTTAAATGAGCTTTCACATGAAACCCACTATGTAAGTGTTAATAAATAATAATTATATTGAAGTATTTTAAAGGCATTGAATAGAAAAATCAAAGAGAGTTCCCCCACAAGTGAGTGAATTCTTCACCAACTTTATCTTTAAAGCTAAAATAGCACTAGTAATTAGACCTATAGTTTAAATGGGTTAAAACCAATAGTTTTGTGATTACAATATGTTTTATTTTTTTGTTATTGCTAAGTATGTTTTTCAAATCTCATTTAAACAATATTCCCAAATTCTCACCCCTTCAATAGAACCTTGCCCATTGAAGACACTACACATATCAAGGTAATTTTTTTTTTTTACATAGGTAGCCCTAGGAGAATGGGAGACATAAGGCTCCATATAACTATAAAACTTCCTCATTCATTATATGAAGTGATCATCTTTGTTATTCTTAGTTCATGTTATGTTAAAATGTATGTTGAACAATGTCTTTGCCCACTAAGGAAATAATATTATAGATGAGAGAATCATGTCATCATCCCTACCATAAGAGAGAAAATTGCATATATGCACTTAACAAGCTTCTTCTATGATTTGTTAACAATCTCTTTTGCAAAAATTCAAAATGATGGACCTTAACAAAATATAACTTTATTTTGAACTAGATCATGTCAAAATAATACCTATTAGTCAATTCATTCATTTTGGTGTCATCAGAGTAAAAAATTGTCTCTATCCAACACACTTATTTACAATGGGCCAATGCCATTCCTAGCTCTAGGAAGATCTTAGAAATTTTAGTCAATAACTTATTTTTATGCCCTTGGTGTATTCCATGGATATAAGTTCTAATATCTTTATTATCCTTCACTCTAATGACTTCAAGATTTACTTGAATGAAGAGGTCCTTGTAATGCATCTAGCATTTGTACTTGTTCATGTTGTTATGAATTTAGTCTCCATAATCAGTATAATTTATTATTTTAAATTGAGGTGTTCTTGATATGATTTTGTATTGGCATTTACATTCATATTGTCTATTGTGTGATGCATGTAATACACTTATGATTAGATATAATAATTTTTATTACTTATCTTATCTATTTATACATATATACAAGTTCATAGATGAATTTGATTATGATCATTTTGACATTCTAGATGTTTTTATTATATGGTTTATATAATGTTGTACCCTATTGGGTGATTTTACTATGTTTTGGCTACTATGTACATGTGTGCATGTATGCTTGATGTGTGAATTGAGTGTGTAGGTGTTAAAATGAACAAGAAAACTAAGAGGGGGGTGAATCAGTTGTAGCAAATTAAACCTTCAAAAATAGTAATCAGATCCACAAGCATTCATTAAACCCTTATTCTGTTAATACATTGATTAAACATGAAATACACATAACAAATACTGAAATCACAACACCATACACAAGAGAACACCAAATTTACATGGAAAACCCAATGAAGGAAAAACCACGATGAGGATTAGCTCACAATATAAGTAATAGAAAAATTGGTACAAAAGGGCTCATTGCCAGAATAGGACACACTGTCCAAAAGGCTCACAGCAAGGGCTCACTGCCACATAAAGAATACAAGAAGATAGAAAATAAATGTTACATAGAGAATACTTCTCAATGCAACAATGAATCCACCACAATTTCTTGCACACTTTCGTAGTCTTGCATGAATGATTTCAGATGCCTTAAGCTCACTACCTTCAGGAACCCTAACATTGAAATTCACATTGCTTTTCTCAAACTCACATCACACACATCACTCGCATCAATCTCACATCTATCTTGCTTCTTACTTCTTTCATACATCAAATCTCAACAACACCACACTTATTTATATCGACCTCATCCTCAAAAACCTTCTCCAATGTCGGCAACTAGTTGTTATACATACAAATTCAAAATAGGTCAGCACCTAAACATTCCCACGGTGGATAAGAACAAAGGTGACCTACATAAATCCTTAACTATGACCCAAATAGATCCAAACATACTTCAACATGCTTCACAAGCCTCACATGCAATGTTAACACAAGGTTGACCAACACCAGTGTTAAACACAATAAAACATTAAGTACATGCTTCCTCAAATCAATCTAAATTTTTTAGACAATGTACTTATCTCGAACACAATCTAGAATAATCCCCAAACACTTTGAAATGCATCAAAAACCTCTATAATAGATTTCACCTAAAGAATATAATCATTCTGTACAATTAGACAACACTGGCAGATATAGTCATACTATGTAATAATAAAACATGTCTTCCACAACACCAAACCTTGAATCCTCATGACACAGATAAGATAACAACACTATCAACACTTCGATAGAATTGCATGTCCTAAAACAAGGATGCAAAGAAATGTAGAGGAAATGCATTTCTCCTAGACCACATCAAATAATATTGAATTACCCAATTCACACACTGGTGAATACATCTCACTCTGTACAACAATTTAGAAACCAAAATTATGAGTTTAGCAACTAATGACAATCCCAAACAACATATAAGAACCACACAAGAATAACATCAATACAAAATAAATCTAGAGCACAACCCGGAGCACATTCTGAATACTTGCACAACATTGTTTTCCTTGTTTATCAAATTTTCTCAAAAACACTTGGAAACCAAGTACCAGAGACATCATTTCAACACTTTACACTATTCCAACCCATATTAGAAACTATAACAAAAAGAGATAACCCCATGTACTCATAGAAATTCCTCAATATCTCATCTATACAAGCACACTCTGCATCAATCTTCCTTTTTCACAATTTTCTCAATATCCTCAACATATAGTCATACATACAATAATCTCCCTCATATCACTGACAACATCAACCAGTAGATATGTCTATCGATATCAATTGCAACACCTTCATACTTGCAAAAATCCCTCCCTTTGTCATTGATGGCAACACAAGATGTGGAAAGCCACCAAAGACAACTACACACTTTCTCTCTCTTTTTTGATTAGATAGCCTACACAACATTCCTGCACTCACTCTCCCTTATAGTATCCTCTCTCCCTTTGACAATAAGGATTAGACAATATACAAAACTTTCTCCACTGATTCCTTACATGATTCTCTCTCTCCTTGAGTAGATATTAGCTTTTTCACATGATTCTCTCTCCCCCTTTGACATCAATGGAAAAGGATAAAATATTTTATATTGTTCTCCCCCTTTAACATTGAACCAAAATACCTGCTCAGAATACTCCCCCTTAGGAGTGCACCCAAATGAATAAAAAACAATGACAACATTCCTTAGTACAACAATGACACTACCCACTCCCTCTAAGAGGTAGCCATCAACAATAATCCAAAAAATAGATAGATCCATAGATCCACTAGGCTAATGCATCTCCATATGAATCTAGTTCAATAAAGGAGGGACAATAACCCCCAACTTCTCTCAGAGATACTCAAAAGTATCTTTAGGAAGAGACTTAATGAATATGTCAACAATTTGATCCTTTGTAGGTACATACTCAAGATTCACTTCATTCTCCATAACCTTCTCTCTCAAAAAGGATACCTGATAGATATATGCTTTGTCCTTGAGTGCATCACTTGATTGTTTGAAATGTTAATTGCACTTGTATTACCGCAAAAGATAGAAATAGGTTCATCATATACAATTCTGATATCCTTTTTAATATTTCTCTCATCCACAACACTTGTGTGCAACAAGATGTTGTAGCAATATACTCGACCTCTAAAGTAGATAAAGAAACTGAATCTTTCTTTTTGCTCAACCATGCCACTAATCTGCATCTAAGAAAGAATGCACCACCACTTATACTTTTCCTATCATCAACACAACTAGCCCAATCTGCATATGTATAAGAACTTAGTTTAAAATCAATATCCTTAGGATACCATAATCCATAATCCAAAGTGCCTTTTAAGTATCTGAATATCCTCTTCATAGTTGCAACATGTGTTTCTTTAGGATCTTCTTGAAATCTAGCTACAAGACAAATTGCATGCATGTTATCTGGTCTAGTAGCAATTAAATATAACAGTCCACCAATCATAGATCTATACTTGCTCTGATCAACCTTAGTGTTGGAATTGTTAACTCAATCTCACAGGCTGAAACCTCTGAGAAAGCATGGTCGCTGTGACTGGTGAGATGTCTGGCCGATCTGCTAGTAGATCCTGAACTGTCGCTGTGACCTCCTGAATGTCTTGGCGATCGACATAACCTAAACCTTTGGCGTAACCTTGGATAGTTAGAATGATGTTTCGGTGATGATAGGAAGTCTTGCTGATATCGGCATGACCTTTGGTCTGTCTGGCCGATGTGGTAATCGGTATGACTTGCTCCTATCGGTATGAAGTATTGGCGACAGGGAGATGTCTCGCTGATAGTCATACATATGGATCATCGGGGTAACGAAAGGGGTCGCTATGAACTCTTGGTGACACAGGTGAGTCTCACCGATGCTGTGGGATGTGTTCGATATGACTCCTAGCGAAAGGTGGTCTCAGGGTAGCCTGGAGACTTCGGTGTGAAGTCTTAGCAATGAACGAAGTCTCGCCAACTGATGAACACTTCAGAATACCTTGTGAACATCAGTGTGATGTCTTGGCGAAGGACGATAGTCTCACCGATGGGAATTCTATTGTCTATGTGACTTTGGAGCTTTGGTATGATGTCTCACCGATAGCGATAAGTATTGGCGATAGCGATACAAGTGATGTTCATCGCTATGAGGTCTTGGTGACATGGCAAAGTCTTAGCGATAGCTCTCTGGACTCGGTGTAACATCTTGCCGATAGTATGGACTCCTAGCGACTGAAGTCTTCAGAGAAAGGTGTGAGCATTCGGTATAACCTCTCAGCGACTGTTGAAGTCTCGCCGATAGTGGTCTTCAAGGTGACATGTTGTGTTTGCCATGATGTCTTGATGATAGCGGTAAGTCTTGCCGATGGGAATACTCTTGTCTATGTGACTTGGGGACTTCGGTATGATGTCTCATCAAATAACGATGGTCTTACCAAATAGCGATACATGTGATGGATATTGGTATGATGTCTTGGCGATAAGGGGAAGTCTAAGCGACAACTTGTAAACTCAGTGTAACCTCTTGCCGATAGGGATGACTTTGGCGATATCGATAGTCAGGTCTTGTGGCATCGGGGAGACACGGTTAGTGTCTCACCGACATGCGACACAAGTTGATCGTTGTTGACCGAGTGAAAACTATCCTACGTGGTGTGACCTGGACGTATTATCTTCTATGCAAGGAAGTGGAAACATCTACGATGCTAAGCTAGATGATTCGATAGTTGTGATTCGACAGTTGGAAACAAACCGATTCACAGAGCCTATTGAGAACGAATGTATATGCATTGGATGCTCTATAGAAAAGAGCCGGTGAGAGCAAGAGGAGAAAGAAGAACCAAGAGAGCTAACAGAGAGGGCCGTGTGGTTGGCTGAAAGGTCGAGGCCATGAGGCCAAAGGAGAAGAAGAGAGAAGCAGGGTTCTGCTAGAATCTCTTCTGATCATGGATCATGATTGATCTCTCTCATGTTGATCTGCACTACATTGTATCAGTGCGAAGGTTGTATGGTCTGATGGATTGATTAGTTGCTACCGGGTTGTATCCAGAATGAACAAGATGTAATCTTTGAAAAGGCTATGAGCCTGAATTGTATTGTAACCTTCAGTTGCTGAATAATACAATGGCTTGATCTTTGGAGTGTGGGGTTTTTTACCCAAAAGGGTTTTCCCCATGTAAATCTTTGTGTTCTATTTTCTGTCTTATCTTTCATCTGTATTGGTTCTGTTACTAGAATCTGTTATTGCTTGCTGTTGAATTTACATGTGCTTCTCTCAGAAGGATTAATGTGGGAAATGAACTGTGTATGTTTCCGCTTTAGGACATAGTTGTACGTGTCTTTGAGGTAATCTAATCGAAATTGAAGATACCGAAGGCACTACTGTTCTTGGAGGTTTCTCTGAGATGCTCTAATTTTCCTCACAAGTGGTATCAAAGCCATCTTTTGGTTGCTAGTTCTGGGTATTTCTCCTGTGAAGATTTCTCAGTTTGTTAGGTTGGAGGAAATCTGGAGGAATCATTTGTTTTATTGATCCTTTTGGTGAGTGGAAGTCTTGTGATATTCAGAGACAACACGTAGCTTGAAGGATGGTGGAGGTGGAAAAGGGAGTTGATCATGTTATTCTGTTGTGATCTGTGTCTCCTTGTTGGTAGCGGTATAACCTTGGTGTATAAGGTGGTTTTTTCATGCTCTGTGGCTGTGTAGCAGTAAAGCTTTCATATTGGGTGTTTGTGTGAGAGACTCCTTGTTTATATGGAGAAGCCTAGTTTGTTTCTCAACCATGGAAGAGAGTGCTTATGCTAGGTGGTGTTTCCTGGTGTTGGAAGGCACTGTTTCCTGTTAACCTTGAATACATAAAGGCTATGGAGTTAATCATTAGTTAATTTGCAAGCTTTTGAAATAGCCTTTCTCTCTTTCTCAGATGCATGTACATGTTGGTGGTTTAGATTTGGCTTGAAAGGGGCCTAGATCTCCTGAACTGCTGTTTTATTTTTAAGGATGTTTTGTACTTGCATGGCTCTGTGGTTTTGCATGTTTTACATGATTAAGAAAAACTCGTGGTTATGTGGAGCTATTGTTAAACTATTTTCTAGACCCTGGCTTTTGGGGTGTTGCTGGATGAGATAGTTGCAATTCTGCATGCATGCTTTGTGCATGGTTTGAGGAGGTGTAATTTCTTCTCTGCATGGGAGTGTTGGTATGTGATTTGTCACTCAGCATTCTTGTGGTGGTGCTTGTGGGTTCCTTGATTATGGTGCTTGTTGTGGACATGATGGAAAATCAAGTTTGGCGTGATCTGGTGTTTGAGTCATGTTGTCTACGTGGTTATTCTCTTTAAAATCTCAGTGTTGTAGTTTCCAATGCAATGATGGGTTTGCATGTTCAATTTTTGTGATCTACGAGTTATGCGGTTGGTGGATTAGCTACCCATTGGCTGTAGTGAGATAACTTGGATGTGGACTGTCTTTATCCACGAGGTTGATTCATTGCTGATGCAGATTTGTTAGCTGGCCTTGTCTGTGGTCACTTATGCATTGGTGTGATTGTTTTGAGATGAGAGGATGGATATTGTTTGAGTACCTGAATAGTCAGATATGGGAATCTAAAGCAGGTGGTCATGATGCTTGGAGAGCTCAGATGTCACATTTCACTAGGAGCTTTAGCAGTGACTGTGGGTTCATCACATGGTGGTGAATGGTCTTCTTTAGTGTTGCAGATGTTTCTTGGGGGAGCCCTTAGATCCTATTGTTGCAGAAGGTTTCTTTCGCATTTGCATGGATATTATTTGAAGATGTGCAACATCTTGGATCCATGGAGGATGCTTGGAGTCTTTGGCTGAGGTGTTGGTGGTGCTTGATAGGTGATGTTCGTTTTGAGTTTGTTTGCTTTATGTCATGGTATACTCTTGTTTGTGCACTGGAGTTTTGGCATTGTGCATTGTACTTGAGACAATGGTGAAGTCACTTGAAGCATGGTATCTCCTAAGGGGATATGTAGATCATGGTGTCATGATAAGTCCCTGATTCAGATGATTGGAGCTTTGACAGTGGTCTGGTAACTCTTTGTGTATTGGGTGCTTTGATTATATGCTTGATACTTCGTGATAGTGCAGTAATGCAGTTGGAGTTTAGCATGAGATGATCAGTTGCTAGTACTCATGGATACATGAAGAATAAGGTAAGGTTATTTTTTCTTTTATGAGAGAAGTGTTGTTGATTGGTATTCTTGATGAATTTTTTCAGCAGAAAGTCCGAGAAGCCTACACCTTGGTTGAACGTGAGCTCAATAAAATACCTATGAGGAGATTGCTCTTGGATTAGTCATGATGAATTGTATATCTTGAAGGAGTATTCTCGTTCCCACTCTTGGTCTACTTGGTAGTTTATATAAGAGGTATTTGGCCCATTATACTTTTCAGATGTGTTTTATGTTCACTTTCATGATATGGATCTTGAATTGTTGTTTAATGGTTATGGAGGATTCATAGTGGAAGACGTACAACTTGTTTATCTCCTTGAGAATTTGTGTTATGTTATTTACTAATGAGAATTGGTAGGAGATGATGTATGGGCTGATTTCCTGAAATGGGGAATGAAGTAGCTTGATCTTCTTTGAGAGGCTTACATCCATGTTGATTACATGTTTTTAAAGTTGGTTTGATCTTGGTGATTGAACGGTTGGATGTTGTTTGGGATTTTCTTTTGGGATGAGAAGGAGATCATTATTGACACAGCTGGCTGTTAGAAGTGTATGTAGGAGGATGTTCTACAAGAATATGATGTGCAGAGTTTCTCTCTGTGGCCGTGAAGGTTTGTGGTGAGAGAAATGTTTCTTGTAGCATTTTTTTGCAGATGGTGCATATCATTGTGGATATTTCCTTGGTACTACATGGTTACATGTTCTATGTGCTGTTATTGGTAGACTTGCGATGCCTTTTGATCTTTTAGATTAGGATTACTCAGGCAGTGGGAGTTCCTGTATGTGTCTTGTCTTCTTTGACTGGTTAGCACTTGGAGCTTGTATTTGCTATTAATGGTTTGGCATAAGTTTACTAATGTTGATACCTATGAGGTATGTGAGATTGGATGGAATAGCACAAGCTGTGGGTGCTATTTTCAGTCACATGGGTTTATCAGTTGGACGGAAGCAGTCAGTCTGATTGTTGTTCTAGCTGGTGTTGTTTATCTTGTTTCTGGAGAATGACTTCACTGTTGAGTTCTGTTTGAAGCTTTGAAGTTGATATTGCTTCTGTATAACATGTGAGCACAATGAAGTGGTAGCAGTATCTTGTTGATGATATCACTGGGATCTTTTGCTTGTATTTGTTGGAAGATGACAGGATTGTTGCCTGAATGGTGGACATCTTGGATGTTGGAGCAGAATTCTTGATGGAGCATGAGAGCATGTTTGAGGTCTATGTGGTTTCCTGGAAGGCTGTGATCAATTGCATTTCAGTTGCTTTTTTGGACTGTGAGTTGTAGTTGGATGCCTGGTCTTTGTTGTAGATTGTCTCGTGGACTGTTATTTGTGGAATCTTGTTGATTGGGTGTCTTGAGTATTGCGGGGTCTGAACTGGTGGAGCTAGTGTGATCTTAGTTCCTGGCTGCTTTGGAGGTGCATGTGTGATCTTTGTCAAGTGGGAGATTGTTGGAATTGTTGCCTCAATCTCACAAGCTAAAACCTCTGAGAAAGCATGGTCACTGTGACTGGTGAGATGTCTAGCCGATCTGCTAGTAGATCTTGAACTGTCACTGTAACCTCCTAAATGTCTTGGCAATCGACATAACCTAAACCTTCGGCGTAACCTTGGACAATCAGAATGATGTTTCGGTGACGATAGGAAGTCTTGCCGATATCGGCGTGACCTTTGGTCTGTCTGGCCGATGTGGTAATCATTATGACTTGCTCCTATCGGTATGAAGTCTTGGCGACAAGGAGATGTCTCACCGATAGTCATACATATGGATCATCAGGGTAACGAAAAGGGTCGCTATGAACTCTTGGCGACATAGGTGAGTCTCACTGATGCTGTGGGATGTGTTCGATATGACTCTTGGCGAAAGGTGGTCTCAGGGTAGCCTGGAGACTTCGGTGTGAAGTCTTAGCGATGAATGAAGTCTCGTCGACTGATGAACACTTCAGAATACCTTGTGAACATCAATCTGATGTCTTGGTGAAGGATGATAGTCTCGCCGATGGGAATTCTATTGTCTATGTGACTTTGGAGCTTCGGTATGATGTCTCACCGATAGTGATAAGTCTTGGCGATAGCGATACAAGTGATGTTCATCGGTATGAGGTCTTGGAGACATGGCAAAGTCTTAGCGATAGCTCTATGGACTCGGTGTAACATCTTGCCAATAGTATGGACTCCTAGCGACTGAAGTCTTTGGCAAAAGGTGTGAGCATTTGGTATAACCTCTCAGCGACTGTTGAAGTCTCGCTGATAGTGGTCTTCGGGGTGACATGTTGTGTTCGCCATGATGTCTTGACAATAGCGGTAAGTCTTGCCGATGGGAATACTCTTGTCTATGTGACTTGGGGACTTTGGTATGATGTCTCATCGAATAACGATGGTCTTGCCGAATAGCGATACATGTGATGGATATCGGTATGATGTATTGGCGATAAGGGGAAGTCTGAGCGATAGCTTGTAAACTTGGTGTAACCTCTTGTTGATAGGGATGACTCTTGGCGATATCGATAGTCAGGTCTTGTGGCATCGGGGAGACACGGTTAGTGTCTCACCGACATGCGACACAAGTTGATCGTTGTTGACCGGTGAGTGAAGACTATCCTACATGGTGTGACCTGGATGTATTATCTTCTATGCAAGGAAGTGGAAACATCTACGATGCTGAGCTGGATGATTCGATAGTTGTGATCTGACAGTTGGAAACAAACCGATTCATAGAGCCTGTTGAGAACGAATGTATATGCATTGGATGTTCTGTAGAAAAGAGCCAGTGAGAACAAGAGGAGAAAGAAGAACCAAGAGAGCTAACAGAGAGGGCCGTGTGGTTGGCTGAAAGGCCAAGGCCATGAGGCCGAAGGAGAAGAAGAGAGAAGCAGGGTTCTGCTAGAATCTCTTCTGATCATGGATCATGATTGATCTCTCTCATGTTGATCTGCACTGCATTGTATCAGTGCGAAGGTTCTATGGTCTGATGGATTGATTAGTTGCTACCGAGTTGTATCCAAAATGAACAAGATGTAATCTCTGAAAAGGCTATGAGCCTGAATTGTATTGTAACCTTCAGTTGCTGAATAATACAATGGCTCGATCTTTGGAGTGTGGGGTTTTTTACCCGAAAGGGTTTTCCCCACGTAAATCTTTGTGTTCTATTTTCTATCTTATCTTTCATCTGTATTGGTTCTGTTACTAGAATCTGTTATTGCTTGCTGTTGAATTTACATGTGCTTCTCTCAGAAGGATTAATGTGGGAAATGAACTGTCTGTTTCTGCTTTAGGACATAGTTGTACGTGTCTTTGAGGCAATCTAATCGAAATTGAAGATACCAAAGGCACTACTATTCTTGGAGGTTTCTCTGAGATGCTCTAATTTTCCTCACACTTAGGTTATTCATCATTCTTGCTTAATTTGCAGCCAATCACCATAGGAGTACATACTGGTTTGGAGTCATTCATTCTATACTTCATCAACATCTCTTTGACATAATTAGACTCTAAAATGATTATCCCTTTATCTGTTTGATTGATGTGTAGTCCAAGAAAGAAATTCATTTCCCCAAACATTGACATCTCAAATTCTTTCTACATTTCCTCTACAAACTTCTTACACATAGCCTCATTTCCACCAAAGATAATGTCATCCACATACACTACTACTATCAATATTTTTTCTTCCTCAATTTAAAACGAAAGATTATTGTTTGTGGTGCCTTATTGAATCCTTGTTGTATCAAATACCTGACCAACCTTGCATACCAAGCTATGGGAGCTTGCTTCAATCCATATAGTTCCTTCTTCAACTTACATATCACATCTAATTGAGCTGACAATTGAAATCCTTCCAATTGTTCCATGTAAACTTCTTCCAATTCGCCATTAAAAAAAGTAGACTTCACATCCATCTGATAAACCTTAAAGTCTTTATGTGTTGCAAATTCCAAAAACATTCTAATGGCTTCCATCTTAACCATTGGAGCAAAAGTATCCTCAAAATCTATTCCTTTTATTGAAGTTGATAAACCAACCTCACAAAACCCTGTGAACAACCCTTTCACGTATAAGAGATACTGAAACAAAAACAAGGTGTTGTGCAAGCTTGAAGAAAAAATTGAATAAACAAGAATTAAATAATTACAAAGAGATCAATCCTTAAGAAAGGAGATCAAAAGGGTATGTGCAGGATCATCATGGAAAAAACAAGCCCTTAAGTGGCGAAAAGTTTAGAAAAATTAGAGTTAAGCAACTTGACGTAAAAATTTGAATAAGTTATCTATATTATTTCAAAAATATTTAAGAAAAGAATCTGCACAAAATTGAATGTAGTTTCTAAACTATTGGGTTTTTTTTTGTAAAAAAAATTATTTGGTGAAAATTTGAAATTTCAATGTAGTAGCACTTAAATTTTAGGGAAAAAATAAGATGTAGGTGTCTGTCTGACCACCCTAACCACAATAAAATGATAATATTTTTTATAATATTTTAGATATAAGTAGAGGACTCATGTCCCGATGTGATGCATATTTTTTTATAATTTTTTTCCAAGTAAATAATTAATTGTGAAATTTTTATTACAACTTTTAAAAAATATAAAAAATTGTATGTTTGACCACCTTAACTTGGTCAAAACTTCATGAAATTCATTTTTTTTTAATCCTATAGTATGTGAAGCATAAAATGTGACACATGTTTCATATTCAAAAAATGTGATACCATTTGAAAGCTATAGATATTTTTCAATCAACCTATCAATTAGGATTTTAGTCATAATTCAAATAGAAAATGAATAATAATTATTTATTAAATTCAAAGTAAAGCATAATTTATATTGGTGGAAAGCTAAGAATCTCCTTTAAAAACCCTTTTTCGTTTCATCAATTTTGGGTAAGAAAAAAGTCGTTAGCCACATACCCTACACATACCTGATTATATCACCACTTTTTGGCCCATCATGATTCTCGCATACCCAAAACCCTAAAGCTAACCTTAGGATTTAATGAAGTAATTATTAAAGTGCCTAAGTTTAGCTTAAGTGAAAATAAAGTAAAAGGTGATTTGATTAATTAATCAATATGATTAAATTAATTAAGTAATTAACCTATTACTCTAACACCCCCCTTAAGATGAACTTAGGGAGAAGCTAAAATACTAAGGACAAAATGCATGAAAGAAAAGATGGGTCCTGGCAACTAGGCCAGATGAGGTACCCAAATACATCCAAATCTCTTTTTGAGAGGAGTTTTTTCCCACTGGGTTTTCTCTTTTTCTCCGTTGAACACTAGCAAGCAAATAACCTTTCACATAGAAGAGATACTGAAACACAAATAAGGTGCTCTAAAGCCTGAAGCAAAAGTTGCATAAAAAAGAATTAAATAATTACAAAGAGATTAATCCTTAAGAAAGGAGATCAAAACCCTAAAGTGAACCCTAGGATTTAATAAAGTAATTATTAAAGTGCCTAAGTTTATCTTAAGTGAAAATAAAGTTTAAAAGGTGACTTAATTAATTAATCAATATGATTAAATTAATTAAGTAATTAACCTATTACTGTAACACCTTCCACTTGTGAGTAGCCCTTACACACAAGTATTTCCTTATTTCTTACTACTTCTCCATTCTCATTTAGCTTGTTTTTGAAAACCCATTTAGTTCCAATTATGTTCTTGTTTGCCGGTCTAAGAACCAATTCCCAAGTCTGATTCTTCTCTATCTGCATAAGTTCTTCCATTTCCTTCATCCAATGTTCATCTTTGCATGCATCACTCACTGTTTTAGGCTCAACTTTAGAAAGTAAACACAAATTTACTTCAACTTCAACAACTTTTCTTCTTGTCAATGGACCTTTCCTCTTGTCTCTAATGATTTGATCTTTGGAATGATTCTTTTGCACATACTTAGGGGTTTTAGGGGTCTTCTTTGGAGCTTCTTCCTCTTCATTCTACACTTATTTTCCATCAGTTTTTTCTTCTTCTTCTATGCAATCAGGTTCATCTAATGCATATCCATCCACTATAATAGAATTCTAAAAATTTGTATCAACTTTAACATTTGCACTTTCTACTACAAATTTGTATCAAATTTAACATTTGCACTTTCAACTATCTTTCTCAACCTTTTGTTGTAACATCTGTAAGCTTTGCTTCTAGTAGAATATCCAAGGAAGATACCTTCATCAGACCTTGCATCAAAATTTCCTGAGCTTTCTTCTTGTCTCTTGATGTAACATTTACTTCCAAATACTGTAAAGTACTTCATAGTAGGAATCCTTCCATACCATAACTCATAGGGAGTCTTTGTGTTGTTAGCTTTAGCTTGAAATCTATTAAGTATGTAAACAACAGTATGAATGGCTTCTCTCTAGTAGACCTGTGATAGATTTTCCTCTTTCATCATATTCCTTGTTGCTTCTTAAATAGTTACATTTTTCCTTTCAACAATTCAATTCTACTGAGGAGTTCTGGGGGAAGACAAATGCCTCTTTATTCCATGAACTTCAAAAAACATGTTAAACTCATTGAAGGTGAATTCACCACCTCTATCAAACCTCAAAATTTTGATTTTAAAATCCATTTCATTCTCAACCATAGCTTTAAATGCCTTGAATTTATCTAATGCATCATATTTTTCTCTAAGAAAAGTAACCTATGTCATTCTAGAGTAATCATTAATCAAAAGCATAAATTACCTATCACCTTGTAGACTTCTCAACCTTGTAGGACCATAAAGATCTGTATGCACTAATTCCAGTAGTCTAGTAGCAGATTGTTCCTTTCCCTTAAAGCTACTCATTTGTTTTCCAAATTGACAACTCTCACAAACAAAATTGATAGGTTTTGTGATTCTAGGTAAATCTCTCACTGCATGAACTGAACTAATTCTTGCCAAATTGTCAAAATTCATGTGACACATCCTCTGGTGCCATAACCAACTATCATTAACCTGAGACATAAATCAATGACCATCATCACCCTTAAGCTAATAGATCTTTCTATTTGTTCTCTTATCGAAAACAATCACAATTTTGGACCTTTTCCGAATCTCACATCTTTCATTCTTAAATACAAGATTATACCCTTTGCTACACATTTTTTCAACACTCAAAAGATCATGCCTTAAGCCCTTAACACAGTAAACATTGTCAGTATTATGCTTGTCATCAAAAACTGATTGAACCTATTCCACAAATATTAGCTCCTGAATGATCTCCAAATTTAACTAATCCTCCATCATACTTTTCAAGTTTAACAACCTTACTTTTATCTTGGGTCGTGTGATTAAAGTAGCCACTGTCAACAACCCAGTAATTTGTATCCTCTTTGACATGAAAATCAGATACCAAAGTACCTTCAAAATTATCCTTCATCTTCGAAACACTTTCCTTCACACAACTTTTAGGTTTAGCAAAACCAAATTATTCTTTTGTAGCCAAAAACAAACATTCATTATCATCAAAATCTCCATAATCAGATTCATCATCAGAAATTCCAACATCTTCTCTCACATAGTAATCTTTCTTAATCATTTTTCCTTTGTTTTCCGTGTTCTTATAGTTTATAGCTCTTTTTGGACATCTTGAAGCATAATGACCTATCTCACCACAACTAAAGCATTTGAAAGGTAACTTACCTTTGTATTTACTAGTGCCCTTTTTCATCATTCTCACAAAGTTAGCTTCCACATCATCAAGATCTTCTCCGTCTAAATCTTCAACCTTTTCTGATTTACTAGCCTTGAAAGTAGTATCTACTTTTGTACCTTTCTTCATTTTTCTCATTTCAAATGCAGTTAGTGTACCAATCAATTGATCTCTGGAATAATTGTCAAAATCGACAATTTCCTCAATAGAAAATACCTTTTCACTATAACAATCTGGAAGAGATCTGATAACTTTCTTCACTACTTTAGATTCTTTAACCATTTCACCAAGACCTCTCATAGTACTTACCAACTCATCAACTCTTTGTATGTAGCCTTTAATTGTTTCTTCCTCAGACATTTGCATCATTTCAAATTGTGCCTTCAAGTTTTGTAACTTTTCTTGTTTGACCTTCGAATCTCCTTCATAAATTCTCTCTAGCTTGTCCGGCCAAACCTCTTTAGTAGTCTTCAAACTCATAAATTTTATTAATTCAATATTTGAAAGACTATTCACAATAATAATTCTTGCCTTTGCATTGATCTCATTTGCCTTGATTTTTGCACTTGTACTTGGACCATTCGAAGGTGGAGTGTATGTAGTCTGATAAGCCTTCTCAATCTTATATCCCTAAGCTCCCATATATCCTTCCATATTTTTCTTCCAAAAAGTATAATCTATGCCATAAAACCTAGGACATTCCAAAGCAACCTTGTTCGCCATCCCGGACCTACCTCAAGTGGTTAAGCTCTTGTCCAAGGAACCAAGATTTGATACTAATTGTTGAAAAGAACAAGACAAATAAGAGGGCGGGGGTGAAATATTTGTAGCAAATTAAACCTTTAAAACCCTCAATAGTAATCAGATCCACAAGCATTCATTAAACCCTTATTATGTTAGTATGATTAAACATGAAATGCACATAACATAAACTAAAATCACAACACCATACACAAGAGAACACTAGATTTACGTGGAAAACCCAATGGGGGAAAAACCACGGTGAGGATTAGCTCACAATATAAGTAATAGAAAAACTGGTACAAAAGGGCTCTTTGCTAGAATAGGACACATTGTCCAAAAGGCTCACAGCTAGGGCTCACTACCACATAAAGAATACAAGAAGATAGAAGAGAAATTTTACATAGAGAATACTTCTCAATGCAACAAGGAATCCACCACAATTGCTTGCACACTTTCGTAGTCTTTCATGAATGATTTTGGATGCCTTTAGCTCACTACCTTTAGGAACCCTAACACTGAAATTCAAACTACTCTACTCAAATTCGCATCACACACATCACTCACATCAATCTCACATCTATCTTGCTTCTTACTTCTTTCATACATCAACACTAAAAAACACCACACTTATTTATATCAACCTCATCCTCAAAAACCTTCTCTAATGTTGACAACTAGCCATTATACATACAAATTCAAAATAGGCTGGCACTTAAACATTCCTGGAGTGGATAGGAACAAAGGTGGCCTGCATTAATCCGTAAATAGGACCCAAATAGATCCAAACACATTTCAACGTGCTTCACAAGCCTTGCATGTAGTTTTAACACAAGTTCAAACAACACTAGTGTTAAAAACAATAAAACATTAAGTACATGATTCCTCAAATCAATCTAAAAGTTATGAATAATAAACTCTTGAACAAGATCTAGAGTTATCCTCAAACACTTTGAAATGGATTGAAAACCTCTACAAAAAAAATCACTTGAAGAATATAATCATTTTTTCCAATCAGACAACACTGCCAGATATAGTCATACTTTGTAACACTAAAACATGTCTTACACAACACCAAACCTTGAATCCTCTTGAAACAGATAAGATCAAAACACCATCAACACTTCTTCAGAACCGCATGTCCTAAAACAAGGATGTAGAGAAATGTGGAGCAAATACATTTCTCCTAGACCACATCAAATAATACTGAATACCTAGTTCACACACTAGTGAATACATCTCACTCTGTACAAGGATTTAGAAACCCAAATTTTGAGTATAACAACTAATGAAAAACTTGAACAACATATAAGAACTACACAAGCATAGCATTAATACAGAAAAAGTTTAGAGCACAACCCAAAGCACATTCTGAACACTTGCACAACACTATTTTCCCTGTTTATCAAATTTTCTCAAAAGCACTTGGAAACCAAGTACCAAAGACATCATTTTAGTACTTTACACTATTCCAAATCATATCAAATACTGCAATAGAAAAAGATAGCCCCATGTACTCACAACAATTCCTCAATATCTCAACTATACAGGCACACTTTGCATCAATCTTCCATTTTCATAATTTTCTCAATATCCTCAACATATAGTCATACATGCAACAATCTCCCCCATATCACTAACAACATCAGCCAGTAGATATGTCTATTGAAATCAATAACAAAACCTTCATACTTGCAACAATAGGTACAAGGTTATTTCTCCACTTGAATATGTAGGTCTGGTTTATTTCCTCATTGGTGGTTTTTATAGAGATACTGAATTGGTCCTTGTGTATTTTCTATCGCTACCATACTTGAATTGAGTATGAGATGTACATTATAATTCTAATATTAAATAGTCCTAAGTATAATAAGGATGGGAAATTGTGGCATGCTTAACTTTAACATTAGTTTTTGTTACTACCTTAACCCTTCTTAATTAAGATTCAAAGATTGGATAAGTATTTGTTGTAGAAAGGATTCAAAAAAGGTACTGCAAATAGAAATCTATACTTCAAAGTTGAAGGAGAACAAATATTGATCATAATAGTGTATGTGGATGACATAATATTTGGAGGAAATGAAGGTATATGTAAGATATTTACATAGGAGATGCAAAAAGAGTTTGAGATGTTAATGTGTGGGAAAATGAATTTCTTCCTTGGTCTACATTTTTTTCAATCAAAGAAAGGTATATTCATATCACAATCAAAGTATGTTAAATAAATGCTGAAGAAGTTTAGAATGGAGGATTCTAAACCCATGTGTACTCCTATGGTCACTGGTTGTAAGTTGAGAAAGAATGGTGAATCTCCTAAGAAAGATCAAAGCAAGTATAGATTAATGATTGGTGGACTGTTATACCTAACTATTACAAGACCAAATATCATGAATTTAGTTCATCTTGTGGCTAGATTTTAAGAATATCCTAAATAATCTCATGTTGTAGTAGTGAAGAGGATATTTAGATACTTGAAGGGCACTCTGGGCTATGGTCTATGGTATTAAAATGATACTAACTTATCCTTGAGTGCATATACAAATTCAGATTGGGAAGGATGCATTGATGATAGAAGTACAAGCGGTGGTGCTTTCTTTCTTGGAAGGATATTGGTTTCATGGTTGATTAAGAAGAAAGATTCAATGTCATTATCTACTACATAAGCAGAGTGTATTCCAACAATATCATGTTATACAAAAGTGTTATGGATGAATACAACATTGAAGGATCTCAAAGTTTCATATGATGAACCTATTTATATCTTATGTGATAATAAAACTATAATTAATATTTCAAAGAACTGGTGCTACATTCAGAGCTAAGAAGAATATAAGTCTTGATTTGCCTGGCACCCCTAAAAAATCTAAGAAGAATAGAGAGGATGTCCGCTGGTTTTTTCTGCCTAATGGATGGGTCAAAGCTAACTTCGATGGAGTGGCTAAAGGTAATCTAGGGGTGGCGGGTTGTGGCAGAGTCATAAGGGACTCCTTTGGCAACTTTCTAGGTGCGACAACACTCCTCTAGATTCCCAAACCAATCACCTGACCGAGGCTGCTGGAGCTTTTCATATTATAAATTTGGCCCAAAGTCTTAATTTTAAAAACCTTTGGCTTGAAGGTGATTCCAAAAATATTATTGATTGTCTTCTTGGCAAGTCCCCCCCCTCGTGGAAAATAAAGTCATGGATTGATGATGCCATCTCGACTCTTGCTAAGTTTGACAACATAAAGATTTCACATGCCTATAGAGAAGCCAATGTTGTAGCGGATTTTTTTGCTAATGAAGGGGTTAGGAGTAATGAACAATGCACTTGGCTAAATTTTAGTGATCTAAGTGTTAATGTCTGAGCTTTATTGAGTTATGATGAATCACATGGGCAAGAGGCATGTCATCTCTTTAATGAGAACAAGACGGAGTTATCACATCACAATCATTAGATTGTATGGGACCGAGCTTAGTTGCTTAGTCTGCAAGGTGGCCTGGCACGCTTTGTGGGTTCTTAGATTTGGCGGGACCAGTTCTAGTAAATATTTCATCTCTGTTTGCCCCACTGTGCTTGCCAAGATGGGTGGAGATAGGAAAAGAATTGAGCCAGACAGCTTTGCGATGCACACAAGAAATGCTAAGGGTTGGAATAAAGTTAAAAATGGGGGTTTACTTCCTTTCTTGGAAAAAATCCATGGTTCCAATCAGGAGGCTACAAATATTTTTGAGAAAAATTGGGGTAATGGGGATCTTACCCCTTTTGGTAGGAAATTTGAGCTCAACGAAAAACCTTATAGCTGAAGTGACAGGAATGTCTACTGATGGGAAAAAGTTTTTCAAGGACAGGGTTTTCTGTGATGAAGCTGTCATCAGATTTCCAAAAAAAGAGAAGGAAAGACTGAAACTGGTGAAAATTGCTAACAACTACTTCGAAGCCGACACCATAAAGGCTCTATGGAGAAAGGTTCTTCATGTTATCATGGAGTACATAACTATGGATGGTCGCTTCACCAGGGTCTATGGTTATCCCTTTTCTATGCTCAACCATTTCTGCTACAAGGTCAGGGTTTCTTTCCCCTACTATCTCCTTTGTTCTTTGAGAAAAAGTTTGGATGACCACAAGAAAAACCCTAGAAGATTCCCTATTTTGCATACTGGCCTGATTAGATTAATTGTTGAACATTATCAAAAAATGCCCGTCCCTGCTATTTTGGAAGCCTCCCCTGATTTTGAGGAAGATGATACTGAATCTAGCTGCTCAGGGTTTTTTTCCCAATTTAAGTTCGGCTAGAACGGTCCTTAGACCGCCCGCTGTCCAAATTGGTAAGAAAAACCCTAATCCCCTTACTATGAAAGCTCGTGCTATGCCTAAGCTGGGAAGCCCTTCCCTTAAAACTCAAAGATTCGATAAGAATCCTCCGGCTAAAAACCTTGTTTCATACTCTGAATATTCTCCTGACTCTGAGGAGTCTGGTGCTAACAACACTACGTGCTCTGCTGACTCGTCGTTGGATAGAAATGCTAGAACTGGCTCCCCTATTACTCCTGACCTTGCTAATACTTGTTTCAACACTGATAGGGATCCCACTGTGGATGTTTTGGATTTAGCTAGAAATAATGCTGATAACCATTTCAAACTTTCAAAATGGACTTTTCATGAGATTAATGAGCTAAAGATAAAAAATTGGGCCCTTCAAAGTAAACTAGAAGATTTGGGAGCTAAGGTTGCAGTGCTTGATAAGAAAGAGGTGGAATGAAGAGAACACAGTGCCAACAAAGATACCTAGTACCAAGCTGGAAAGGACAAAAATGTTGAAATTGAGTTGGAGAAAATGAAAAATACTGTCAAAATTATTGCCGAGCAAAACAATCGTATGGCTAGACACAATGCCATCATCATCATCAATGCAATGATTGAGAAATTGGACAAAGCTCAACAGGGGTCTTTGGTGGTTGATCTAGAGGAAATCAATGAAGGAAACCAGAGGAGGATGCTGGCATTTCTAAGAGAACTAGGGCCAATTTGAAGAGGAAGGCTCCTCCCACTCCGCAAATGATTCAAACCTTTAAGAAGGGTGTTCAAGACATGCTAAACTTGGAGGTTAAGACAGAGTTTGTCCTGAAGACTCTGGGTTAATCGCGGCTGGTCTTTTTGTTGGCTTTTCTGCTGGATTTTTTGTCTGACCTTCCTGGTCTTTTGCGGGTGGCTGCTGCTTGTTCTGGTTTTTTCCTTTTGTGTAGCTGGTTGTGTTTGTTGGAATTTTTTGTCCTTTCTTTTCTATTGTAAACTTTGTGGTTTCGAGTCCCTGTAAAACCCGTTTTACCCTTTATCAAAAACATATCTCAATCTGATGTCACTTCTTAAGAGAGAAATTTGTAGAGAATGAGGTGAAGTTGGAGTATGTTCCTACTAAGGATAAAGTTAGAGATATTTCACAAAGGTTCTTCCTAAAGATAATTTTGAGTATCTCTGTGAGAAGTTAGGGGTTATTGCTCCTCCTTTCAATTAGATGCATAAGTGTGTGCATCTTTCCAAGAAGAATTTCAAAATACATTCTTGGTCTTGGACTAATGTTTGAAGGCTACCTCATAGGAGTAGGTAGTGGTATTGTTGGTTGGTGTAGTCAGATAGAGCATATTTTGTGCCCCTAAGGGGGAGTGTATATAAAAGTGAGAGTGATGGAGAGAAAGAAACTACTTGTTGGTGTAACAAGAGTTGGTGTATGTAGATTTCAAAGGGGGAGAGAAAAAGAGTTTAATTTAGAAGAAAGTAGTAAATAGAAAATAGTTGTTTGTAGGTGTTATCCTTTAAATTTTGTCAAAAGAAATTTTAGTAAGATGGAGTAGAGCATAAGTGTTTCCTAGTGTGAAGCATGCAAGAAAAAGGAATTTGGTTTAGTCTATGGTCCTTTTCCATTGATGTCAAAGGGGGAGAGATTTAGAGTGGTTGAAAAACCATAAGTGCAAAAGAATATAAGGGAGAGTGATGTATAAAAAACAAAGGGAACAAAGGAACAAATGGAGAGAGAGAGAGAGAGAGAGAGAGAGAGAGAGAGAGAGAGAGAGAGTTGGTGTGATTTAGACATCTCCTCAAATAAGGGGAAAAGAAGTCTATGAAGAGAGAGTGTGAAGAGTGAGAGTTGTCCCCATCAGGGGGAGTACTACTTGTTGTAGAGTTGTTGGTTTCTTTTTCTATTGATGGTTTTTCAAAATTGGTGTTGCCATCAATGAGAAATGGGGATATTGTTGAAAGTTTTAGTTGTTTGGGTGTTTTCATTGATACCAACACAATGCTAGTTTTTTCATTGATGTCACACTTCAAAATAGTTGCAGAGATTGTTGGAGCATGCTGGTGTTGATGAGATTGTTGATGGATGTGTTATAGTTGATAAGAAGTTTTGAAAATGGTGAAGGCATTTTGTAGAGATGATAGTAGTGTTGTTGATGCATTTGGTTCAATTGGTTTCCAAGTGCTTTTGAGAAAATTTGAATAAAAGAGAGTTCATAGTGACAACGGTGTGTTCAATGTTGAGATCCACATTTCTTCATGGTTGAAGATATGATTGTGCAGTTTCGATGTGATGATCAAAGGTATTTAGAGGTGCTATATCTAGATTTGTAGGTTTTGGATCATGCGAAAGTGAAAGATGTGTTTGACAATATGTTTTACTCTAAAGAAGGTTGTTTAGGAGAAATGAGATTGCTTCGCATTTTTTTGTAGAGAGGTTTCTTGGCTTGTAGATCTGGGAACATGCTTATATTGCTTGTATCTACTTTCCCTTGAGGTTTTAGGTGCAAAATTGTTTCACAAGGTTGGCTAGTGAGTTGCATGTCTGTGCTAGTGTGTTTGGTTACACAAAATGATGTTTTTCTCAGTTTCAAATGGTTGTGGCAGAGTTGTAGAATATTTTGATAATGTAAAAGTTTAAGATGTTGTATAGATGGTACATGAAGTACCGCTATGTGGTTTGTGTGATCTGAAGAAGTGTGCATGTGGTCGCTTGTAGTGTTAGTTCAGGTTTGACCAACCTAGTGTGCTAGCGTTATTTGCAGAGGTACCTCATGGATTGTGGATGTGTTGAGTAGAGTGATGATGTATATTTGGGTCCTAATTAACCTTTGGTGGGGTTTTCCTTCACTTATTTCCACCATGGAAGTGTTTTGTGTCAGCCTATTTGATGTTTCACATTTGAAGTATATACATTTCATGAAGGATGACCTAATTAATATTATTTAGGTCATGGATGGTATAAATTCAAGATGAAGGTTGTGTGGATTGTGTGGAAAGTATGTAAGGTGTGAAAGATGTGAGTGTGATCAAGTGTGGTGATCTGAGTGCGAGATTTAATACCTATAAATTTTGGATGCAATGAGAAGAAGGTGTCAACATTTTAGTGCTTGAATTTGTTGGAGGTAGTGAGAAAAAGGTTGCAGATGGCATAAAGTTACAGTGGTGGATTTCTCTTGTTTCCTTGAGATAGTGAATCTCTTTGTAATAGTCTTCTATTCTTCTTTCTTTCAGACAGGGAGTCCTTTTGGTAGTGAGCCTTTCTTCCTTTTCTAGGTAG
Organism: Sequoia sempervirens; assembly: GCA_007258455.2. Lineage (NCBI taxonomy): Eukaryota > Viridiplantae > Streptophyta > Pinopsida > Cupressales > Cupressaceae > Sequoia > Sequoia sempervirens. Next base: position 256,641,092 of record VDFB02047230.1, on the reverse strand, counting down.
TGAGCCTTATTGTATTCGGTGTTGCAATTCATTTATATGTGAAATAATCCTCACATGGTTTTTCTCTTCATGGGTTTTCCATGTAAATATGGTGTTTTCATGTGTTTGGATGTGTTTGTGATATTGTTTTATATGTTTACAATCTGCTAATGTATGATAAGGATTTAATGGTTAATAAGTGTTTGAAAATATATTGAGGGATTGAATGTTTTAAAGTAGACAACTAATTCCACCTCTCATTTTTCCTAACTAAAACTATTTGTTTTTTTTTTTTTAAAATTAAGCCTTTATGAAATGAGATCTCGTTTCTACAAAACAAGACCTCGTTTCTAAAAAATGGGATCCTATTTCTAAAAAATGGGATCCCGTTTCTAAAAAAATGAGATCACTTTTCTAAAAAATGGGATCCCATTTTTGGCTTGAGGTCCCAAAGCAAAATAGTATCCCATTTTCTAAATAATGGGATCCTATTTCATTTTTCCCAATTTTAGGTTTTTTTCTAATTTTGAAACTTCCACTAGAAGTGGACTCATCTTCTTGCATTTACCTGGATTAGGCCTACATGAGCAAGGTATTTTGGAGCCCATACAATTTTTTAATAATCCTAGACATCAAGGTCTTGGTTATTCATTGATCAAGAAACATAGTGATGTTAGTGGTACCTTAATGATACTAGGAGCAACTTCATCTAGTGAAAGCATCAAAATAGGGGCAATGAGTAGTCCTTATGACAAGGTTGTTGCCATCACTCCTCCCATCCACACCATAAACTATCATTCTCAAATCCTTCCACCAACTAATTGGTACCGATAAAAGGAAAAAATATTATAAAGAAAATATCAAAATCAAAATTTTGAAGCTAATGAATCCAAAAGTCAAAGTGGACACATAAATTCAAAAGTTATCCTAAAGCAGATTGGATCAAGAAAAGTACCAAATCCTAATACAATAGTTAATAAAAATATGGAGCCACATCAAAAAAGGTCTCCCACTTATCACAAGAATCCACCTCCTTAAAAATGGTCTTCAATCCAAATGAATGAGGTTTATAAAGTTGTTGGTCCCAAACACACTCCAAATTCAACATCCAAACTCCATTATCCACCATCCCAAGTTTGGAAAATAAATAATTGTACATCCAAAATTTATGGTTTTATATAGCCACACTTTATGTATTACAATTCTTTTTCCATTCTAATAGGGAATAAATTAAAAATTGCATGATGTACATATTTATACATTATTAAGTTTAACTGTTATTCATTTCTCTTACTTAGAGAACAATTTATGTCTCCAGGACTTGCTTTTAATGATAAAGGTTATATTTTGAAATGACAATCAAATGTGCTACAGTTTATATTTTTGGGATGGGATGGTTTTTAAAACTTGTGTAACGGGCTTTCCAAAAGATAATGATAGCTATGTAGTTTACAAAGCATGAAGTTTAGTGCTTATTTATATCACTTATGTCTTTTGTGAAACTTTTGGGACTAATTTATAATTTTTTAGTCTAAAATTTGAATATATTATATTTATTTCTGTATATAAGGGGGATTTGTTACTCATGAGTCTCTTTATTCTCAAGAGAATCCTAAGAGGCGAACTACCCTAAACTACCTCAGGGAACAAAGCGAGAGTTTCAAAATTAGAAAGAGCAGGTCACAGATGTTTTCTAAACAATCTAGCAAGTTTTTGGCCATAGGATAGCAACACATAATTCAAACTACAATGCGGTGTGCTGGAGTCCCAAAGGCACACTAGCATCCTATACTGACTAAAAATTGAGAATGTATTAGAAAACAATGAAGAGACTACTAAAAATCTAATTACCAAGAACTTCCAATGTACATTAAAATAATGGAAAGTAGTAGAACTAAAATAAAGTAAAGTAAATGATAAAGTAAGAGAATAAGAGATAGAAACTTCTCACAACAACCCAAGTAATGAAGCCTCCAGCATATGAATATCTTCAATACCTACATGTGTAAGATTGAGAGAAATTGTTGGGGCTATATAGCGGTTTGCCTTAGTCAAAACCCCATTTTGGTGTTTCCACCTCCATAGACAACCAAATAGATAGAAAAAGTGAAAAAAGTAAGCAAATATGGAGTGCTAAAAGCAATCCCTACTCAAAGAGGAGAACCCATATCACGAGATAGAGATGAAATAGCTATGGGATCTGAGAAAATCCCAGGATGCTTGCAAGCACAAGGTAAAGGAGATATCAACTGCAAGGATTAAGGAAGCTAAAGAGAGAGGCAATGATAGCTACAAGAGCCAAGAGAGTTGTAAAGAGTGTTGTAAGGATGTGAGAGTGCTTGAGGCTGCTATAACAAGTGAGAGATTTGTGCAAGCAAGAGAGTAAAGATGGAAAAGAGAGTGTCTCCAAGAGAGAAAGCTCAAAAGACACAAATGAATTGAAAGAATGGATTAAAAAGAGAGAACAAAAGGGAAAAGAAGATTCCCAAGCCGTTACAAGGCGTCTAGGGCTATTACAACAAACAAAGCTAAGTGACAAGTGGAAAACATGCTTGAAAATGATCGTTTGAACATTGAAATGTCACAAGACGCTAGCGTGACACATGGACATCCACACAACACACTAGTGTCTAGACACATCACGCTACAAAATGAGAAGAATGGGAAAAACACAAAGTTTGATGCAAGGTTGACGTGTGAAGGTAGTTATTGGAAAGGGATCCTTAGCATCTGGAGAGGGTAAAGGCTGATGTAGGGGCTAAAATGAGCCTATGCAAGATGCTATGGGAGTGGACAGTAAAGTGGATACAAGAATGCATGTGAAATTATAGGGGGTGCAATTTTACATTACATTTTGCCCCTACTTTAGCAAGAATACGAATCTACACTAATATGCATGCTAAAGGAAATCTACTAAACATAAATAACATGATGATGCCAAAAGGATACTGTAGAGGAAGTAGACAACTCTTCAAACCAAGGAAGCGTGCTCGCAGGCTGAAGATCTACAAAACAAATGCATTAGACAAGAAAGACCTACACAAGACAACAATGTTAGAACATAAAAAAGCCATTACATCATGGGGTTAGAACATATAAAACATATACAAAGGCACAAAACAAACTAAAGGATTCGAGTTAGTAAAGTGAAAGAGACCTTAGGGTGTTGGCAAGAAGTTGAGTCCACTTTTTGGCCATTTAGTCCAGGTGTTTTCCCTGATTTTCAGAATTTGACACATTTTACCTTAAAATTTGAAGCACTTAGAGATGGAATCTTGAAAAAAGTCACTGATCATAAAATGTAGTACTCGGAGTCTAGTTTCCAAATATGTAATTTATTTCAATACCCAGATGATACAAATTGATTTTCAATAGGAATTTCTAAAAACCACTGTTTAAAAGTCATTTTTTTTACCATACCATGCACGTGTACGTCATCCACATTTTGACCTAAATAATCATATTTTTCTTAATCCTTTTGGGAAATATTTTTAACTCATTGAAGCACGCTTTCCATATTTTTTTGTAATTTTTTATTGAATATATTTTTTTTGTTAATTTTTTATTGGCCATATTTGGTGTTTTAAAAAACCGTCATGTACGTCACACATAAGATGACCTAAATTATGATTTTTTTATTTTTAAAAAAAATTGAAGTACGCTTTCGTGCAATCCATTCGTGAAAATGTTATGTTGATAAAAAGTTATTAAAATACTAAAAAACCTTGATAATTTAAGTTTATGGACCTATTTAATCATAAATTAAATGAAAAATAAAAAAATAATCCAATTGTAAAAAACATTCCATATTTGGAATCTAGAATGTCTAATCTATAATGGGTTTTAATTTTGCAAAAAAAGTCTTCAGATGTATGCCCAAAGTCAATATTTTTTTGTGACATTGCTAGGACCTTCAACTTGCAGGTCAGACCAAGTCCAACGCTTAGGTTTAGATCCCCAAACCTTTTCCCGAACTTGTCAACAAAGCAATAACCCAGCCTACATTTCAAATTTTAAAAAATGGGATCCCATTTACTAAACGAGATCCCATTTATAATTCACCCATTGAAAATTTATTAGCGGATTTGTTGGAAAATGGAACTGGATCCTGTTTACTAAACGAGATCCCGATTTGTTTAGCTCGGGATCTCCTTTACTAAACGAGATCTCGAGTTATTTTTTACCGTTATTTTTTATTTTACTATCAAAAAGGGCATCTTAGGTCTGAGAATCATTTTGTACGGCCGACTGCGACATATTCCCTATTTTCTATCACCTTTTGTCTTGTTGAAGCTCTTCAAGTTGGGATTTTTTTCAATTTTGAAAGGAGGCATCATTGGGACATTGTGACAAAATAATTTTGTTGAATTGCTACTTTTTTGAAGGAGGAAGAGAAATTTTGTTGAATTGCTATTTATTTTCAAAGGAGCAAGATGAATTTTATTTATTTGCTATTTGTTTGAAGGAGGAGGAGAATTTTTTTTGAATTCCTATTTTCATTTGAAAAGAAGGATGGATTTTTTTGTTTAATTGAGCTACTTGTTTGAAGGAGGAAGATAAATTTTGTGCATTTTCTATTTGTTTTCAAAGGAGGATGAGAAATTTTGTTTGATTGAGCTACTTGTCTGAAGGAGGAAGAGAAATTTTGTGCAATTGCTACTTGTTTGAAGGAGGAAGAGGAATTTTATTTAACTACTACTTGTTTGAAGGAGGAAGAGGATTTTTTTTCAATTGCTACTTGTTTGAAAGAGGAAGAGGAAATTTTCTCAATTGCTACTTTTTTGAAGGAGGAAGAGGAGTTTTATGAACAAATGCTACTTGTTTGTGTTGAAAATAAGATTCCATTTAATTCCAATCCTAAACATTATTTATTTCATGTATCTCCTAAGTCCTTGGAATGTGTTCAACAACACTAGGATTGGGAAGAGATTAATATTTGATGAAATAATCATGTTAATTGACATTTGTAATTAATTATAAATGTTAGGAGCATGTGAGGGAATCCATTATGAGTTCCTAAATAATAGGGGCACATGGGGCACCCACATGGTGGGTGACACTCACCTTGAGTTCAGTTAACTATTCAGAGTAAGAGATAACACTTCAAAATGCATGTAAAGATCCTAGGAGTTAGGGTTTGATGTTTGCATGCATGAAGTTTAGTTTAGTTTAGTTCATAATCAGTTTAGTTTAGTTTAGTTTAGTTCAGTTATGGTTCAGTTATCTTTAGTTAGTCTTAGTTGAATGCTAGTTGAATTCAGTTAACTTGGAATGCATGGCTAATGACTTGAGTTACATGACAGATAACAGGGACTACCTCCAGTTAATAGGGGATGACCATTCTTTCATGAATGGTGTTGAGTAATGTTTCAATTAACAAGAAATGAATTGGACCCAACTTGGGTGCCCAAGTTGTCTTCTTGGAATTACCTCCTTTGCATGTTGAGATATTTCTGAAGGCTCAGCTAAGTGGGACCTCTTTTGGGCACCTACTTTGAGGATGAAGCCTTGAAGATATTTACATAATAGAGGTTGAGTTGGTACTTCAGTTTGGGATGCCCAAATGCTTGAAGATGAGGATTTGACATTGTTCTTCATGGCATAACTCTACTTGCAAGAGATAGGTGTACCTTTTAGGGATAGGGTTTGAGCATTGTAATTGTAACTCATGTTGAGTTTACAAAGCTGATTAAAGCCTATTTATCTCAAGCAAGTTGAAGAGAGTTATTATCAGTTTTATTGTAGAAGAAGCATTCTCAAGCAAGAATTGAAGCTATTGTAATATACTTCAAAAGATTGAATAATAGAATAATTCTTGGTGGAGTTTTTTCCTGAAATGGATTCTCCATGGTACATCTTGTGTAATATTTCTAATATCTTGTCTACTTCTTCCATCAACATTTGTCTACATTCTACAAATAGTAAAATGGATTAATCAAGATAATCACCCACAAAGACTATGTAACAAAGGAAAAAGATTATTTAGATCAACAATATTAAAGTTTTACAGAGTATTAAGCTAAGAAAACACCTCATTTTTCAACATTTGGTATCAGAGCTGAGGTTGGGTAGAGTATTGGGACACCTTTCTCTTAAAGTTTGAAGGATTTATTGGCTTAGTGGGAGCTTTTATTATTTTAGTTATTTGCTGATTTTGGAATTAAGTTTTGTTACAATGAATTCTCAGTTAGATATTGAAAGGTTCAATGGTTCTAACTATGAAATGTGGAAATTAAAAATGGAAGATCTTCTTGAAGAAAGAGATCAGTGGTTAGCGGTTAATAATAAGACAAAGATACCTACAGCTATTTCAGATGAAGATTGGGCTAAGTTAGATAAGAAGGAAAGAGGAACAATTAGATTATGTCTTGCTAATGTTGTTCTCTTGAATGTTTTAGAGGAAAATATTGCATATAAATTGTGGAAGAGAATAGAGGATATTTATCAAACAAAGAGTGTAACAAATAAGTTGTATCAGAAAAGGTAGTTGTATTCATTAAAAATGAAATATGGTGATTATGTAGCACAAAATTTAAATGCTTTCAATTTAATTCTTAGTTAGTTAGCATCCATAGATGTAAAGCTAGAATGAAACACCCCGCCACGCAACCCCAAAGGAAACTAATACATCTAACATGTATGGCACAATTTTTTTTTTTAAAAAACATATAAAGTATGTATATTAATGTATATAATTAATCTAATAGATTACAAGTTAATCTCCTAAGTCCTTTGGGGTACACAAGGTAACATTACGCATACTAACCCATAACGAAACGATAATAAACGAAAATTTGAAATGTATAATATAAAACCATCATAATGCTAACATTAAAACATTCACAAGTGATAAACCTATATGAAAAGATTAAATCAATACAATAACCATCCACACATATGTCATAATCATGGGATTGTAATAAACATATTTCCACAGATACAACACGAACAATAAATGATATTTACAATCATAGATCAAGAAAGAATTACATAGTATGATTACACATTACATCAACTTCCAGTACATCTCATTGAATAAATTCATAAGTTTACATCATAAGACTTCCCAATACAAGTGGAAGTAATACATCAATACAAAGGTACAATTGTAGTACAAAGTATACATCTGGTAACAAGGTGAGCTCTGGATCATGCTGTATCTGAAAAGAACTACACATTTGCTGACAGGGGACCCAATGGGGTGCATAGCACATTCCATTTGACCACCCCCGTGCTGGGAGTAAACAAGGAAGGATCCTTGACCAAGTTCATCCAAATAGAAAAACAACAAGACTCAATCCAATCAAGAGTAACAAGAAAACACCAAGGAAAAACACAACATCAACAGACCACTTCCAAAGGCTTGCAAAGATAACAAATCAAGGGAATGCTAGGGGAGAGTGTCATCGCATAGTCCTAATTGGCTGCCTTTCTCTAGGCCCTGACCCCCATCTATAGTTATCTTGGTAGCCTCTTTAGGTGCTGGCCCCATAGGGTTTCTCGTGCGGAACCGTTAACCTCTCATGGAGATGAGGCAACAATCTTGCCAACCACGGCCTTCTCAGTCCACCCTTAGTCTACAAAATCCCTAACGGGTGAACAAGGCATCATTACTTATCTTGTTAATGTTAATTCTACCCATACCCCCTAATTCATTTTATTAAGTTATCACTTATTATACTAACTCTTACGTGGGTTATCTTGGCCATCCCTTTGTGCGTTGATGCCCATGAAGAGCCACTCTCCCTAGAAACCCAAACCACAAAACCAAAGCTCCAAGGGGTTGTACCATTACAAAGAAGTATTGAATCTCAAAACTGAAACACATGCAAGGCACAATCATCTCACTAACATCCATATACATAGATACACATAAAAATAGGTACAACCCAAGCATAAAATCAAAGTCACAAATACAACCAAAGTATTTTCAAATACCAATTCAAACGACATCCCAATAATCATCAATCTTTCTCTTGCCTCTGGAAGCCTAAAGACCAAATAACCTCAACTCCTATAGAGGGTGAAACAATCTTGAGGGTTCCCATATGACCATAAAACAACTCAAGCAAAACAACAAATGACCTAAGGAAAATTAAAGAATTAAAAAATTACACGACTTCAAGATTTCATTATAAACAAGAATTTCTATAATTCAACAAAAACGTATAAAAATAAACTCATTGCAAGGCATGATTCCATCCATGAAATATAAACATCAAATCTACCCAATATATTAATTTTGATAAAAATCACTCAATACAATTTAATAAAAAATGTTTGGTTTCAATTTATCCAATCACAACACATGAAATCAAGCATTGCAATAACCATCATAAGATTTTTCCATATTTACATCAAGTATATATACCTATATATATGTATATATACCTATATATATGTATATATATACATACATATATATATATATATATAAATTATATATTCAAATTTTCAATCTGCATGTTTAATTAATAATAGAACTTATATATATATATACATATATATACATATATATTTCTATATATATATACATATATATACATATATATTTCTATATAAATATATTAAATAAATTCATTTAAAATAAAAACAATAATTAAAAAAAATAAATAAAATTAAAATAAAATCTTGCATATTGGGGAGGCTGTGAACCTCCCCATATGGGGAGGCCATAGCCCAAAGGCTATTGTGTGTAGCCGTGGGAGGCTGCTGCGCACTCTCTCCCACAACGCACACAACATAGGAGAGGGGGCGTGGATTTGGGGTATGGCATGGCCGTCCCTCCCCCAATCCCAAATATTATTTAATATATATATATATTTTTTTAAAAAATACACATAATTAACATATATATAAATTTTATAATGTCATCTACTTCTTAGAAGTAAAAATACAAACAGACAGTCATGTGTTTTTTCTTAACACAGAATATAATTTTCTCTTGAATATATATATGATTTCTTAGAAAAAATCTAATTTCAAAATATATAAATATATATTTTGAAAGAATCAAATTCTCTCAGACAAGTTTTTTCTTAACAAAATATTGTTTTCCCAATTATGACAACAACTTTCCTTAAATAAGAACACAAATCTTTCTTTAGAAGAATTGTAATTTCTCCATCCAAAATTATAACAACTAGAATGGATTGGAGAAGAACAAGAGGGTTTTCAATCAACAAAATACAAACTTCTTTTCGTTTGTTGTAAGTAAGGATTCAGATCAGCCAAACTATGAAATCAAAGCATTTCAAGTAAATTTTCAAACCCTCTTTTTTTGAACAGCATAAATTTTCATAAACACAAACTTCTTTTAAATACGATCACCAATTCAAACAGGGAGAAACTGGACATTCATTTTCAAACAAAGATTAAAAAAATAATAGATAGTGATCAAGAACCTGGAGTCCTACACTCTGCAACGAAATGACGAGCATGGAAAACTCCTTCCTCTTTCGAAAACAACTTTCACGAATTTCTTTCTCCTTCCTCAACAATTTTCCCAATTTCTTCTTTGAAACTCAATTCTGAATAATTTTTACAGAGAGAAGCATAATACTTTTTGCAGACCAATTTTCTTCACCCAAAAATTACCTGTTCAAAAAACTTCTACTCTTTTCAATTAATTAAAAGGAAAACTCTTTTCTTTTTCGAAAACCAAAAATCCATCCAAGGAGCAAGTTTCCATAGCTTTTCTAATTTTTGAAAATAAACTAAACACGCATTCGCCCTTTTTCTTCTTTTCCTATTTTTTTCATTTTAATGAAATCTTCCGCTTTTATTTTATTTTATTTTTTAATTTGATTTTAAAGCTCATAATTATCACACAAAATTAATTAAAAATCACTTTATTTAATATTTATCCACAACTTGATAAAAATCATTAAATTATTTTATTTCATTTTACAAATAACAATTTATAATTATTACAATATTATCTACATTATTTATTTATTCTAATTAAATAAACAACATTTAATTTAACATTTTAAAGCTTAATAAATTTAAATTTAACAATTAACTTAACCACATTTACCTAATATTTAATCATATTAATTAAAATAACATTATTAATCTACCAAGAAATGTCAAACATAAACATTAATTAAATGACACATAAAGCAAAGATTAAAATCAATGAATAACACAATACCCTGCAGATTGAAGACGGGATCGTGGACAACGAAACTATTAGACACAACAACGGGGATGACAACTTGGATAGGGACACTTCCTTATAAACTCCTTTTCAACTTCATACTCGTTGGGTTTATGGGACACGCTCAGACCTGTCAAGCAGGTGGAGTTGGTGTCCCGTGCCTGCATCTTGCATGAAAACAACATCAAGTATAGATAATTCTCAAATTAAAACACACCATGAAAGGTAGTTGCGGAATAGTAGGGCACTTGCGAACAAGTGATGCTACTCTGTCCTTTCACCAAGACCCACTAGCCTACACATCATATTCCATAAATAAGCATTAAACCATAACATCACCACATAATATCACATAAAAATGATTACATAGTCAGATAGGACAAACACCACAAATCATGTATCATAAATCAACATAAGCAGTATAAAATCATATATCATAAATCAACATAAGTAGTATCAAGTGCATCCAACCAAACTAAACTGTAATCCACACAAATAAAATCAGTGAAATAATCACCATCACAAACCAAAGTACACAACTCAACACAAAAGAGTATCTAGAAATTATCAGCAACATGAGGGGTATTACATAGAAGATGAGGATAAATGCATTTTATTACTTTTCTCTTTACCAGATTCTTGGAAAAATCTAATTGTCGCAATTAGTGGTAATGGTGTAGATCCAAAGATGGACATCATTCCTACTCTCCTATCAGAGGAGATGAGGAGGAAGTCTAAAACTGGCTCCCAAGATGTCTTGTTTGTAAGAGGTAGGCCTAAAGAGAAGGAATCTAAGGAAGACAAGAAAGGAAAGGGTAAGTCCAAAGGACTGTCAAAAACCCCTGGTAAGAGTAAGGTAAAGTGCTAGAATTGTGGAAAACCTGGACATATTAAAAAGGATTGTAAGAGCAAGAAAAAGAGTTTTGATGCTTCTACAGAAAAATCCACCGATGACAGTAATGATGCATTATTCATTTCTTCTAATACTGTTGTTGATAACTCTTGGCTTATTGATTCAAGTTACTCTTATCATATGACTCCTAACAAGGAGTGGTTCTCTAAGTATACTGCATATGATGGAGGAAATGTCTTCTTTGGAGACAACAACACAACAAAGGTTGTTGGCAAAGGAGAGGTAAAATTGTGTTTTAGTGATGGTAGGGTTAAGACCCTTAATGATGTTTTACATATCCGAGGACTTGCTAGAAATCTACTTTCTATCTCTAAGGTCAATGATTCTGGAATGCATGTGACATTTGACAAAGGTGGTTGTAGATTGGTGAAAGGGAATATGGTGGTTGCTAAAGGATCTCGGATTGGGACTTCGTTTAAGTTGAATACCTCCAATGTAAATATTTTATCCAATGTAACTAAAGCTGAAAATACATGTATGTTATGGCACCATAGATTGGGCCAAATAGGTGAAAAATGTCTTAGGACCATTCTTAATAAAAATTTGGTTGACGGTATTCCTAATTATAATATTGGAAAAATGACTTTTGTGAGCATTGTGCATTTGGAAAACAATCTAGATCTAAATTTCCTTGTTGTACAAAAAAAGCTAAGAGATTATTAGAGATTATTCACTTAGATGTAATGGGCCCTATGGATATTGACTCTATTGGAAAATCTAGATACTATGTCACATTTATTGATGATGTCTCAAGATACACTTGGATATATTTTATGCATAGAAAATCTGATGTGTTTAATAAGTTTAAGGAATTTAAGGCTTTGGTTGAGAAACAATCAGATCATAAGATAAAAGTGTTGAGATTAGATAATGGTGGTGAGTATTGTTCTAGGGAATTTGATGATTATTGTAAGAATGTAGGAATAGTGAGAAAAAAAAATACTCCATATACACCTCAACAAAATGGAGTACCAGAAAGGATGAACTGAACCTTAATGGAAAGATCTAGGAGTATGTTAAGTAGTGCTAAGCTAGAACTGTCCCTATGGTTTGAAGCGGTATGTACTTCTTGTTATTTAATCAATAGATCCCCTAATTCATCTATTGAAGATAAAACTCCTTATGAGATGTGGTTAGGTAAGAAACCTAGTGTTGCACATTTAAGGATCTTTGGTTGTGAAGCTTTTGTTCATGTGCCTCAAGAAAAGTGATTTAAATTGGATCCTAAAGCACATAAATGCATATTCATAGGTTATGGTGAAGGATACAAGCTTTGGAATCCACTAACTAGAAAAGTTTCTTTATCTAGAGATGTTATTTTCAAGGAATTTAGAACTTATTCAGGAGAAGAACAACCAAAGGAAAAGGATACTTCTTGAACAATGCATTTTGAGTCAAATACTGAGAAGCAACAAGATGCACATGTTGAAGAACAATTGGATGGATTGGAAGAGGAGAGTTTGGAGAGTTCTTCTGAAATAGATGCTCAAGATGAGAATATTGAGGAAACAAGTAGAAACCCCTTTGAGGAGATCCACAAGACAACGAAATCCTGTTGATAGGTATAACCCACCTAATTTTTGTAGTATTTTTTCTTTAATGAGTACTAATGATGAACCCAATTCTTACAGGGAAGCTTTTTCCTCAGATGAGAACAAGCTTTGGTCACAAGCTATGCATGAGGAAATAGAATCCTTGGATACTTGTGACACATGGGATCTTGAGAGTTTTCCCAAAGATAGAAAGGCCATTGGTTGTAAATGGATCTTTAAAAAGAAGATTGGTGCAGATGGTAATCTTGAAAGGTACAAGGCTAGATTAGTAGCTAAGGGCTACTCCCAGAGAGAGGGAGTTGAATTTAATGAAATCTTCTCTCCTATTGCTAAACTTACTTCTATTAGATTCTTTTTGTCAATTGATGCTGCTTATGATTTTGAAATTGAGCAAATGGATGTGAAAACTATGTTTTTGCATGGGAATCTTGATGAGGAGGTTTATATGAAGCAACCTGAAGGTTTTGTTGTAAAAGGAAAAGAAGAATTGGTTTGCAGGTTAAAGAGATCTTTATATGGATTGAAATAGTCACCCAGAATGTGGAACTAGAATTTTGATGCTTTCACATTGAAAATTGGTTATGTTAGGAGTGAGGAAGATCATTGTGTTTACATAAAATTTATTGATGAACAACTTTTAATTATTATCTTTTATGTTGATGACATGTTGTTTATTGTCAACTACAAGGTAATGATCAAATAATTGAAAGCACAACTCTCGAGCACATTTGAGATGAAATATCTATGGGCTACAAAATATATCCTTGGTATGGAGATCAGTAGAGATAGAGGTAAGAAAAATATTTGCTTAAGTCAGAGCAATTATGTTGATACTATTTTGAAACAGTTTAACATGCAGGACAGTAAACCAGGTAATATTCCTTTACCAATATGCACAAAGTTAATTTAGGTATGAGTCCTAAATCTGATTTTGATTATGAGGAAATGTCTCAAATTCTGTATGCTAGTGCAATTGGTAGTTTAATGTATGATATGGTCTATACGAAACCAAATATAGCACAAGCAGTGGGAGTTCTTAGTGGGTTTATGTCTAACTCTGGTATAGAACATTGGATTTATGTTAAGAGGGTGTTTACATATTTATGAGGGACTTATGATTACAATTTAGTTTATAATGGTTGTAATAATATTGATATTATAAATATATCATTGGACATACAGGGGTTTGTTGATTTAGATTGGGCAGGAGATCTAGACAGTCGAAGTTCGACAAGTGGTTATATGTACACTTTGTTTGCAGTTGTGGTTAGTTGGATGAGTAAGAGGCAGCCCAAAATTTCTTTGTCCACCACAGAAGTAGAGTACATGGCTGCCACACATGCCTCTAAAGAGGTAGTTTGGTTACAGAGACTTGGGAAAGGTATTGGTTTTAATTGCAAGCAAGTTAGGCTTGAATGTAATAGTCAAAGTGCTATTTGTTTAGCCAAAAATCCTATGTATCATGCTCATACTATACATGTAGATGTTAAGTATCATTTTGTGTGAGAAATGGTTGAAAGTGGAAAGGTATTAATTGAAAAAGTTGACACTTTGATTAATGCTGCAAATTATCTTATGAAGCTAGTTCCTACAGACAAGTTCTCGTGGTGCAGGAAGGCCATTGGCCTTGAGTCCTATACTTGATTTAAAATTATTATTCCTAGTTTAGAATAATTTCAATGTATAATGTTAAGTGGGAGAATGTTGCAAATAGGATGCCATTTAATTGCAATCCTAAACATTATTTATTTCATGTATCTCCTAAGTCCTTGTAATGTGTTCAACAACACTAGGATTAGGAAGAGATTAATATTTGATGAGATAATAATGTTAATTGGCATTTGTAATTAATTCTAAATATTAGGAGCATGTGAGGGAATCCATAATGAGTTCCTAAATAATAGGTGCACATGGGGCGATCACATGGTAGGTGACACTCACCTTGAGTTCATTTAACTATTCGGAGTAAGAGATAACACTTTTGAATGTAGGTAAAGATCCTAGGAGTTAGGGTTTGATGTTTGCATGCATGAAGTTTAGTTTAGTTTAGTTCAAATCAGTTCAGTTTAGTTTAGTTCATTTATGGTTCAATTATCTTCATTTAGTTTTAGTTGAATGCTAGTTGACTTCAGTTAACTTAGAATGCATGATAGATAACAAGGACTACTTCCAATTAATAGGGGATGGCCATTCTTCCATGAATGGTGTTTAGTAATGTTTTAGTTAATAAGAAATGACTTGGACCCAAGTTGGGCGTCCAAGTTGTCTTCTTGGAATTACCACCTTTGCATGTTGAGATATTGTTGAAGGCTCAGTTAAGTGGGACCTCTTTTGGGCACCTACTTTGAGGATGAAGCATTGAAGATATTTACAGAACAGAGGTTGAGTTGCTACTTCAATTTGGGACGCCCAAATGCTTGAAGATGAGGATGTGACATTGTTCTTCATGACATAACTCTACTTGCAAGAGATAGGCCTACCTTTTAGGGGTAGGGCTTGAGCATTGTAATTTTAACTCATGTTGAGTTTACAAAGCTGATTAAAGCCTATTTATCTCAAGCAAGTTGAAGAGAGTTATTATCAATTTTATTGTAGGTTGTGATGAAGTTTTGGTGAAGGTAGAAGAAGCATTCTCAAGCAAGAATTGAAGCTATTGTAATCTACTTCAGAAGATTGAATAATAGAACAATTCTTGGTGGAGTTTTTTCCTGAAAGGGCTTCTCCATGGTACGTCTTGTGTAATATTTCTAATATCCCGTCTACTTCTTCCATCAACTTATGTCTACATTCTACAAACAGTAAAATGGATTAATCAAGATAATCACCCGCAAAGAATATGTAACAAAGGAAAAATATTATTTAGATCATTAATATTAAAGTTTTATAGATTATTAAGCTAAGAAAACACATTTTTCAACATTTGGTATCAGAGCTAAGGTTGGCTAGAGTATTGTGATGCGTTTCTCTTAAATTTTGAAGGATTTATTGGCTTAGTGGGAGCTTTTATTATTTTAGTTATTTGCTGATTTTGGAATTAAGTTTTGTTACAATTAATTCTCAGTTAGATATTGAAAGGTTCAATGGTTCTAACTATGAAATGTGGAAATTAAAAATGGAAGATCTTCTTGAAGAAAGAGATCAATGGTTAGCGGTTAATAATAAGACAAAGACACCTACAACTATTTCAGATGAAGATTGGGCTAAGTTAGATAAGAAGGAAAGAGGAAAAATTAGATTATGTCTTGCTGATGTTGTTCTCTTGAATGTTTCAGAGGAAAATATTGCATATAAATTGTGGAAGAGAATATGTGATATTTATCAAACAAAGAGACTAACAAATAAGTTGTATTTGAAAAGGTAGTTGTATTCATTAAAAATGAAATATGGTGATTCTGTAGCACAATATTTAAATGCTTTCAATTTAATTCTTAGTCAGTTAGCATCTGTAGATGTAAAGCTAGAAAATGAGGATAAATGCATTTTATTACTTTGCTCTTTACTAGATTCTTGGGAAAATATAATTGCTGCAATTAGTGGTAATGGTGCAGATCCAAAGATTGACAAAATCATTCCTACTCTCCTATCAGAGGAGATGAGGAGGAAGTCTAAAATTGGCTCCCAAGATGCCTTGTTTGTAAGAGGTAGGCCTAAAGAGAAGGAATCTAAGGAAGACAAGCAAGGAAAGGGTAAGTCTAAAGGACTATCAAAAACCCCTGGTAAGAGTAAGGTAAAGTGCTAGAATTGTGGAAAACCTGGACATATTAAAAAGGATTGTAAGAGCAAGAAAAAGAGTTTTGATGCTTCTATAAAAAAATCCACCGATGATAGTAATGATGCATTAGTCATTTCTTTTAATACTGTTGTTGATAACTCTTGGCTTATTGATTCAAGTTGCTCTTATCATATGACTTTTAACAAGGAGTGGTTCTCTAAGTATATTGCATATGATGGAGGAGATTTATTCTTTGGAGACAACAACACAACAAAGGTTGTTGGCAAAGGAGAGGTAAAATTGTGTTTTAGTGATGGTAGGGTTAAGACCCTTAATGAGGTTTTACATATCTGAGGGCTTGCTAGAAATCTACTTTCTGTCTCTAAGTTCAATGATTCTGGAATGCATGTGACAATTGAAAAAGGTGGTTGTAGATTGGTGAAAGGGAATATGGTGGTTGCTAAAGGATCTCAGATTGGGACTTTGTTTAAGTTGAATACCTCCAATGTAAACATTTTATCCAATGTAACTGAAGCTGAAAATACATGTATGCTATGACACCATAGATTGGGCCATATAGGTGAAAAAGGTCTTAGGACCATTCTTAATAAAAATTTGGTTGACAGTATTCCTAATTATAATATTGGAAAAAATGACTATTGTGAGAATTGTGTGTTTGGAAAGCAATCTAGATCTAAATTTCCTAGTGGTACAAATAAAGCTAAAAGATTATTAGAGATTATTAACTTAGATGTAATGGGCCCTATAAATATTGACTCTATTGGAAAATATAGATACTATGTAACATTTATTGATGATGTCTCAAGATACACTTGGATATATTTTATGCATAGAAAATCTGATGTGTTTAATAAGTTTAAGGAATTTAAGGCTTTGGTTGAGAAACAATCAAATCATGAGATAAAAGTGTTGAGATCAGATAATGGTGGTGAGTATTGTTTTAGGGAATTTGATGATTATTGTAAGCATGCAAGAATAGTGAGATAAAAAACTACTCCATATAAACCTCAACAAAATGGAGTATCAAAAAGGATGAACCGAACCTTAATGGAAAGAGCCAGGAGTATGTTAAATAGTGCTAAGCAAGAACAATCCCTATGGGTTGAAGTGGTATGTACTTTTTGTTATTCAATCAATATATCCCCTAGTTCATCTATTGAAGATAAAACTCCTTATGAGATGTGGTTAGGTAAGAAACCTAGTGTTGCACATTTAAGGATCTTTGGTTGTGAGGGTTTTTTTCACATGCCTCAAGAAAAGTGATCTAGATTGGATCCTAAAGCACAAAAATGCATATTCATAGGTTATGGTGAAAATGTAAAAGGATAAAAGCTTTGGAATCCACTAACTAGAAAAGTTTCTTTATCTAGAGATGATATTTTCAAGGAATTTAGAGCTTATTCAAGAGAAGAACAATTAAAGGAAAATGATACTTCTCAAATAGTGCATTTTGAGACAAATACTGAGAAGCAACAAGATGCACATGTTGAAGAACAATTGGATGGATTGGAAGAGGAGAGTTCAAAGAGTTCTTCTGAAAAAGATGCTCAAGATGAGCATATTGAGGAACAAGTAGAAACCCCTTTGAGGAGATCCACAAGACAACGAAATCCTGTTGATAGGTATAGCCCACCTAATTTTTGTAGTATTTTTTAGTTAATGAGTACTAATGATGAACCCAGTTCTTATAGGGAAGCTTTGTACTCAGATGAGAACAAGCTTTGGTCACAAGCTATGCATGAGGAAATAGAATCCTTTGATACTTGTGACACATGGGATCTTGAGAGTTTTCCCAAAGATAGAAAGGCCATTGGTTGTAAATGGATCTTTAAAAAGAAGATTGGTGCAAATGGTAATCTTGAAAGGTACAAGTCTAGATTAGTAGCTAAGGGCTACTCCTAGAGAGAGGGATTTGACTTTAATGAAATCCTCTCTCCTATTGCTAAAATTACTTCTATTAGATTCTTTTTGTCAATTGCTGCTGCTTATGATTTTGAAATTGAGCAAATGGATGTGAAAACTACGTTTTTGCATGGGAATCATGATGAGGAGATTTATATGAAGCAACTTGAAGGTTCTGTTGTAAAAGGAAAAGAAGAATTACTTTGCAAGTTAAAGAGATATTTATATGGATTGAAACAATCACCTAGAATGTGGTACCAGAAGTTTGATGCTTTCGAATTGAAAATTGGTTATGTTAGGAATGAGGAAGATCATTGTGTTTACATAAAAGTTATTGATGATCAACTTTTAATTATTATCTTGTGTGTTGATGACATGTTTATTGGTAACTGCAAGGTAATGATCAAAGAATTGAAAGCAAAAATCTCGAGCACATTTGAGATGAAAGATCTAGGGGCTGAAAAATATATCCTTGGTATGGAGATCAGTAGAGATAGAGGTAACATAAAGCTTTGCTTAAGTCAGAGCAATTATGCTGATACTATCTTGAAACAGTTTAACATGCAGGACAATAAACTAGTTAATATTCCTTTACTAGTTGGCACGAAGTTAAGTTTAGATATGAGTCCTAAATCTGATTTTGATTATGAGGAAATGTCCAAAATTCCATATGCTAGTGTAATTGGTAGTTTAATGTATGCAATGTTCTA
This sequence comes from Sequoia sempervirens, assembly GCA_007258455.2. Lineage (NCBI taxonomy): Eukaryota > Viridiplantae > Streptophyta > Pinopsida > Cupressales > Cupressaceae > Sequoia > Sequoia sempervirens. The sequence continues at coordinate 256,622,140 of VDFB02047230.1, read as the reverse complement.
TATGAGACCAGATATAGCACAAGCAATGGGAGTTCTTAATAGGTTTATGTCTAACTCTAGTAAAGAACATTGGACTAGTTATGTTAAGAGGGTGTTTAGATATTTTTGAGGGACTTATGATTACTATTTAGTTTATCATGGTTGTAATAATATTGATATTATAAATAGATCATTGGACATACAGGGGTTTGTTGATTTAGATTGGGCAGGAGATCTGGACAGTCGAGGGTCGACAAGTGGTTGTGTACACTTTGTTTGGAGCTATGGTTAGTTGGATGAGTAAGAGGCAGCCCATGGTTACTTTGTGCACCACATAAGCAGAGTACATGGATGCCACACATGCCTCTAAAGAGGTAGTTTGGTTACACAGACTTGGGAAAGGTATTGGTTTTAATTGCAAGAAAGTGAGGCTTGAATGTGATAGTCAGAGTGCTATTTGTTTAGCCAAAAATCCTATGTATCATGCTCATAATAAACATGTAGATGTTCAGTATCACTTTGTACGAGAAATGGTTTAAAGTTGAAAGGTATTAATTGAAAAATTTGACACTTTGATTAATGCTGTAGATTATCTTATAAAGCTAGTTGCTCCAGACAAGTTCTTGTGGTGCAGGAAGGCCATTAGCCTTGAGACCTATACTTGATTTAAAATTATTATTCCTAGTTTAGAATAATTGTAATGTATAATGTCAAGTGTGAGAATGTTGGAAATAGGATGCCATTTAATTTCAATCCTAAACATGATTTATTTCATGTATCTCCTATGTCCTTGGAATGTGTTCAACAACACTAGGATTAGGAAGAGATTAATATTTGATGAAATAATCATGTTAATTGACATTTGTAATTAATTCTAAATGTTAGGAGCATGTGAGGGCATCCATTATGAGTTCCTAAATAATAGGGGCACATGGGCTGCCCACATGGTAGGTGACACTCACCTTGAGTTCAATTAACTATTCAGAGTAAGAGATAATACTTCTAAATGCATGTAAAGATCCTAGGAGTTAGGGTTTGATGTTTACATGCATGAAGTTTAGTTCAGTTTAGTTCAAATAAGTTTAGTTTAGCTTAGTTTAGTTTAGTTTAATTTAGTTTAGTTTAGTTCAGAATCAGTTTAGTTTAGTTTAGTTCAGTTATGGTTCAATTATCTTCAGTTATTTTTAGTTGAATGCTAGTTGAATTAAGTTAACTTGGAATGCATGATAGATAACAGGGACTACCTCTAGTTAACAGGGGATGACCATTCTTCCATGAATGGTGTTGAGTAATATTTTAGTTAACAAGAAATGACTTGGACCCAACTTGGCCACCCAAGTTGTCTTCTTGGAATTACCTCCTTTGCATGTTGAGATATTTCTGAAGGCTCAATTATGTGGGACCTCTTTTGGGCACCTAATTTGAGGATGAAGCCTTAAAGATATTTAAAGAATAGAGGTTGTGTTTCTATTTCAGTTTGGGATTCCCAAATGCATGAAGATGAGGATTTCACATTGTTCTTCACGACATAACTCTACTTGCAAGAGATAGGCGTACCTTTTAGGGTATAGGGCCTGAGCATTGTAATTGTAACTCATTGAGTTTACAAAGCTGATTAAAGCCTTTTTTATCTCAAGCAAGTTGAAGAGAGTTATTATCAATTTTATTGTAGGTTGTGAAGAAGTTATGATGAAGGAAGAAGAAGCATTCTCTAGCAAGAATTGAAGCTATTGTAATCTACTTCAGAAGATTGAATAATAGAATAATTCTTGGTGGATTTTTTTCTTGAAAGGGTTTCTCCATGATACATCTTGTGTAATATTTCTAATATCCTGTCTACTTCTTCCATCAACTTCTGTGTACATTCTAATGGGCAAGGTCATTGATGTCACAACTTGCATCATTTAATTAATTCTTTTATCAAACCGGGTGTATCTCAGAGCAATATGCGATAAGGAGAGTTGTCAAGAATTCTTTTGGGGGGTTTGCACTGTAAACAGTGACTTCAAGTTTCATTTTTCCTACTTTAGGAGCTTTCAGGAGCTCTTGGGAGCTCTTCAGGAGCTTTCAGGAGCTTTCAGGAGCTAAACTGTAGCGACTGATTCCTAAGATTTAAATCTACTTTAACTTCTAATTTAAAATCCTGCTAACTTAATTCGGACTTTATTGACTTCAATTTAGACCAATTCATGGAGACAATTAATGATTACTTTAATTCCTAATCTAAAACACGAAATTCCAAATTAATTCTATTTTGCTTTAAAAGAAATCCATAACTTAATTGCTGGAAAGTAAATGCTAATTTAAGAGCATGAATGAATTGCAGGAAAATGATGATTATTCTAAAAAGCAATAACACTAATCTCCATGAAGAGATTCTTAACAGACTTCAACTCCATCTTTCCATAAATTCCTAACATTGTTTTAATGAAGCTTAACAAACAAACATTAATTCTAACTGATTCGAATGACATCTAAACCTAATTTATATAAGAAACTTGTTTAACGATTCTAATGGTTCAATTCAACATTTCTAATAAAAAAATCTAACCATTCTAACAATTTGATCTTAACCATAATAAACTGAAACTTCAAAATGTAATTGTAAACATAAGTAATTATCTGATTTTAACATTTACCAAGATAGAAGATGATTTCGACAATTGAACAATTCAAAATTAGTTTCTACTATAGATTTAATATTAATGAATAAAAAAATAACAACACTTAACAAAAATTCCATAAGATCATTCCAAAGGTTGAGCGGGCCCTGCTCTTCCTCAGGTAAGATCCTTCAACATAGTGAATTAATTAACTTCTTGCCTCCCTTCTCATTGATTAAAAATAGAACGTAGAACAAAGTACTGCTTGTGATTACCAAAATTTTGATTGCAAATTATCTAACTCCTAAGACTGAAATGTGGATATTTATAAAATATCCTTCTTAGCTTCTAACATGGTGTTAACTGCCAAAACTTAAGGGGACCGACTACAGATTACAAAATTAAACTAAAAATAGAACTGAAGTTGACTAAGGAGGACTATGCCAGAACTACACCAGATTGGCATTGGAAGTAAAAGTTCCTCAACCAAATATGAAGAAGTCGATTCAAAATTTGAGTGACTCATCATCTAGTAGGGCCTATCTATGGCGTAGTCATTCCTCATGATTAGATGGAGATTTTAACCGTCTCATCATTCTTTAAGATACCTTGTTAAAAACCCTTATGAAAAGGAAAACAATCATGGTAATAAAGATTAATGCAGCATAATCATCTCATCCAAAGTCATCATAAAGCAACGCATTTCACATAAGCTATTACTTCCAAAATATTCGCTAATTTAGTTAAACATAAAGTAAAATAAGAAAATATGTTAATCTATTGTCTACCGCCAGTCATGTTAATTAACAATAAAAAAAAGTCTTTTTAAACATAAAAAGCCTTAAATGAAAGTATTTTATATCTCCCATCATTTTCTCCCCAACTTGCTTTGGACCATGTCCTCATGGTTCATCATCCAGAACTATGGTGTTCTCTTTCTCTTTGTTTAGTGCCTCCATGCAAATGCAGTAGTCAAAAACATCCTCTCTATACTGTTCCGACAATCTAGTATTAAGTGCATAGCCATAGTTTTATCTTAAGTTCTCAAACCACACCCTCATTACTAGAGTTGGTATATTTTTTGTTTCTTTTAGCTTTGGTGTTGGCATAATAATAATCGACATTCTGAATTTCATTCCTACCCAGAATTCTTTCTACCGTTGGATTAGAGTGATGACATGTTTGAATTTAACTAAAATCCAACTGATATTATTCAGACTAATTATCTCCCTTCTCCTGACTGATTCTGGAATAAGTTGGTACCTTTCTTCACAGGACTGTAGTGCTAATGGTGGGAGTGTTGCTTCCACATTCTGGAATGATGCAATGCTATCAAACAAATTTGAGACATAGAGGGGATTAACATCATTTAACCTAACCACTGATCTTACAACTTTGATATATAATTCAGCATAGGGCTTTTTAGGTCTCATTGGTAAGCCATATTTTCTTTGAGCTTCTTTGTACTTATTCATTCTATTTGACCAATCCACCTAGTTTTGCATTAAAGAAACAAATGACCTTATCTGAAGTTCACCAACATATATATTCAACATTGTGTCATCATTGTCCCCCATTAAAAACCCATGTTGGTAAAATTCGCACATTAAATTTTGACTGTTAGGGTGGCTGTTAAAGTAATCTTTAAGGAAATCATGATCTTCATTGTAATCTAGACTCATTCCCAAAATTAACTGATTTATTTTCCATTCTAAAAATTTTTCTCTAAGAAACAAAGAATATGTTGTAGCTAGTCTTCTCATGGAAAGCATGGCAGAATTGACTTCTACTACTTGTTCAAGTCTTCTCTCAGTCTCATTCTTTTATTTTTCTAAATTTTGTATCTGCTCTTTCAACACTTTATTTTCTTCCTTATATTTCAAAACTGCCAAAGAATGGTATTGAGGCTAAACTGGAGTTGGTTACACAGGAGGAGTGGGAGGAATATGAGGGATTATGGAAGGTAATGCAAGCCTGCATGGAGGAGCAGTGGAAGTAGAGGCTTCTTGTGCATAGAACCACATGGATTTCTATTTTAATTCTTCTTCTTTCCATTGCAACTCTTCCTTTAATTTTGAAATTTCCTCAGCACTTACTAATGCTTGCACACTAGCTTGTTACAGGGCATCCTCTGTTTTACTTAACTATTCTCTAATCCTTGCATCATTTTTCTCAACTTTCCTTTCCATTGCTTGATTTTTGTAGACTAATTGTTGGAATTATTCTTCTTTTCTTCTTAATTTTTCTTCAAATAATTGCACATTTCTTCTTGTTCTAATTCGGCCTCTAAACGGGACATTTTCATTATTCTCAACAATTCCAGTCTTTAATTCTTTTGTATTCAATGCTTCGTGGGGTCCCTCTTCTTCAATTAAAGGCTCTTTCCCTTTCCTCTTCGCATGTTGTGGGGAAGGTATAGGGGATTTCATAGTCTCTTCTTGTTCAAACTCTTCAGAGGCCTCTTGCTCTTCGGATTGTGTGCCAAACTCTCTAGCATAGTCGTAGACCTAAAAAATAGGGTTGTCTTTAGGAGTCGACATTGGGTTTTTAGGGGGACTTTGAGGTCTCTCAAGAGATTGTACAAGAGTACGTGTATCTTCATGTTCAGGGGATTTAATAGGGCTTTCAAAAATAGGGGTTTGACTTATACCTGTGCCTCTTCAGGAGTGGACACTACAGTTTCAACATGACTAGGGTTTTCCTTATGTACTTCTTGTCTCTTCCTTTTTGACCTAGTACGGGTTACCCTAGATATCTCTGGAAATTTTATTTTTCCCCTTTTATTGGAAGATTCTCCTTCCTCCATTTTTGTCTTTTTGGCTGAGGGTCCCCTTGTGGGTCTCCCTTTTTGCTTTCCTACAGGTGCAGACAAAAATTCTAACCAACCCTGCTTCCTAGTTTCTTTATTTAAGAAATGGTATTTAATTATCAAATGTATCAACCCCCGGTATTTCATAGAAGATTCCCCCCTAGCTTTCACTCTCAAAATCATGGAAGAAATTTGTTGAAATAAGAATGCTGGAAAATTTATCCTAGCTGAAGGTTTTGTTTGACCATACCTTAAATGTATTAAAAGTTGCATTCTTGGACCTAGTATCGTACCATACTGCCCATCCCAGGTGAAGAAATTCATAATCCAAGTCGCAACAGTCCTCCATAGCTCGTCCAAACTGTTATGAGCTATGCCACACCGGTCTCCTTTGTGCATTTATATCTCTGGCCTTCTTTTTGGCTCCTGGTGAAATGCAACCACCAATTTTCTCAAACTTAACTCAGCCTTTGTCAACCGGTTTTCCTTCACTCAAAATCCTAGAAATTTCACTTATAATTTCTGGTGTGACTTCTATTACTTCTCCCCTTACCTTGGTGACATTCATGTTGAAGTTTGTCACAAATTCCCTAACCATTTCTAGCTGGAAGCATTCATATTGCATAAAAAAATTTAGCCACCCAACTTCTTCTAACAATCTTCTGGTCTCTGAATCAAGATTGAAGTTCTCTAGTTTAGAATTTCTCTTATTCCCCATCTTTCTTTGTAAAAAGTGGTGGACTTGACTAGTGGACTTCAACTGGAAATTTGAATTACTTACCAAAAAACTGTGGAATAATTTGTTTCTTGATTTGGGAGCAACCAATTTCGAAAATGACATATAACCTGCAATTAATCTCCTGCATTTAATTCCTTTACTACTCCGGATGATTCACACTCCACAACTTGAAACTTACAATTCAATTCACAAGGTTGGCGACATTCATTACACATGTCATCATGTACTTGGGAGGATTTTTGAAAAGACAACCAAATCATGAAGAGATCTGTTGTCCTCGACTGACATCATCCATGTCACATCATTCCTTATTCTAACAATCTATCCCTTTTTAAAATGATTAAAAGTGGATTTATTATTATCATTAATTAACATTGTGGTGGAGATGTCTAGATTCATAAATATTTACCTATTTTAAATTAGTGTAACTACTTTAGAAAATAACATTGAAAACAATATTCACATTAAATGCGCACCTTAATTTATTTTAAGCCCTTGAGTTCTTCAGAAGCCTTCAGGAGTTCATCAAGAGTCTTTAGGATCTCTAAGGAGCTTGGAATTTCAAGAGTCTTCAAGAGATTTCGAGCAAAAACGGAGTCTTCAGAGTCTTTAGTCTTCAAGATCTTCAGGAGCTTTTGAGGGGTTCTTCAAGAGCCTTCGAGAGCTTTTAGATGTTAACTTAGATAGATTTCCATTTCTGATTTTCAGTCATCAATTTTTTTAATTTATTTATTTATTTATTGAAAGTAAACTACCATTTGCTGGTTTTCAATTTACTTCCATTTTTCCCAAGGTAAACTGCCAATTGTTGGTTTTCAATTTACCTTGTTTATTTGTGCCTTCTTCAAAGGTTCAAAGATCTTCTCTCATGGAAGAGATATCTTCCATGAGAAAATGTTCAATTTTGTGTTGCACTTCATCTAGAAATTGCTCCTTGCTTTTTAATCACTTCTGTATGCTGAAGTGCCTCCATTCTCATTTCATCAAGTTTATTAAGTTGCAAAATTCTACTTTTCTCTGCTTCTGGTAGGTCAATCCCAACTTCTACTACTATCTTCAATTTTTTCAACTCAAATTCAATTGGCATGATTGGTTTCTTTCCATACACAAGTTCATATGGGGAGAACCCAGTCGTTGTTTTCCACGTGGTGTTATAGACCTAGACTGCTTCATCTAGCTTATCTACCCAATCTGTTTTCTTCAAAGAAACTATTTTTGTTAGAATATTCTCTAATTCTCTATTTGTGACCTCTACTTGTCCATTCACCTGTGGGTGATAAGGCGAAGATTTTTTGTGAGTTATTTGGTACCTCTGTAAAAATGCTTCCATCACTGCTGACACAAATTGCAGTCCCTGATCTAAAACAATCTCTCTAGGTGCACCAAACCTTCAGAGAATTTTCTTGTACAAAAATTCTACAACTTTATCTTCTTTTTCTATTGGTAGTGCCTTCACCTTAGCCCATTTTTTTGCATAATCAGTATAAACAAGGATATATCACTGCCCCCTTGAAGGTGGATCTATTGGTCCCACAAAATTGATGCCCCACTTTTCAAATGGCTCAAGAGCTATTTGTGGCTGTAGCGGCATCTCCATGGATATTGTAGGCCTCCCCATTCTTTGGCACTCATCATAGTGTCTGACAAAGAATGTTGCATCCTTTGTCATTGTTGGCCAAAAGTGGCCAGCCCCCAAGATTTTGTGAACTATTCTTACAATTGAAAAAGTGTCCTCCTTTAGGTTCGTGATGGAAGGCATGCACTACATCATAAAATTCCAATTCTATTACACATCTACGTAAAACATGGTCAAGACATAATTTAAATAGAAGACCATTAATCCATTGAAATTTGGAACTTTCATGGATTATCCTCTTTTTTTGCTTATGATTGAATTGATTTGGACATTTTCTTGTAACAAGGTAATTTACCAAATCAGCAAAGCATGGTGGATGAAATGATATAGCAAATAAGTGTTCGTCTAGAAATGCATCATCCACTGGTTCTTGGTTATCCTATGAAACAATTCTGGAACAAAAGTTAGCAACAACATTGTCCTTTTCAGGCTTATCAATGATAATTACATCAAGTTCTTGTAATAAAAGTAACCATCTGATAATGTGTCCACCTACCATTGCTTTATTCATTAGATATCTGATTGCAGCATGGTTTGTATGTACGTAGATTTTATAGCCTGCAATATAATGTCTAAATTTATTTATTGCATATAATACAACTAAAAATTCCTTTTCTGTTGTTGTGTAGTTTCTTTTAGCAGTATTTAAGTTTTTGCTAACATAGTAAATCACATGCATGGCATCATTTTCATCTTGTTGTCCTAATACTGGACCAATGGAAAAATTAGATGCATCTGCATGTATGTGAAAAGGCTCTCCCCAAATTGGTCCTTTGATAATGGGTGAAGTTGTTAGGGCTATCTTAATTGTTTCAAAGGATTTCTGACAATCCTCTGTCCATACAAATTCTTCTTCTTTCTTGAGCAGGGTGAATAGTGGTGATGCTATTTTACTAAATCCTTTTATAAATCTTCTGTAATACCCTACATGCCCAAGAATACTTCTTACTCCAGTTTGGTTCTTAGGGATTTCAATGTTCTGTATGATCTCAACCTTCTTGGGATCAACCTTTATCCCCTCTTTTGAGATGTGATGTCCTAGAACAATTCCCTTTGTCATCATAATGAAACTTTTCTCATTATTTAGTGATAACCTATGACCTTTATAGCATTGTAAAACCTTTTCTAGGTTTTGTAATGCTTCATCAAATGTTTTAGCATGGACTGTAAAGTCATCCATATAGATTTCTACACATGAAGTGGTGAAATATGCAAATATTACAAGTACCACTCTTTGAAATGTCACAGGTACATTACATAGTCCAAATGGTAAGACTGTATATGCATACGTACCCCAAGGATAGGTAAAGGTAGTTTTGTCTTGATCTTCAGGGGCTACTTGGATTTGGTTATATCCACTAAAGCCATCAAGAAATGAGAAGTAGTTGCTTCCTGCTAGGTTGTCTAGTACCTGGTCGATAAATGGAAATGGGAAATGGTCTTTTTTTGTGGCCTTATTCAATTCTCTATAGTCTATGCAGACTTTCCATTTACCATTTTTATTTTGAACTATAACCAGTGGAGAGACCCATTGACTATCAAATATTGGGTGTATGAATCCTACATTAAGCAACTTCTCAATTTCCTTTTTAACAATGTCATGAAGAACAAGATTAATTAACCTTTGCCCTTGTCTTATTGGTCTGACATCTTATGTGTAGATGTGATGACTACAGATTGAAGGATGGATACCTCTCATATCAGTATATTCCCAAGCAAATGCTCCAGTGTGTTTTTCTAAATTTTCTTTCAATTTTTCCTCTTGTGTTGGGGATAAGGTTGAATTGATATTAAGGGGTTTATCTCCTGCTACTGTAATCTCCTTTATGTCCATTTTAGAATTTACTAATTCCTCAACAAGAGTATTCAGAGGACAACAATGTTGTTCATGTAATGTTGTTTGACAATTATCTTGCTCACTTTCTAAAATTGTCTCTTGTTCTTCACATTCTTCAATATGTTCGCTTATGGCTACCATTGCTAATTCCACAATACCATCACCTTTTGAATCTAAATCCTCATCCACCCAAAGTTGAGTGTTTGTTTGAATTGATGGTTGTGCAGGTGGATAAAGTGAAAATTCTTTTTGTTTTTGTCCATTAGTGATTATCATGCTTCCTAATCTACAGTCAATTAAGGCTGTAGTAGTAGCCAACCATGGTCTGCCTAATATGATTGGGTATCCAAAATATTTCCTTCTAGCTTTGAGAACCAAAAATTTGGCTGGGTAATGCCATGTATCAATTGTGACCATGATTTCTTCTATAATACCTTTTGGTTTTGTAGTTGATTGATTATCCAACTGCAAAACAATTGTTGTTGGTTGAATTGTTGTCATTCCTATCTTTTCAACTGTATCAGATGTAATGAAATTTATGGCAACTCCTAAGTCAATCAAGACATTTGGTATTTCAATTCCATTTATACTTAGTGTTATGATAGGGCTACCAGGATCATTATATTTCTATGGAAGAATTCTTCCTGATAACACATCAGTAAGTTTAGTCCCTACTCGAATTGTTGAAGGAATTTTCTTTTTCCTTCTTGGAGTCTTCATGCAAAGGGATTTTACTAACTGACTGATCTCTGGTATATCCTTGATTGCCTATAATAGAGGTATCACTATGCTAATATTTTTCAACTCTCTAAGAATTTGTGAATCAATCACATTCATGTAGTGAGGGGAAGAGGTTTGAGGATTAGTTTTCTCTTCGTGCAATCTCTCAGGATAGGGAGCTTGTTCGATAGTTTGTTCTTCTTCCAAATTTTTTTCTTTGTTTTCTTCCTCTCTTTCTAGAATTGTCTTGGTTGGTGCATTTTGCACATTTCAACTTCACAACTGTATGTCATTAATATCCACTACATTTACTTTTGGGTTTTTTGTATCAGTTCGTGCATTTTTTGGATTGGGAACCGGTTGAGTTGGAATTTGGGGTTGATTCACTTGATCATTGGAAGCATTAGGGGCATTAAGGGCCATAGGTGTTTGTGCCCACGGTCATTTTTGTCCCTGATTTTTCCATGGTTGGAATTGGTTTTTATTTTTCTACCATGAGGATTGATTTGCTTACCATTGTGGTTGCTGATTAGCCTACCATTGGGGATTCATCCATTCTGGTTGTCCCCAATATGTAGGTGGGGGTTGTGGTTGATATTGGGGGGTCCATTGATATTGGTTTTGCCATGGGTTTTGATTCCAATTTGACTATGAACCATATTGTCTTTGATTTGTGTTATACCCTTGGTTCTAAGGTCTTTGGCTGACATAATTGAGCTCTTCTTCGACCACTGGTGGTTTCTTGACATTGTTCTTTATTCTTGCCAATATATTGCAGGAACTGGTCAGGTGTGTTTTTTCACAAATCTCACAAATTTCAACTTGATTTAATGGGAATTCCCTTAAAAGGTGTTTTCCCCTACATTTGGAACAATAAATTGACAAGGGTTCAATGGTTCTCTTTTCTCCTTGCATGTTAAGATGTAGTAGCAAACCAGTCTTCATGTTCACCAATTCTTCCATTACTTCTGATACATCAGTAGTGTGAGTCTTGTTCCTTATGGAGTTTTGAGTCCCCACTTTAGTTCTAGAGTAGTTTCTATAGATCTCCACAATGTCATCCAAGGAAAGCTTGTTAATGTCTCCCTTTCCCATCAGGTTCAAGGATTCTCTAGACTCATCTTCTATCCCTCTCAGGAAAATTATTTTTCTGATTTCATCATCCAGCCCATTAGTGCACCTTTGATGTACAAATTGAAATCTATCAGCATAGTCTTCTAGACTTTCGTCCTCTAGTTGCTTTATGAAAAACAGTTCCTCCTTTCTATCTCTCACTCGATAGTAATCCTAGTATTTGTCCAAGAATTTGGTCTCCATCTGTTGCCAAGTCTTAATCATTCATGATCCTAAACTTATAAACCATCTTAAAGCTGATTCTTTCAAAGTACAAGGAAAAAACTTCAACTTCTGATTATTAGTTGAATAATCATAGGTTTGGCATAAGATTTTGAATTCAAACAGGAATTGATAAGGATCTTCTATAGTCTTTCCCCTAAATGTTGGAAGAACTGAGGGCGAAATGTTTTTCATAGGGGGTTCATCAAGCTGTCTTTCAAGATTGATAGGATTTGAAAAGGTTCTATTTGCTGGGGGACGTATCGATTGGTCACCCATTTCTTCTTCTGGAAATGAATTTTTGTTCTCCTCTTGATTTTCAATGGGGTTTTCTTGATTAATTTCTTGATTTTCAATCTGGTATTGCTGGATATCCGCTTGATTAAAATCAATATTTCTTCTAATGGCAACGTTTTGTGGAGAAAACCTTCCTAGTTGGTCTATGTTTTGTCTCATCCACAATTTTAGATCTCTCTTCCCTATCAACACTAAGGCTTCACACTAAATAGCTATATCATTTAAGTATCCCCAACAATGACACCAAAAATGATGGGAAAGGTTGTTGATGTCACAACTTGCATCATTTAATTAATTCTTTTATCGAACCGGGTGTGTCTTAGAGCAATATGTGATAAGGATAGTTGTCACAGATTCTTTTGGGGGGTTTGCACTATAAACAACGACTTTAGGTTTTGTTTTGCCTACTTTAGGAGCTTTCAAGAGCTCTTGGGAGCTCTTCAGGAGCTTTTAGGAGCTAAACTGTAGCAATTGATTCCTAAGATTTAAATCTACTTTAACTTCTAATTTAAAATCTTGTTGACTTAATTATGACTTTATTGACTTCGATTTAGACCAATTCATGGAGAAAATTAATGATTACTTTAATTCCTAATGTAAAACACATAATTCCAAATTAATTCTATTTTTCTTTAAAAGAAGTCCATAAATTAATTGCTAATTTAAGAGCAGGAATGAATTGCAGGAAAATGATGATTATTCTAAAAAGCATAAAGACTAATCTCCATGAATAGATTCTTAACATACTTCAACTCCATCTTTCCATAAATCCCTAACATTGTTTTAATGAAGCTTAACAAACAAACATTAATTCTAACTGATTCAAACGACATCTAAACCTAATTTATATAAGAAACTGTTTAACGATTCTAATGGTTCAACTCAACATTTCTAATAAACAAATCTAACCATTCTAACAATTTGATCTTAACCATAATAAACTGAAACTTCAAAACATAATTGTAAACAAAAGTAATTATCTGATTTTAACATTTACCAAGTTAGAAGATGATTTCAATGATTGAACAATTCAAAATCAGTTTCTACTACATATTTAATATTAATGAATCAGAAAATAACAACACTTAACAAAAATACCATAAGATCGTTCCAAAGGTTGAGTGGGCCCTGCTCTTCCTTAGGTAAGATCCTTCAACATAGTGAATTAATTAACTTCTTGCTTCCCTTCTCATTGATCAAAAGTAGAACACAGAACAAAGTATTGCTTGTGATTACAAAAATTCTGATTGCAAATTATCTAACTCCTAAATAAGACTAAAATGTGGATATTTATAAAATATCCTTATTAGCTTCTAACATGGTGTTAACTGCCAAAACTTAAGGCGACCAACTACAGATTACAAAATGAAACTAAAAATAGAACTGAAGTTGACTAAGGAGGACTATGCCAGAACTACACCAGATTGGTGCTGGAAGTAAAAGTTCTTCAATTGTCTATGAAGAAGTTGATTTAGACTTTGAGTGACTCATCATCTAGTAGGGCCTATCTATGGCGTAGTCATTCCTAATGATTAGATAGAGAGTTTAACCATCTCATCAATCTTTAAGATACCCTGTTAAAAACCCTTATGAAAAGGACAATAGTCATGGTAATAAAGATTAATGTAGCATAATCATCTCATCCAAAGTCATCATAAAGAAACACATTTAACATAAGCTATTACTTCCAAAATATTTGCTAATTTAGTTAAACATAAAGTAAAATAAGCAAATATGTTAATCTATTGTCTACTACCAGTCATGTCAATTAACAATAAAAAAAAGTCTTTTTAAACATAAAAGGCCTTAAATGAAAGTATTTTATATCTCCCATCACATTCTACAAACAATAAAATGGATTAATGAAGATAATCACCCACAAAGAATATGTAATGAAGGAAAAAGCTTATTTATGTCAGAAATATTAATGTTTTACAGAGTATTAAGCTAAGAAAACACCTCATTTTTCAACAGTTTGAAGCAGGAACAAACAAGGAAGACTCAAGTTTTTGACATTCATTTGTGTATACTTCAAAAAATTTCAATCATGTGATCACAATGCTGGAATAAGAGGAAAGATAGGAAGGTATTGACCCCTGAAGAAATTCAAGCAAAGAGAGAGAAAGAGAAACAAAGACAAAGAGAAAGAAGAATGATAATTCAACCAATGAATGATGGTGAAGCATCCAATTCCAAAACTATTGAAGATAAAAACAATGAGGTGACCATGGATGTAGATGATGCAAACTTGCAAGAGGTGAATGTGGAAACTAATATGAATATACAAACTTCTCCTATTATGTCTTCAAATATCCCATCCAATGCTATGGAGAATGTTTCAATAGGCACAAGTACAAGTACGTCTTCAATTCCACCTTTGAGCCTCATGGAAATGGTATTTATTAGAGATTTAGAAAGTGTTGGATATCACAATGTTGACATTGATAATATTCGTAGAGTTCGAGATTTGAGTCAAATTGTTGTTGAAAATGAAAATGAAAATACTTTTATTGAAAGTGAAAATGAAAACCGTTTTGTTGTTTAAAAATGAAAATGAAAACCATTTTTTTGTTGAAAATGAAAAGGAAAATCCTCTTAATGAAAATAAAAATGAAAACCGTTTTGTTATTGAAATTGAAAATGAAAATGAAAATGAAAATGAAGATGAAGATGAAGATGAAGATGAGAATGAGAATGAAAATGAAGATGAGAATGAAAATGAGTATGAGAATGAAAATGAAAATAGTTTTGAATATATTTCTTTTAAAATTGAAAGTGATGTTTTGGATAATATTCCTAGTAAGATTTCTTGGAGACAAATAAGAACACATGCTAATAGATTATACAATCAATTTTTTTATCATAAAAAACTTTCAGTTCAATGTCAACTAATGATGCAATTAATGAGAATGCAAAAAATGAGAAATATAATGAAAAAGTTAGGCATTTTTGTTAAACAAAGAAGAAAAGATCAGTCAATAACACATGCTATGTCTACTATTGCTAGTGCCATTTAGTCTATTGGCAAAAATAGTAGATCTAAAGATAAGAATGCAACAAGAAGAGCTATAACAACAACTATAGTTAATAAATCAACTTTGAATAAAAGAATGGTAAACACTATTAGTGAATTTTTAAAAATACATACTAAAACATTGCTAAGAGAGGAAAAAAGAAGAGAAAGTATTGAAAATGATCCTCTCAACCAATGTTGGAGTTTCAGTAGTCAACTCTTGAGGTCTGATATGATCTATTGAATGTTGAAATTAAATATTTGATTGAAAACTATTGGCATGATAATACTAGGGTATCATCTAATGCTAGAAATGTTTTAAAATTAAGGGTGGGGTCCAAACTTTGAGATCCTCATCCAAAACACCTATTAGATACAACAAAAACTATTTTTTATAAAAGAATTGTGGTGATTTAGTGTTACCTAGTAATATTAAAATAAGTCAAAGGTCTTTTGAAAAATGTAAACCATGGTATGTAAAAATTAATAAGGAACGAATATCTCGTTGTTGTAAAACACATGTTCAATTTTGTTATTTTTATGATATTTTTCAATATAGACGTTGTACTTTGCATAATAACATGATTATGTAGGAATGTGGTATTAATATGCCACCTAAAATAATAAGGGAGTTTATATCAAGTTTATTTTGTGAAATATCTAATGAAAAATTATTTTATTCAAGTTCTTGTATTTATGGACAATGCACTAGTTGTGGAAATCTTTCATTTTAAGAGTTTGCATGCATGAAAGTGTTGATAATGATTTTGGAAAAAAATTAGTTGATGTTAAAAGATTTAAGAATGTTAACTATTCTCTAAAAGATGGAAAAATTGGAAAGCATTGTGATTTAGTTATAGAAAAAGTTAGTGTACATGCATTCATATTAGAATTTAAGAATAAGATTGTACCAAATATGTCATGCACTCTCAACATGCTTGATGGCTTCATGGACAATTTCGCCCATGTAGAAACATATTTCCAATTGGTACTATACTTTCAATGGTTGATTTTGCGGAAAATTATACTCTAGCTCCACAAGAGGAAATTCAATTATAGTATTATAATTTAGTGCAAGTAGCTATGTTTGTCCATATTGTTTATAGACATGCAGATGATAGCATAGAGGATGATAGAAAAGTTTTGAGGGAGTATCATTTTTATTTAAGTGACAATCGGTTACACTCGTCAGAGTTTGTTCAATACTGTTTCAATATATTTTATATAAATTTAAGAGAAAGAGGAATCCAAATGACATAACACCTCATATGGTTAGATAATTGTACGAGGCAGTTCAAGAATGTTCGAATGTTCTATTGGTTAAGTAGGGTTCACAAGGAACTTAATGTCCAACATATATGGAGTTTTTTTGAAGCTGGGCATGGTAAAGGAGAACATGATGGAGCTCATGCATGTGTGAAAAGAATTCTTGCTAGAGAATAGTTTAAATTTGAGGATGCAGTAAAATTTAAAGATGCACATGGGATTGTGGATTGGCGAAATACAAGATTATCTGCACCTAGTTCAAGTGAGTACTCTACAGTTCGTCGATTATTTTGGTTGGTTGAAGAATAGAACGTTCTACCTAGAGTTGTGGTGCAGTCACAGTAGGAGGGTCCTCAAGGAGAACAGTCTAGAATGTGCAGCAAGAGTTACACAATAGAAGCAACACAGAATATGGAGGCAAATTCATATTCAAACATTCTTATTATTAGAAATTTTGATTACAATCAACTATCAACATTTGGGGTTATAGTTTGGGCTCACAAGCCTTATACAACATGCTCAAATACAACATTCCTATATGTTCCTTAATGCGAGCTGAAATCTTACATATCCAATCTAATATGTGTTGGAGTGAAAATGACACTGAGAGGGGGGGGTGAATTAGTGTCAAAATAGATTTGAACAATTTGCATAAAAATAAACCATAACTCAGATTTTATCTCAATATTAAAATGATTAATGCATTCAGAAGTTGAATGTAATCATTCAGAACCAGAATTGAGAAAAGTAATAAGCAATCAATGAACAAAGCAGTAAACAACTCAGTAAAGCAGTGGGATCATAGAAGTACAAAGAGACACAAGATTTTGCCGAGTGGAAAACCCTCCTAGGGTATAAAAACCACTCCCAAAATGCCTTCTAGGCTTAATCTTTTAATCAACTATTCACAATGCCTTATAGGCTGATTTTTGAGCACCCACTCAAGGAGCACCAAGCCCTCATTTAGAGATATCTATCTCAAGGAGTACCAACCCCTCAAATTATATTTCTGAACAATAATAATATCTCAGAGGATCTCTTTGTTTTCAGTTAAGCTCATAACTCTCTATTTTTTCTCGTCTACCTAATACCCTAAGAATTCAAAAATTGAATCCTTAAAATATTACATAGAAAAGAGAATTACATATATCTCTGCATCTTTGTTTTTCATTTCAATACATTTTTGATACAGCCAAAGAACAATATTCTAGAATTACAACCAGAGTTCCTTACACTGTTTTCAACACTGGTTATTATATACATTTCAAGTATGTCTGCCATGAAGAAGGTCTTCAAAGAATGCGAGGTCAAAAGGAAACTGAAACCTCATCCTATTTTCAGGAAGAAAGATGCCAAATAATAAATGTTTGCAGGAGTAACACCTATCCAATAAGCTGTAAATACTTTGACACGATATATCAAAGCTTTGACAGGAGTAAATCAAGAATCTTCATCATTTTGAAACTATTTTGAGATAACCCAAATGCTCAAACAAATATTTCTGAATACCCAAAAGGCTGAACCTTTAATTTCTGTGCTGAATTAAGAGATTTCAAATTGTAACTGATAGATTCTCATCAAAACTATGACTGCCCAAAATAGAAAATCATAAACTCTCAATTCTCAAAGAATATTCTTCCTTGAACTGTTTCATTTCAAATAATGAACACAACAATCATTGATATGAATGAGTCAAAAATATCTTTTGCATAAATCTGACCATGCAAAGAAAAATGACTCTAAGCATGAAGAGATTTCCAAACAATAATGCCCAAAGACTGCCATTTGCAAAATAAAAACACCAAATAAAGATACCTGTTTGTGCAGCAATAAATAAATACCAGAGATTCGATGCCAACCAATGACTTCCATCGAATAATGAAGATCAATATGTAGGTCGAGCTTCTAGCCAGTGAGGCGCACCAAAACATAGCAGCCATACCATTCAATGCTGAAATAAAAAATGAATTTCACCCTGACAATGCCGTTACATCTAGCAACAATAGTAAAGAATAGCTATGAAACATAATCTCTCATGATGGCGGCCAGGCTAGGGTTCCATACCCAACAAAAAATATACCACAAGTTTTGCCCTAACAAGCTTTCTTCTCAAATGAATCATTATGTTGAAATGAAGAAAGATTTGAAGTCCACTCCAAGTCAAAAAGACATTATGATAATCAAAATGACTATGATTAAATCACTGTCCGAAGGAGGCCGACCAGATTATTATCTCATAATCATGTTAAATGATAACATATAATACTTGCAAAGTAACTTTTTGATATTTGACAAGTAATCTCATAATGCCGACATAAGCATATGAAGAATGATGGGAGTCAATGACTTTTCCAAAGTTAATTTTAATGACTTTACCCATAGTAAAAAATCATTATCTTCTCTTAAATATGAATGGGTAGGAAGCTTATGAAGAATGAAGTCATTTATCAAAACAAACTCACCAAGGACAATTACCTTTGAGCCAATTAAATATGTGTGAGCCCGGAAGATCATGAAAATGATATCGACCTTAAGTGCATAAGCAATACAAATATATGTCCCAATATGATGTATTGTAAAGAGATCATAGCAATGAAATCTGATAGGCTATCATATGATAATGACTGAATTTTTCCAATGAAGCAAGCAAGCTGAATACCATGTGAAGGAGTATATGCAACAATAGTGATAAACATAAGATATACCTTCACTTGAAGACCCTTCATATTGAACTGATCATCAAAAACATCTGAAAGCATAAACAATGAATGCCACCTGTCTGCACATGGAACTCGAGCCATCATTACACAACAAACTATATCAACTATGAAAACACACAAGGTTGTCCATGAATAAATGCAGAATATCAAAACCAACTGAAGCCATCAGAATGTAAACCAATGCCAATGTCATCAAAGAAGTGCCATAAAAAAGCATAAGGATCCAATCTGAGACTAATCATCAAAGAGAACCAACTTGAAAGTGATTTTGTCATCAAGGACAAACCATAAACACAACTGAGATCCAACAATATGTTTCTGGCTACCTTCCTAATGATCTATTACAATGATTTATATCACATCTTGAGATCTAGAATCTTCCACGTTGACCAAAGATCATTACAATCTCCCATGAAGGAAACGTAACATGTGCATGAATAGGTTAGCCTTAAATTTGATTTTCTCCTTGGTGGGTGCATAGGATGAAGTGTGGACCTAAATTAAGGTCAGGGACACTCCATGGAACAATTCAAAACACATCACGAGGATCCACAAATTATAGGAAGGATCTATAAGAGATAAAACTAGCTGTTAGGCTTGAATCTGCTTGGTGCCCTATTCTAGAAACCGTCGCTTAATCCAGAAGTGATAACTTGCTAGAAAAATATCCAATTGAGCTGAAATAATGGAATAAGGAAAATGAACATGTCCATGATGAAAACATAGATCCACAGGCTTTGGTGAGCAAATATGATAAAATGTTGAATCTGCCAACTTGAATTGAACAAGAACAAAACTAAAATGAAAATATTTTTGGTTGATGTAGGATTGCAAGGAACCAAGGATGCTCCTGTATCAAACATCCAAGGTTATTTGAAAAGTGAGTCCCTCACTTTGTTGGGCCAAAGGAAAACCAAGACGGTTTACCTCATCCTGAGAAACCCAAGAAGAATCATCCACTGGTCCGCCTTTCCACTTCACAAGATATTCTTTGTACTGTCTTCCACGCGTTTTCCTCCCATCTCTGATATCCAAAATCTCTTTTATCTTATCTAATTGTTGTTTAGGAAACTGTTTCTCCAATTTTTCTTCATTGTCTTCACTTAATTTTGCTTCATGGTACTAATGTAGATTTTCAATGTTGAGTATAGGTGATATACCTGTTGAGGTGCCAAGTTGACACACAACATTCAGGTAAGATAAAAGTAAAAGTATCTCACCTCTCCTAAAAGAGACAATCAATAATCAAACTGATGACCTCCCAAGGTCCTTGATGTTGGTTCACAACGTCGCTGTTTCACGAAGTGGTCAATATGGCTGTAATATTCAAGGGGCCTGCTGGTTTTGAGCTTCTGGATTGCTGCAAGATCAAACATCTATCTAAACCCACTTTAACAGGGGTTTTAAAGAAATAGAAAAAGATAGATCAAGGTTTTCAAACTGAAAAGAATTTTGATTCATTCGACTAATCAGACTTGTTACCTTCCAAGGAATTCCTAAACTAGAACTACAAAATAAAATTAACCTATAATTGATAAAAATTTTCATTCATTCATAGTGCAAACTTTAACAGTAGATTGCAAATCATCATCCAAACAAAACATAAGATAAAATTTCATTCCTTGAAAGCTTTTCAAATCAAATAATTAACCCAAAATGAATACCATTCTAGAGCATAATATAAAGTAGGTTTAAGTCTGGCTGCTCCTACTGTCAATGAAACAGATAAGCAACATTTACAAATCGGCAAGATCACCAGTGTACAAAAACCCATGTCTTCAAATTATCTCCATCTATGCTAAGAAAATCAGGAAGATACATCACCTCCTCCTCCTGCTAAAACTGCAAAAAAACATCTAACTTACTTAAAAACCCTAACTTGCTAACTAATCCACTAAATTTATTTTGTAACCTTTTCTGACCCTTTCTAACCCTTTTTAACCCTTTCAAAAGAGGTGAAAACACCATATTTATAAAAAATGCCATATGCGTCGGCCCAGTTAGGGTTTACAATAAGTCGGTCACATAACAAGTCGGCCCTAGAAGAATTCAAACAAAGTCAAATGTGCATTAAATGCACAGGCACCAACCAAATCGGCCCAAGATCTCCCAAATAACACAGACCAAAACGTGTGAAGAAGAGGAAAAGCGAAACAATGAGGAAGCACGACTTTCGATGTAGCTTTGCATTAACTGCTTCCCTCACTTCGCCCATGCCTTGTTCCATTCTAGCCTTCGTCACCAAGAACGTCCTCTGCAAGCTATCCAAAAGTGGCATAGGTGAAACCCTAGTTCACTATTCAATAACATTAATATTATTCTTCAGCTGCCCCATCGTATTGTCCCAGTCTCTCTTATTGGATTGATATTCATTAATGATAGCACTGTAGGTCGCTACATAATCCAGCTGGTACTCAGTTACTATATCCCATTATAACCTTAGTCCTTTGTAGCAGGGTGTTCATATTCGTATCTGAAACCTCAAACTAGACTGATGTCATCTTGCCCTCAGGAATCCTACTCTTTTCGTCTAGCTTTTTTTTTAGTTGCTTTAGAGATGGATGATCCCTTTGTGTCCTTTAGCCTCTCCAGACCCAACCTACATTCATCAAACACCAATGTGAGAATCCACATGTTGCAAACATTTTTTTCCAAGTGTTAGCTTAAAATCATGATAAAACCATTAAATTAGCCATTAAGCATCAATATTGTGAAGTTCGAGATTTCAAGTTAACCGGGGAAAAAAAATCTGGAAATAATTTTGGAAAATTTTGAACCAGGCAGATTCTCCTGATGAAGCACCAATGTCAACAATGGATCATCAAAATGAAGACAAGTGGCATACAATAGTGAAATTCATCAAGCTAAAAAAAGATATGTTTAAGCATTGATCATTAGATTCATCAATTTTATCCAATTTCTTAAATTCCACAAAGCATAGCAGAGAATTTAGAAAAATCTGGTCGGACCAGAATTCCGTGGACGACTCAGAACTTCACACTTCGAAAAACTGAAGGAAATTGGGAAAATTCGGCCAGAACGGAGAATCCCGAAGCAGGCATAAGGTTCACCAATAGATCATTCGAATGAAGAAGGAATGCACATAACATTGTGAAATCCATCAAAATAAGCATGGGATATCAATCATTCATCACCTAAATCATTCCTGTGTCAACAATTTCAAGTCACTCGAAGCTTGGCAGAAAATCCAGAAAAATATGGCCAGAACGGAATTCCGCGGATGACCCAAAATTCTGAACTCAGAGCACACTTCCTTGAAGATGAAGGAATCCAGGAAAATCCGACCGAGCAGGAAAATCCTGAGGTCAACAGAAAACCCAAAAATTGACAAACCAACACGAATTCTCTCAAATTGACTGAAGGTCACAAATTTGAGGACCCTGGGCACATAAATCATTTAACATGAGCCTCCTACAGATCTTCTTCGAATCCTAGGCTCAATCAAAAGCAGATCAAGATGAGACAGCGACGCCCTAGGCATGAAACCCTAAATTTTAACCATGAACACACAGGGGAGGCCATGAAATTCCCAAAAACACAGGAATTAGAACTCAAAGCAAGACCATAACGTTTTAAAGCACAAGATTGAACATCCCAACTCAGGAGAACGTTCAGAAACCCGACGACAGGGTGGAAATTCAGAAAAATTCGGCCCAGGCGAAATTCCACAAAAGGCCAGAAATCTCCAAACTACAATGCAATGTAGACAGAGCCAGACTTCAAGCGCAATCCGAGAAAATCCAGATGGGGCGAAAAATCCCGAAATAGAGCCAAAACCTGAACATGGCCCAAAACTTAAGTTTTCAATGTGCAACCTAGGGGAACCACTTAGATGGGCGAGATGAACAACTAAGGACCTCGAAAGCAATCAAAGTAATAAAATACATAGGCCCAAAAGAAGTTAGAATTTAGAGCGAAAGAGGGGGGGAAAGGGGTCCTATTTTAATCAAATTTAAAATGGGGTGGTTATGGAAGGCATAACAATGCCCATGCCATCCGGTAACTCTACTTCATATGCATTTCCTGAATCAAGTTTCTTCAAAATATTATAGGGTCCAAACTTCCTCATCTTAAGCTTATTGTATGTGCCAACTAGAAATCTTTCCTTCCTTAAATACACCATCACTTCATCTCCAACTTCGAACTCCTTTTGTTTCCTCTTTTCATATGCCCGCTCCTTATACTTTCGGTTCATATCTTCCAATTGTAGCTTTACTTGAGTATGTATTTTCTTCATATGTTCTGCAAATTCCTCCGCTTCTAAACTCCTTTTATCTTCATTATTGATGTCTCGCAACTCTGATATACCTCTAGGATGAACTCCAGTAACAATATCAAAAGGTGTATTTCTGGTACTCCTATTCACTAAATTATTGTAAGAAAACTCTGCTTGTGCAAGGACTAAATCCCAACCTTTAGTCGTCTCTCCAACCAAACACCTTAGCAAGCTCCCCAAACTCCTATTTACTACTTCTATCTATCCATCAGTATATGGGTGAAAAGTAGAACTGAACTTTAAATCTGTCTTTAACTTCTTCCAAAGTGTCCTCCAAAAGTAACCAATAAACTTTGTATCTCTGTCTGAAACAATACTCCTAGGTAGTCCATGCAATCTGACCACTTCCTTGAAAAACAAGTTTGCTACATGTACTACATCTGTTGTCTTCTTACAAGGTATGAAATGTGCCATTTTAGAAAATCTATCCACCACCACAAATATATAATCATTACCTCTCTGTGTCTTCAGCAAGCCAAGTATGAAATCCATGTTGATATCCTCCCAAGGTCTCTCTGGAACTGTCAAAGGTTTATACAATCCAACATTCTGACTACTCCCTTTTGCAACTTGACAAGCTCTGCATCTCTACACAAATTTTCTAACATCCTTATGAATCTGTGGCCAAAAGTAATTCTCACTTACCAATGCTACTGTCTTATCAATTCCAAAGTGTCCTTCCAAACCTCCACTATGTTTTAATTTCACCAAGTTATCCCTCATTGAACTCTGAGGTACACACAACTGATTCCCTCTGAACAACATATCCTCCTGAATGAAATAATCCAACCACTGACTCCTATCTTCCAAGACTGGTTCTTTACAAGCTCTCCAAGGTTCTGCAAAATCCAAGTCTTCCTCATACAAGTTCTTCAATTAATCAAAGCCTAATACCTCCACTCTCATCTCTGCCAGTAAATTCATTTTCCTACTCAAAGCATTAGAAACTCTATTTGGCTTTCCACTCCTATTTTTCAAAACAAAAGTATAACTCTGCAAGAATTCTACCCATCTCATGTGTCTCTGATTCAACTTACCTTGACTATTCAAATACTGCAATTCTTGATGATTTGTATACAAAACAAATTCCTTAGGTAACAAGTAATGTCTCCACTTCTTCAAGGCTGGAACTATGGCATAAAACTCTTGGTCATATATAGAATACCTTCTCCTAGCATCATTCAATTTCTCATTGAAATAAGCTATTGGTCTTCCTTCTTGACTTAATATTGCTCCAATTGCATTTCTGCTTGCATCATAGTCTACCTGAAATACCTTATTAAAGTCTAGTAAAGCCAACACAAGTTGCCTAGTCACCTTCTATTTCAACAACTCAAAACTCTAGTCTACTCCAGATGTCCACCTAAAATATTTCTTATCCCCTCTCATTGCTTTTGTCATAGGACCGCAAATAGAACTGAAATTCCTAATGAACTTCTAGTAGAAACTAGCCAATCCATGAAATGATATCACAAATCCCAGATATACCAATTCTTCCTTCATGAAACTACACTTCTTAATGTTTATAAGCAACTTCTCTTCTCTCAACCTTTGCAAAACTTGTCTTATATGCAACAAATGTTCTCTAGTCTTACTAAATATCAAGATGTCATCCAAATAGACAATCAAAAACTTACCCAAGAATTTCTGCAATACCTCGTTCATCAGCCTCGTGAAAGTACTCGGTGCATTTTTTAGTCCAAAAGGCATCACCAGCCACTCATACAATCCTTCATTTGTCTTGAATGTTGTCTTCCACTCATCCCCTTCTTTGATTATGATCTAATGATATCCACTCTTCAAATCTATCTTTGTAAAGTATTTAGCTCCACTCAAACAATCCATAATGTCATCCATCTAGAGAAAAGGAAATCTATACTTCATTGTGATTTTGTTTATGGCTCTAGAGTCTGTACACATCCTCTGTTCTCCATCCTTCTTAGGTGCTAGCACAACAGGTACTGCACAAGGAATTAAGCTTTCTTTGATCAAACCCTTCCTCAACAACTCTTGCACTTGTCTATTTAACTCTTCATTCTCTACCGGTGTCATCTAATGTGTTTCTTTATTAGGAAAACTAGCTCCAAGAATCAGATCCATGCAATGACTAATACTCCTCGCAGGTGGCAATCCATCAAGTACATTATCTAAAATGATAGCTTCATATTCTGCCAACAATTCCTTTATCTCCTCTGGTTGTTCTTCTACATGCTTCAAGTCTTCAGCCTTCTTAGGAACCAAGGAATAGCACATGTTCTCATGTCTCAGTCCATCCAAAAATCTTCTTCCATCAACCAAACAAATTCTTCCATTCGTACAAACCTCAACTTTAGGAACATCCTCCAATGGCATCAAAGTCTGCTTCATCCCATTAGCAACAATGGTATATGTTTTCTTCTTCCCATCATGAATAGCCTATCTATCATACTACCAAGGCCTTCCCAACAAAGCATGGCATACATCTATAGGCATGAAATCACACAAAACTTCATCATGATAATTTCCTATCTTCAATTTCACCAAACATTGTTCACTTACTAGTATCTTATGCTCATCTTGAATCCATACTATCTAGTAGGGCTTCAGGTGTTTCAATCTTTCCAGCTTCAATTTGGTCACCATTTCTTCAGAAACTGGGTTCTTGGAGCTTCCACTATCAATAATCACTCTGCAACATTTACTAGCTACCTTGCATCTGGTTTGAAACAAATTATTTCTCTGCAACGGTTCCTGCTCCATCTCACTTTGACAAAATGTTTTTCTATTCACCAACACTTCTCCCTCTTCCAGTTTATTAGATGATTCGGCATGGTCCTCCTCAACAAAGGTTGTTCTTCTACTATTCTCTATCTTTCTGCTTGTCTCTCCGTAATTACATTCAAATGCTCTGTGTCCACCACACTTAAAACAAGTTCCCTTGAATACTCTTTTCTATAACCCTCATTCTGGTAACCACCATATCCTCCTCTTCGGTAAGAGTTTCCATCATCTCTATGGTACAAATTATCATTCTTACTGACTTCCTTATCTTTATTTTGATATGTAAAAGATCCTCTTCCTCCTTTAGTAAAATTTCTTCCTCTCTGAAATCTTCTGCCTCTTCCTCTTTGTCTCTGATCATGTCTTTTATTCAGCTTCTCTTCTGCCTTTAGGGAACATTGATATGCCTCCTCCACACTCTGCAACTTGATCAAACTAATCTCATCCGGTATAGACGACCTCGAGCCATTCACATATCTGGCTACTTTCTCAATCTCATCCTCCGAATGTCTGTATCTGATATTCAACTTGTAGAACTCCTTAGTATACTCTGTCACACTTAACTCCTTCTGCTTCAAATTCTACAACTTCTGGAACAAACTGATCTGATAATCTACAAGCATAAACTTCGTCTTTAACTTATTCACCATCTAATTCCATGATTTTATTTTCTCCTTTCTTCTCCTTTGCCTATCTGTCTGCAAATGTTCCCACCAAAGGGATGCATGTCCTTTCAAATTTGTAGAAGAAAATTTCACCTTCTGTCTTTGGCGGTACCTTCAAAATCAAAATAATTCTCCATCTTTGTTATCCAATCAAACAATTCATCCAAATCCAACTTACCACTATAATCTGGTGGATTGAAATGTGGTGTAGTATTTACCCTAGTTAGGGATCTTATGAACCTCTCTTCTCCCTGATCTAGTCCAGGTTGATTTTCTATTTCCCTTTCAACCTATCCTTCTACCTCTTCATCACTCATATCATCAACTGGTCAACCTCTCCTCTGGGTCATTTCGACTGCTTCTAATCTAGCAGCAATTCCTCTCAACATCTTCATCATAGCTGGGTCTCCATTTTTGAATGCTCCATTTCCTCTACCAATTCTTCTTCCCGCCATCTTTACACAAGTCCTCGACAGCTGCAGGTTTGATCATTAGTCTACCGCCCCACAAAAAATCTTCATCAGGACTCCACAAACTCTGACAATCTCTCACGGAACGAACCTCACTCTGATACCATTCTAGTCTAGTCACGGTAGGAGGGTCCTCAAGGAGAATAGTCTGGACCATGCAACAAGAGTCACACAACATAAGCAACACAATATATGGAGGAAAATGCAGATTCAAACATTCTTATTATCCAAAATTTCAATTACAATCAATTGGCAACATCTGGGTTTACAGTTTGGGCTCACAGGCCTGATACAACATGCTCAAATACAACATTCCTATATGCTCCTTAACGTGAGCTGAAATATTACATATCCAATCTAATATGTTTCTGGCTACCTTCTTAATGATCTATTACAATGATTTATATCACATCCTGAGATCTAGAATCTTCAACGTTGGCCAAAGATCATTACATTTTTCCATGAAGGAAACATAACATGTGCATGAATAGGTCAGCCTTAAATTTGAATTTCTCCTTGGTGGGTGCATAGGATGAAGTGTGGACCTAAATTAAGCTTAGGGACATTCCATAGAACAATTCAAAACACATCACGAGGATCCACAAATTATGGTAAGGATCCACAAGAGACAAAACTAGCCGTTAGGCTTGAATCTGCTTGGTGCCCTATTCTAGAAACCGTCGCTTAATCCAGAAATGATAACTTTCTAAGGAAAGATCCAATCAATCTAAAATATTGGAATAAGGAAAATGAACATGTACATAATGAAAACATAGATCCACAGGATCTGGTGAGAAAATATGATGAAACGCTGAATCTACCAACTTGAACTGAACAAGGATAAAATGGAAATGAAAATATTTTTGGTTGATGCAGAATGCAAGGAACCAAGGATGCTCCTGCATCAAGTTGAGTGTGAGACAATTAGTGGATCTACTAAATGACATTCATTTAGAAGTTTGACATCAAGCACATGGACTATCTTGACAAGGGAGCTTGCATGTTTTTGTCATTTTTGTATCTCAGGAGATTGGGAAACATGTGAAAATACAGAATGGGTTGAAGAGTGGGAGCAAAGATCATTGAAACTTGCACAAGCGCACGATAAATATGAAAGAACTATTGAAGAAAATGATCAAGTGTTTGCATCTGAAGACTATGACTGGGTTTCAGACCTTGTACAAGAAGGTAATTTAATTCAATTTATTTTATTTTATTTCACTTTATTAAGTTATTTCATAATACTAAATTATTTATATGGATACATGCAAGTTATTAAATCAAGTTTTGTTTGCAGGAAATGTGTATACTGTTGTTGCACCTGAGGGGGGTGAAGAGGAAACAAAATATTGGTTAGCTGATTGTGTGGAGACTAAACATAAGTTAATAGAACCTCGAGAAGATGATGATGGCTATCATTATCCAATAGGTACAGTGATCCCCTTAAGACATCCCCTTAAGAAAATTTTGATAACAAGTTTTTGATCCCCTTAAGCAAATTTTTAGAACAAGTCTTTGATCCCCTTAAGAAAATTTTGAGAAATTATTTGATGATGGTTTTCATATTTTCAAATAGGATCGGTGGTGGTTGTTGGAACTTGGCTATGAAAATACCTTATGGTCTACTTGCATTTAAAGATTGTGAAACATATAAAAAGATTATACACTATTCACATTTGGTGGTGGCAACAAATATAAAACTAAATTGGTGTCGTGCTATGGACAATTTCTATGGAAGAGCATGAGACAATCATAGACGCGTTGCAAAAAAGAGGATGCAGATGGTACAATGGAATAAGTAAATATAGGTAAATATAGTTTTAGTTTTATATTGTCCTTTTAAATAGATTAAATACATGTTTTGATATTAGTCAAGTGTGTTAATAGTTGAAATTGATTTAAATTGTTCTTTTATAGATCCTTAAGCCATAATCACAAAAAAGAGAGTCCATGTAGATTCAACCTAGACAACGTGGAATACTTGGTAAAAATAGGTAATTATTAGTTAAATTATATTTAAATACATGTTTTGATTATATATTGATATTGCTTGTACATTAATAGTTAGAATTGATTTATTATCCTTTTTTGTATCCTTAAGCCACCATCGCATTGATCTCATACTTTAAAACAAAAAGGAGGGGATTCTTGGATTCAACCTACACACATGTGTGGAATACTTTTAAATATAGGTACTTGAGTTGTGTACATATAGATAGTTTTATATAAATTAAAATATGTATTTTTTGGTGATTTCATTGATATTTCTTGTAATTTTTTAATTTCAGGTGGCATGAAGGCCTACTACATTTCGGGCATGAGTTTGAGATGTTCTAGATATGTCATAGGCAAGTTTTGTAAACATTGTTTTGAGATGACATATATGTACATACATACACAATTAAACATTTTGTACAAATTACAATTACATGTGTTGTGAGGTCTCACAACACGACCCATTTTTCCCCTTGGAAAAATGTGGACCCCTTTTTTTTCTCGCTTTCCTTTTCACTTTCATTTGCTTTGGAATTGTTCTGCAGTTTGGTTAGTTGCAGGTTTCATTTTCAATTTTGTTTAATCCTTATTTTATTCTTATTCTTTCTTGGATTCAGTGTTTTGGTATTTTCATGAAGTTTAATATTCTATCAGAAACCGGTATCTTGTGGTTGTACGGTTACATCAAAGTGAGTTGTATCTCCAATTGGTCCTAGCCCTGCCCGATAAGTCATCAACTGAAAGTTTTAATCCTGGTAGTACAATTTTCTTGTATCAGAGTTTGGTAGTTTTGTTTCATTTCTTTTATTTGGAACTCGAAAACCAAAGATTATTTTTTGAAATGTTTTAATCTCTCTTGAACCCAGCTCCAAGTCTTTTCTTTTATTCTTATTTTTTTTAAGCTTGGAGGTAAGTGCCCTAGATCCTAGGGTTTCTTCTCAAAAGTTGATACCATAATTTTTTAATCTTGGTGATCACAAATTGATCACACATTTTCATGGATTATGCCTTAATAAAAAATCAGAGTGACACCAAAGTGCCATGTATGATCATCGTGCCATCTTTGTCCTCTAGTAGAGATCCTGTACAAAAATCTAGGTGTTCGTAATATGAACCCTAATTCATAATGATTGCACCTTTAATCGAGAAATTAATGCATTATAACAGGTAATTAATGAAGGTGGAGAACTAATCATGTACTTGGCACCACCTTAAGAATGCATTTGCTTTTATAACACTCCACTCCACGTCATGCTACAAATTTGCAAAGGACATTGAATGAATGAAATAATACTAGCATGCAAGGAAAGGTAAATTTTGAGAAACTAAGAACACAGATACCAAGGTTTTTGAAGCTCCATTCTTAAAATATTGTCATCATCAACAAGAACTAGGTATGTTTTGAAAAAATGATATTCTATTAATCATTTTCATGCATGAAAATCTCGAAAGATGGTATTTCCCTTTAGAAATTAAAATGTTGATTATTTTCTTTGATATTGAATTTAGCCGAAAGGTGAATTGAAAGTTTTATATATTGTAAGAAATTTTGGTTAAATTTAACCCTAGCTCGCACACAAGACACACATTTGAACATGCAGAACACACCAGTAAAGATGAGTACTTCTCACATAATAGAAGAAGATGAATTGAAATATTGCAGTTCACAGGCCATACCAATTGGCATGGTAGTTATAGATACTCATATGGGATGATCTTATGATGTTGAAATTCATACTCAGGTATGGTAGGAAAATGCTTCTAAGTGTACCAAAAATGTTATAACAAACAGGTTATTTTTAGGAGGAGGGTTTTCGTCAGCAATGGAGGCCATTGAATTGTTTATGAAATGTATAAATCATTATAACCTAGATAAAAGAGTTGTTGAGAAGGAGGGGAGAATTTATGCAAATCTCTCATAGAAAGGAATTACATACAAATTTGGGCTCCCTATATTCACTTAGATGTATAATATTGATATGAGGGCAAAGGCCAAAACTTATCAGAATATCAAAGGGTGCAACAAATAAATTATGAGTACCCAATGGTTCCAAGAACCGATTACATAATAGACCAAAGTAGTCCAAATTTCTATGTTCAACCAAGATATTCAAGATGTTATAACTCTACTAAGTAGGATATCTAGTTTACGAGATGCAGTAAATTTGAACCCTGGATGTTTGTAATAATATCTAGATTGATGGAAAATCCCATGCAAATGCATTGGGGAAAGTTTGTTAGTGACAGATTGTGTGAATAGATAAAAGAAATTCCCAAAACTAGATGTTTTTATATGTCTTCATATGTGATCTATTCTTGTGCCATCAAGGCCAGTAAACAAGGGTTGAAGAAGATTGGTACTCTGAGCAAAGAAGTAGGAAATAGTTTAATATATGCTCATTTACCTCAAATCACTATCCATGGATACAAAGAGAATTATAGAAGAGTTAATGATGTATTCTCTATGAAGCTGGTCAAAACAATGGAAGGTGACAAAGCCAAAAGACTATTGCTGGAGGAAAAAAGTGTTATCAGATCGATGGGAGGCTGGTATATTTAGTTCCCCACTTTCTCCTACATTAGAATGTAAGGGTTTAATGGACATCCTTTCATGCTACCTAGGTATCCTACAGAAAAAATTGCGTTATTAGAATTGGTGAGGCAATTAAAACCATCTCAGGATCTTTATAACAAGGCTCATAAATAGGGCTCTTTCAAATTTCCTATTGTGATAGGTTATTATAAATGTAGTGAAATCAAGTTAGCTAACTTGTTTGAAGAACTGAAAACATATAATTTTGAACATTTTCCACTTCAAAGAATGTATTATGATATTGAGGGGAATATTGTCAAGGCCATAGCTGGTTACCATGCTCATGTCCAACACCTAGAACATTATTGGCTTAATTGTGAAGATGAGCACATAGTAAGGAAGAGAAAATATGAAAGATTGTCCCTAAAATATGCTCAGATTCTTATGCTTCATGATATTCTGGATCAATTGGAAGAGTATGATGGAGAAGTGTTGAATAAAGCTTATAATGAAGACAAAGTGTATGATGAACCTATCCCAGACCCAAATTACAAGGGTTAAGAAATGACATCAATTGAAAAGTTCTTTGCACTAGTTTTGTTAGACACTCAACACTAGATAAATGATTTATATAAAGTTTTAAGAGAAAGAGGAATTGAATCGATGTTCTCAGAGGAAAAAAGAAGAAAACAAAGAAATGAAACTGCATTTGAGAGTGGGGAACCTGCTGGGAAGAAAAGAAAAACTAGTAAGGAAACTCTTGGTATAAGGATTGAAGGGAAAACGCTCGAAGCTTCAATTCAAGAAGTTCCATTAAAGCCATATGATAAGTAGAAAGATGTAGAATGAAGCAAAGATAAATCAAAAGTAAGACCTAAATGTGCATCTTCCTCTATAACAAAACTAGGGACTAAACTTGCTTTTGATGAAGAAGTAAGAGCAACATAAAATGTTGGTACAAAAATTATGTCTGCATCTCAAAGAGCTACAACATTATTTACTTCTCCTCCCTTTGTTAATATGGCTAGTATGAAACAAGCATTGGGAGGAACTCTTATGGTTTTGGATGAAATTTCTGAGGTAGATGAAGCCATAATTAAAGAACAAATGGATAAATGGGGTGCCATGTTGGAAAAGGTGAAAGAAAAAAAGCTTAAAGATAAACCCATGGTACAACCAGTCATAGAAGAAATTATGGATACAGGGTCCACTCCAACAAATGTTGAAGAAGAAGAATTTATGCAATGAACACACTTCAGAAGTGGGGAACCATGATATTCTTGAGATGGAAATAGGGGAGACTACATGGCAAGATCCTATTGATGAAATAATTATTGAAGATGCTTTTGATTCCCGTCCTTCACTTGGGAATGATCCAAATGATAATGAGCAATTGCAGGTCTTTGAAGAATTATAGAAGGACCAGATTGAAGTTGAGAATTAGAAAGAAGAAGCTACATAGGTTTCAGGTGATGGAGTTGGAAATTAGGAAAATCTTGATGTAGTAGAATACAAAGAAAGTGACATCCAAGGAGCTAATATTGAACATCTGGATAGATATGAGAGTGTAAGTCTTCAAAAAAAGGAGACACTACTAAGTCCCAAAAATCTTGAATCTATGCCAAAAATTGTTGGAGAAATCCCTATTTCAGAGGACGTAACAGGTAAAATTGAAGAAGTAAGAGAAGAGGTTCTTGAATCAAGTGGAAACTAGGAACAAAGGAATGTTGCAAAGGCAGATTGAGATGAGGATGCACCTGCTTGGTTGATCAAGGAATTTGCTTCTCCAATGGAAGTAGAAATACTACCTCTAGATCTTAATAGTTTCATACAGGAAGTAGATAGTCCTAAGCCTAGATGCAGAGCTAAAGCGAAACATGTCATACAAAAAAATGTAGATGGAGAAAGAATCATCCATATAGCTACTCCAATAGCTGACAAAAATAGACATGAAATAATGCCTAAGGAGTACAAGATAACAAGTATTAATCTTGGAAACTTATCTTGGAGGCAATAGTTAAAAGAAATAAAGATGAACCTGGATGCCACTGTTTCCAGAGTACAAAACTATAAAAAGAAGAAAAGAGAATTGAAAGAACGGGTTGCTACCTTGGAAAATTTTATAAAATAATTAACCCTATATGGTCAAGCAAAGACTGCATTTCCCCAACATCTTGTACTAATGTCACAAGAACAGGTGGATGCAATTGCAACAGTTCACCATAAAATGAATGTATTTGAAGAATGGATTGAGTATTGGGTGAGGCAAGGAGAAGAATTTATTACAGATGCAATAGGGAAGTATAAGGAAGCATATTGTTAGTTCGAGAAATCTAGAAGATTTGAAAGTGAATGCAAGTTTTTCCAGGAATAGGTTAATGATGAAAGGAGAAATGTTGAAATTCTCATACAAATGGATGTCCAATAATTAATACAAGGAAATGCAATTTCGGAGCAAGACGTTCCATTGCTAGAAAAATGGAAGAAATAATTGAAATGGGAAGTTGACATGTTGATATAATGTATTGAAGGATTTGAAAAGGTCACTGTAGAATGTAGAAAATTTCTTGATAAAGATCAAGACTTTATTGAAATGCTAGCACGTCAAGGTTGTGATCCCCAAATGATAGGACAAGAGGGTAAATAAGTTAAGGCCTTCAAGGAATGGATTGAAAGGATAAATAGAGACCTTATACAACTATTAACTCTGGAGGTCATTGATGAGATTATATGGTGCGGGAACACCATAGCTAGATATGAAACAGACAAAGTGCAAAGGAATGCTAGTATACTCCAGGTATAAGAAGAATACACTAGGATCAAACTCACTTGGAAGGAAATACAAGGTATTTTAAAAGAAAATATGAATCAAACATTGAATTCTTTCTGAGAATATCAATTGAAGAAATGCAAAGAAAATATCCCAGACCTCTAGCCCTAAATGATGAAAGGAAGAACTAGATATTGAATACTAGGGTGTTGCAAAAATGTTTTTGTTGCATTTGAGTTTTGTAGGTTGTTCCCGATCCTGGCAGATGTTTTTTGTCTAGTATTCTAAAGGATGCTGATAGCCTTGATTCATGTGAAGTATTGAGTACCAGAGTAAGAAATGAAAAGTGTTGTTATTGAGGAAGTCAAAACTTTTAATTCATCTAGAATATTCAAATGACAGTTGGTGTATGACATGTTCTACATTTTGATTTGTTATTTCTGATTCTCTAGATAAACTTTAAGTTTGAACTCTTGGGGCCTTGTTCCTATAAAAGGTCATTTACTGCTTTATTTTTTGTTTTAAGTTCAAAATTTGTGGATGTCGAAAGACCCAAAACTTCTCTAAGTTTTGTTCTTTTTTCATATTTTTTGAATCATTCTGGTCTAAAAATTTGTATGCACGTAGACATTAATCAATATCAAAGATAATTTGATAGCTACCTATCTCATGAATCTTTTGTAGCTGGTTTTGTTAGTTCAACCAAACAAGACTGTGTGTAACTAAGGTAAAAATCTAGGTTAGCATAAAATAAAATGCAGAAAGTAAACCCTAGCTAAACAATGCAGTACAATGGAGTAAAAATGCATAAAATAAAGGAAAAGCTTCACCAAACAACAACCTTCATTCCCTCCATGATTGAACTTCATTTCCCTTCTCCATTTGCTACAAAATGATGTTTGCCCTCAGATTTCTTGTGAGCAACTATGACTATGACAAGACCTAAGCAAATATTGAAGGATTTGATCTAAAATGCAAGTGTACTCAGATTCCTATAAGCATGATGAAGTGTGGAAGCCTAAATTCTAAAGTATGAAGTGATGAAGTTAGGAGTTGAAAAAAAGTCCCCAAATGAGGTTGACATTGCCTTTTTAAAAAAAAAGTCAATTTTGGGTGAATGGCTAGGATTGAAAGTTGAGAAAGCCCTAAGATCAAAGGCTGAGATTGAATATGACAACTAGCAATTAGGGTTAGGGAAGAATTAGGTTAAAATTTGAAATGAAGGGCTGAGATTTGATTTTAGAAAAATCAAATCAATAGATAGGACTGCATGTGACAAGGGGATATTAGGCACGAAAAATGAAGTTGGAGAATCAAATAAGAATTTAAAATTATTAATTTGATTCAAGAAGTGATATTGACCTTTTGAATTAAAAATTAATTTAATTCAAAAGTGGTGGGGTCATGTGACAGTAAATAGTTATTTCAAATTATGTACTTGGGAAAATAAAAAGTGGGGAATTTTAAATAAATGACTATTTGAAATTAGAAGAAAAGTTAATAAGATAATTAAATAATTAATGATAATTATTTAATTATGGAGTAAATGGACAAGGTGGATAATAATTAAATAAATCATAGGGATTTATTTAATTATAAGAAGACATAAGGAATTAATGACGTATTTAAATAAATAAATAAAGTTTATTTATTTAAATAATCAGGAGGAAATGGTGGACAAATAATAATTAAATAAATTTAGGAATTTATTTAATTATAAGGAGAGATAAGAAATTAGAAATGTATTTAAATAAAATAAATTTAATTAATTTATTTAAATAGTCAGGAAGAATAAAATATATGAATTAATTAAATAATTAAGAATTATTTAATTAATAGTTAAATTTGGACTATAGGACATAATTAAATATTTTAATTATGTTAAGAAGAAATATGGAGAAAATAAACTTTGCAGGCCTAGGTCAATTTTAGGTGTCTACATTTTACCCCTCTTTGTCATAATGTAGTTTATCACATTGTGACAAAGAAAATTCAGTTCAAGATATGCCCCAATGAAAAATAGGATGAGGAAGAATGACGAGGAGGTAGCGGTATGCCCCCTCAAGAGGACAGTCAGGTTCAAAGAACACGAGTGGGCTCTCAAAATGGATGAAAGGACTAGAAGATGATGAACAAAAGGATAGGGGAAAATAGACAAGGATGATGAGGACGTGGACTAGAAGAAATGTTAGAGTGGAAAAGAGGAATGGTATCATGGAGAAAATGGATGTTAGCATAGAAGTCATGGAAAAATAGGTGCTGCATTAATCATCATTGAGAGGTAAAATGTTACAAATGGACAACGAACACCATGATATGACATAGACCAAGGTGTGCAAGGTCATCCATTTGCGAAAAATAGATAGTCACAGAAAAGGAATGTACCAACTCATACTAAGGGCTAAGTTGCCCTAGTCTTTTTGCCAAGACAATCCATAGAAAACAGTCAAAGAAAAGAGTCAAGAGACATCATCACTCCTCTAAATACTTTATGGGAAATCCTCAAGGAACTAGTAACTTGACTCACATACAAATTCCAAAAGAAAGATAAGACAAGACAAGCCACAATGTCAATAACCAGTTAGAATGTTTTCCAAAGGATTTTTCTGGATAAAGCATATGACAATAGGATCATGATATGATTGGCTGGAAAAGATGAGGTATGTCAAGATATAGCCAAAAAATGTTTCAACCTTTTTCCCCTATATGTTCATCAAGATCAAAAGGAGAAGGGTGGATAAGTGGACCCAATATGACAGGTATGTATGATGGGTAAAGATGGTAGGTAGGATGGAAATGATATGACATAAAAATGATAGGTTGGATAGATAACACATTGTGCCCCCAAGTGTAAGTGACATAGAAGATCAGCCTACACTTGATGCCTATTTGTCAGGTTTTCATCATGGTACTTATCCAGGGCGCTTGTTTACCAGGTTTTTGCCATTGGACGAAGGGATTTCTCT
Source organism: Sequoia sempervirens (assembly GCA_007258455.2). Taxonomy (NCBI): domain Eukaryota; kingdom Viridiplantae; phylum Streptophyta; class Pinopsida; order Cupressales; family Cupressaceae; genus Sequoia; species Sequoia sempervirens. Next base: position 256,584,730 of record VDFB02047230.1, on the reverse strand, counting down.
TTACTTTAAAAAAAAATAAAAATAAAATTACTTTTTGACTTTTTGGATATGAGAAGGGGAATATGGATAGGAGGGACTCAAGTGTCTAGTTCCATGAAAGGTGGTAGTCCCACTAGAAATGGATGCCATCACATGGACCATGCCAATTTTTTTCATAGATGTTGGTAGAGGGATGCATGAGAGGTAGATGGATTAGGTAGATAATGGATTATGATGTGGATTATGGAGGAAAATAGTGGATTATGATGTGGATTATGATAGGGATTATACAAGACTTATGTAAAAGATGAATGGGGATGGCTTGGCCAAAAGCATGGACCATAGGAAGGTGGTGAGGTAGATTGTAGGATAATGAGTGAAGGGTGAGGAGATGGAGGTATGTGGAATTGTTGTGAAATGGAAGGGAACAATGATGAATGGCTGCACACACCATGAAAAACATTGAAGCTTTTGAGTGGATGATGATGTAGGAAGCAATGGTGATGTTTGCTTAGTGGATTGATGATGTAAGCATTTAGGGACCCACATAGACTTAGTGTTTTTATGATTTTTGCTTTTCATGTGGGATGGAGGAATTTCATATTTTTGTATGGAATGACATTTTTGAAGGGATGAGGAGGATGGTTGGGATTTTTGAGATGTGGATGCCTCATTTGACTCGCATTTTTGTTTAGGGACCCATATCATTTTAGTTTTTGAATTTTCTTTTGGAGGTATGGGTTTGGGTGGATTTTTGAATGTATTTTACTTTGATTTCTTGCATTTGTACCCTAAGGGACTAGGACCCTTAGATTTTTTGAATTATGAAAGGAGGCATCCAAATGTTTATTTTTGAATCCCGTGGGGTTGATGGAATGAGTGGAAGCTTTATGTTTACATAATGTGTGCATTTTTTTCTCATGACTAGGATATTTAGGGCATTTATGAATGATTGGGATATTTGGTGTTGGAAGCAATGGTGGAAAAGTGGATGGAGGGATATGTGGGGTTGGAAGAAGCAAGGGTAAATTGGATGGTGGAAGGTGTATAGTCACATGATTTTGACACTTGTAGGATAATGGAGGTGGAATGGCAACATATGTTTTGGGAATATGATAAGGCTTGTGGTGGAAAGTGAACTTAGGATGGATGGAGGAAGTACTAGCATCATTAGGTTGTTGACCTTGGGGTGTGTATCCAAGGCCGTATGAGCGTGGAGGAGGGACTTTGACATGTATAGGCTCCAAGATTCCTTTTTCAAGAAGGCCTAAGCCTTTTCCTTGATAATTCATTTTTGGAGCATGCAATTGACTATAGGAATAGGTGTAGTTTGGAAAATAGATTTGAGTTGATTATTGGATGAAGTAGGAAAAGTGATGGAGGATGGTTGTTGATTTCCTAAGGAGGAACACTCATGGATGAAAGCGGGTAAGCCAAGTGGATATGATGGTGGTGTTGAAATAGGGTTGATGGTGGATGTGGAAGGATTATTAGGATCTTGATTAGTATTGTGTTCACTAAGATCCAAGGTATTGGTTTGATCTCCTATGTTTTCTTGGTAGCCACTTGTCTCATCATGGGAAGTGGATGTTTGTGAATCATGGATGGGTGAGGTGGGAAGATCTTGACCATGGAATGCATAAAGTTGGCTAAGAGGATCATCATGGTCTTATTGATCATAAAAGAGATCTTGATCAAAGATGGGATCTTGATCATGAATAGGATTAGGTGTGTTATGAATGGAATCATTAGGAGGTTATCGATACTTATGTGGATGAGGGGGTAATGTTTCCTCATGTTTAGGATTGTTCTCTTGACATACCTAATGAATTATTTGAATGGGGATTTCTCATGGAGAGACTTGATATGTTCTTGATGGTCAGCAACATAGGAGCATGACAGAGGGTGACTTGGACTTACGAGGGGAGACTCTTGAATTGGCTCAAGGGCTTGTGGATGACATGGTTGGCTTGAAGGACTTGGCATGATGTTTGAGGACTATTTTGTATGTTCAAGTCTATGTGTTGAATGACATGGTGGAAATTGATTCCTTGCTTGTAGCCCTTGGGTGACATCCTTTATAGGTGTAGGGGTGGAAGGTGTTGGCTTAGGGTTTTGATTTTGATTAGATGGAGTAGTGAATGGATTGTGCAGGTTGGTGGATTTGGGAAACTCCACATGTTTACTTTTGTAATGTTTGTACTGAGGATGTGGAGTTGATGTATTGGCAAGTGGATTAGAGGATGGTAAGGGTAATGAAGGGGTTAATGGGTTGGAAATTGTAGGGACCATTGGATTAGGACTAGGACATGGTGGATTTAGGATAGGATTTTGATTGGATAGTGGTATGATATACTTATAGGGTGCATGACCTAGATTAGTGTTCCCCTTGTCAATGGCTGCATTGGAACATGAGGAAGTTTGGCCTTGTTGCAAGGTAGAAATTAAGTTCACATGTGTTTATTGAGATGTGGCTTGATAGTTTTATGTGGCATTGACATGCGAAGAAGTGGACGGATTAGATTGGTATGAGGTGGAAGGGGGTGACTCATAAGGTTGAGGTGGCATTGGTTGATAATGAATGGATAGGGGATGATGTTATGGTTGTTGGATTTGACAAGTGGCAATGAATTGATTGGATTGAGCTAGGAGGTGTTGGATTTGAGTTGATTTAATTTGTTAAAAAATTTGGAAGAGGGTTTGAAGTCTTTGTATGGTTTTGTGGTCTAGGGGTTGGGGTATTTGGTGAAGTTTTTGAAGGAGGTTTTAAAGTTGGGATGCTAGGACTTTGTTTTCGAATGTGGGCATAGTGTTGCACATGTGTTTAAGTTCTTGCATGTCAATTCATTCCTCAAGGTATGCCACATAGTTCATGACATCATTAGAGGTGGTAGGTGGAGCCCCTCGAAGTATGATTTTAGGTTTTGGTTTTGTTTCATTATTTGAACTAGGCAAAGGGCCTCCTTGAACTATAATCTTGGGCTTAGGTTTTGTATCATTGTTTGCATTAGAGGGATAGAACCCTTGAAATATGATCTTGGGCTTAGGATTATGATTGGGCTTGTTTATGATTAGGTCCATTTTGACAATTGTTGATTGACTAGGACTAGGTTGGTGATGATGTTGAGATGATAAGATTGGATGATTAGGAATGATTAGGGTTGATGGTTATAATGAAAGTTAAATGATAAAGATATGATTGGACTATGATTAGGAATGGGTAGGATGAGATCAATGTGAAATGATGATTAGGATAATGATTTGGATAAAATTATTAGGAATGATGTGGAATGACAAGATTGGGTGACTTGATTGATTAGGACAATGACTAGGATGAATGAATGATGAGTAGGATGTGATTAGGACAAGGTGGAATAATGAGGGATGATGACTAGGATATGATTAGGATGAAGTGGATATGATGTGGCTAAGAAGGGTGATTAGGATGAAAGTGATTGGATATGAATGTGTTGGAAGAATGTGTAGAGTGACTTTTATTTATGTGTTTGGTGTTTATCTTGACTTGGAAATGTTTAAATGAATGATCACACATGTACACACATGAATCACTCACGTAAGACACATAAGAAAGTTTGAATTTTGAAATTTGAAGAATGTATTGATGATTATTAAACAAGCACATGTGGAAGACACATCAACAATCCCTATGACTAGTCAAGTGGGGTATGTTCAATTAGATCTCAAGCTAGTTTACACAAGGTTGACTAAGGATGATTTCAAAGTAAAATCCTACCACACAACCAGGAGAAAGGGGTAACCCACCCTTCACCTTCACTTCCCAAAGGTATAAAGTTTTTTGGGGCTTAGCCAAGAGTGACAAGATTTCAACTTCCAAAGGATCATGTCTTTTGATTCACACTCGATTGAGATCATCCCTTGGAGGGGTGTGTGCTCCAAGCATGCCTCCTAAGAAGGGTATGACAAAAGCAAACAAAGTGAGGTGTTTTGGAGGACACACACACTTGATTCATACTCACAATTGTTAATTTTCCTTTAGAAATGAAATGTGTGTAAGCAAACAATGGAAACACTTGTTCTTTTCAACGCAAATACAAAATGTGTGATGGAAGACAATTGTTCTTTTTAAGCCCAATTTCAAAGTGTGATTGCAAACAAGATGTTCATTTTAAAACCCCAAATCCAAATGTGTGATCAAACAAGTTTAAGAGATGAAAGATGAAATGTGTGCACCTAGACTTTCTTTAGCTCCAAATTTTTGTCCACTTGATCCAATTTGTCTTTTGAAGTGTTTTTTTTTTCCTACACATTAACAAAACCAACAACAAAGCCAAAACCCTAACAAGATAATTGATCACTAATATTAGAGGGTTAGGTAGTCAAGACAAATCTATTTTTTGGAAAAAAAATTGCATCAAAAATAAAAACACAGAGAATAGAACCTTACTCAAATTTCTAGAGCTTTCCAAAAATGTAAAGAAATCCAAAAAAATTATTCTTTTTGCACCCAACTTTAATTTTTTATGAAAAATCATTACAAATTTATAAAAAATTCAAAAAAGGTCCAAAAATTCTGATTTTTAGATTCAAGGCACTTGACATCATCCCAAATCTATAGAAATTTTTTTGTGAAAAGATCTGCAACTGTTTGTGAGATATAAGAAAATATTTGTAAAACCCTAATTTTTAAAGATCTTTTTTTTGTCTAATTATTTTTCATCCAAATTAAAAACATAAAAAATAGACCTCTACTAGAATTCAGAGAGCTTTCCAGAAATGTAAAAATATCCAAAACATTCGCTAATTTACTCTCAAAATTGATTTTTCATGAAAAATAATAAAAAAATATAAAAAATTAAAAATAGCTCCAAAAAATATGATTTTTTGACTAGAAGCTCTTGATATTGTCCCCAACCATTAGAATTTTTTTTGTGAAAATATCTATAGCCGTTTGAGAGATATGGTCGAATCTTTGAAAACTAGGGTTTTGTCCCAAAATGATGCAAAACCTACAACAAAAAGCTAACAAAACCTGCAACAAAAAGGATTCAACTCCAAAATTCCTCAAAATTTGTCAAAATATTGAGCTAAAAATTGGTTTTCAGGTTCACCAATGTAACTAAGGCAAAAATCTAGGTTAGCATAAAATAAAATGTAGAAAGTAAACCCTAGCTAAACAATGAAGTACAATGGAGTAAAAATACATAAAATAAAGGAAAAGCTTCACCAAACTGTAGCCTTCATTCCCTCCATGATTGAACTTCATTGCCCTTCTCCATTTGCTGCAAAATGATGTTTGCCCTCAAATCTCTTGTGAGCAACTATGACTATGACAAGACCTAAGAAAATATTGAAGGATTTGATCTAAAATGCAAGTGTACTTAGATTTCTACAAGCATGAAGAAGTGTGGAAGCCTAAATTTTGAAGCATGAAGTGTGAGATGATGAAGTGACGAAGTTAAGAGATGAAAAAAAGTCCCCAAATAAGGTTGACATTGCCTTTTTTTATAAAAAAAGTCAATTTTGGGTGAATGGCCAGGATTGAAAGTTGAGAAAGCCCTAAGATCAAAGGTTGAGATTGAATATGACAACTAGCAATTAGGGTTAGGGTAGAATTAGGTTAAAATTTGAAATGAAGGGCTGAGATTTGATTTTAGAAAAATCAAATCAATGGACAAGACTACATGTGACAAGGGGATATTAGGCACGAAAAACGAAGTTGCTAGAGAATCAAATAAGAATTTAAAATTATTTGATTCAAGAAGTGATATTGACATTTTGAATTAAAAATTAATTTAATTCAAAAGTGGTGGCATCATGTGACAGTAAATAGTTATTTCAAATTATGTACTTGGTGGGAAAATAAAAAGTGGGGAATTTTAAATAAATGACTTTATTTAAAATTAGAAGAAAAGTTAATAAGATAATTAAATAATTAATGATAATTATTTAATTACGGAGAAAATGGACAAGGTGGATAATAATTAAATAAATCATAGGGATTTATTTAATTATAAGAAGACATAAGGAATTAATGACGTATTTAAATAAATAAATAAAGTTTATTTATTTAAATAATTAGGAGGAAATGGTGGACAAATAATAATTAAATAAATTTAGGAATTTATTTAATTATAGGGAGACATAAGAAATTAGTGATGTATTTAAATAAAATAAATGTAATTTATTTATTTAAATAGTCCGGAGGAATAAAAGATATGAATTAATTAAATAATTAAGAATTATTTAATTAATAGTTAAATTTGGACTATAAGACAATTAAATATTTTAATTATGTTAAGAAGAAATATGTAGAAAATAAAGTTTGTAGGCCTGCGTCAATTTTATGTGTCTACAATGTGCTACATCATTTAAGGGTGCATACAGAACCTACTCGGTGTCCAAACTAAAACCCCCCTCTTTAAAAGCTCGCATTGTTTTATATGTAGCTATGAAGCAATTTGGTGAAGTATAAAGCAATTTGCTTTGATTTGGTTAATTATTTGGGGCATGCATGGAGAATAACCGAGATAAATTTTAATTTTTCAATATTTTTTTATGCTTTATTTTGGAATAGATGTTTAAATTCTTGAAAATGTTAAAAAAAAATAGATGAATGAATGGAAATTTATTGAAAATCTTTCATTTTTTATGAAATTGTTGAATGCTTAAAGCTAAATCTACTTAAGTGATAGAAAAAATTGTTGATATTCATGAAATATTATTTCAAATCTTTCAATTTCATGATGTAATTTTTTTGATTGAATTGGAAATATTTTTTAAAACGCTTATGATTCTTAATGAAACTAGAAATAACTGTATTCCCTTTGAGATTAACAACAATATGACATCATACCCTGAAGTGAACCTATTACAATGAAGACATGACTACCGAAGAATTGGGATTGAACAGAGTCAATTTTTTCCTATTAAACGAATTCCTCTTTTAGATTGTCTTTGTTCTAGATCTTTCAAGAAGGATAGGATCTTCATGGTTTTTCTATGAATAATTTATTCACCCTGTTGTTGTGAGTAACATCATCATCAACAAGAACTGACAGTAGAAGGAGGGCCTCACTGTTGTTCTTTTGGCTTTGTTAGGTTTTAAACTAAATTTTTGTAGACTCACTAGATCTCAATCTGGTGATCCTCGTGTGACTTTAGTTGAGCTTAGTGGTCGAATGTCATCTAGACCTCAAAAGTTTGGAAGTGTAAGTACAAGTTCACATAATACAACTATTGTCATAACACCACTATCATCCATAGTGTTGGCTTTCTTTAACGTAGAGTCACCGATTCGATTTGATGTGTACAATGATTTATAGAAAAATACTGATAAGTTGTTTCCCAAATATTATCTCCATAAAGATGCAGAAGAACATATTAGTATCTGTAAGGATACGTGTTCTAGAGTGAGGATTCAACATGAAGATGTTGTATGTAGGTTGTTCCCATACACCATAAGTGATGAAGTTTACCAGTGGTATATCAACCTACCTCGCAATTCTATCAGATCATGGCAGGATATGGAAAGTCAATTCTTAGCCATATTTAGAACACCAATTGACCCTACTTTGTTATATCACCAATTTGCTCAAATCAAGAGGTTTGAAGGATAACCTATAACTACTTTTAATGATAGGTTTCAAAAGGATTATTCTAGGCTCCAAGCACCTTATGTAGTAGATAATTTTTTTGCTATTGCAGTTTATTATACAATAGTAGATCCTTTAGTTGCTATGTTTGTAAAGTGAAGGGAAAATCCTCCTACTTTACCCGAAGCCTATGTTGAACCCGTAAGTGTAAATTTAGAAATGAAACACCTTTAAAAAATATCATCCACAAATGGCAGAAATGGATTGAATAATTACCCTACCCCAAGCGTAAATGGAGTCCCTTTAAATCATCCCATGAATCCTAATGTTTATCCTTCAGTGGTCCAAAATGGGAAATTTCCTCATGTGTTGTAGAAAAATGGACCCTTGACATTTTCACTATCATTTAGGTCTTGTTCCTTTGATGCTTGGTCTATTTTTCTTGATTTAATGTTGAAATGTAGCTTATACATTCACATTAGGTCTTGAATATCTGAGTTATTAAGATTTTATCATGTCTTGTAAAGGTGTTGTGAAGTGTTGTAATACATTTATACACTTTTCTAGACTCTTCTTATCATAGTTCATCTAAATATTCCCTTTTTATTCATTACCAAGTCCTATTTTGAAGTTTTGTAAAGTCTTGTAACAAACTTTCATACTTCTCTAGGCTTTTCATCACTAATTACACCTCTTATGTCTTATTTGGCCCCTTTATGCACTTACAGGTCATAATTAAGTGTATTTTTGAATTCAAACCCGATAAATATCATTAAATACATTTAATCCCTGACACCCACTTGCATGCCTTGAATGGGACCCATTCACCATTGGTGGTGAATGAGTCCCTCTTGGCACAAAATTCCATAAAAATTCAAATTTCTTTTGGTTTTTAATTCTTAAAGACCTTAGGTTGGCCTGTGATGTGGTATTTTCAAGAAATTAGGGCATAAGTGTGTATAAATATATGCTTTTCTCTCATTATTCACACCTAATTCATTCAAGCATTCAAGCATCCTATTTATCTTAGCATAATTTAAGTATCTTTACATCATTTCATCAAGCAATAATCAAGCATTTTGGAGTAGCAATTGACATATCTTCATACTTCATCAACAAGGATTTGGTAATTTGATAACACTTGCATGTTATTTGTTTATCATTCTCTTCATATTCCATTTCATTATCTAGGGTTTTTTTACCAAAGTGGGGTTTGACTAAGGCAAACCCCTATACTCTAACCCTCAACCATTTTCCCCCTCTTTGCATTTGTGTTTGCAGACTTTGTAAGTATATTTTTTAAAGAAATAGGTGTTGAAAAGTGGTCAACAAGTCATCAAGTTGATTCATTTCAACATCAACCTTATTCAATCTTGGAGAAGACATTCTTTCTGTTTTCTACAGATTTGAACCAGTTAACCCGACAAGAAGACAAGTGCAGATCTAGTCCCACTAAGTTGACTTTAGAACTTGTTGTTTTCTATAGGAGGACTGATTCACCATTACTGGTGAATGAGTCCCACTACTAGGCTTGGAAAAGTGATTTTTGTAGATTTTAGTTCTCGACACTTTTGAAACTTGTTCCGACAAAGTTTACCAGAAGCAAGACTGATTCACCATCAGTAGAGAAGGAGTCCCATTGGTCATCAAAAATGATTTCATTAGCATTCCAGAACCTCCTTAGATCTACAATTAGCCTCCAAGTGCACTCCTTTCAATCTCATTCAATTCCATGTTCATTTGTGCATGTTTCTTGTTCATATTTGCAAACAACATTGTGTTTTCCATTACTTCATATTTCTTAGGGTTTGCATTAATAATCAACTCATTTTAACAATTTGTTGCATGTAGGTCATTGAATTTAGGCATATTTTCATTGTACTTGCATTAGTTTGAATGAACCACCTAGATTTTGAAGGTATATCTATCTCTTTTTGGTGAAAAACCTTAATTGTACAAGAGAGAACAAACCCTTCCCCAAAATCTATGGTTCATTTTGGTGAACCTGCATTTTGAACATCTTTATTTCTAATTTTCCTTACATTTTCATCCTAGGTTTAACTTGCATTAACATTGCATTAGCTTTTGTTTTGTTTTTGCATCCTAGGGTTTCTAAAATTGCATTAGTGAAAAACTCATATAGATTTCATTTTTGCACATCAAGTCACTAAAAAACTAAAAATCTGCATTTGTATCTTCATTTTGCATCTGAATAACATATAAATTCACTTAATTTTTTTGAATAATCACAAAAAAGTCATACCTGGACTCATTTGCCACCTTGGGTGAATCAGTCCAGTTGCATTTGTTGCATTAAAATTTCTGTCATTTTCACAATATTTTTTGCATTATAGTTTTCTGTAACTACATCTCTGTCACTGTTTCCAAAACTACAGTATTATTCATTTTCTTGCATTTGCATCATGGATTTTTTCTTTAGTAAGTTTTTGACATCCTTAAAAAACTTAGTTGGCATGCCCAATTGTGCCTTTGGCTGTGATCCTAATGAAACATGAAGGATGTGGGACTAAATATGAACCAATCACAAAATGCCACTTGTCAACATGCTATTGAAGAGAGGTGGAACACATTTTGATCAATGTGCAAATAAATGCAATTAGGTGGAAATTTGAAATTTGAAAGATGGCTTGTGGAGGAAGAGATGGAAGAGGAGTTAATGCCACTTGGTTCAAGAAAAAGGACTTGTAAGAGGCTTAAATTCCATGTTGGAGGACAAGTCCTTTTAGGAGGGAGATTTCAAAATGAGGGAATATTCCAACTAGATTCCCTTTTGAATGAAAATAGAAGAATTTATAAATCAATTAAATTGATTTACTTGCACAAGTTGTAAAATCTAGAGGATTTGATGGATTAGAGTTAGAGTTAATTAGGATTTAATTAAATTAAATGGAAATTGGTTTGATTTGACATTTGACATAGATTTTTTGGATTTATTTAAATCAAATGGGAGGAATAATGATTGTTAGATTTAATTAAATAAAGTTAGATTTATTTAACTAAAAGGGATGATGTTAGACTTAAATCAAATAAAGGTTAGTTTATTTAATTTAAAGGAGATGAAATATGATTTAATCAAATAGAGGGATTTATTTAATTAAAAGAGGAACATTAGGATTAATTAAATAAAATAATTTATTTAATTAACAGAAGATGATGATTTAATCAAATAAAGGTTGATTTATTTAGTTAACAGAGGAATTGTGCTAAATTTAATCAAATAAAGATTATTCGATTAAATGGTTAGTAGAGATGATTTGGGAAGAATTGGTGTTAGTAAATCAGGATCAAATGTGCAAGATCAATCAATATAATTTGAACATCTATAGTTTGGATTCCTACATCCTGAAACTAATGAAGGACCTCAATTCCCTCCTACAAGTGGACCTAGTTCTTCACAATAAATTTCGCAACCATCCTATGATAACAAAGTAACTAAGACCACTATCAATCTTGAGGAAACATATGGTAAAGGTTTTACTATTCTAAGAAAACAAGGATGTGACATCACAATTGAACATGAAATCAACCAACTTTTTGAAAAAGTCACTATCGAAGAAAACACAAAAGGAATAGGCTATCAAGCCCCTCCTGACTTAAATATCCTTCTTCCTCATGAACAACCATTCAATGATACTAATGATATGGAGACAAGGATCCCCATGGGTCCTCTTCCTCCTTCCATTCATGAAAAAGTGAATCTAGTAAACAAAAATGACCTTATAAGATAAAAAAACTCAAGTTTCCTCTCCATCCACCACTTGAATGTGAAAGGAAAATCCAAATGCTTTTAAACAGAGGTCTTATATTATTACCACCTTCCAATAGGTTGGTCATCTTCCCTAAGGATTCAAACGTACCATATTGCAAATATCATTATGTTCTTGGACACCGTAGTGAAGAATGTCGGACATTAAAAGAAATACTGAATAAGTATCACTTTGATGACACCAACTACTATCCCATCAATCCATAATATCCCCCTTTTCCACTTCTCAACATGCAATATTTGTAGAGTCTTCCATTCTCACTATTTCATGTCCTTTCCCATCACCTACCTCAGCTCACTCTCGCCTTGCATTGAGTGGGGGAAAGCAGTTGTTAGCCTTGTCCTAGTGATGCATTTGTCCTTTTCCCTTAGCTACGTTATTCATCTTCCACCTATACCCATTGAGCTTGGGAGATGGATGACTTGTTTAATGCATGAATTACATTTGCATTACTTGTCCCTTTTGCTTTCTTTGATTGTGTGTGTGTATCGTGTTCCCCCGTAATGTGTGTTTGATGTTCTCTCTCTCTTTGTACACTTCCTCTATTTGTACCTCTATTCCTCTAGATGTCATACATTGTCTTTTCTTTTTATCTTTTGTTTTGTGTTTTCCTTTTGGGGATGAGACAAGGCATTGAGACCGAAATGTCTCCTTCATGTTGACCCAAAATTCTTTCTTTTTCATTTTTCCTTTCATTTTTCACTTTTTCAATTTTGTTTTGTGTTTTCCTTTTGGGGATGATGCAAAGCATTGAGACACCCCATGTCTCTTCCATGTTGACCCAAAAGGACCCTTTTCATTTTTCTTTGTCTTTTCTCGTGTTCTCCTTTTTGGGATGATGCAAGGCATTGAGACCGAAATGTCTCTTTCTTTTTCATTTTGCCTTTCGTTTTTCGCTTTTTTTTATTTTCTTTTGTGTTTTCCTTTTTGGGATGACGCAAAGTGTTGAGACGCCCTATGTCTCTTCCGTCTTGACCCAAAGGGTTCCTTTTTCTTTTATTCTCACTCTCTATGTGTCATTCTTCTAGTTCTATGTATTTGGGGAATGATGACAGTTATGAGCTCTTTAATAAAAATATTGCAGCAACGAACATACTGACCCCAAATCCATAGATCCCTTATGTGTTTGGTGTTTTCCTCTTTGGGGGAAACCACCTTTCCTTTGCTTTCTTCTTCACATGACACAACTTATTCAAAAACATATGACTTGACATAGAAGCTTTTCGAGTTGGCTCTCATGTCTTCTTTCTTGTTTGCATTTTTCCCTTCACTACTTTAAAGTAATTGCTCATAGAACGGTGTGTATCAATTCCTTTAAAGTGGTGGCATACATTGGCATTATTCATTTTTTTTGCATTTTTATTTTTCTTGCTTCTTAGTGCAGCCTTGTTACTTCATAGGATATGTTTGTCACTTTGTGGATGACATTGGGTGTGATGTCCTTCATAAGCATGATCTATCTTAGCATATTACATTCCTCTTAGTGGCCTGATGTGATGCATTGCATCCCCTAAGATTTGAATCTATTATTCTTTGATTGGTCCTCTCTTGGAGACATTAGACACAATGTTCCCTAAGTTATAGATCTTGCATGAACCAAACGAGACTCCTTTGAACATTTTTGCTTTCTCCTTTTTACATTTTTATATTTTTTTCCACCTTGCATAACACAACTTGCATGCATGTGGTACCATCCTATTTGGTCATGAGTTCTAAGCATACTAAGCTTTGCTTGTCTCATGGAGCTTGAACTAACATCCTTTTCCTTTGTGGCACCTTATTAAAGTTATCAAGAGGTATAACTTTAGTATGGTTGAACGGGAAGCACATTCGAAGGCATGAATTTCCCCATAGCCACCTATGTGTTTGTGAGTGCATACCAACTAGTGTATGTTTCTCACCTTTTGGACCTTCTCACTTGATAGACAACCATAAGTTACATTTCCCCAGAGTGAGTATGCATTTCTCTTTTTTAGATAAACAACCTAAATCTGATTTACAACTAGCTACACAAATGATTGAAGCTTGATCTTCCTTTTCCTTTTTCTTCTTCTCTCTTTTATGTGTGTTCCTTTGTTCTTATGTTTAGTTTTCCATGGGATCTTCATCCTTGGGGCTTGATCATCCCTCTTGATTGTTGTTGTCTCATCTTGCTAGCATAAGTACATTTGGATCCTTCTCAATAGGCATGGCTACTTTAGAGTGACTTTGAAGCAAGTTCATCCTCTCACTAAAGTGGGGGATAAATGTGTCATAGAAAAATGGACCCCTGAAATTTTCATGATCATTTAGTTCTTTTTCCTTTGATGCTTGGTCTATTTTGCTTGATTTAATGTTGAAATGTAGCTTATACATTCACATTAGGTCTTGAATATTTGAATTATTATGATTTTATCATTTCTTGTAAAGGTGTTGTGAAGTGTTGTAATACATTTGTACACTTTTCTAGACTCTTCTTATCATAATTCATCTAAATATTCCCTCTTTATTCATTACCAAGTCTTATTTTGAAGTGTTGTAAAGTCTTGTAACAAACTTTCATGCTTCTCTAGGCTTGTCATCATTAATTACACCTTTCTTATGTCTTATTTGGCCCCTTTATGCACTTACAGGTCATAATTAAGTGTATTTTTGAATACAAACCCATAAAAATCATCAAATACATCTGAATCCCCAACACCCACTTGCATGCCTTGAGTGGGGCCCATTTGCCATTGGTGGCAAATGAGTCCCTCTTGGCACAAAATTCAATAAAAAATCAAATTTCTTTCTAGTTTTTATTCTTAAAGACCTTAGGTCAGCTTGTGATGTGGTATTTTCAAGAAATTAGGGCATAAGTGTGTATAAATATATATGATTTTCTCTCATTATTCAAACCTAATTCATTCTAGCATTCAAGCATTCTATTTCTCTTAGCATTTAAGCATCTTTACATCATTTCATCAAGCAATAATCAAGCATTTTGGAGCAACAATTGACATATCTTCATACTTCATCAATAAGAGTTTAGTAAGTTGATAACACTTGCATGTTATTTATTTATCATTCTCTTCATATTCCATTTCATTATCTAGGGTTTGATTACCAAAGTAGGGTTTGACCAAGGCAAACCCCTACACTCTAACCATCAACCATTTTCCCCCTCTTTGCATGTGTGTTTGCAGACTTTGTAGGAAGATTTGTCAAAGAAATAACTATTGAAAAGTGGTCAACAAGTCATCAAGTTCATTCACGTCAACATCAACCTTATTAAATCTTGGAGAAGACATTTTGTCTGTTTTCTACAAATTTGAACCAGTCAACCTGACAAGAAGACAAGTGTAGATCTAGTCCCACAGAGTTGAATTCAAAATTTTTTGTTTTTTGTAGGAGGAATAATTCACCATCAGTGGCGAATGAGTCCCACTACTAGGCTTGGAAAAGTGATTTTTGCAGATTTCAATTCTTGACACTCTGAAACTTGTTTCGACAAAGTTTACCAAAAGTAGGACTGATTCAACATCAGTGGAAAATGAGTCCCATTGGTCATCAATAGTGATTTCATCATAATTCTATAGCCTCCTTATATCTACAAGCAACCTCCAGGTGCACTCCTTTCAGAATCATTCAATTTTGTGTTCATTTGTAAATGTTTCTTGTTCATATTTGCAAACAACACTGTGTTTTCCAGCACTTCATATTTCTTAGAGTTTGCATTAATAATCAACTAATTTTATCAGTTTTCTACATCTAGGACATTGGATTCAGGAATATTTTCATTGTACTTGCATTAGTTTGAGTGAACCACCTCGATTTTGAAGGTATATCTCTCTCCTTTAGGTGAAAAACCCTAATTGTGCAAGAGAGAACAAACCCTTCCCTAAAATCTATGGTTCACCTTAGAATAATTTCTTTCAACCAGGAGATAGTCAAGATTTAGTCCCTCACCCTAGTCCAACCATCATGGAGTTGCGTCCTAAAAAAAATTATTTTTTGTCGTAAACTCAGGAAAATCAAAATGTCAAAATTTCAAAGGAAAAGGAAGACATGAAAGAAATTATAGCTCAACTCAAAAGATTAACCATAGAGGTTACACAATTAAGAAATCAAAACTTTTATGCTCAAAATAACAACTAAAATTCACAAAATTGCATGTATAATGCTCCCAGACCACCTATACCTTGGAATACACAACTGAATATTGGAGTGTCAACACCTTTAGATAACACTAATCCTACTAATGAAAGATCCGCTTCAAAAGTGAATTTAGTTGATCTTGCGATGAATAATTGATGTAGAATTCATAATACAAATTCTCATGCTGAATCAGATTGTTCACAATTCAAAATTACTTCAAATATTTTTCTAGCTGCTACACATTATAATGAACAATGTGACTCTCATCCTCCTAAGGGAAATGAGTTGGTCCGAGTAGGATATGATTCTGCTTTAGTTCTTGAATGTTATGAACATGTCAAACCACCTACTATCATCACAAGTTACACTCGTGAATATGAGGGAGACAATTTAACTATGACTCTAGAAATGTATACATTTCCCTATCAAGATAAAAATTAACCTCAGGAAGAAATCGACAAAATTCATGCTTTTCAATAGTATTAGAAATGACACAATTATAACCTGAGAAGTAACACCAAGGGTGGAAGTAAATTCAATGGGCCATTAACAATGTCAATCCCACATAACAACTTTAATACTCCATCTGATGATAAATCAAGCAATAACCCAGGGCTACCTAAGGTAACTTCTCATTATAATTCATCAAGTGTTTCAAGAAATGAAAAGGTAGATTCTGCTAACCAAAACAATTTAACTAACTATTTAGAAAAAGAAATAAGAAAGGTAAAGATCAACCTCTCTTTATAAGAATTGCTCAAAACACCTATGATCAGGAAAGCTTTCTTAAATACTTTAGAAGATCTTCTAAAAGCAGGAAAATTTAAGGATTCTCAGGTGAATGATAATCAGGCTAAGGAAAAAGATAAGAACATTGTTGTTATAGTAGGTGCGCAAGTAGCCTTTTACAAAGGAAAATTAGAATCTCCACCATTTTTACTCACTTTGAGAATATTTGGTAAAAATATTCATAATTTCTTAGTAGATTTTGGAGCGTTTACTAACGTAATGCCTTTTTCCATATGCCAAACACTAGGGTTAACTTTGGAAAGTTCTTTAAAGAAGGTTACTCAACTTGATAAAATGGAAGTAAATGTAGTCAAAGAGTTGACTAATATTCAGTTGCAATTGGCTTCAGATCCTAGAGTTCAATATTACATAGACATTCAAGTTGTTGAGATACCTGATACCTATGGTATGTTATTGAGAAGGGATTGGCCCAAGACCTTGAATGGATATATGAATATTGATTTCTCACATATGTGGTTACCATGGAAAGGAGTTCCTAACCAAATTAGAATCAAAAGAGAACCGCACGTGAAATACATGATCACTGATTATGATCAAAGAAATGAAGTTCTATATATTGATGTAGAACCAGGAGTTTATAAAATATGAAGTTCAGGAGTTATAATAGAAGAGGTATTTACATGTGATCCTAGAAAACCTAATCAGTTAACTCTTGGAAAAGATGTTTTAATTGAATTATATTTTGATTCTTCTGAAGAAGAAAATAATCCTTATGATAAATTTTAGAAGAATATTCTTACAAAAGCTTAGAATAGTGATAAAATTGAAATTTCACTAAATTTTTTGTTGTTGCAATATTGGTGTAGGTTACATAATGTTGCACACTCAAAACCCAGTTGCATGATGTGCCTAGAGATAATTCATAGAATTGAGAAATAGTACTGTCTAGGACATGAAAAGGTCGAAAGGTCTAAACCAGAAATGCATAAAGATATAATCCATGTTACATAGATTGAAAATACTAATTCGATGATATCGAAGAATGGAAAATTACAAGTTACAAATGATCAAGATTGGATTTTTAAATTTGATGGATCCAAATCAAAACAAGGAATTGGAATCAGAGTTGAACTCATCAACCCGCAACGTAAATATTTTCTTGCTACATATCAATTACAATTTTAATGTACTAACAACGTGGGAGAATATGAAGCCCTTATACATGACCTGATCCTCACAATCAAGAAGAAAGTCAAAATTCTCAAGGTGTTCGACGATTCCAAATTTGTAGTTAGATAAGTTCGAAAGCAATATATTTGTCACTACAAGTGATTGTCCAATTATCGACATAGAGTTTGGGATTTGATAGAATATTTAGATGCATTCAACATTACTCATATCCCAAGAAGATTTAATCAAAGAGTCAATGATTTGGCTACTGCTACGAGTGCTCTAGAACCTCTAGATGCCTCTAATTTGAAGAGATTCACAGTTGAGCTAGTGCAACTACCTTTGATTCTCGATAATATTACTAATTTACAGGTGTTCGAAGATGATTGAAATATATTGAAATTCATCACTAATTACGGTATTTTCAAAGCACAAATAATTGAAGAAATAGATCGCCCTGATGGAAAAATTCAAGATGAAGAATTAGCTCGAGTCAAAGATAATAATATTCTGAAAGGAATAATTGAGTTAGAATGATTGTTTGACATTGATCAAATAGTTAGAGAAAAAGATTTGCCTCGAAGCGATGGAGGACAATTTGAATTATACAATTTGCATACTAAAGAGGATCCTAAGAATGTGCTCATAGGAAAGGTTTGTACTGAGGAAGAGAAGAGAAATATTGCTCAGCCACTTAAAGATTACTAGAAGGTTATAGCCTAGACATATGAAGATTTGAATACTTATGATACTTCCATCATTATGCATATGATATCGTTAAAGCTTGATGCAAAGCCTTTCTGGCAGAAACAACAGCCAGTCAATGCACTCTTAGAACCATTAATTCAAAAAGAAGTCCAAAAAGTTTTATTAGCTAAAATAATCTTTCCTATCAAATTGTAATGCCATAGAATTGAACCTAGGGGAAATTTCACATTCTTGCATTTTATCCTAGCATTTATGAAACCTTGGAACATTAATGACAAAATCCCATCAGTGGGAATTTCACAATTCTATCTTCATGAGGACTTGTGGAAGAGAAATAGAAGTCTGGCAACATGTTTCCTGAAAAATCTAGGCTCTGGACGCACGCACGACTCGTAGACTTCTACGCGGCATGCTAGGGTCCTGGCAGTTTTGTGAATTCAAAACAAGGAATCTAGAATATTGACCCTTGAGACACATGTCCTAATGGTTACATTCTGGAGGTAACGGCTCTTTTCTGCCCTTGTAAGCATCAAAAACCCCTTCTTGGCTCTCATTTGGGGGTTGGAAGACATACATTCAAGCTCTTTGGTTACTTGCTCCAATTTTGAGTTCTCTTCATCTTTGATAGAAATGCTCTTACTAGTGAAGCCATGCCAGACTAAGGTCCTCCCAACAGTAGCAGCTCTCAAGCAAGCACTCAACGGTGCGTCTGTGTGCTCCACAGAGGGTCTAGGCCCGTGGGTAATGCTCTCTCTCTCTTACTTTCCTTTCCTAATTTTCTATTTACTGTCTTGTGGTGCTGGTTCTACTCCTAAGTGGACTTTTCTTTCACCACATGCTTCTTGTGGTGCAGGTTCTACTCTTGAGTAGGTTTTTCATTCACCACACACTTTGTTTACTTCATTTGCAATCCTTTCCAACTTGGCTATTCGTGGAGGTGGGAAATCCAAAATGGGGGTCTGACTAAGGCAGGCCCCTACACAACCCCAACCTTTTCCCCTCATTCTTTTGTGTGTAGGTTACGAAAAGGGGCTTGGAGTGAATATGCGAATGTCTAGAAAAAGGTGAGATCTCCTCAAGCCTTCTTGCATTTATTCTAGTCTCTAGATTCCCGACTAGTTATTTCACTCACTACACTTTAGACCTAAGGTTAGAAGTGAAGCTTGTTTTTCTTCATTCAAGTTTTTGATCCCTTTATTGCTTAGGACACTAGTGCATTCTTTAGACGAAAATGCCCCACATTGACATCTTTTGGTCGAGAGCTCCCTCTTCTGAGACAAAAATCTATTGAATTTTCTCTCTCAGGGTCTATGGAAGTTTTTTCCCACAACATAACTGAGACTTAGTTCTTTATCATTCTACTAATCCATTTATTCTGAGGTGTATAAGGGCAGTTCATTCCCTGGTGATCTCTCAAGAAAGGAGAGACTTGTGCTCAAAAAATCACTCTTATATCACATTTTGGTGAACCCGACATGAACATCAGATCTATCTTCACGATGTTGCACATTTGTGATAATGATTTTTCTAAGGAATAGTTTGATATGTTGGAAGATACTCCAGATGACTTCTTAGAAGCCCTCTCCCCTATCCAAAAATCTTGTGAACAAATTTTCTCTCAACATGTTGAGGAGTTAGTGAATGTGGTGGTGGTCTCTGTGGCTACTCCAAGCCTTAAGAAACCTGTCATTTACGTGACCCCAACCAAATCTTCTATCTATGGGATTTCATGTTGTAGTGATTCATCAAACTTATATTCAAGGTTTGTGAAAGCTACAGATTCTACTTTTTATAATGTTGTCAAGCACACATATCCTACAAGGGGAAATAAACAAAACCTGGATCAACAACCTTCCATTCCTACATCACAACCGTCTGTTTCTACTTCTTTACCACCCTCTCTTGCCAAGCCTTCCTTCAACACCTAAAACTATGATCAAAGCACTTGGAGATTATGACCTTGTCGAATAACTTCACGTTACTCTGGCTAAGATCTCACTTTAGGACTTGCTTCAAACCACTTTGATTTATCAAGAGATGCTTCAAGAAGCTTTACAAAAGATTCTCTTGCCTACCTCCACTAGGCCCATGGATGTTAATGCACTGTTGGCTCATATTCATGCGGATTCATTGATTATCATGTTCCACCTGCAAGAACTCCTGCCTCAGAATGTGTAGAAGCAAGCAAATCCATTAATGATTATAATTAATGTTAATAATATCAGTATTAGGTGTACTCTTGTTGACACTGGTTCATCTCTCAACATCTATGGTATGGACCTATTACCTAATATTAAAATTTATTCATCTTCTTTATTGGCTTCCTCCTTGTATATTTGTGGATTTGATAACGTTGGCCTCCAAGCTCTAGGTACGATAATACTACCTTTGCAGTAGATACCCATTACTTTACCCATGTTGGTTTATGTGATTCATGTCTCTTTACCATACAACCTCCTCTTGGGGAGACCTTGGATTCATGCTATGGGTGTTGTGACTTCTACTTTACACTGTTCCTTGAAGTTTGTTGCAAATAATTGAGTAGTTATATTTAAAGCAGATCCAAAAGTGTTTCACCTTTGTGAGCTGGAAACTGTTGGTCATGCTTTCATTGTATCTACTCTCAAGAATTTTATTCCATCTTTGACCATTGATGTTATGGCATGTTCTTCATTGATACCCTTTGTGGAAGTTGTTCCTAGAGCATGTAAAAAATGAGGAACAACCTAAAGAAAAGGACCCTAAGTCTCCCGCGTCTTCCCCTTCTTCCTCTCAAACAAACACTTTGCTTGGTGGTGATTGGGGATCCTTGAATTTCTCTGAATTCTTCATCAGAGAATACAAGGCAAACCCCTCTTGCATAGACCTACTAGGTACACCTAACACAAAGGTGGATGATACTCCCACTGAGGAGGAGAAGTATGATCCTATTTAGAAGGTCATTCCTTCCCTTGCTAAGGAGAGTAATCTCACTCCTGCAAGGGAGGTTAACATTTGTGAGCCTGGTAAAGAAGGTGGGAATACTCATATAGAGATGTTTGACATCCATTGGTGGAATGAAACACTCTATGTGGAGTCACCACCTCCAGAGGTTTTGCAAACTCGTTACGAGTTCAGATATGAACTCACCTCTCAATATGGTTATGGGTAGAAAGGCCTAGGGTGTATCGAGCAAGGAATTCAGGTCCCTATCCAGTTTGAGCCATGACAATGTTATCTGGGTTTGGTATGCTCTATAGAACAGTCCAAGCAAAAGCCTTGGTGGAGTGTTAATATGATTTCAACCGAGCCATTTAGCTTGGTTCATCCTGAGTTGATAGAGGAAAGGGGACAGGTTGAGAAGGTCCCTCTAGATGTCTTCTCTTCAAATGAAGTGCGAGGGAAATTTTTATTTGCTTATTCCTTGTTGCCTCCTTATCATCACAAGAAATTATTCTCATATCGCTTGCATAGACAAGCATACTTTAGAGAATCCATTTTGAGTATTAATGAGGAGGACCCTCTATCTAACACCGGTGATGACATTATGATGTCTCATCATGAAGATCATAGTTCCCTTCTTAAAGGAGATACTGTTGAAAATTCCATGGATCCTAAATCCTCAAAAAAAGTAATCAAGATTGGGAGGTGTCTCTCTTTAGAAGAAGCAAACAAACACTCTAATCTCTTACATTATCATCCTGATATCTTTGCTTGGATGTATGAGGATATGCCTAGTATTGATGAGTCTATATTGGTTCACAATATCATTCTATCTCTTGATGCCAAGCCTGTTAAGCAAAAAATCTAAAAGATCAATCCTAGGGTGGCATTGATGGTCAAGATTGAGATAGAGAAATTGCTAAAAGCAGGCTTTATCCGTTTGATTGACTACTCCCCTTGGATTTTGAATATAGTTGTCATTAGTAAACCTAAAAACTGCATTCATATATGTATTGAATTTCAAGATCTTAATAAGACTTCTCTTAAAAATGATTTTTTCGTTGCCTAATACAAATATGATTGTAGATTTGATTGCAGGCCATGCATTACTATATTTTATGGATGGCTTCTTGGGTTACAATCAGATCCTTATTAACCAGGATGATCAATACAAGACAACCTTCACTACCCCTTGGGGTACTTTTTGTTATGTGGTCATTCCCTTTGGATTAAAGAATGTGGGAGCGACTTACCAACAGGCGATGACCTTGATCTTTCACAATTTTATCCATAATATTTTAGATGATTATGTTGATGATATATTGGCAAAATCGATAACCCATCAAGAACATGTAAAGAACCTTCATCTTGTCTTTGAAAGGATTTGACTCTATAATATGAGACTAAATCCTCATAAGTGTGTCTTCAACATTGACACTGACAAGCTTTTTGGGTTTATAGTTTCTCACCGTGGAATCGAAGTTGACACAAATAAGATTGATGCCATTGTTAACATGCCTCCACCGAGGAATATCACTGAGTTGCAAAGTTTACAAGGGAAACTTTAGGAAATTTTAGATTTATATCTCAATTGGCTAATTTTACTCTTCCTTTCACTCGTTTATTAAAAAAGGATGTTGACTTCATATGGGATGAAGAGTTCCAGAAAGCCTTTGAGTCAATCACGGCCTATTTGGCCAATCCTCCCATATTGATGTCGGCTATGCAAGACAAACCCTTTGTGCTTTATCTTGCTACATCACCATGTGCTTTGGTAGCTCTCTTGGGGCAATATGATGACATAGGAAAGGAGAGAGAAGTCTATTACATTAGCCATGTTCTATTTGACTATGAAACTCATTATTCCTCATGGAGAAGCAGTGTCTCACTCTTGTCTTTGCTACACAGAAGTTGATACACTACCTTCTCCATGCTGAAATGCACATCATAGTAAAAATGGATCTCTTAAAGAATTTGTTCTCTAGCACTAACCTGGTTGGAAGATTAGTGAAATGGGTTATGTTGCTTTCTAGTATCGACATAAAGTTCATTACTCATAAGTCAATAAATGGTCAAGTGGTTGTGGATTAACTGGCAGATGCTCCCTCATCTCACTCCTTCCTAGGGTTGGATTTGTTTCCTGATGAAAATATTTCTATAATTAATCATGACCTTGAATGGAAAATGTATTTTGACGGATCGAGGTGTCAGACCGGTTCTGAAGCTGTTGTGGTCCTAACATCCCTCGAGGGTAAACCGGTTCCTCTATCCTTTCAACTCAATTTTTCTTGCACCAATAACATCGTTGAGTACGAAGCTCTCATTGCTGGCTTACGTGTCACAACTGCACTAAGAATCAAGTATCTCCATATTCTAGATGATTATGAACTTATTATGAACTAGATAGTAGGAACCTATCAAGCTAAGCAAAGGAAGTTGTCTTGGTATTGAGACCTTGCTTTATCTTTGCTTAAACAGTTCTCTATCATGATAGATAGTATCCCTAGGAGAGAAAATAAACATGTTGATGCCATGGAAAGCACTACTTCCTTGGTACCTTTAGAAGAAGATACGAAAGAATACCACTTTGTGGTCCAAGTCCTGTGAACCCCTGCGATTCTCGACCAACTCAAAGTCGAATCCCTTATGTGTTCCCATGTGGACTCTAGAGAATGGTTTTTTAGTATCTATGTTTAAAGATAGGAAAATTTCCCAATGATGTGATGAAAAATGATCGTACTTGTATACGAAAGCTTTCAGCACATTATGTCATCTTATCTGATGTCTTGTATTGAAAAGCCTATAACAACTTGCTTCTCAGGTGTCTCACTAAAGAAGAAATACCCCTTTCCCTTGAGGAAGCCCACTCAGGCTCCGGGGGTGGACACTTTGGTGGTAGATCCCTGGAAAGAAGACTGATACACATGGGGTACTATTGGAAAATGATGGAACAAGATTCCTTCAATTTTGTTAAAAAGTGCCTTCAATGTTAGCAACACAGTCATCATATTCATGCACCTTCCCAAGAATTACAAAATCAAACTTCTCCTTGTTCGTTCGCAAAATGGGAGTTGGATATCATTGGAAAAATATCACCTCATTTCAAAGGACATACCTTTATTATCACCACTACGGATTGCTGCATGAAATGGGTTGAAGCTATTCCGCTCCGATCCACGAACGTTGAAGCTATCTTTTGTTTCCTCATGAACAACATCATTTCTCAATTTGGATTTCCTTCTACACTTGTTTCTGACAATGGTACATCTTTCAAGAACAAGGAATTGAAGTAGTTCCTCGAGAAATTCCATATTCAACATAGGCTTTCCACACCGTACTATCCACAATCCAATGGTCAAGAAAAAGCGTCTAACAAAACTATTGAACTTATTCTCTATAAGATAGTTAATAAGCATGGTAAGGATTTGCATATTCAACTAACATACGTTTTGTTGGCCTATCGCATGAGTGTTTGTACGGTGATGGGAACGGTGCCTTACAACCTCGTGTATGGTGCCGAAGGTATCATGCCTTTAGAGCTGGAAATTTTGTCTCTATGAGTTTCCCTTAAAGGGTTAATCGATGATGAAACCTACCGTGTTAACCATTTACATCAGCTAGAGATGCTCGACGAACGTCGGTTATAGGATCTCGATCATCTTAAAGCTTATCAATGGTCATTATCAAGACAATATAATTAGAGTGTGCTTCCTAAGACCTTTAAACTAGGAGATTTGGTTCTTTGTGAAAACTAGAGGAATGTAAATGTGCCACTTGATCAGAGTGGGAAATTTAGTCCTAACTAGTTAGGCCCTTGCATTGTGATATCTGTTTATGGTTCAGGTCCCTATGGATGGGACACCTCTAAAATAGCCCATTAATGCAATGCATCTTCATCGATACTATGTGTAGTGTTCCATGTGTCATATGTGTGGTGTTCTCTCTATAAAAGGGCAATAACACTACATATGTTGACATTATTCATTAACACATTATGAAATTTGTTGTGTTATGATATGACCACGTGTGTGTGACTATGCATCACATTACATCTTTTAAGATGATTAGATCATCATTGTATTTAATTAACATACAACCATGTGTGTTTATTAAATCATGTTAGCATCTAATGTAGGTATACATCCATATGAGCATATAATATCCATAGCATAAAACATGCATGAAAAAATAAAGAACATACATATCCACATAAACAACGCCATGATATCAGAATCAATGTATCCATATATATATATGCATGTATGTATAAAATTTCATGTACATGTATCATGCCACTAATATAAAAAATGAGTGGTTGCTGAATATATGTCTATACAAAAGACCTACAAGTATGTATGTATCTTGCTAACAAAATGATGCACAAAAGTGATGACGAGCCTCTATCACTATGGTGCATGGCTCTCGGAGCCCTCTGGCTCTGGCGGATGCTCTGGAACATTCGGGAGGGGTTGAATGGTGGTCATGGAGTAGGAACGGTGTGAGCATGATGCATAAAAAGGTGCTCGCATCCCTTTGATCTCTCCCTGTAAGGAGGATATAGTCAACTTCACCTGCCTCAACTCACCCCATAGCCGCTAAACATCTGTCAGGATCATAGCTACTGACTACCCGTCGAGGTCATCAAGACGACTTTGGAGGGTATCACGTTCCTACTCAGTAGCATCAACTCTTCTCACTGTCATTTCTTGCTCAGCGAGTGTTGGCCGGAACTCGGCCAACAGCTGATCGCGTTGTCCTCGAATAGTCATCATCTCTGTAGTAAGTTGAACAATCTCCATGCCCCAATTCTCATAGGGGGTCCTCAGGCATGCTATTGGCTCAAAACTGGGGGCATGTCATCCTGCAAATGCTGGCTGGTAAGGCTTGAGGACCGACCCCTGGATCGGCACGTCAAGGGAAACCTCTGAAATACACTAAGCTATAAGCCCAGTCCATCCTTGTGTGTCCTCTGCAACCACAAATAAGGAAAGGGGTATCAGTATCACATGGAATATATATACATATATCGTAAACAAAAAAATTGAAAGTATAGAAACACAAACAACATGTCCTATATATCTGGGTCCCCTGGCTGACATGATGGGTTAGTGTGAGGTCAGTGTTGGGACCTGCGCCACTAGTATCAGTGGTCGCCCCTAGTGACACTAGATCCACCATCGTTGCAACAGTGGAAGCTGGTGGTATCGAAGAGACGGGGGTAGCCGGTGAGGGGTTTGACCTCCTCGGTCTCCTCGGTCTTGATGGTGCCACCTGCTCCTCCTGTGGCACCTCCTCCACCTCCTCACGGACCTATTGCTGACCTCTCCACCTATCCTGCAGGAGCTAGGGTGGCAAGTCCTCCTGTGGAGTAGGGGTGGAAGATCTTGGTCGCGCTCATCATCATCAAAGGGGATAATATTAGAAATAGTGGGATGAGGGAAATCCCTGACCCTCGTCGCACTCTTGTAGGCCCTAGTATAGGTGGGAACATCTGGTGAAATCACCTAAGGATGACCATGCTTCTACATGACCCAACTCCAGTAATAGGGTACTATAATGTAGTCTCGATGGCCTATCAAAAAGTAGTCTCGTTGCAGGTTCCTCAGGTACCTGTCATCATCCACCCATCTAAAAAATTGGTGGAGTCTCCATCGAATCCCATCCTCAATAAGAGTGTCAAACTATAAGCGCCAAAACTATAGATCTTCAAATCTCCACTGGCCTGTCATGTCATACTAGTGGGCTATCAGGACATGATACAACCGTTGCTAGGGAAAACTAACGGGTTGGATGCACATGATGTGGGAAAAGACCCACACCTACAAAAGTGTGCACATTGTAAGGCTACGGTACTCATAATGCATGTATCAGCCTAGCTCATGTTAGAGGTGCACTAGCATGCTTCGCCCCTAAGCAAAACTAGTCCTTTGCTCCACCATTTCTTTGATAGCATGGACAAGGCCCTTGTGGAGCTGTGAGCCTCACTTGTCAATTATGATCCAGAAGGCCACATTCATGGTCATAACCCAATGAAGTAACAATGTAGTGATCCTAGCCTGGTCATACCAGTGCATCTAAATGTGGCCTGAGCCATCGCCACATTCTATCCTCCTTGAGCAGTAGGGGATGCCTTCTCTCCGCTCCTACACTGATCGCATATCATGGAGAGCTACCCACCATTCACAAATGTGTATCCCAAAGATTTGATAGACATCCTCGAGTGTGATAGTCATCTCCCTACAAGGCAACTCAAAAGATGACGTGGTGGCATCCCATCTCTCCATAAGGGTTGTAAGCATTCGCTCATGGTATCTCATCTTTGGCATGGTGAATACATGCCATAGCATAACCTACTTGAGGTGTGTGACCTCATCATTAGATAGATAGATGGTCCCTCTGCTCGAGCACAAGTCAGAATGCTCGCCCTTCCATAATTTTTGGAGGAAGAGGAATTTTGTGAACAATTGCTACTTGTTTGAAGGAGGAACAAACAAGGAATACTCTCAAGTTTTTGACATTCATTTGTGTATACTTCAAAAAATTTTAATCATGGGATCACAATGTCAGAATAAGAGGAAAGATAGGAAGGTATTGATCCCTGAAGAAATTCAAGAAAAGAGAGATAAGGAGAAAAAAACACAAAGAGAAAGAAAAATGATAATTTGATCAATGAATGATGGTGAAGCATCGAATTCCACAACTATTGAAGATAAAAAAATTAAGGAGACCATGGATATAGAAGATGCAAACTTGCAAGAGGTGAATGTGGAAACTAATACAAATATACAAACTACTCCTAGTATGTCTTAAAATATCCCTTCCAATGCTATGGAGAATGTTTCAATAGGCACAAGTCTAGGTACGTCTTCAAACCCACCTTTAAGCCTCATGGAAATGGTGTTTATTAGAGATTTAGAAAGTGTTCGATATCACAATGTTGGCATTGATAATATTTGTAGAGTTCAAGATTTAAGTCAAATTGTTGTTGAAAATGAAAATGAAAATGAAAACCATTTTGTTTTTGAAAAATGAAAATGAAAATCCTCTTAATAAAAATGAAAATGAAAATACTTTTATTGAAAATGAAAATGAAAATGAAAATCCTCTTAATGAAAATGAAAACTATTTTGTTATTGAAAATGAAAATGAAAATATTTTAATTGAAAATGAAAATGAAAATGAAAATGAAGATGAGAATGAAAATGAAAATAGTTTAGAATGTAATTTTTTGAAAATTTAAAGTGATGTTTTGGATAATCCTCCTAGTAAGATTTCTTGGAGACAAATAAGAACACATGCTAATAGATTATACAATCAATTTTTTTATCATAAAAAACTTCTAGTTCAATGTCAAACTAATGATGCAATTAATGAGAATGCGAAAAATAAGAAAAATAATGAAAAACTTAGGCATGTTTGTTAAACAAAGAAGAAAAGATCAATCAGTAACACATGCTATGTCTACTATTGCTAGTGCCATTTAGTCTATTGGAAAAAATAGTAGATATAAAGACAAGCATGCGGCAAGAAGAGCTATAACAACTGCTATAGTTAATGAATCAACTTTGAATAAAAGAATGGTAAACAATATTAGTGAAGTTTTAAAAATACATCCTAAAACATTGCTAAGAGGGGAAAAAAGAAGAGAAAGTATAGAAAATTATCCTGTCAACCAATGTTGGATTTTTAGTGGTCGACTCTCAAGGTCTGATAAGAAATTTAATGTTGAAATTAAATCTTTGATTGAAAAATATTGGCATGATAATACTAGGGTATCATCTAATGCTAGAGATGTTTTAAAATTAAGGGTGGGGTCCAAAGTTTGAAATCCTCATCCAAAACACCTATTAGATACAACACAAGCTGATTTTTGGGTATGTGTAGGATCATGATGGGCCAAAAAGTGGCGATATGATGGATATGTATAGGGTATGTGGCTGACAATTTTTTTTTTACCAAAAATTGATGAAACAAAAAGGGTTTTTAAAGGAGATTCTCAACTTTCAACCAATATAAATTATGCTTTACTTTGAATTTAATAAATAATTATTAAATTCATTTTCTATTTGAATTACAACTAAAATCCTGATTGATAGGCTGATTGAAAAACATGTATAACTTTCAAACGATATCACATTTTTTGAATCCAAAAGATGTGTCACATTCTATGCTATGCATACTATAGGATTAGGAAAAAAATTGAATTTCTTGAAGTTTTGATCAAGTTAAGGTGGTCAGACATATGAGTTTTTATATTTATTAAAAATTGTAATAAAAAATCATAATTAATTATTTAATCAGAAAAAAAAAATGCATCACATATGGACATGAGTCATCTACTTATATATAAAATCTTATAAAAAAATATTATCATTTTAGTTTGGTTAGGGTGGTCAGACAAATACCTACTTCTTATTTTTTCCCTGAAATTAAGTACTACTGCCTTGAAATTTCAAATTTTCACTAAATAGATTTTGTTAAAAAAAAATAAACCTAGTAGTTTAGAAACTATATTCAATTTTCTATAAATTCTATTCTTACATATTTTTGAAATAATATATATAACTAATTCAAATTTTTACGTCAAGTTTCTTAACTCTGATTTTTCTAAAAAATTTGCCACTTAAGGGCCTATTTTTTCCATGATGATCCTGCACATACCCTTTTATAAAAAAAATTGTGGTGATTTAGTGTTACCTGGTAATATTAAAATAAGTCAAAGGTCTTTTGAAAAATGTAAACCATGGAATGTAAAAATTAATAAGGAATGAATATCTTTTTGTTGTAAAAGCACATGTTCAATTTCATTATTTTTATGATATTTTTCTATATATACGTTTTACTTTGCATATAACATGATTATGTAGGAATGTGGTATTAATATTTCACCTAAAATAATAAGGGAGTTTATATCAGATTTATTTTGTGAAAGATCTAATTGAAAGATTTAATGCAAAATTATTTTATTCAAGTTCTTGTATTTCTAGACAATGCATTAGTTGTGGAAAATTTTCATTCTTAAGAGTTTGCATGCATGAAAGCGTTGATAATGATTTTAGAAAACAATTAGTTGATGTTAAAAGATTTAAGAATGTTAACTATTCTCTAAAAGATGAAAAATTTGGAAAGCGTCGTGATTTAGTTACAAAAAAAGTTAGTGTACCTGCATTCATATTAGAATTTAAGAATAAGATTGTACCAAAATATGTCATGCACTCTCAACATGCTTGATGGCTTGATGGCCAATTTTGCGCATGTAGAAACACACTTCAAATTTTTACTGTACTTTTAGTGGTTGATTTTGCGGAAAATTATACTCTAGCTCCGCAAGAGGAAATTCAATCACAGTATTATAATTCAATGCAAGTAGCTATGTTTGTCCATATTGTTTATAGACATGTAGATGATAGCACAGAGGATGATAGAAAAGTTCTGAGGGAGTATCATTTTTATTTGAGTGACAACCGGCTACACTCATCAGAGATTGTTCAATACTATTTCAATATATTTTATAGAAATTTAAGAGAAAGAGGAATTCAAATGACAGAACACCTCATATGGTTAGATAATTGTACGGGGCAGTTCAAGAATTCTCAAATGTTCTATTGTTTAAGTAGGGTTCACAAGGAACTTAATTTCCAACATATATGGAGTTTTTTTTAAGTTGGGCATGGTAAAGGAGAACATGATGGAGTTGGTGCGTGTGTGAAAAGAATTCTTGCCAGAGAACAATTAAAATTTGAGGATGCAGTAAAATTTAAAGATGCACGTGGGATTGTGGATTGGTGCAATACAAGATTATTTGCACCTAGTTAGAGAGAGTAATCTATAGTTCCTCAATTCTTTTGGTTGGTTGAAGAAGAGAACATTCTACCTAGAGTTGACCGCGAGACAATTAGTGGATCTACTAAATGTCATTCATTTAGGAGTTCAACAACAAGCACATGGACTATCTAGAAAAAGGAGCTTGCAAGTTTTTTTCAGTTTTGTATCTCAGGAGAATGGGAAGCATGTAAAAATACATAATGGGTTGAAGAGTGGGAGAAAATATCATTGACACTTGCACAAGCACATGATCAATATGAAAAAATTATTGAAGAAAATGATCAAGTGTTTGCATCTGAAGACTATGACCATGTTTCAAACCTTGTACAACAAGGTAATTTAATTCAATTTATTTTATTTCATTTCACTTTATTAAGTTATTTTGTAATACTAAATTATTTATATGGAAACGCGCAAGTTATTAAATCAAATTTTGTTTGTAGGACATGTGTGTTGTTTTTGCACATGGGGGGAATGAAGAGGAAATAAAATATTGGTTGGCTCATTGTATGGAGACTAAACATAAGTTAATAGGACCTCGAGAAGATGATGATGACTATCATTATCCAACAGGTACAGTGATCCCCTTAAGAAAAATTTGATAACAAGTTTTTGATCCCCTTAAGAAATTTTTTAGAACAAGTCTTGGATCCCCTTAAGAAAATTTTGAGAACTTATTTGATGATGGTTTTCATATTTTCAAATAGGATTGGTGGTGGTTGTTGGCACTTAGCTACGAAAATACCCGATAAGGAAGAATGGTTTACCTGCATTCAAAGATTATGAAACACATAAAAAGATTATACACTATTCACATTTGGTGGTGGCAACAAATATAAAACTATATCAATAACGTGGAAGACCTACAAATAAAATGCTATGGAAAATTTCTATGGAAGAGCATGAGACAATCATAGATGCATTGTAAAAAAGAGAGGATGCAGATGGTACAATAGAATAAGTAAATCTAGGTAAATATAGTTTTAGTTTTATATTGTCCTTTTAAATAGATTAAATACATGTTTTGATATTGGTCAAGTGTGTTATTAGTTGACATTGATTTAAATTGTCCTTTTATAGATCCTTAAGCCATAATCACAAAAAGGAGAGTCCATGCAAATTCAACCTAGACAACTTGGAATACTTGGTAAAAATAGGTAATTATTAGTTAAATTATATTTAAATACATGTTTTGATTATATATTGATATTGCTTGTACATTAATAGTTAAAATTTATTTATTATCCTTTTTTGTATTCTTAAGCCATCATCTCATTCATCTCATACTTTGAAACAAAAAGGAAAGGATTCTTGGATTCAACCTACACACATGTGTGGAATACTTTTAAATACAGGTATTTGACTTGTGTACATATGGATAGTTTTATATAAATTGTAATACCCCTCTATTTTTCTTTCTGGCTGGATAGTGTGTCCTTGTTTGCTTTGATGTACTTTTTGGTTATTGAGATGCTTTATCATGTGTGTGTTATTTGATCACTATTTATAGAGCGATTGTCTATATGTGTGATGTGATGTATCTTATATAATGCTTTATTTGGCATGTTTTAATTGGTATAATGATGATTAGTTATTGTAACATGTTATTACATGAGATATTTGTTTATGATGGAACTGTCAGTCTATGATGAGTGTATTGGTGAAGGGGACGAGATCGCATCACTCGCTTGCGAGTGCCCTACAATTCTGTGATTTCCTCTTCACAGTGTGTTTATTATGTTATATATATGCATGTTCGATATGCTCTTTGTTCGCAGGTTGATAGGTACAAGACATCGACTCCACTTGGTTTCATAGGGTTGAGCGTGTCCATTGGCCAACGGTATTCGATTGGGAGATAGTAGCTAGGTTTTCTGTGTTAAGTCATCACCCTAGTCATAGTGTGTCATCGGGTTTTAGTTGGGTTAAGTTGCTTCTTTGTTGTTTATCTCTCCCTGATTTTATTTAATTGCAAGTGGAAAAGGTAAATAAATGGCTTTATATACTTAAGTTGCTTATTAAATTTATCTGGTTATGATGTTAGAAGTATTATTGAATTTATTAATTAATTCAATTTAATTAATAAAATAACCTAATCTTGGATTAGATTTATTTTATTGATTAATTAAATTAATTGTGTGGAATTGAATTAAGTTATTCTTTTTAGAATTTTAAAAGTGTTAAATTCTTTGAAAAGAAAATTGTAAAAGTTTAATTTTTTTTTTTGAAAAGAAATTATTAAAAGCTTTAAATTCATTTTGAAATAGAAATTTTACAATAAAGTAAATGATTTAAATCTGTTTGAAATTTAAATTGTGTTTTAAAGCATTAAAATGCAAATATCTTGTAAATACATAAATTAAAAGAATTAAATTTATTGAAAAGGAATTTGTTTTAAATTATTAAAAGTAAGATATTTTGTAAATGCATGAAAATATCTATATTGTTGAAGGATATTTATAATTGGAAAAAAAAGAAAATATTTGGGATATTTTAGAGGGCATTGACTTAATTTGGGAAAAATGAAAGGATTTGGATTATGATTCATGCTTGGAGAAAGAAATTTGCTGTAAGGAGGAAAGAGGGTTTTCTTGTTTTTTGAATGCATTTTGGTATTGGAGTGAAGATTTGAAAAGGTATTTGAAAGAGTTGGATTGCAACTCAACACCAAATTCTCCTGCAAACTTCAAACAGGTTTTTCTTGTTTCTTTTATTGTTTTGAAAATCTGGTTTTTAGTTTTGAAAACTTGTTGCAAACATTTTTGAAAACCTTGTTGAAATCTTGAAGAAATTTAGATTGTTTGTGGAAAAACAAAACTTGCAACAGAAATTTTCAATTGTAACAATGGAAAAATGGAAAGAAAGCAAAATGAAATTTCAAAACCTCTATTTTGGATTTGAAATAGTTCATATCAAATTTAAAATTTAAACTAAGATATTGTGTTGATAAATTAGTTTTATTGCAAAAATTTTGTTGAGAAGTTGCACAATTTGTCTGAAAATGGGAATTTTAGGTATATATATATATATATATATATATATATATATATACACACACACACAAACATATATTATAAATATGTTTTGAACATTCTGGGAAATGTTATTTTGAAATTTTTTACATAGGAAATTGTCTGTGCAAAACAGGGGAGGGAAGTTTCTTTTTTTGTTATTGAAAATAAAGTATAAAAGAAAAAAATTATTTGAGTAGGGTTTGGGGGAGGCCGCAACCATGGCTACACACAGCCGCCCCATGGAGGGGCGCTGCTGTGGCAGCGCTCCCCACAGCCTGTGGGGGAAGCGCTGCCACAGGCAGCGCTAGCCTCCACAAAGGGAGGTTGGGCGCAGCCTTTGGCTGCGTCCCCTCTCCATATGGGGGCTCGTGGGGCCAACAAATTAATTCGCTTTTGTTTTAATTTTTTTTATAATTTTTTTTAATATTATATATTATATAATATATATATATATATTAATATTTATAATATATATATATTATAATATTTATATATATATATATTATAATATATATATATATATTATAATATTTATAATATATATATATATTATAATATTTATAATATATATATATATATTATAATATTTATAATATATAGATATTATAATATTTATAATATATATATATATATATTATAATATTTAAAATATATATTATAATATTTAAAATATATATTATAATATTTATAATATATATATTATAATATTTATAATATATATATATATAATATATTATTATTTAAATGTATATTTTTATTATCATTTAAAATATATATATTATATATATATATTAAATAGTTGGAAATTATTCTTAAATTAGTTGGAATATAAAATGATGCTTTTTAAAAAAAAATATATATTTAAATGATATTTAAATATTTAAATATATGGAGTTTAAAATGATTATTCTATTATCTTAGATTGGAATAAAATTGACTTTATAATAAATGATTTATTTTTTAAAAAATTGATTTTTATTATTATGTGTAATTGGAGAAAATAAAATAAAATTGTTAGTTAAATTCTTCAATGTCACAAATGTAATTTTAATTACTTTTGAGTAGTTGCAAATAATTTTGATTACTTTTATTTTGATTACATGCAATATGTTATCGCCTTGCTTGGATTTGGGAAAATCCTAAGGTAGGATAATAATTTGCCTAATTTGTCCTTTCGTCATGATCTCTCTCATTCTTGATGTTGGGCAAAAGGAATTAATTGTTTTTTTGAAATGATTTATTTTGAAAAAAAGAAATGGTTATTATTATTATTATTATTTGAAAAGAAGAAATGATTTAATGATTTGTTATGAATAGAAGAAGTAACTGTTTTATTTTATTATTATTTAAAAGTAATTAAGGCATTGAACAAATGGTTTAAATTTCATCTTTGTCTGAAAGAGACGTTATTTTGTCAGCTTTATTAAGGCAATAAATTACTGAATGTTAATGAAGGAAGTGGATTTAGGAAATCCAAATATAGATTTAATTCCTGTTTGATTGCCCTTCTTAAATGTACTCTTCTTATGTTTTCACTTTGGGGAAGTTGATCAGAAGGGTTGTTAAATCTTCCAGAAGGGTTTTAACTTTTGGGGTTGCTGTATTATGTTAGTCAACTGTTGTATTGCCTTGGGGAGGGCGTATAGTTGTATCCTGTTGTTTTACCTAGTTTTCACGAATGGGGATGGTTTGTGCCTCCTTTGTATTAGGAGTGGTTTATGTGGTTTGTGCCTCCTTGAATTAGGAGTGGGTTATGTGATAGTGCCTCCTTTGGAAGGAGTGGATTATGTGTTTTGTTGCCTCCAGTGTTTGGAGAGGGGTTTGACTTTTGTTGTCTCCAGTGTTTGGAGTGAGTTTTCATTATGTGTTCCTCCTAGAGTTGGAGTGGTTTTATCTTGTTGGTATGCACTTGGGATTCCCTTGGTAATTGGTTTTGTTTGGTGTGTTGTCAAGTAGAAGAGTGGCTTCTGTTAGGTGCTAGAGCCCAAAGAGGTAAACTGAAACCTTCAGAGGTGGTTTAATCAAGTGATAACTAAAAAAATATACTTAGAAGTTTCGATAGTATTTCACATTAATCAAGATAATTTAGCCTCACTCATAGATGCAAGTGCTCGTATAGGCTTGGGATGAGTGGGAAGGCCTGGAATGGCAAGGTCATCTATATTGTCTTTACGAGAGGTATTTGATTCCGCATGAGTGAGTATGGGTGCCAGGATTCGGTTGAGGCCACCAGGACAACTCACAATGGGGGCCGGAGCCTATGAAGATTCCCAGAGGATATCCCATGTTGAGCTATGTGATGAAACTCTTTCTACGACAACAATTGGTATTTGGTTTTATGTGTATGGTTTCTTAACATAATCGATCTGTTTTATTTCTAGAAGCAATGTGACTTATGTCAGTGATGTTAGAGTTGTACTTGTGTTATTTGTATGGTTCATGTGATTGGTTGTGTCAGTGTGAGTTAGCCTGTGTCTAGAGGTTGATGGTCTTGTATAGGATTTCTTGTTACTATCTCCTAGCATGGGGGGTGAGCCTTCAGGTATCACATGGTTGGGTGGAACATGCACCTTAATCCGTTGGGTCTTCTTCTTGTTTGTGTGGATGTGATTTCCCGTTGGAGAGCTTATGGGGTCCAATTTCTTTTCATGCTTTATTATTTTTAGTTATTATTGAAATTTTTTTACCCCTCATTTGTTATCAAGGTGGATGATGTAATTTGTAACCGTGCTT
Organism: Sequoia sempervirens; assembly: GCA_007258455.2. NCBI lineage: Eukaryota > Viridiplantae > Streptophyta > Pinopsida > Cupressales > Cupressaceae > Sequoia > Sequoia sempervirens. The sequence continues at coordinate 256,548,151 of VDFB02047230.1, read as the reverse complement.
ATTGGATTTACCTCATTCGGGGAATTAGAGTTGTATTCATATTGTAAATTATCGATATTTGAAACATGTGGTATCTCTTATGCCTTTGATGTAATTTTATCATGTATGGAATGTATGTGTATTTAATTTATTAAGTAATTAAATGTTTGGTTTCTTTTCATGTTTCTTGTTTGGGTTTAAGTAAACTCAGTCTTGTAACCTTAGGGGTTGTTGGCATTGGGTAGTGAACTTGCATGTTATTTGTTCTTAAACAAAAACAAAATTATTGCATTTGTGTACTTAATTGCAACTTTCCCTAGGGTTGTGTGGTGGGGCATTACATAAATTAAAATATTTATGTTTTGATGATTTCATTGATATTGCTTGTACCTTTTTGATATCAGGTGTCGTGAAGACTTCCTACATTCCGAGCATGAGTTTGAGATGTTCTTGAGATGGCATATCCAAATTTTGTAAACATTTTTTTGAGATGACATATATGTACATACATACTTACACAATTAAACATTTTGTACAAATTACAAATACATGTGTTGTGAGGTTTCACAACAAGCCCCATTTTTCCCCTCGGAAAGATGTGGACCCCCTTTTTTTCTCTCTTTCCTTTTCACTTTCATTTTCTTTGGAATTGTTTGGGGTTGCCCAGTTGCATCAAAGTGAGTTGTATCTCCAATTGGTCCTAGTCCTGCCCGGTAAGTCATCGATCAAAAGTTGTAATCCTGGTAGTACCATTTTCTTGTATTGGAGTTCAATAGTTTTGATTCATTTCCTTTATTCAGAACTCAAAAATTGAAGACTCTATTTTGAAATGTTTTAATATTCTTGAACCCGGTTCTTAGTCTTTTCTTTTGTTTCATTTTTTTTTGAAGCTTGGAGGTAAGTGCCTCAGACCCCGGTGTTTCTTCTTAAAAGTTGATATCGAAAGTTTTAATCCCAGTGATCACAAATTCATCACATATTTTAATGGCTTATGCCTCGCAAAAAAAATCAAAGTGACACCACAGTGCCATGTATGATCGTTGCATTGTCCTTCTCCTATAGTAGCAAGCCAACACAAAAATCTAGGTGTTCGTAATTTGAACCCTAATTCGTAATGATTGCATCTTTATTCGAGAAATTAATGCATTATAATAGGTAATTAATGAAGGTGGTGAACTACTCATGTACTTGGGACCACCTTAAGCATGCAGTTGCTTTTATAACACTCCACTCTGCGTCATGCTACAAATTTGCAAAGGACATTAAATGAATGAAATAATATTGGCACACAAGAAAAGGTAAATTTTGAGAAACTGAGAACACAACTACCAAGGGTTTTGAAGCTCCATTCTAAACATATTGTCGTCATCAACCAGAACCAAGTATGTTTCAGAAAAATGATATTCTGTTAATCATTTTCACACATGAAAATATCAGAAGATGGTATTTCCCTTTAGAAATTGAAATGTTGATTATTTTATTTGATATTTAATTTAACCGAAAGGTGAATTGAAATTTTTATAAATTTTAAGAAATATTGTCTAAATTTAACCCTAACTCACACACAAGACACACATTTGAAAATGCAAAAGACACCAATAAAGATGATTATTTCTGATGCAAGAGGAAAAGATGAATTCAAATATTGTAGTTCATAGGCCATACCAATTGGCGTGGTAGTTACAGATACTCATATGGTGTGGTCTTCTGATGTTCAAATTCGCACTCAGGTACGGCAAGAAAATGCTTCTTAGTGTACCAAAAATGTTATAGCAAACGGGTTATTTTTAGCTAGAGGTTTTCCACTAGCAATGGAGGCCACTGAATTGGTTATGGAATGTATAAATCATTATAACCCAGATAAAGAAGTTGTTGAGAAGGAGGGGATAATTTATGTAGATCTCTTCTAGAAAGGAATTACATACACATTTGGGCTCCCTATATTCACTTAGATGTATAATATTGATATGAGGGTAAAGGAAAAAACTTATTAGAATGTCGAAGGGTGCAACAAAGAAATTATGAGTACCCAATGGTGCCAAGAGCCGATTACACAACAAACCAAAGTAATTCAAAGGTCTATGTTCAATCAAGATATTCAAGATGTTATAACTCTACTGAGTAGGATAGCTAGTTTACAAGATGCCAGTAAATTTGAACCCTGGATGTTTGTAATAATATCCAAACTGATGGAATATCCCATGCAAATGCAATGGGGAAAGTTTATTAATGATAAATAGTGTGAATAGATAAAAGCATTTCCCAAAAACTAGATGTTTTTATATGTCTTCATATGTGATCTAATCCTATGCCATCAGGGCTAGTAAACAAGGGTTGAAGAAGATTGGTACTCTGGGTAGAGAAGTAGGAAATGGTTTAATATATGCTAATTTATCTCAAATCACTATCCACAGATACAAAGAGCATTATAAAAGAGTTAATGATGTATTCTCTATGAAGCTGGTCAGAATGATGGAAGGTGACAAAGCCAAAAGACTATTGCTGGAGGCACAAAGTGTTATAAGACTGATGGGAGGTTGGTATATTTAGTTCCCCACTTTCTCCTACATTAGAATGGAAGGGTTTAATGGACATCCTTTCGTGTTTCCCAAGAATCTTACAGAAAAAATTGTGTTATTAGAATTGGTGAGACAATTAAAACCATCTCAATCTCTTTATAACAAGGATCATAAGAAGGCTTCTTTCAAATTTCCTATTATGACATGAAATTATAAATGCAATGCAATCAGGTTAGTTGATTTGTGTGAAGAAGAATTGAAAACATATAATTTTTAATATTTTCCACTTCAAAGAATATATTATGATATTGAGAGGAATATTGCCAAGGCCATAGCTAGTTATTGTGCTCATGTCCAACACCTAGAAGATTATTGGCTTAATTGTGAAGATGAGCACAGAGTAAGGAAGTGAAAATATGAAAGATTGTCCCTAAAATCTGCTCAGATTCTTATGCTTCATGATATTCTAGATCAATTGGAAGAGGATGATGGAGAAGTGTTGAATAAATCTTATAATGAAGACAAAGTGTATGATGAACCTATCCCAGACCTAGATTGCAAGGGTGGAAATGACATCAATTGAAGATTTCTTTGCACTAGTTCTGTTACACACTCAACAATGGATAAATGATTTTTGTAAAGATTTAAGAGAAATAGGAATTGAACCCATGATCTCAAAGGTAAAAAAGAGGAAAACAAAGAAATGGAACTTCATTTGAGAGTGGGGAACCTACTAGGAAGAATAGAAAAACTAGTAAGGTGGCTCCTGGTTTAAGGATTAAAGAGAAAACCCTTGAGGCTTCAAGTCAAGAAGTTCCATTAAATCCATCTGATAAGTAGAAAGATGTAGAATCAAGCAAAGATAAATTAAAAGTAAGACCTAAAGGTGCATCTTCCTCTACAAAAAAACAAGGGACTAAACCTACAATTGATGAAGAAGCAAGAGCAAGAAAATATTTTGGTACACAAACAAGGTTTACATCTCAAAGGGATGCAACATTATTTACTTCTTCTCCCTCTGTTAATATGGATAGTATGAACCAAGCACTGGGAGAATTAATGAACATATGGATAAATGGGGTGCCATGTGGGAAAAGGTAAAAGAAAATAAGTTTAAAGATAAACCCATGGTACAACCAGTGGTAGAAGAAATTTAGGATATAGGGTCCAACCCTACAAATGTTGAAGAAGAAGAATTTATACAAGGAACACTCACTTCAAAAGCGGCGAACCTTGATATTCTTGAGATGGAAATATGGGAGACTGTAGGGTAGGATCCTATTGATGAAGTAAGTATTGAAGATGCTTTTGATTCCCAGCCTTTGCTTGGGAATGATCCAAATGATAATGAAAAACTGCAAGTCTTTGAAGAATCAAAGAAAGACCAGGTAGAAGTTGAGATTGAGAAAGAAGAAGCTACATAGGTTTCAAGTGATGGAATTGGAAATGAGGAAAATCCTAATGTAGTAGAATACAAAGAATGTGATGTCTAAGGAGCCGATATTGAACATCTAGATAGAGAAGAGAATGTAAGTCTTCAAATAGAGGAGACACCGCCAAGTCCCATAAATATTTAATCTATGCCAAAAATTGTTGGAGAAATCCCTATTTCGGAGGACGTAACAGGTAAAAATGAAGAAGAGAAGAGGTTCTTGAATCAAGTGGAAAGAAGGAACAAATGAATGTTTCAGAGGTAAAGCAAGATGAGGATGCACCTGATTGGTTGATCAGGGAACTGGCTTCTCCAATGGAAATAGAAATACTGCCTCTAGATCTTAATAGTTTCATACATGAAGTAGATACTCCTAAGCCTAGGCGTAGAGCTAAAGAGAAACATGTCATATAAAAAAAATTAGATGGAGAAAGGACCATCCATATAGCTAACAAAAATAGACATGAAATAATGCCTAAGGAGTACAAGATAACAAGTATTAATCTTGGGCACTCATCTTGGAGGCAAGAGTTAGAAGAAATAAAGATGAACTTGGATGCCACTGTTGCCATAGTACAAAAGTATAAAAAGAAGAAAAGAGAATTGAAAGAATGGGTTGCTACCTTGGAAAATTTTATAAAATCATTAACCCTATCAAGTCAAGCACAAATTGAATTTACCCAACATCTAGTACTAATGTCACAAGAACATGTGGATGCAATTGTTGCAGTTCACCATAAAATGAATGTATTTGAAGAATGGATTGAGTATTGGGTGAGGCAAGGAGAAGAATTTAGTATAGATGCAATAGGGAAGTATAAGGAAGCATATCGTTGGTCCAAGAAATCTAGAAGATTTGAAAGTGAATGCACCTTTTGCTAGGAATAGGTTAATGATGAAAGGCGAAATGTTGAAATTCTCATACAAATGTATGTCCAAGAATTAATACAAGGAAATGTAATTTTAGAGCAAGAAGTTCCATTGCCAGAAAAAATGAAAGAAATAATTGAAATGGTAAGCTTACATGTTGATACAATGTATTGAAGGATTTGGAAAGGTCACCATAGAATGTAGAAAATTGCTTGATAAAGATCAAGACTTTATTGAATTGCTAGCACGTCAAGGTTGTGATCCCAAAACGCTAGGACAGGAGGGTAAAGAAGCTAAAGCCTTCAAGGAATGGATTGAAAGGATAAATAGAGACCCTGTTCAACTATTAACTCTAGAGATCACTGATGAGATTATACAGTGCAGGAACACCGTAGCTAGATATGAAATAGACAAAGTGCAAAGGAATGCTAGTATACTCCAGGTATAAGAAAAATACACTAGGCTCAAACTCACTTTGAAGGAAATACAAGGGATTTCAAAAGAACATATGCGTAAAACATTGAATTCTTTTCAAGAATATCAATTGAAGAAAGGTGAAGAAAAGATCCCAGAGCTCGAGCCCTAAATGATAAAAGGAACAACCAGATACCGAATACCAGAGGTGTCACAATTTTTTTTTTGTTGGATTTGAGTTTTGCAGGTCGTTCTCGATCTCGGTATATTTTTTCCATCTAATATTCTAAAGGATGTCGATAGCCTCTATTCATGTGAAGTATTGAGTACCAGAGTAAGAAGTGAAAAGTGTTGTTGTTTACGAATTCAAAGCTTTGACTTCATTTAGAATATTCAAATGACAATTGGCATATGCCACATGCTACATTTTTATTTGTTATTTATGATTCTCTGGATAAAATTTAAGTTTGAACTCTTTGGGGCCTTGTTCCTATAAAAGGTCATTTATGGCTTTATTTTCGTTTTATGTTCAAAATTTGTGGATGTTGGAAGAGCCAAAAACTTCTCTAAATTTTAGTTATTTTTTCTTGTTTTCTAAATCATTATGGTCTAAAAATTTGTATGCATGTAGATATTAATCAATATCAAAGCCAATTTGATAGCTACCTATCTCATGAATCTTTTGTAGTTGGTTTTGTTAGTTCAGATGAACAAGACTGTGTGTTGTGTCATTTAAGGGTGCATACAGAACCTACTCGGTGTCCAATATAAAATCCCTTTCTTTAAAAGATCACACTATTTTATATGTAGTTGTGAAGCAAGTTGGTGAAATATAAAGCAATTTTCTTTGATTTGTTAATTCTTTGGGGCATGCATGGAGAATAATAGGGAGAAATTTTAATTTTTCAATATTTTTTTATGCTTTATTTTAGAATAGATGTTTAAATTCTTGAAAACATTCCAAAAAATAGATGAATGAATGGAAATTTATTGAAAATGTTTTTTTTTCTATTAAATTGCTAAATGCTTAAAGCTAAATCTACTTAAGTGATAGCAAAAATCATTGATATTCATGAAATATTATTTAAAATCTTTCAATTTCATGATGTTATTTTTATGATTGAATTGGAAATATTCTATAAAATGCTTATGATTCTTAACGAAACTAGAAACAACTGTATTCCCTTTGAGATTAATAGAAATATCACATCATACCTTGAAGTGAACCTAGTACAGTCAAGACAAGACTACCATTTAGACTTGGGATTGAACTGAGTCAATCTTTTCCTATTAAAAAAATTCCTCTTTTAGATTGTCTTTGTTCTAGATCTTTCAAGAAGGATAGGCTCTTCGCAATTTGTCGGTGAATAATTTATTCACCCTGTTGCTATGAGTAACATCATTGTCAACAAGAACTGACGCTAGAAGTAGGGCCTCACTGTTGTTGTTTTGGATTTGTTAGTTTTTAAACTCGATTTTTGTAGTCACTAGATCTTGATCTAGTGATCCTTGTGTGACTTTACTCGAGCTTAGTGTTCGAACATCATCTAGACCTCAAAATTTAGGAAGTGTAAGTATGAGTTCACAAAATATGATTATTGTCATAACACCGCCGCCCTCCATAGCGATAGATTTCTTTAATGTAGAGTCACTGATTCAATTTGCTGTGGACAATGATTTACCAAAAAATCTTGATAAGTTGTGTCCCAAATATTATCTCCATAAAGATTCAGAAGAACATATTAGTATATTTAAGGATACGTGTTTTAGAGTGAGGATTCAACATGAAGATTTCGTATGTGGGTTGTTCCCATACACCTTAAGTGATGAAGTTTACCAGCGGTAGATCAACCTACCTTGTAATTCTATCAGATCATGGTAGGATATGGAAAGTAAATTCTTAGCTAGATTTAGAACACCAATTGACCCTGCTTTGTTATATCAGCAATTTTCTCAAATCAAGAGGTTCGAAGGAGAACCTATAACTACTTTTAATGACAAGTTTCAAAAGGCTTATTCTAGACTGCAAGCACCTTACATAGTAGATAATTTGTGTACTATTGCATTTTATTATACAATAGTAGATCCTTTAACTGCTATGTTTGTCAAGCAAAGGGAAAATCCTCCTACTACTTTACCCGAAGCCTATGCTAAAGTCATAAGTGTAAATTTAGAAATGAAACACCTCAGAAATGGGTCATCTACAAATGGTAGAAATGGATTGAATAATTACCCTACCCAAGGCATAAATGGAGTCCCTTTAAATCATCCCATGACTCCTAATGTTTATCCTTCAGTGGTCCAGAATGGGAAATTTCCTCAGAATAATTTCTTTCAACCAAGAAATAGTCAAGCTTTAGTCCCTCACCCTAGTCCAGCCATAATGGAGTTGCGTCTTAACAGAAATTAGTTTTTCTCGCAAACTCAGGAAAATAAAAATGTCAAAATTTTAGAGGAAAAGGAAGACATGAAAGAAATTGCAGCTCAACTCAAAAGATTAACCACAAAGGTTACACAATTAAGAAATCAAAACTTTATGCTCAAAATAACAACCAAAACTCATAAAATCTCATGTATAATTCTCCCAAACCACCTAAACCTTGGAATACATGACCGGATAATGGAGGAGTGTCAACACCTTTAGATAAAACTAATCCTACTGATGAAAGATCCCTGTCAAAAATGAATTTAGCTAATCTAGCAATGAATAATTGGTGTAGAATTCATAATAAAAATGCTCATGCTGAAGTAGACTGTTCACAATTCAAAATTGCTTCAAAATGTTTTCTAGCTACTACACATTATAATGAACAATGTGACTCTTATCCTCCTAAGGGAAATGAGTTGGTCCTAGTAGGATATGATTCTACTTTAGTTCTTGAATGTTATGAGTGTTTCAAACCACACTGTTGTCACAAGTTACACTCATGAAATGAGGGAGACAATTCAACTATGACTCTAGAAACGTATTCATTTCCCTATCAAGATGAAATGAATCTCAAGAAGAAATTGACAAAATTTATGCTTTTCAACAGTATCAGAAAGGACATAATTATAACCTGAGAAGTAACGTTAAGGGTGGAAGTAAATTCAATGGGCCATTAACAACATCGATCCTGCCTAACAACTTTAATACTCCACCTGATGATAAATCAAGCAATAACCTAGGGCTACCTAAGGTAACCTCTCATTATAATTTATCAAATGTTTCAAGAAATGAAAAGGTAGATTTCGCTAACCAAAAAAATTTGATTAACTATTTAGTGGAAGAAATAAAAAGGTAAATATCAACCTCTCTTTATTAGAATTGCTCAAAACACCTGTGATTAGGAAAACTTTCTTAAATACTTTAGAAGATCTTCCAAAAGAAGGAAAATTTAAGGATTCTCAGGTGAAAGATAATCAAGCTAAGGCAAAAGATAAGAACATCGTTCTTATAGTAGATGCACAAGTAGCCCTTTACAAAGGAAAATTAGAATCTCCACCATTTTTACTCACTTTGAGAATATTTGGTAAAAATATTCATAATTGCTTAGTAGATTTTGGAGCGTCTACTAACGTAATGCCTTTGTCCATATGTCAAACACTAGGGTTAACTCTGGAAAGTTCTTTAAAGAAGGTTACTCAACTCGATAAAATGGAAGTAAATGTAGTCAGAGAGTTGACTAATATTCACATGCAATTGGCGTTAGATCCTAGAGTTCAATATTACATAGACATTCAAGTTGTTGAGATACTTGATACCTATGGTATGTTATTGAGAAGTGATTGGTCCAAAAATCTTCAATGGATATATGGCTACTAATTTCTCACATATGTGCTTACCATGGAAAGGAGTTCCTAACCAAATCAAAATCAAAAGAGAACCACACATGAAATACATGATCACTGATTAAGATCAGAGAAATGAAGTTCTATATATTGATGTAGAATCGAGAGCTTATAAAATATGAAGTTCAAGAGTTAAAATAGAAGTATTTACATGTGATGTTAGAAAACCTAATCAGTTAACTCTTGGAACAAATGTTTTAATTGAATTAGATTGTGATTCTTCTGAAGAAGAAAATAATCCTTATGATAAATTTCAGAAGAATGTTGTTACAGAAGCTCATAATAGTGATAAAATTGAAATTTCACTAAAAATTATGTTGTTGAAAGATTGGTGTAGGTTACATAATGTTGCACACTCAGAAAATAGTTGCACGATGTTCCTGGAGATAATTTGGAGAATCAAGAAATAGTATTGTCTAGAACATGACAAGGTCAAAAGGTCTAAACCAGAAATGCATAAATATAGAATCCATGTTTCACAAACTAAAAAGACTAATTCGTTGGCACTGAAGAATGGTAAATTACAAGCTACAAATTATCAATCCTAGATTCTTATATTTGATAGATCCAAATCGAAACAAGGAACTGGAATCGGTGTTGAACTCATCAACCCACAAGGTAAATATTTTCTTGTTGCATATTGGTTACAATTTCAATGTACTAACAATGCGGCATAATATGAAGCCCTTATACATGGACTGATCATCGCAATCAAGAAGAAATTCAAAATTCTCAAGGTGTTTGGTGATTCGAAATTAGTAGTTAGACAAGTTTGAAAGCAGTATATTTGTCACTACAAGCAATTGTTTAATTATCGACACAAAGTATGGGATTTGATAGAAGATTTTGATGCATTCAACATTACTCATATTCCAAGAATATTTAATCAAAGATTCAATGCTTTTGCTACTACTGCTAGTGCTCTAAAACCTCTAGATGTCTCTAATTTGAAGAGATTCATAGTTGAGTTGGTGCAACTACCTTCATTTCTCGATAATGTTACTAATTTACAGGTGTTCGACTCGAAGATGACTGACATATATTGGAATTCATCACTAATTCGATTATTTTTGAAGCAAAAATAATTGAAGAAATAAATCGCCTTGATGGTGAAATTCAAGACCAAGAATTAGCTCAAGTCAAAGAAAATAATATTCTGAAAGGAATAATTGAGTTAGAACGCCTGTTTGACATTGATCAGATAGTGAGACAAAAAGATTTTCCTCGAAGCAATGGAGGACAATTTGAATTATACAATTTTCATACTAAAGAGGATCCTAAGAATGTGCTCATAGGAAAGGTTTTTATTGAGGAAGAGAAGAGAAATATTGATCAACCACTTAAAGATTACTAGAAGGTTATAGCCTAGACATATGAAGATATGAAGACTTATGACACTTCCACTATTACGCATATGATACTGTTGAAGCCTGATGCAAAGCCTTTCCTTTCCAATAGAAACAATGACTAGTACATGCACTCTTAGAACCATTAATTCAAAAGGAAGTCCAAAAAATTTTATCAGCTAAAATAATCTTTGCTATCAGACATTCTACTTGGGTGGAAAATTTGGTACCTATGAGAAAGAAGAATGGAGATATACGTATGTGTGTAGATTTATAGAATCTTAACAAGGCATCTAAGAAAGATAATTATCCACTACCCTCACTTGAAGAAGTGCTACAAATAGTCAATGGTTCATAGATGATGTCCTTTTTGGATGGATTCACTGGATATAATCAAGTAATGGTAGCAAGGGAAGATCAGATGAAAACAACATTCACCATGAAGTGGGGAAATTTTGCTTACAAAAGGATGCCATTTGGATTGATAAATGTTAGAGATACATTACAAAGGGCCCTACATTATGCTTTTCGTGAGTTGATAGGAAAATGCATTATTATGTACATGGACGACCTCATAGTATTTTTGAAAAATAGAGGAGATCATGTTCAAGATCTCATAGCAATATTATAGAAGTGTGAAACTTACAGAGTTTCATTAAGTCCTAAAAATTGTATTTTCGGGGTAACTGAAGGTAAGCTACTGGGACATATTATTTCTAAAAGTGGTATTTCAATAGACCCATACAGAGTGAGTGCACTGCTCAAGCTACAACCCTTAGGAAGAAAGAAATAATTGAAATCATATTTCGATAAGATTAATTTTTTTCAAAAATTTATTACCGGATTCACCGAAATAGTGAAACCACTCAATGATATGTTAAAGAAATGATGTCAAGATAGAGTGGAAAAATGAAACTAAGATCACCTTAGAAAGTATAAAGACTGCAATTACAAAAGCACTAGTATTGGTAAGTTTGGATTATGTTAAACCTTTTTTATATTTACTCTTTTACTTTTGGTCATACTTATGCAATAATACTAACACAGAAGGGCAAGAATAAAGAAGAGAAGCCAATTGGTTTTATGAGTGCTCCATTTAAATAAGTGGAGCTAAGATACACAAATGTTGAGAAAAAAATATTTTCTTTGGTCAAAGCGGTACAAAAATTTAGGCATTACATTCTCAAGAGTATAGTCAAAGCTATTGTTTTGGATTCTACAGTTAAGATATTGTTGACATAGAGTGAGGTCAGAGAAAAAAGAGCCAAATGGGTTCAACACTACAAGAATTTGATCTAGAAATCATACCCATGAAATTGGTTCAGGGACAGGCTTTAATTAGATCTATTGCAGAAATAGATCCACAAATTTTGAGTCAACAATATACTTTGGATGTAAAAGACCAAGAAGACTAGTACTCAAATATATGGCATTATCTATTCAATCATACTTGCCTCGATCATATGCAAAGGAATCAAAGAAGATATCTTGAGATAAAATCGCAAAGTTGATATGATCAAAGGAGGAGCTCTATTCAAAAGAAACCATGAAGGAATCTATTTAAGATGCTTGAATAGAAGAGAAGTGAATGAAGTGTTGCATAAATTACATGATAAATTTGGAACAACTCATAGAGAACCTTTAGCCACTACACACCTCATTTTGAGAGCTCGTTGCTACTGGTCAACAATTTTCAAAGATACATATTGTAACGCTCGAGAGATGATGTTAAAATAGCCACATCATTTGCCAAAACTCATTTCATTCCAAGTATATTAAAAGTAAAAGATACATATATAAGGATCTTACCATAAGTGCTCAAAAGGTAAATTCAGTAATAAATTTCATTCCATGTATGCAAAAGAAGTAAATTGCATTAAAAACAAAGATCTTTGCAATGATACATATAAAAATGCCATTTGCATATCAATGAGTTTCCATAAATTCATTCGTGTTCGAATTACATCATTATCTTTTGTTCAATACATCTATTTCAATGTTACATCAAATTTTCTTTCCAACACATCTATTTCAATGTTACAATACTGAATTACAAATAAAATTACATTTACAAGTGGGCTTTACAAGCCATTCAAAATAATACATGAATAAATTTATAGCATGTGAATCTCTGAACCTCAACTGTCGTGACACCACTGGTCTTCTTGCAAGCTAGGGCCAAGAGTGTGATTAAGGCACCTTTTCTGCCCAACCACGAAGTACAAGACTTCCTCGGGTTTCTTCCTAACTCGAAGAAATCCCTGGCCCTACATGAGGAGCCTAGCAACCTGAAACAACAATGCAGGAGGGAACTCTCGATGCAAGCCTGATGCCTATATGCATTCCTAACATGAGAATCACATATTTCTTGCAAACAGGAGGTGCAGAGACCTATATTCATTTAGTTCTAGGCTTTTAATTCCATCTATTTCAATGGTGCATGTGCTTGGCCAAGCATAAATAAAAAAAATGATAGTTTTAGAAAAGGTAAAACTACCGTCTCTGTGGATCCACCTTAAGCATCCTGTCCCAGAAGTTTCCAAAATATAGTAAATAATGCATTTTCCATCTAAGTTCACATTCAATTTTACTCATTTCTAATTCCAAAGAGATTTCATCATGTTCTAATGTTCACATAGAGATTATCAAAATAGCTTTTCATGCATACGCTTAGTATGAGGAGTTTTTCTATATATATATTTCTACTAAAACAATCCAAGTTTCATTTTCTGAAATAACTTGATCAAAGTAAAAAGACTTAATAGATTCAGAAAAAGAAAACTACTCTTTCAGAAAATTCACTAGTTTTAAATGTGTTTTCAAAAGTCTACATTTGCTATGAAGTTTCATCTTCAGCTTTTAACATAGTATTATGTGTGTTTCGCTAAGTTCTAGTATGATATATGGTGATTCACACAAAGCATCGATATTCAGGAAAATAAACAGTTTTAGAAAAGTTGAACAATGTAGATAACCAAATTTGTATACAAATACAGGTTTGCTACTATACATAGTGTTATCTATGTGAATTTATTCTACATATTCTAATAAAAAAAAATGACAAGTAAAGTTTACTGTAGAAAACAATGATATTTATGTATTTGTCTATGAATATATATATATGTGTGTGTGTGTGTGTGTGTGTGTGTGTGTGTGTTTGTTAATCCATATAACAAAAATAATTTAAACAAATTTTCAAAATGCATAAACCATACTGCTGTGAATATTTTCTGTGTAATTCCATTGACAGAGGTAATATTTTATGTAGAAAACAGAGTTTTCAAAAGTCAGAGTTTGTATGTATGTGTATATGTTTATGTATATATATATATATATAGTTGTGTGTGTATATATATATATTGATATATATATTTCATACAAAGTTTCACATTCTACAGACTTTTCAACGCATGCATTTCATATATCTTAAATTGTTGTTTGTATGTGTATATATATATATAATGTAGCATGTATCATATATATATATATACATATATATATATATATATTTACAGTATATGTATATATACATCATACTACGCAATGCTTATTCCATTGCCAATTAAAAAAAACACAGGCGAATTGCAGTTTTATAAAGAATATCATACGGTTTTTATAAACATATAATTCTTTCTAAGGGATTATGCCCCCCCCATATGGGCAGGCGCTACTTGTGGAAGGCAACGCTTCCTCCACAGGCTGTGGCCTGTGGAGGGAGTGCTATCTCCCACAGCGCAACCCTTCCCTTATGGGGAGGGCTCGGTTGTGGAGAAATCCCAGCCGCCCTTCACCACATTCCTTGATTTTTTAAAAGAAAAACTTCAAATTCATTATTTTCTCATAACTATTCCCTTCAAAATTTCACTGATTATAAAGCCAAAATTATCCAAGTTTGTAAATGAATGTGTATATATCAATAATATATATATATATATTTGTATATATGTACACACAGAAAGATTATGTGTGCATATATATATAAGTATATATTTATATTTTCAGAACTATTGTGAAATGAAAGAGCAATCTGGAATGAAATTATAAATTATAGACTGCAAAGGAGAAATTCCCCAATCTAGAAGGGGAAAATATGCAAATTCTTTTAAAACACACAAAAGAATAGGAGATTTTCTCAATCTTTAACAGTCTTGCATACAGTCAAACACTTCTCATTCAAATTCTTCAGTCATATTTTCATATTTCAAGCAAGATTTGTGGAAAAAGAATGGAAAACCTGGGTATTACACTTCCAGCTAGATATGCTCTTAAGACAACTTCTTTCATTTATCCCCTTTTCCAATCTTGTTTTTTTGAGCAAGCTTCTTCTCTTTCCTTCTTTCCAATTGCTTTTCAAGCTCTTTATTTTCCTACTATCTTCCAAAGAATATTTCTCAACTCACTATTTTGAAAGATTCAACATTTTCTTGGTAGCCATTAGATTAAAATTGCAGAGCTTATTTTCAAGAATGCTTTTCAAGAACCGTTCCTGGTGCAGGGGCACCTAGGCTAACCTCCATCTTGTTAATGTTCAATTTTGGCTTGTACCTAACCTTAGCCAAGTCAGGGTGATAGTGTGTTTATTTTGGACCTTAGAAGGTCTTGCTTGTGTGTGGAATAAGTGAATTAGTCATTAGGACTAAGGTCACCATAGCTTAGTCTTTGTTGAGTATCTTTTGTTTTAATTAGCTTAGTAGGTTAATTTGAGAGTTGAGCCTTAAATGTGTTCTAAACACATGGTCATTGTTAGAAGATGCCAAGAGGCAGTTAGGGGAGTTGATGGCTCAGAATCAGGGAGATTGAGGTCCTAAGATTTAGGATGATGGCGAAGTTGCAAGAATGTTGCAAAGTTGCATGACAACATTTGTTAGGTTGCATGCAACTTAGTTGTCTTGGATCCCCTAAAAGTTAGGAGTGTGGGATCGATCAACATCCCTTGAAACATGGCAACGACATCTATGCAAGTGTGGTGGCTCGTATACAAGTAGTTAGTTGTTATTGTAATCAAGTTTTTGGTTTGTGTGAATAGAGAATTCTGCATTTTTCTTGTGTATACCGTATGTTCTTGAGTGACAGTGCTTGTAGATGAATTAGATGTGTTGATTAGCTGTTAGATTTGTGTACATACAGTATTCTTGAGCATTTTCCATTTTGTAATCAAGTTGTTTAGAGTTGATTTGTTGCTTTGAATTCACAGATTAGGTTTTAGAGGGTTTGTTATCTCTGTTTTGAGCAGTCAGTCTTTTAATGTCTCCCCCATGAAATCTAACCACGGGATCTTCCTGAGATTGGATGGAAATGACAGGGGAGCCAATCATCTGTACATATTTAGCAGTAGGAAGTATTGGGAGTCGAGCATTTGCTTTCAAAACCAAACCCTAGGCGAGTTCTTACTACCCGGTTAGAGGTTTGGCAGTCAAAGATTGAATAGAACAGGCAGGGGAAGGAAGTACTGTACGGAAAAAGTACAGTTCCAGGTGGGGCATGACCAAACCTAAGAATGCTAGAAGGATTGAGGCTTGATCAATCCATTTGTGTGAGAAATTAGCAGGAGATCATTGAAACCCTAACAATTAGGCCTATTAGCCCTATTTACCCTAGATTGTAGGAACCCACTATACGAAGGAGTCAGGGGACTAAAACCCAAAAAATCTTTTAAAGGACCAAAAAGGGTATCTGGAAGTGAAGTTCATTTGCTAGGTTGTTAGGAAAGTTTGGGCAAGAAAAGAAAAAAGGTGACTGGTAAGGGCTACAAGCGATTAGGCCTCCTTAAAGCAAAATCTTGAAATCGGTAAGACAACAAGTTGAAGGTCCTCAAGGATGGATCTAAATAGATGTAAAATGAATGGTTTCAGTGTCTCTAACACCCCTGTAAGCAGTTCAGTGTTTTGTGAGATGATGGCACTTAGAATCTTCTAGGTGTTGGGAAGAAGTTTGCAAGTTCACATGGTGTTGGTCTTCTAGGGTGAAGCACAAGAGGAAAACTCTTGGAGAAGAGTTGGAGCAGGACTTGGTTATTCATCCAAGCCTAACAAGAACCTATTGGTATCAGGTTCCAGGAAGGAGACAGTGAAAATGTCTTCTAGTAGATTGTGCAAGCAAGCCTTGGAACACCAATTACACCATATTGGTATCAGACCCTTTGTTTGATCAAGGCTTGTGATTGATGTTGCAACCCACTGAGTCAGTAGGAGAGAATACACTAGAGGAAGAAAGAACCATGGTGACTAATGTTGAGTTAGCTAAAAAGGTAGAAGAGCAAGAGGAGGACAACCGGCTGCTAAGAGAAAGGTTGTCTCGAATGGAGAAGCTCTTGGATGAAGTCCAAGAAACAACAGACAAAGTAAAGGATAAGATAGAATAGAAGGAAAAGCAGGAAGCAAAGGAAAAAGAAGAGGACTTGGAGGAGGAAGCTCCAAAACTTGACCCTGTCCTTGCTGAAGAACCCTTCTTGAAGGCACTGCAGGCCTTAAGTGGCAAAGCTTTGGAAGGTGTGCCACTATTTAGTGGACAAATGGACCCTGATTCAGTTGTGGACTGGATTGAAAGCATAGAAAATCACTTTGAATGTGATGGTATAACAGAGGCCCAAAAAGTAAAGGTGGCCAAGTCAAGGTTGAGAGGAGCAACTCTCACATGGTGGAAATTTGTACAAGCTGAAAGAGAGAAAGAAGGAAAGGGTCCCATAGTTACATGGAGAGGCATGGTAACTAAAATAAGGCAGACCTATCTACCTGATGACTATGAAGTCCAGTTGCATAGGAGGAGACATAACCTTAGGAAAAAAGATATGGATGTCCAAACATACACTGAGGAGTTCAGAAATTGTGCCTTAGATCAGAGGTGGTTGAAGATGAAAGCATCAAGCTAGCAAGGTATTTGAATGGGCTTAAGTGGTCTATCCAAGAAGACATGAGCCTAGTGAACTTCAAAACCATCTGCCAATGCTATCAAATGGCCTTAAAGATAGAGGAGAAAGGAAAAAAGAAGCAAGAACAAAACCCCAAAAGTAGAGGTAAAGGGAAAGACAGCAGAGGACAAAGAGGTGGCTATGGTGGAAGGAGTTTAGAACCAAGGGCCCAAGGAGAAGTCAGATACTCTAAGCAGCAAGAAGGAAGCTCTAGTAGAGGTGGTAGAGGAAGAGGTTCCAGCTCCAGAGGAAGAAGTGGTGGACAAGGAAGAGGTAACTATTTTACCAACATGAAATGTTACCACTGCAATCAAATGGGACACCCGGCCTATAGATGTCCAGAGAAAGGTGGTACCTCTCATGGAAGTGACAAGAGAACTAACCTAGTTCATGATGAGAAAACTACAACAGACAAACATCCTGAAGTACCATTGAACTCAGAGGAAGGTGAGAACCTCATGATGAGGAGAACTTTGATCAAGGAGTCGGTGAAAGAAGAACCAAGCCAAAGGAGGTCCCTGTTTAGGATAAAGTGTAAGATGATGGGAAAACTATGTAGAGTCATCATTGACTCAGGGTCTACTGACAATATTGTGTCAGAGGAGACAGTCAGCAAGCTGAAGTTGACAAGGATACCCCACAACAATCCTTACAAGGTCACATGGCTCAATAAAGGTCAACATGTCTTGGTGAATGAACAAGCATGGGTGGAGTTCTCAATTGGTAGGTACAAGGACAAAGTTTTGTGTGATGTGTTACCTATGGATGCATGTCACTTGCTCCTAGGTAGACCATGGCAATTTGATCGCCAAGCTGTGCATGATGGAGCAAAGAACTCCTATACTTTCAAGAAAGATAAGGTAACATTCAAAATTCAGTCTTTGCTAGAAGATGCAGAGGTGTAGACAGCAGGTCCTAAACTGCTCATGGTTGGTGAAAAAGAGTTCCTAGAAGCCTTGGAAGAAGGAGAAGGAGTTGGCTATGCAGTGATGTTAAAGCCAAGAGAGGTGAGCAAAGAGAAAGTAGCTAAAAAGCCAGAGTTACCTAAGGAGATACAAAAATTGTTGCAGACCTATGAGGGCATTGTAAGCAGTGGACAACCAACAACATTACCCCCTAAGAGAGCCATAAGTCATAGGATAGACTTGATACCAGGAGCTACCTTACCAAATAAAGCAGCATACAAGATGACCCCTCAACAAAATGAGGAAATAGCTAGGCAGATCCAAGAACTCCTAAACCAAGGTCTTATTAGAAAGAGTATTAGTCCATGTGCAGTACCCACTGTCTTAACACCTAAAAAGGGAGGAGAATGGAGGCTTTGCACTGATTCCAGGGCCATAAATAAGATAACCATTAGGTATAGGTTCCCTATCCCTAGGATTGAAGATCCATGGATTGTCTAGGTGAAGCTAGGTACTATACCAAGATAGACTTAAAGAGTGGTTATCACCAAATTAGGATACATGAGGGAGATGAGTGGAAAACAACTTTCAAAACCAATGAGGGTCTCTATGAGTGGCTAGTTATTCCATTTGGATTGTCTAATGCCCCCTCCACATTCATGAGACTCATGAATGAAATCCTCAAAGACTACATTGGAAAATTTGTAGTAGTGTATCTTGATGATATACTGATCTATAGCAAAACAAGAGAAGAGCACCTCCAACAGATAGAGTTGATTTTCAAGAAGCTGCAGGAGGAGAAATTGATGATTAATTTGGAAAAGTGTGAGTTCATCAAAACAGAGCTGGTGTACCTTGGATTTGTGCTATCACATGGCAACTTGAAGATGGATAGGAGCAAAGTGGAAGCCATCCTCAATTGGCCTACTCCAAAGACAGCAACAGAGGTAAGAAGCTTCCATGGTCTTGCTCAATACTATAGGAAGTTTATAAGATAGTTTAGTGCTATTTGTGCTCCTATGTTGGATACCATTAAAGGAGGAATGAAGACTAAGTTTGTATGGAATGAGCAAGATAACAAAATTTTTGAGTTGTTGAAAGAAAAGATAGCTACCCAACCTGTTTTGGTGCTACCAAGCTTTGAGAAGCTATTCACTATTGAGTGTGATGCAAGCAATGTGGCTATTGGAGTTGTTCTCAGTCAAGAGGGCAGACTCGTGGCCTTTCATTCAGAGAAGTTAAGTGAAGCCAAGAAGAAGTATTCTTCTTATGACCTTGAGATGTATGCATTGGTCCAGGCTCTAAGGAAGTGGAGGCACTACTTGCTTCCCAAGGAATTCATAGTGTATTCAGACAACCAAGCACTTAGTTTCCTGAATTCACAAGAGAAGTTGAGTCACAGACACATGAAATGGGTGAAGTACCTGCAACCTTACACCTTCAATATCAAGCACAAGAAAGGAGCTCTCAATAAGGTGGCAGATGCCTTGAGTAGAAGAGTCCTCACAATTCAGGAAATTCAGTTGAAGAGCATGGGAATAGATCATTTCAAGGATCTATATGAAGAAGATCAAGATTTTGCAGACATTTATAAGGTATGTGCTGAATACAAGAATCACTTTCATAGTAAATATGCTAAATATACCTTGCAAAGTGATCTTTTGCTTAAAGGGAATCAGCTATGTGTTCCTAGAGGCTCCATTAGAGAGAATTTGATACAAGAGAAGCATAATGGTGCATTGAGTGGCCACTTTGGGATCACCAAGACTCAAGAACTTGTTCAAAGGTTTTACTATTGGCCAAGGATGAACCTAGATGTTAGGAGGTATGTGGAGAGTTGTATAGTGTGTCAAAAAGCCAAGGGTACTTCTTCAAATGCAGGCCTATACCAACCACTGCCCATTCCTACTAGGCCATGGGAATGCTTGAGTATGGATTTTGTAGTTGGATTACCCAAGACAAGGCAAGGCATGGACAATGTTTATGTGGTTGTGGACAGATTCAACAAGATGGCTCACTTTGTGCCATGTAAAACAACCAATGATGCTAGTCAAATAGCTTCTCTTTTCTTCAAGGAGATAGTAAGGATTCATGGACTACCCATCAGCATTGTATCAGACAGAGACACTAAGTTCATGAGCCATTTTTGGAAGACACTTTGGCAGAGATTGGGCACTAATTTATCCTTTGGATCTGCATACCATCCCCAAACTGATGGTCAGACCGAAGTTGTAAATAGAACACTTGGAAATCTATTAAGATGCTTGACCAAGGAGTATGGTCAACAATGGGATCAGTTGATTGGGCAAGCTGAATATGCCTATAATGATACTGTGAACAGATCAACACGGAAGAGTCCCTTTGAAATTGTCTATGGACTACATCCTAGAGGAATCTATGAGCTGAGAGACTTAAAGGATGGAGTTAAGGGAAGTGGATATGCTGATGATTTTGCCTATGTAATGCAGGAGATTCATGATACAGTCAGAAAGAAAATGGAAAAAAGTACCATGAAGCATAAGACCAAGGTGGATGAGCATAGAAGAGAAGTGCAGTTCCATGTTGGAGACTTAGTGATGGTGCATTTAAAAAAGTCTAGATTGCAAAAAGGGGTTCCTCATAAGTTGCAAATGAAGAGGATAGGTCCCTGTCCTATCTTGGAGAAATATGGAAACAATGCTTTCAAGGTGTAGCTACCGGATGACAGTGGACTGTCCCCTGTTTTTAACATTGCAGATCTGGTTCATTACAAAGGACCACCACCAGACATGGATAAGATTCTCAATGAAGTCATCCAAGATGTGGAGGAGCTCAAACTTCCCTCTGGTACAGTCAAACAAGCTGACAGTGTATTGGATACTAGGGTCTATAAGAGGACTAGGACCGAAGAATACAAAGAACATCTAGTTAAAAGGCATGGTCAATCTGATGTTGATGCAGTATGGATCAAGGAATCAGAGTTCAAGAAGTTGGGCATTGATCTCAACTTTCTCAATCCAAGGGTGGATTGAAATCTTTTATTTTGGGGAGGATGGTGCAGGGGCCCCTAGGCTAACCTCCATCTTGTTAATGTTCAATTTTGGCTTGTACCTGACCTTAGCCAAGTCAGGGTGATAGTGTGTTTATTTTGGACCTTAGAAGGTCTTGCTTGTGTGTGGAATAAGTGAATTAGTCATTAGGACTAAGGTCACCATAGCTTAGTCTTTGTTGAGTATCTTTTGTTTTAATTAGCTTAGTAGGTTAATTTGAGAGTTGAGCCTTAAATGTGTTCTAAACACATGGTCATTGTTAGAAGATGCCAAGAGGCAGTTAGGGGAGTTGATGGCTCGGAATCAGGGAGATTGAGGTCCTAAGATTTAGGATGATGGCGAAGTTGCAAGAATGTTGCAAAGTTGCATGACAACATTTGTTAGGTTGCATGCAACTTAGTTGTCTTGGATCCCCTAAAAGTTAGGAGTGTGGGATCGATCAACATCCCTTGAAACATGGCAAAGGCATCTATGTAAGTGTGGTGGCTCGTAGACAAGCAGTTAGTTGTTATTGTAATCAAGTTTTTGGTTTGTGTGAATAGAGAATTCTACATTTTTCCTGTGTATACCGTATGTTCTTGAGTGACAGTGCTTGTAGATGAATTAGATGTGTT
This sequence comes from Sequoia sempervirens, assembly GCA_007258455.2. Taxonomy (NCBI): domain Eukaryota; kingdom Viridiplantae; phylum Streptophyta; class Pinopsida; order Cupressales; family Cupressaceae; genus Sequoia; species Sequoia sempervirens. The sequence goes on along the minus strand of VDFB02047230.1, from coordinate 256,526,305 downwards.
GATTAGCTATTAGATTTGTGTACATACAGTATTCTTGAGCATTTTCCATTTTGTAATCAAGTTGTTTAGAGTTGATTTGTTGCTTTGAATTCACAGATTAGGTTCTAGAGGGTTTGTTATCTCTGTTTTGAGCAGTCAGTCTTTTAATGTCTCCCCCATGAAATCTAACCACGGGATCTTCCTGAGATTGGATGGAAATGACAGGGGAGCCAATCATCTGTACATATTTAGCAGTAGGAAGTATTGGGAGTCGAGCATTTGCTTTCAAAACCAAACCCTAGGCGAGTTCTTACTACCCGGTTAGAGGTTTGGCAGTCAAAGATTGAATAGAACAGGCAGGGGAAGGAAGTACTGTACGGAAAAAGTACAGTTCCAGGTGGGGCATGACCAAACCTAAGAATTCTAGAAGGATTGAGGCTTGATCAATCCATTTGTGTGAGAAATTAGCAGGAGATCATTGAAACCCTAACAATTAGGCCTATTAGCCCTATTTACCCTAGATTGTAGGAACCCACTGTACAAAGGAGTCAGGGGACTAAAACCTAGAGAATATTTTAAAGGACCAAAAAGGGTATCTGGAAGTGAAGTTCATTTGCTAGGTTGTTAGGAAAGTTTGGGCAAGAAAAGCAAAAAGGTGACTGGTAAGGGCTACAAGCGATTAGGCCTCCTTAAAGCAAAATCTTGAAATCGGTAAGACAACAAGTTGAAGGTCCTCAAAGATGGATCTAAATGGATGTAAAATGAATGGTTTCAGTGTCTCTAACACCCTTGCAAGCAGTTCAGTGTTTTGTGAGATGATGGCACTTAGAATCTTCTAGGTGTTGGGAAGAAGTTTGCAAGTTCACATGGTGTTGGTCTTCTAGGGTGAAGCACAAGAGGAAAACTCTTGGAGAAGAGTTGGAGCAGGACTTGGTTAATCATCGAAGCCTAACAAGAACCTATTGGTATCAGGTTCCAGGAAGGAGACAGTGAAAATGTCTTCTAGTAGATTGTGCAAGCAAGCCTTGGAACACCAATTACACCAGTTCCCTTCTCGAAAAATCTTTTCCCCTTTTTAAAAATGCTTTTCCTTTCCATTTCCTCACCTAATCTTGAAAATGGATTTTTAAAATAAGAATAATATTCAATTTAATTGCATGTAAATCCCCTTTTGAAAATATTTACCCAATAATAAAAAATAAATGTCTTATAACTAATGGTTAACTTATTAACTCAAAGATTAACACAAAATAAAAGAAGAGTAGAATGCATAAGCATTTAAATCAAAATTTATAATTAACTATAACTAATATTTAATTCCTTTAATTTATTATGCTTATATTTAATTTAACTAATCATTAATTATTTGCTAATAATCAAACAGTCATACAAAATTTATCATTCCTAAATGCAATCTATATGAATCTAAGTGCTCATGTGTGTAATCGAGAGGTCTTCCTGCTTTGTCCTGTCAAGAAGCTAACCTCCTCCTTAATCACACCCTTGGTCTTCGACCTTCTGCAACTCAAGTGCACTTAGGCACACAACAATAATTGAATTAGTATCACATAAAGATATAAATCAAGCAATATAATATATGAATTCAAATATTTCTAGTCTATTTTGCTACATCTACAAAGTAGAACATATTCAATACTATTCAACTTTTCATAATTTAAATAAACACTTTCATTTATCTCCACACCAAAACACCATCATATTAATTATTATTCTACCATGCACATCAAAACATGTAACAAATCCACACAAAGCCAAAAGCAACGTGCATCAGGGTTGAGACGTGACACATATGAACATGTGAAACATTGTTATGCATGTTAAACTGCATTAGACAAAGGAAGATTCAATGCTCAACCATTACAACTAGTGATGGAGATGTGTCCCCTTTCACAATGGGGAATGGATTTCATTGGAATTATTAATCCTCCATCATCTATAGGTCATAGATTTATATTAACTACTACAGACTACTGCACCAGATGGATAGAAGTGTGTCCTAGCAAACAATGCACTACAAAAGTAGTAATCAAGTTTTTGGAAGAGAATCTCATCACCAGGTTTGGAGTACCATACACACTAGTATGTGATAATGGCCTTTCCTTTTCTTCATTAAAATTTTCTAATTGGGCATTTGAATATGGTATAACATTAAAATTCTCATCTAACTATTATCCACAGGGAAATGGATTAGCTGAATTATCAAATAAAAATCTGTTGGATATAATTAAAAGATTAATTGAAAAGAATCCTAGAGAATGGAATTTTTTGCTGAAATTTTCCCTTTGGGTAGACCATACTAGGATGAAATCCATGTTAGGGAATTCTCCTTACCACTTAGTTTATGGGGTAGATCCTATACTACCAATAAATTTGAAAATCCCTACTTGGAAGTTCACCCAGGAATATATTGGATTAGATGATCAAACTAAAGCTCGATTATTGCAATTATTGCATCTAGGTGAAAACATACTTGAGCTATAGATCATTTTTCTAGACATCAATCCGTGGTAAAAAATGGTTTGATAAACGTGCTAGATTAAAGACTTTTAGAATATCTGACTTGGTCTTGTACTAGAATAAAGCCCATGAACAGAAAGGTGAACATGGTAAGTTTGACAAGTTTTGGACAGACCCGTATCAAATTTCTGAAATCTTGGGTGACAACACTTATAGATTGAAGTATTTGACTAGTAAAGATATCCCATTGCCCGTCAATGGGCAATTTCTAAGACATTATTTCTAGTCATAGGTAAATATTTTTTTTTTGTAAATAGTTTTTTTTAGGTTAGTTTTTGTTGTTTTGTAAATATTCGTTTGTTTCTTTTTTTTTGGTGTCGCATCATTGGAATTTACAATGATTTGCAACCTTTGAAGGTGAACAGGTTAATAGAATGTCAATTCTAGATATTTAATCAGTGTCCTGACCAAAAATAGTCCTTTATTTACAAATTGTTTGAGAATTGTTCTATTATTTTTACTCTAGTTAGTATGAATCATTCAGTTGATGTTGAGCTACAAACACACACATTTAAATCATTCTATTGAAATTTGGGATAGCAGTTATTTGCATTGAGTGAAAAATTAAAAGAATACCTTTGCTACCACTATAATTCCCAACCTAATGGCGGGCTTAATTTCTTGCAAGTTGAAAAAATGAGCTATCATTGAAATATCAAAAGAAAAAAATGAGCTATTATTGCAATATCAAAAAAAAAAGAGAGAAATCAACTCTTTAGGCTATCCAAATATCTCTATCAGGGCTATAGATTTATGACTGGTAGTAGAGCTATGTTTAGGGGAATTACAAAGATAACCTTGTCAGGGCTATGGATGCTTGACTAGTAGCAAGGCTCTATCCCTGGTTGGCTTGAAAGGAATTGTCAAATTATGTAGGTCAATGCAAATAATTCCTATTTTTAAGTTTACTATGGCAGAAATAACCAATTGCACACATGTGAGCTCAGTAATACTCAATCTTGAATGCTAGTGTTACCTAATTTCACTACTTGCTCAATTAGGCTGAGCTTTGTGTTTAGAAATGAGGAGAGAGGTATATTTTTCATTAATATTTCCTATATTACATTCAATTGTATAAACAGAAAAATCAGAAAGATTAGGATATTATAGTAACAGATCATTGCATTTATACAATTGCAAATAACATAGAAAATATTTACACAAATCTTTATGAACAAAGAAGTAATCTTTATTGAATGTAAAAATGTTCATTGTCTCACACAAGTCGTGAGATTTAACTTATTCAATACAACTAAAGAAAAGAAGATACATGAATAGGTAAATAAAAGAAGTGTGCATATAAGGAGGGAAACTAGTAATTGCCTGAGAATGATTGGTTTTGGTTGTGTCATCTTACATTGTTGCTTCCCTAAGTTTTTTGTGTCCTCTTAGCTTCTCCTTGCTCCTAGTTCCTACATCAGGCAATAGCAACGATGTTAGATCAATGCTCTAAGCAATGAAAAGTTTCAAACCTTACATGAACAAACACCTATACACATATAAATTGATCTCCAAATGGATTAAATAAGCAATGCATACTTTAGGTGTCTCAGAAAACCATCCAAGTTATTAAACACGCCTAAAACATGCCATGTTTTTCTAACTTGTTTGCTTCATGTGCAGATACAGGGAAAGTAATGTTGCTGATTTGTTTCATCAAGTTGCAGCATGTGGGTTAAAATGTGGCTCCCACAAGGGTTGAGCTCGGCATTCAGAGTTATCAAATAATGAGCTTATTTGAACTTATTTAAGAGGAAATATAATCTTAAAATTTATCATATCAACATGACATGGAATGATAGTGAACAAGCATACATAAGATGCTTCATTTATATCATGTTTTCACATCTTTTATTGTTGTTGTGTTTTACATCATCTTTGATGTAGACAAGCATCATGAAGAGTGCATATTAATGAAGAAGGCAGTTAAGGTACCTTATTCCTAGATGGAGGAACATCAGACAATGATCATGAAACAATACAGTCATAAATATCATGGCATAAAGTAAGTAATACACTGGTGGAAATCAACAGCCATGACAATCAATGAAATATCAATAGTTACAACCATATTCACTATAGAGTTGAATCATTAAGCAAATTATGAAGGCATCCATGAAAGAGAAGTATTACTCAACAATAAAATAAGGGTTTCTCTTTCTAGTAATCTGAGTATGAGCAAGTTTTCAAAATACAGAGTGCAAAATGATCAAACATGAAGTACCTAGAAGCAAAATACAACTACAACAATATAATATACAACAATATGAAATGAAAAGAATATGTCGAAGTAACAACATGGTGGCCTGGGTTTTTTCTAGAAACCCTCACAAATGGAAATCAAGTCACAATAAATGCTAAGGTTTTGATTATTTTCGCATGGTGTTGTTTTACAAATTTTTGAAATTTCCCAAAATATGCTTATATAGAAAATGAAAAAACAGTAAGATTTTCTTTTGTATAAAAAAGAAGTGTCAATATTCATGCTAGAGGAAAGAAAAGTGTGAAATCCTCTATAGTAGGTTAGAGTTTTTGAAGCACAGATTCAAGGTTCCAAAATGCCAAAAGAATTCATGAATAACACAAAGAGGGTGTTTCTTTACAAAAGCTAACAAACATGGAGAAGAGTCTAAATAGGAAAACACTATTTCCCATTCTCTCTAAATAATGAATGCTAGAAATACCAGAGAATGTTTCCCTAAACTATTTATCAGCAATATCCATGAAATAAAGCAAACCCAGAAGATCATAAATGGTGGCTAAAGGAATATGGTCAAGCCGTGGGTATTGTAAAATGCCAGGTAAATATAAGCTTTGTTTCATTTTTTTAAAGATTGACCCACAACCAAGCTAGGGTTTCAGAATATACAGTGAAAAGAATCTCCAGGAAAAGAAACTTTTGAATTGCAAAGGGAATGAAGGATAAAACCCAACAGACATAAAACATAGTATGAAGCATGAATACACAAAAAAATTCTATAATGGTGGCACAGCTAGCAAACAAAATGAAGTTTGCAGAAAAAGTCATTCAAAATAGATGAGGAAAATGGAGTATGTCGCGGCCTATTTTGATTTGTTCTTCTTTTTCTATCAAAATTTGTCAAACAATATACAGAGACAGAGGCCGCCATACTTTTTATAGAATGGCTCAATTTGAGCTTTATTTCATAGAAGAAATACATTGAAGCATAGGAAAATCACCTTCATACCACATAAAATGCTTTTAAATGACAAAAAGGTCATTTAAAATGAGTTAACTGAGCTTGCACGTTGAGAAGATCAAGAAAATTTGAAGAAGAATCCTCTGTCTCTGCATTTTTTTCCAAGATCAAACTCCAAACCCTCATGGTGTCGGCGGGCCTAGCTTCTTCGTGAAGCTTCTTACAAAATGAGATAAGAATTCATTCTTTGTCTTGTTTTACTTTAGGGATTTTACCCTAAATTTTATGAAGGTCGATGAGAGTTAGGCATTTTTTTCCTTCTTATTTGAAATATCAATGTCAATTAGTGGCCCATGGCCTAGTTATGACTTGGCATTTCCAATGCCTTGAAACTTTCATATTTTCCCCTTTACGTGTTATGCCATAAGTCTTTAGAACTTTTCAATTATATTGACTTCCTTTTAGGGCCGAATGATAGATGTTGATATATTTTGCATGCTTTAAATGTAAAATCAACTTTAGTGATATGTTATAAATCACTCAAAGTGTGATATTCTTAAATTGCAAAATTAAAGGGTCACTCATGTATACTGTTGAAGAGAGAAGATAAGTCTTAATTTATGACTTGGAGTGCAAATAGGAGCACATGTTCACAAGACCAAGTCATGAGGGGAAATGGATATGTATTTGTATTTATGATCATGGAGAGAATATGAGAGAGATTAATTTCAGTTCACCAACATGTGGAGGGCATCTAGGAGTCTTTATTTCACTTCTTGGAAACATTTAGAGAAAATTTAGGCATCTTGACTCAATTTGGAGCATTTTTTAGATGATTTTATGGTTTGACAAATTCAAATTCAACTTTTTCCACCTTTTGGAGCACATTTGGAGTAGATCTAGAAGCTAGATTTGTGGGTTTATTGTTGCATCCGACCCAAGATGCTTCTAGTTCTATTTTTGGTGGAACTGTTTGGAGGATTGATTACTTAGTCACTTTTGTAACTCATTCTTGAGTTAGTTCTTACTTGTTTTTTCTTACTTAGTGAATTTTGGAGTCCATAGTCAGATTTTTGCAAGCTTTTGTAACTCTTTTGGAAATGAAGTACGGTTTATACCTTGGAGACAAATGGTAATGATATTTTGGCATCTTATTATTGCAGTTTTGTGTATGTTTCAAAAAGATTGATCGAGTTATTTATGGAATTATCCTTGTTTCCTTATAACTTTGTCTCTTATTTTATACCCTCTCTACAAATAGCTTGTTCATGTAGGTTGCTAAGAGTGTGTTAAAGTGCATATAGCTTTCAATTGTGAAGTTTATATTCCCTTTGTTGGTTAATGTATTCTATCCTCTTAGTGAAATATTTATGCAGAGGCATGTTGAAATAAGTTGTGCAAACTTAATTTTTTTCAGTTTGAACCAAGTGTATGAAAATATGAATATTCATTGTCCTTGTCAGTTTGGTGTATCACTTCATTTTATGCTTTCAGTTTTATCATTTTTCAACATTCCTTCTTCCTTTTCCTTTCAAAAAAGTTGTAGTTTAGGTGATATTACCAGCTAGGAAGCCAGCCTATCTGAAGGTTCATTCTCATTTTGGGTGACCCACAACCCAAGAATGCTCCCATGTTTCTCTAGCTAATTGAGTTCCACAACTCAGTTCAGGTGCAAGTTTAAGAGATAATAGTTTTTTCCACACCTGGTGGGACAAAGAACTGACAGTGTCAGTCCCTTTTGTACTATGCATTACTACTATTTGGTGTGTACAACAATACTTTCAAGAAATTTTTTAACATACCTAGTGACTCCAAGCTTAGAGTAACTAGTTTCTGCAGTCTAAGAGCTGATTTCATGGTAATATGACTTACCATTCACCATTTCATGAAAGTGTTGTGCCTATATCAACTTACCAAACATATACCAACAATTTCAATGTTGGTTTTAGTACAAGCAATTCAATAACAGTAGACAACCAGCATGTTCAATATTCTCCTCACCCACCCACCCCTACTCAAACTCTACAACATCATGCTTATGCTCTTCAACAACCCCAGGAGGGCTATTTTATCTCCAACCAACAAACTTACCTTTCATATGAGTTTGGAAAATATTTCTTTATATTTCTAAAAGCAATTTGAAGAGATTGAAAGATAGCAGGAGGTTGACAAGCAATAGGAAGAGCTTATTCTAATCAATTTCTTGGATAAGGTCAGTCCACTTGAATGAGTACCACAAATTCCACCATGAACTTCTTGTAAAGCCTTGTCAAATTCGTCACGTTCAAGATATTGAAGTAAATTACCATCAAGACAGCGGTGATAGAGAGTGTCGGCGATAAGAGTATAGTGAGAGGATTGGTGAATAAAGTTGCATTTTTGGTTACGGGATAAGTCAAGTGGTAAGATGTCATCTTTTAGGTAGGCATAAATCTTTCCATACCAAGGTGAATCAAATCCTACTAAGTGGCAAATGATTTGGCTTTCAAGTGTGTCATAGGCAGGTGTAAATGATTGTTCCACCAGAAATTCATAGCGAGCCTGATTTTTTGGGAGTTGCAACAATGATGCAATCATGGCCATGGCATCAACTACCTTGTTATCAAGCCTTGGAATCTGTATGAACCTGATATCCATGAAATACTTCTTGAAATCATCAACCATTTTCTTATATGGCAACAATTTGTCATCTTTGGTCTGATAATCATCATTGATCTGATTAATGACTAACTGTGAGTCACCATAGACTTGTAGTTTTGTTATTCTCCATTCCAATGCTATCTTGAGTCTAGTGATTAAAGCTTCATATTCGGCTATGTTATTGGTGCATGGAAACATTAGCCTATATGACCGAGGAATGGTATTTCCTTGAGGGGTGACAAAGAGTATGCCTACCCCCGATCCATGTTAAGTAAAAGAACCATCAAAGTATAATGGAAATTCAATGTGCATGGGATGCTTTGCTTGTAGTGATGCCTCATCCAGTTGGTCAGCAATAACTTGTCCTTTTATTTCTTTGTGATCAACATAATGGATATCAAACTCACTTAAGATCATAACCCAATTTGCTAGCCTTCTTGTCAATGTAGCTTTTCTTAATAGACACTTGAGTAGATCAATTTTTGCAACAAGATTGATTGTATGAGTTAAGATATAGTGTTGAAACTTTTGTGAAGCAAAGACCACTACTAGGCAAGCCTTCTTGATGAAAGTGTAGTTGATTTCATGACCGGTTAACGTTCGGGTGATATAATAGATTGCACGTCCCTTTCTTGTAGAGTCTTCTTGTGCTAACAATGCCCCCAAAGATGTCTCTATTGTAGCAATGTATAAGATAAGAAGTTTGTCCAAATTTGGTGGTACTAGAATTGGTGGGTTTATTAGATACTGCTTGATTTGTTGAAAGGTTGTTTTACACTTATCATCCCATTTGAAAGGAACGTTCTTATGTAGTAGATGTGTGAAAGGTAGACATTTATCTACTAGTTGTACAATGAACCTTCGTATAGATTGGAGTCGTCCCTGTAGTGACCTCAATTGACTAATTTTCTTTGGTGGAGACATTTCCATGATTTCTTGTACCTTGGCAAGATCTACTTCAATTCCTTTTGCTAAAACTATGTATCCCAGGAGCTTTCCAGATGTGACTCCGAAAACACATTTCTTAGGGTTGAGGTGAACTTTTAATTTTTCCAACCTTGCAAAGATTTTGGATAATACCTCGAGATGTCCTTCTCTTGTGTATTATTTTTCCAATATGTCACCGACATAATCTTCCATGAATGTGTGCATCATGTCATGAAAATTGTAGTCATATCTCTTTGATATGTAGCCCCAACATTCTTTAAACCAAAAGGCATGAAGTTCCAACAGTAAGTCCCCCATGGACATGTGAAAGCTATTTTTTCCTAGTCCTCAGATGCAATCTTGATTTGGTTATAACCAGAAAAACCATCCATTAGTGAATACATGGAATGGCCAGCCATCAGATCAACTATGGTATCAATGCTTGGAAGAGGGAAGTCATCCTTAGGACATGCCTTATTAAGATCTTTGAAATTTGTGCACACTCTAACACTTTTGTCAGGCTTGGATATAGGAACCATGTTGGAGATCCATTCTGCATAGTCAATTGATCTTATAAATCCCACATCGAGGAGTTTCTTAAGTTCTTCCTTAACTAGTATTGCAAGATGAGGATGCATCTTTCTAAACTTTTTTTTTACTACTACTCGTTTAATGGATAAGTGATGCATTATAAGAATAGGATCAAGACCTGGCATGTTTGCATAAGACCAGGCAAATTTGACTTGATTTTCTCTGAGAAATTCCATGAACTTTGGCACTTGTTTATCTATCATTGATGCAACTAACTGTAGAATCCTTGGTTTTTTTGTAGTTTCAAGATTAACTACTTTTGTAGGCTCAATCAAGATGGCGATCACTCATGATAGTGTTCTGGGAGAGTTTCAAGCATCCCATCATTTGGTTCCTTAAAAAGGTTTTCACCATCTGATATGCTCTTTGTTTTATCTTTTGTTTGATCTAACACTGCCAGATTCTGGTTTTCACCATTAGATCATTCTTTTTTATTTTTATTTTTGCAGCTAGGAGACTTGACACTTTCCTTATTAAAGACTCTACACTGAAAATTCTAGTGGAACAATCATTTATATCATCTGCGTAAAGGAAGTTCACAATAGATTCATCAGATGGAAACATAGGTATATCGATAGGTCCAGATGGATCCCAGACGATGAGATCAGGATATATTAGCAGTAGTGGGTCACTAGGCTACGTGAAATCAGCTATGGTTATGGTCATAATGGAGGTGTATGTAGGATCTGGGGCATGAGGTGGATCAATGATGGTACTATCCTCATGATAGTCTTGTTCAATTAAATCTAACTCGGTATCACTAGAATCATAGTTGCGTTGTAGTTCAGATTCTTGTGGTTGGGTCCCTAACCCTTCTCCTTCAATAGGTGTATACTTGTGTATCACAACAACCTGTTTGTCCCTCCAGAATTTATCGTTGTGGATGGTATCCAATTCGTATTCTCTAGAGTCTGTGTCAAAGTTATTATCGATGAAATTTTGAATTGTTGTCAAGCAGGCTTCCCTTGGATCAAAACCTTCTTGCAATGTGAGTATAGTATCATGCAATTGTTTGGATGTTATTTCTTTTGAGTTAGTATCATATCCCAGTCATGTCTTATCTTTTGCAGTGTGTCCTGGAAGGTGAATGGGCTCAATTACTCCTTTTTTTCTCTTTCCAATAGGACCATTACTATCATAGCCCATCTTTTGCATGATTAAATACCCTTTTCCATATTGATCAGTTGGTAGCTTGACATTGAGAATTGTTTCATCTTCATCTTCATCTTTATAGAGCCATTTTAGCATTTCTTTATCCTCAGGATCTTCCATGGGGAATTTTTCCTTGATAAATTGTCCATTAAACTTTGTAATTGGTTTTGTTGGCGGTTGCATTGGTGTTGACGCCACAGATATCTGATGTTGTGTGATAGAAGGTTGTCCATGTGACCGAGGTGATAGAGGTAGATTGGTAAGACAAAGAGAATACTCCCCTAATCCATTGTCCTTGAACTGTAGTTTCTTGTCAAAGCTTTTGGTTAACTGACTGATTTGTGTATCAATTTGGGGAGAAGTACTAGTAGGAGCTTCTCGATTGTTGGGAACCAAAGTATCTTGACTAGCTTTGATATTGGCACAAGTCTAACTATTAGAATTATCTGTTGGTATTGTGATCTCTTGTCTGTCATAAGGAAACTTAAGACATTGATGATATGTGGACGGGACAACTTGCATTTCATGGATCCAAGTATGACCCAACAAGATGTTGTATGCAAGATCACGATCTAATACTTGACAGAAAGTATTCTTGATAATAGGTCCCACTCTGATCGGCAACATGATTACACCCTTGGATGTTTTTTCCTCATCATCATAGGCTTTAATAGTAATCTTTCTTCTGGGATCAATGGAGTCTGCCAAGTATCCTAAAGCCCGAACTAGCTTCATGGTACATATGTTTAAGCCAACAACTCCATCTATTCGTACACATCTGACATGAAACTTGTGGATCATGACTTCTAAGTATAGTGATGAGTTATGGAAACGTCATCTTTTTCAAAAAATGAGAGGCATGTGGGTGAGGAAAAGTGTCCCACCATGGCTTAAAATCAATCCACATCTAGATCAGTGGATACAGTTCTTTCAACGAGGTATTTTTCTAAAATTTCCTTGTGCACTGGGGAAATCTTCAAAAGTTCTAAGATACAAATCTGAGCAATATTTTTTCCAAGTTGATTGATTAAATCATATTGATGTTGAGGCAGGGGTACAATGGGTTTTGAAGAAGCACCCTTTAGGACAACTTTAGCTTGTGCCCTTGTTGTTATGTTAACTTCTCCACATTCCATTTTCTCTTTGAATTTTATAACATTAACCCACTCATCATCAATGTAGATATGATTGATTATATGTTCATCGATATGATTCACACTTTTTCCAGAAGATTCACCCTTTTGATAGTTGGGAAAAGGGTTTCGAAATGCTTGGTGGTCTTCGTTTGATTGTTGATTTCCTTCTATTGTGATGGTTCCATTTTTGATTAAGTCTTGAATAGTATTCTTCAAGGCTTGGAAATTATTCATACGATGGCCCTTACACCTATGATATTCACAATAGTATGGATCATTCCACGATGGTGGTTTTACGCTAGGTTCAAAGTTACGTTGATGCGGTAGGGTAATAACGTTCTTTGTCATCAAGTCTTTAAGGGTGGATTCCAAAGATTGACCCAACAGAGTAAAAGTTCTTTTGTTGGAGAAAAATGAAGATCGTAGTGGATTCATGTTTGATGTATTTCCTAATGCATTGTTATTGTTGTTTCCACGATATCCTTGATTGTTGGTATTACTTTGATTTGTAACAAAATTTTGATTTGGGTTATTCCTCAGAGGAGGAGGATTGTTTCCCTGATTCGTAACTGAGTTGACATTGTTATAGTTAGTGTTGGGAGGAACACTAAGAAAAAATGGCTTAGTTGAGACATGATGTGCATCTACGACACCATCATTGACCACGTTTTTGTTGCGAGTCCAAAACTTAGATTTTTCATTGTGGTGATTTGATGAGCTAGGATTGTCTCTATCAAGTTTGATTATCCCCCTCTGGACCAATGCACTTTCAATTGTGATATCATTTTCAATCAATTTCTAAAAAGAGGGAGGACAATGAAGATTTAGACGATAACTCATCTCTTGATCCAAGTTGTTTATGAAGGTAGTGATCTTTTCCTTTTCAGGAACATGACGTGGATATCTAGAAAATAATCTTCTCCATCTCTGAAGAAATGTAATGAATGGTTCACCAGGTTTTTGCTTAGCCTTGCATAGATCAATCATGGTTATTTGGTGTTGTATGTTGTAGGAATATTGTGAGATGAACTCGTTAATCAATTCCTCAAATGTCTTGACAGGTGGTGTGATTTTTGATAACCATTCCATAGATTGGCCTCCAAGGCTTCTAGGAAACAAGCGCATTAAGTATGTATCCTCATGAGAAAACTATAAATTCATGTTTCAGAAGTCCCTAATATGGTCAATTGGGTTTGATTTCCCGTTGTAACGATCAAACTTTGGGATTTCACAATGCTTAGGAAATGGGATCATGTTGAGACATTGATCAAAGGGATATGGACATATGTCATCAAGAGCATATGTCTTCATTGTGGTTCCCCCTTGTAGGTCTTTAACATGCCCTTGAAGTGCCTTAAATTGTTGGGACAAGGCACTAATATCAGTCAAGGGTGTCTCATCAAGATTCTTTTTTAAGTTCTCAGTATTGAAATCATGAGGCAACTTAGCTCCTTTGTCAGCCAAATATAGGAAATATTTTTCTTTGTTGCGCTCTAAGATCTTTTCTAATGCTCTGTGTAATTTAGGATCTTGCTCGGCTTCTCTAAGGCGATGCTCTTCTTCTTGTTCATCATCACTAGCTTCATGGGTTTTGCTCAAATCTCTGTTGGAAGTAAACGGATCCTTTTCTCTTTTGGCCATGTTGTCTTCCAAAAGGGGATTTTGACTCACACTATAAAGAGGATCACTATTTTTACCTTCTTCTTGAGTTATTGGGGTATGATCTTCTTGTTGAATATCTTCCTTCAACTTATTGTATTGTGATCTTGCAAAAATAGGCATATGATTTCGAGATGTACTTAGATCATAGTTTGACAAGTGCAAAAAAAAATGATGATGTTTTGATCTGATAAAATGAGAATCTTATGATATGATCAAAAAGATGTTCCTAATTTGTGATTGTGGCTTCCAATGATAAAGGATGTCAAAATCCTATTGGGAGAATTTGAACCAAGAATTAGAAGTTTGTGATGAAAGATGCACTTGTAAGATTTGATCATTGTTTTTGAAGAATGAATAGCCTATTTCACTGAAGGATTTGACTGGGATGTGTTGGATATTCGATAGAAGGTTGTGGTATATAATTGAACTCAAGAGGTTGATTGTGATTGTGTCATTGTGATAGATCTCATCTCTGAAAATAAGCTCGCGAATCTAAAGGGTCCACAGCGTATTTGTCAGTAAATCCCCTAACAAAATCTTGGTACCTATGGAGAAATTTACGGTAATGGAGCAAGACGTTTTGACTCTTGTACAAAAACTTCCTGCGTTGTAATGTTTTCTTGTAACCTAGATGTTTCTTGGGTTTCTTGATTCTATTGGAAATTGACTTCTTGACAAATTTGGTAGATTTCCACTCCCTAAGCATGAGAGAAATGCCAGTATGCTTCTAGACTCAGATCTTTCTAAAACAACAATTCTAGAAAAGGGAAAAATGCACTACTCTATACCCTATATGCGCTGCAGAAATAGGTATATGCGCCAGAAAGATACTCAAATGCGTACAATATGCCTTGAATGTGCTACTCTGTGTCTTATATGCGCTACAGAAAATGTTTTCACAGTGACCGAAAACTATTTTTAGGATATCCAGCGTATGCGCTAAAACTCTTGATGCACAGAAATAGACCCTAAAAATGCTAAAATATTTAGTGAATGTGCTAGAATAGACCTTGTATGCACTAGAATATACCCTAGATGTGCTAAAACAGTTTTTCAAAGCAATTTTTTGAACAGTTTTGTGAGTAGTTTCAGCTAAAATTTGACATGTTCATTCTGGATGATCTCTTATCTGAATTAGTGTGATTGAAAACACAGCAAACACTCTAAAAATAGTTGTTCTTTAAGCCCTATACTAAACATCAAGTGTATGCTTCAAAAAAAAAAAAAGTGTTTTCACGGGTTTTACACATGACAAATAATTTAGAAAGACTCACTCTTAGTACTCAAGTAGGTCATCATAATAATCACAGCCCACATCTTAGAACTGTGTCAACTCACATAGTCATGTCACCCCTAAAGGGGTGCCCATGTTTTTGTCTTTTCCAGGCGCGTACTTAGAGTGACGAAAGTGGATATCGGATCCCTTGAGCAAACGGTCCTTGGCAGTTATATGGTGAGTATCTTGGGGGTAGATTCTTCCCTCCCCTTGCACTGTAATTATTAGGATGTTTGGAAACTGACACGGTTGGCTACTACACTAGGTTCGTAGTAAGGGTTTCCATTTGGTGCGAAAATAATAAACTCCCTCAGAAGACCTCCCAACCTTTAGAACAAAGGCTTTGGGGATGGTTATCTTGCACACTACTGACAAAAGTGGGTTTCCCCATATTTTCTTTAAATTTTATAGTGGGGTGGAATAGTCTGGCTTTAACTTGAACCCACTTGGGTCATTCCTCTTGGGTGAGTACTTTTTCCCACAAGAGCAGGCCCTCTACAGGATGTAATAAAGTAGTAAAATTGCATGAATGTAAAAGGAAAGTCTAGTATTTTGGTCACCCAATTAAGGGGAGAGCATAGACCTATTGCCACAAACATAGTAGACAATGTTCTTTTTAAAACCCAAATCACAATGATCTAATCTAAGTGAAGATGTTGCTTCACAAAAACAAGTTCAATTTTAACTGCAAAAAAAAATCATTGTGTGGTGACTATCCTATATTGCTTCATTTTAAATCCGTGTCTACCCTAGGGTTGCTTCTTTTTAAAAACTAGATGTGACTATCCTAGATTGGTTCTTTTTAAATCAGAAAAGGTTTAGTCTGCAGAAGGCATCAGACTCAGAACCTTGTTTAGTTACAACCTGCATGTGCTAAAAGATCACCTATATGTGCCACAAAAACAAGTAAATGAGCTAAAACAAATCCTATAAGTGTTGTAGAAAGTCCTAAATGTGCTAAAAGAACTCTTAAATGTGCTAGAAGAGAATGCAAGAAAAATTTTACAATTTTTTTAGTAAACTGAGCCGAGTATATGTGCCATTTTGTTCCTTATAAGCATCGTTATGTTCCCTAAATGTGCTGAAATAGTTCCTGGATGCGTTGGAAGACCTGCAAAAGCGCTGAAAGAAACCCTGTATGCACTGTAGAAACCCGTGGATGCACTAAAATAGAATTTTTTGCCAAAAATCTGAATTCCAGAATGCAAAATCCTATCAAAAAACCTGCAAATAGACGTTAAAAATGGGGCAAGGCCCCATGGTGGGTGCCAGAAATGTGTGATCGATTTTACATTGTGATAAATATAGATTAAAACAAATAAATCAAACACACCGATAGAACATTATATTAAAAACAAAATTTAAATGAAAATAAATGCAAACTCTTTCTTATGTCTTTGATGTCGTCCTATCATCCTCTATCTCCATTGTTTTTGTTGATTCCAGTTGGCTCTCAGATCTTGGGCTAGGCTGAACAAACGGTCTTCCTAGAGAAGATTAAATATGAATGCATACAATACTATGCTAAGATGTAATTATGCTAATACTAGACATGATTGATAAAATGAAAGATTTACAAAATTGATAAAAACAAACTAAAGATGCTATAACAATGCTAAAGATGTTAGAATGCTAGAATGCAAGTAATCTATAATCTATATGTGTTATATGTTGTAGGTGTAACCAATGCTTCGATTCACAAGGATATTTATAGAGTTTTCAAAGAATTCTTATTGGCTAAAGTGATCAACAGTTGTGAAAATTCCTAACAAATCGAACGGTTGAAGATGGACAAGACTGGAGAGAAAAATAGAAGAAAACATAAAGCAAGCTTTGTTTCCTTTTTCGAAAAAGAGATAAAATGAGATGATAAAGATGAATTGTAAAAATAATCTTTTTGTAAGATTTTGGAAAGATTTTGAAGAAGATAAATAATGAATTATTAAATTCAATTATTCATTTATGGGTGACATGGAGATTTTTCTTAAAATAGAATATTTACCCTAGATTTGAAGAATAATGGAGGATTTCATAATTAAATAAAATATTTAATTATGATTTTAAAAAGATATGGACAATATTTAATTAAACTTTTTAAGAAATGACATGTAATTGGAATTAATTAAATAAAATATTTAATTAATTAGAAGAAATATTTAATTAATTAGAAGAAATATTTAATTAATTAGAAGAAATATTTAAATTTAATTAAATCAAAAAGACTTAATTAAATTCAAAAAGTGATAATTAATTAAAATAAATGAAGTGTATTTATTTAATTAATCAAGTGGACATATGAATGTGAAATATTGATTTATTTAATCATGATAGAAGAATAAATTGAATGAACAATATAATTAAATTAATTAAATTTAATCATATGTAGAGGACTTTAGAGAAATTAATTAAATAATAAATATTTAATTAAATGTCAGGATTAATCAGACATGACCAATTTTATGCATATATAGTAACTTATGGCTGTCTATTGAGTGAGAAGGCCCAAAAGGTGAGAAACATACACTAGTTGGTATGCACTCACAAACACATAGGTGGCTATGGGGAAAGTCATTCCTTGGAATGGGCTTCCCGCTCAGCCATACTAAAGTTATACCTCCTCATAACTTTAATAAGGTGCCACAAAAGAAAAGGATGTTAGTTCAAGCTCCATGAGACAAGCAAAGCTTTGTATGCTTAGAACTCATGAACAAACAGGATGGTACCACAGGCATGCAAGTTGTGTTATGTTAGGTGGCAAAAAATATAAAAATGTAAAAAGGAGAAAGGAAAAATATTCAAATGAGTCTTGTTTGGTTCATGTGAGGTCTATAACTTAGCGAACATTGTGTCTAATTTATCCAAGAGAGGACCAATCAAAGAATAATAGATTCACATCTTAGGGGATGTAGTGTGTCACATTAGGCCACTAAGAGGAATGTAATATGTTAAGATAGATCATGCTTATGAAGGGAATCACACCCAATGTCATCCACAAAGTGACAAACACGTCGTATGAAGTAACAAGGCTGCACTAAGAAGCAAGAAAAATAAAAATGAAAAAAAATGAATAATGCCAATGTCTTCCCCCACTTTAAAGGAATTGCTACACACCATTCTATGAGAAATTACTTTAAAGTAGTGAAGGGAAAAATACAAACAAGAAAGAAGACATGAGAGCCAACTCGAAAAGCTTCTATGCCAAGTCATATGTTTTCGAATAGGTTGCATCATGTGAAGAATAAATCAAAGGAAAAGGGGTTTCCCCCAAATAGGAAAACACCAAACACATAAGGGATCTATGGATTTGGGGTCAGTATGTTCATTGCTACAATATTTTATTAAAGAGCTTGAAACTGTCATCATTCCCCAAATACATAGAACTAGAAGAATGACACATAGAGAGTGAGAACAAAAGAAAAAGGAACCCTTTGGGTCAACATGGAAGAGACATAGGGTGTCTCAAACTTTGCGTCATCCCCAAAATGAAAACACAAAACAAAAGCGAAAAAGCAAAAAATGAAAGGCGAAATGAAAAAGAAATAGACATTTCGGTCTCAATGCCTTGCATCATCCCCAAAAGGAGAACACGATAAAAGACAATGAAAAAGGAAAAGGATCCTTTTGGGTCAACATGGAAGAGACATAGGGTGTCTCAATGCTTTGCATCATCCCCAAAATGAAAACACAAAACAAAAGTGAAAAAGTGAAAAATGAAAGGCAAAATGAAAAAGAAAGACTTTTGGGTCAACATGAAGGAGACATTTCGGTCTCAATGCCTTGTGTCATCCCCAAAAGGAAAACACAAAACAAAAGAGAAAAAGAAAAGACAATGTACGACATATAGAAGAATAGAGGTACAAATAGAGGAAGTGTACAAAGAGAGAGAGAACATCAAACACGCATTACGAGGGAACATGATACACACACACAATCAAAGAAAGGAAAAGGGACAAGTAATGCAAATGTAATTCACACATTAAACAAGTAATCCATCTCCCAAGCTCAATGGGTATAGGCGGAAGATGAATAATGTAGCTAAGGGACAAGGACAAATGCATCACTAGGACAAGGCTAACAACTACTTTCCCCCACTTAATGCAAGGCGAGAGTGAGTCGAGGTAGGTCATGGGAAAGGACATGCAATAAATGTTGAGAAGTGGAAAAGGGGGATATTACAGATTGATTGGATAGTAGTCGGTGTCATCAAAGTGATACTTATTCAGTATTTATTTTAATGTCCGACATTCTTCACTACGGTGTCCAAGAACACAATGATATTTGCAATATGGTACGTTTAAATCCTTAGGGAAGATGACCAACCTATTGGAAGGTGGTAACAATATAAGACCTCTGTTTAAAATAATTTAGAGTTTCCTTTCACATTCAGGCGGTGGATGGAGAGGAAACTTGATTTTTTTCAACTTATAAGGTCATTTTTGTTTACTAGATTCACCTTTTTCATGAATGGAAGGAGGAAGAGGACCCATGGGGATCCTTGTCTTCGTATCATTAGTATAATTGAATGGTTTTTCATGAGGGAGAAGGATATTTAAGTCAGGAGGGGCTTGATAGCCTATTCCTTTTGTGCTTTCTTCAATAGTGACTTTTTCAAAAATTTGGTTGATTTCATGTTCAATTGTGATGTCACATCCTTGTTTTCTTAGAATAGTAAAACCTTTACCATATGTTTCCTCAAGATTGATAGTGGTATTAGTGACTTTGTTATCATAGGATGGTTGTGAAATTGCTTGCGAAGAACTAGGTCCACCTGTAGGAGGGAATCTAGGTCCTTCATTAGTTTCAAGATGTAGGAATCCAAACTATAGATGTTCAAATTATACTGATTGATCTCGCACACTTGATCCTGATTTACTAACACCAATTTTGCATAAATCATCTCTCTACTAACCATTTAATCAAATAATCTTTATTTGATTAAATTTAGCATAATTCCTCTGTTAACTAAATAAATCAACGTTTATTTGATTAAATCAACCTTTATTTGATTAAATCAACCTTTATTTGATTAAATCATCATCTTCTATTAATTAAATAAATTATTTTATTTAATTAATCCTAATGTTCCTCTTTTAATTAAATAAATCCCTCTATTTGATTAAATCATATTTCATCTCCTTTAAATTAAATAAACTAACCTTTATTTGATTTAAGTCTAACATCATCCCTTTTAGTTAAATAAATCAAACTTTATTTAATTAAATATAATAATCATTATTCCTCCCATTTGATTTAAATAAATCCAAAAATCTAAGTCAAATGTCAAATCAAACTAATTTCCATTTAATTTAATTAAATCCTAATTAACTCTAACTCTAATCCATCAAATCCTCTACATTTTACAACTTGTGCAAGTAAATCAATTTAATTGATTTATAAATTCCTCTATTTTCATTCAAAAGGGCATCTAGTTGGAATATTCCCTCATTTTGAAATATCCCTCCTAAAAGGACTTGTCCTCCAACATGGCATTTAAGCCTCTTACAAGTCCTTTTTCTTGAGCCAATTGGCATTAACTCCTCTTCCATCTCTTCCTCCACAAACCATCTTACAAATTTCAAATCTCCACCTAATTGCATTTATTTGCACATTAATCAAAATGTGCTCCACCTCTGTTCAATAGCATGTTGACAATTGGCATTTTGCTATTGATTCATCTTTAGTCCCACATCCTTCATTTTTCTCATTCCTCCATCCTTCTTTCCTATAAATGGAGAGCTCTTCTATTGATTTTGGATCAACAACTTTATGCAAAGTCATAATCTATAGTTTTTAGGCAAGGTGATCCATTGTTCATCAAGGTTTTCATAACATTTCATCACCATAGTTAGATTATTGAGAATTTCATCAAGGATCACATTGTTCATCATCAAAGATCATCAAAGCTTGCAAGGAATTGGGAAAGGGCTACTTTCCACATCAAAGTAGCACCAATTCCCCCATGGGATGTTGGGTTTAAGTATTTGAATAGGATTTAAATAGCTTTCATTTGGTTTCTTTGCTTTATTTCTTGTTCATTGTGATTTGAATGAATCTCATGGGGAATGCTAGTTTAGATTTGTTTATTGACTAGCATTGTGTTGTTTTCCTATGTTTGAGCAGGTCTAGAGCTACCATTCACCACAAACATATCAGGAGGAGATATGGTAGGAAGGTCTTCTAACTTCATGGATGGATATAATGCTTTATTGGCTTCAAGGTGTCAAAGAATTCATTGAAGAACTCATTCATGCTAGCATCATCTTCTCCTATGATGCCTACATCATGAGGAGGATAATCACGAGGAGTTGAAGGAGCATGAAGAAGCTCAAGGTCATTAGGATCACAGCCAAAGGCACAATTGGACATGCCAACTAAGGATTTTAGGGATGCCAAGAAACTACTAAAGAAAAAAATCATGATGCAAATGCAAGAAAATGAATAATACTATAGTTCTGGAAAAAGTGACAGAGATGCAGGTACAAAAAATTGAAATGCAAAAAATATTGTGAAAATGCCATAAATTTTAATGCAAAAAATGCAAGTGGACTGATTCACCCAAGGTGGAGAATGAGTCCAGGTATGACTTTTTTTGTGATTATGCAGAAAATTTAAGTGAATTTATATGTGTGATAGGGTGAATTTCAATGCTAGAATACGAGCAGAAAACAAAGGAAAGCAAATAACACTAAAAACACTCTACACCTCAAAATTAGCTTAGTTGGATTCAATACAAAATAAAATGGAACTTTTCACCTTGTGTCGAATCGATCCTTTGGTTGGACCTTCGATCTTTGGTGTTGTATGCTCCTTGGATGGAAAGAGATGCAATCTATAAGGTGGAATGAGGATGGAAAATGAGTGAAAAGTGGATGCAAGTATGAAAAATGGCTAAGTATGGCTACTATCAATGATCTCCCCTTAAATGAGAGAAAATATGAGGTATTTATAGAGATTTTGGAATTCTCTAGGGAGATGGATAGTCAAGATTGAGCCACCAAGATCAAGATGTAGGGCTAAGGTGATTTGAGAACTCACAAGCCCTCACATCTTGACATGTGGCAAATGAAGTGGCTTAAAAAAGGTGATGTGTACATGAGGTGGAAGGATAGTACATGACATGGAGAAGGTACATAGTACCTTAGGATTGGGACAAGATCTCCTCATAAAGGAGGTCCTTGTCCCCATGTGGGTGAAAGGACATGTGAGGAATTAAAAATTCTTCAAATATTCTCATGGGGATGAGAGAAGGAATTTAAAATTCCTTTAAATGCATTGGGGGATTAAATGTGAATTAAAAATTCACATGGGGAATGGAGTGCCTTGTTTAAAAAGAGAAATTTTTTAATGAAGTTGACTAAGGACACATTCCATAAATGATATGGGGATTATGGATGACCTAATTAAGTGGTTAAGGTTGTGCAAGTATTTGATTAGACTAATTAATGACAAATTAGAAGAGGGTTAGATTTCACATGTGACTTGATGTGACAAGTCAAAGATCACATGGGGAAGAGAAAAAGGAATTTAATATTCCTTGGAAGGATAAAAGGAATTAAAAATTCTTTGAGAGGTTGATTAGGCTAGTTAATGAAGGATTAGAGGAGGGTTTGGTGCCTAAGAGAGATTAGAGGCCAACTTGCAAAAGTTGGAGGATGTGACACATCCTAATAAGGGATTAGACATGTGTACATCCCTAATGATGAGATTAGGAGAATAATTAGGATTAGATAAAAATGATAGAGGATGTGAAATATGAGAAATTAAATAAATGTCATATTTATTTAATTAATTTGATGAAAAGGAGGATTAAAGAGATAAGGTATTTATTAATTAATTAAATACCTTAGGGATTTGACAGAATTAAGGATATTAATTAAATAATAGTGATATTACTTAATTAATGCAAATAAGGGGATGCTTAGACAAAAGGGGATAAATTTGGATAAATTAAGTGTCCAAATTTAGGTTTCTACAATATGTTATTCAGATGCAAATGTAGATTTTTAGTTTTTTAGTGACTTGATACGTGCAAAAATGAAATCTATATGAGTCTTTCACTAATTCAATTTTAGAAACCCCAGGATGCAAAAAAAACAAAAAACAAAAGCTAATGCAAGTTAAACCTAGGATGCAAATGTCAGGAAAATTAGAAAGAAAGATGTTCAAAATGTAGGTTCACCAAAATGAACCATAGATTTTGGGGAAGGGTTTGTTCTCTCTTGCACAATTAGGGTTTTTCACCAAAAGGAGAGAGATATACCTTCAAAATCTAGGTGGTTCACTCAAACTAATGCAAGTACAATTAAAATATGTCTAAATTCAATATCCTAGATGCAACAAACTATTAAAATGAGTTGATTATTAATGCAAACCCTAAGAAATATGAAGTGTTGGAAAACACAATGTTGTTTGTAAATATGAACAAGAAACATGCACAAATGAACACAGAATTGAATGAGAATGAAAGGAGTGCACCTGGAGGCTGATTGCAAATCTAAGGAGGTCCAGGAATGCTGATGAAATCACTGTTGATGACCAGAGGGACTCATTCTCTACTGATGGTGAATCAATCCTACTTCTGGTAAACTTTGTCGAAACAAGTTTTGAAAGTGTTGGGAATTAAAATCTACAAAAATCACTTTTCCAAGCCTAGTAGTGGGACTCATTCACCACTAATGGTGAATTAGTCCTCCTACAGAAAATAACAAATTCTGAAGTCAACTTTGTGGGACCAGATCTGCACTTGTCTTCTTGTTGGGTTAACTGGTTCAAATCTGCAGAAAATAGAAAGAATGTCTTCTCCAAGCTTGAATAAGGTTGATGTTGACTTGAATGAATTTGATGACTTGTTGACCACTTTTCAGCACCTATTTCTTTGACAAATCTACTTACAAATTCTACAAACACACATGCAAAGAGGGGGGAAATGGTTGAAGGTTAGAGTATAGGGGTTTGTCTTGGTCAAACCCCACTTTGGTAATCAAACCCTAGATAATGAAATGGAATATGAAGAGAATGATAAAAAAAATAGCATTCAAGTGTTATCAACTTACCAAATCCTTGTTGATGAAGTATGAAGATATGTCAATTGCTGCTCCAAAATGCTTGATTATTGCTTGATGAAATAATGTAAAGATGCTTAAATACTAAGAGAAATAGGATGCTTAAATGCTTGGATGAATTAGGTGTGAATAATGAGAGAAAAACATATATTTATACACACTTATGCCCTAATTTCTTGAAAATACCACCTCACAAGTTGACCTAAGGTCTTTAAGAATTAAAAATTGAAAGAAATTTGAATTTTTATTGAATTTTGTGCCAAGAGGGACTCATTCGCCACCAATGGTGAATGGGTCCCACTTAAGGCATGCAAGTGGGTGTCAGGGATTAAATGTATTTAATGGTGTTTCTCAGGTTTGAATTCAAAAATACACTTAATTATGACATGTAAGTGCATAAAGGGGCCAAATAAGACATAAGAAAGGTGTAATTAGTGATGAAAAGCCTAGAGAAGCATGAAAGTTTGTTACAAGACTTTACAACACTTCAAAATAGGACTTGGTAATGAATAAAAAGGTAATATTTAGATGAATTATGATAAGAAGAGTCTAGAAAAGTATGGAAATGTATTACAACACTTCACAACACCTTTACAAGACATGATAAAATCTTAATAATTAAGATATTCAAGACCTAATGTGAATGTATAAGATACATTTCAACATTAAATCAAGCAAAATAGACCAAGCATCAAAGGAACAAGACCTAAATGATAGTGAAAATGTCAAGGGTCCATTTTTCTACAATGCATGAGGAAATGTCCCATTTTGGACCACTGAAGGATAAACATTAGGATTCATGGGATGATTTAAAGGGACTCCATTTATGCTTGGGCTAGGGTAATTATTCAATCCATTTATGTCATTTTTGGATGATTTGTTTTAAAGGTGTTTCATTTCTAAATTTACACATACGGCTTCAACATTAGCTTCGGGTAAAGTAGGAGGATTTTCCCTTCGCTTTACAAACATAGCAGTTAAAGGATCTACTATTGTATAATAAACTACAATAGTAGACAAATTATCTACTACGTAAGGTTCTTGGAGCCTAGAATAAGCCTTTTGAAACTGTTATTAAAAGCATTTATAGGCTCTCCTTCGAACCTCTTCATTTGAGAAAATTGGTGATATAACAAAGCAGGGTCAATTGGTGTTCTAAATCTGGCTAAGAATTGACTTTCCATATCCTATCGTGATTTGATAGAATTGTGAGGTAGGTTGATATACCACTGGTAAGCTTCATCACTTAAGGTGTATGGGAACAACCTACATACAACATCTTCATGTTGAATCCTCACTCTAGAACACGTATCCTTAAAGATACTAATATGTTCTTCCACATCTTTATGGAGATAATATTTGGGACACAACTTATTAGTATTTTTCTATAAATCATTGTACACAACAAATTGAATTGGTGACTCTATGTTAAAGAAATCCATCACTATGGAGGGTGGTGGTGTTATGACAACAATTGTATTTTGTGAAGTACTTACACTTCCAAAATTTTGAGGTCTAGATGACATTTGACCACTAAGCTTGACTAAAGTCACATGAGGATCACTAGATCGAGATCTAGTGAGTCTACAAAAATTCAATTTAAAACCTAACAAAGCCAAAAGAACAACAATGAGGCCCTCCTTCTAGTGCCAGTTCTTGTTGATGATGATGTTACTCACAACAACAGGGCAAATAAATTCTTCATAGAAAAACAGCGAAGATCCTATCCTTCTTGAAAGATCTAGAACAAAGACAATCTAAAAGAGGAATCCGTTTAATAGGAAAAAATTGACTCAGTTCAATCCCAATCTTTGGTAGTCATGTCTTCACTGTACTAGGTTCACTTCAGGGTATGATGTCATATTGTTCTTAATCTCAAAGGGAATACGGTTATTTCTGGTTTCGTTAAGAATCATAAGTGTTTTACAAAATATTTCCAATTCAATCATAAAAATAACATCATGAAATTGAAAGATTTGAAATAACATTTCATGAATATCAACAATTTTTTTCTATCACTTAAGTAGATTTAGCTTTAAGCATTCAACAATTTCATAAAAAAATGAAAGATTTTCAATAAATTTCCATTCATTCATCTATTTTTTTGGAACATTTTCAAGAATTTAAACATCTATTCAAAAATAAAGCATAAAAAAATATTGAAAAATTAAAATTTATCTCAGTTATTCTCCACGCATGCCCCAAAGAATTAACCAAATCAAAGCAAACTACTTTATACTTCACCAGATTGCTTCACAGCTACATATAAAACAACGCGAGCTTTTAAAGAGAGGGGTTTTAGTTTGGACACCAAGTAGGTTTTGTATGCCCCCTTAAACAACGTAGCACACTGTAGACACATAAAATTGACGCAGGCCTACAAACTTTATTTTCTCCACATTTCTTCTTAACATAATTAAAATATTTAATTATGTCCTATAGTCCAAATTTGACTATTAATTACATATCTTTTATTCCTCCTGACTATTTAAATAAATAAATTACATTTATTTTATTTAAATACATCACTAATTTCTTATGTCTCCCTATAATTAAATAAATTCCTAAATTTATTTAATTATTATTTGTCCACCATTTCCTCCTAATTATTTAAATAAATAAACTTTATTTATTTATTTAAATACATCATTAATTCCTTATGTCTTCTTATAATTAAATAAATCCCTATGATTTATTTGATTATTATCCACCTTGTCCATTTTCTCCATAATTAAATAATTATCATTAATTATTTAATTATCTTATTAAGTTTTCGTCTAATTTTAAATAAATTCATTTATTCAAAATTCCCCACTTTTTATTTTCCCACCAAGTACATAATTTGAAATAACTATTTACTGTCACATGACCCCACCACTTTTGAATTAAATTAATTTTTAATTCAAAAGGTCAATATCACTTCTTGAATCAAATAATTTTAAATTCTTATTTGATTCTCCAGCAACTTTGTTTTTCGTGCCTAATATCCCCTTGTCACATGTAGTCCTGTCCATTTTTTTTTATTTTTCTAAAATCAAATCTTAGCCCTTCATTTCAAATTTTAACCTAATTCTACCCTAACCCTAATTTGTAGTTGTCATATTCAATCTCAACCTTTGATCTTAGGGCTTTCTCAACTTTCAATCCTAGCCATTCACCCAAAATTGACTTTTTTTATAAAAAAGGCAATGTCAACCTCATTTGGGGACTTTTTTTCATCTCCTGACTTCATCACTTCATCATCTCACACTTCATGCTTCAGAATTTAGGCTTCTACACTTCTTCATGCTTGTAGAAATCTGAGTACACTTGCATTTTAGATCAAATCCTTCGATATTTTCTTAGGTCTTGCTATAGTCATAGTTGCTCATAAGAAATTTGAGGGAAAACATCATTTTGCAGCAAATGGAGAAGGGAAATGAAGTTCAATCATGGAGGGCATGAAGGCTATTGTTTGGTTAAGATTTTCCTTTATTTTATGTATTTTTACTCCATTGTACTTCATTGTTTAGCTAGGGTTTACTTTCTACATTTTATTTTATGCTAACCTAGATTTTTACCTTAGTTACATTGGTGAACCTGAAAACTAATTTTAGCTGAATATTTTGATAAATTTTGAGGAATTTTGGAGTTAAATCCTTTTTGTTGCAGGTTTTGCATCATTTTGGGACAAAACCCTAGTTTTCAAAGATTCGACCATGTCTCTCAAATGGCTATAGATATTTTCACAAAAAAAAATTCTACAGGTTGGGGACAATATCAAGAGCTTCTAGTCCAAAAATCAGATTTTTTGGAGCTATTTTTAATTTTTTTAATTTTTTTGTTATTTTTCATGAAAAATCAATTTTGAGAGTAAATTAGCAAATGTTTTGGATATTTTTACATTTATGGAAATCTCTCTAAATTCTAGTAGGGGTCTATTTTTTATGTTTTTAATTTGGATGAAAAATAATTAGACAAAAAATAGATCTTTAAAAATTAGGGTTTTACAAATATTTTCTTATATCTCACAAACAGTTGCAGATCTTTTCACAAAAAAAAAATCTATAGATTTGGGATGATTTCAAGTGCCTTGAATCTAAAAATTAGAATTTTTGGACCTGTTTTGAATTTTTCTATAAATTTTTAATGATTTTTCATAAAAAATTAATGTTGGGTGCAAAACAGTAATTTTTTTGAATTTCTTTACATTTTTGGAAAGCTCTAGAAATTTGAGTAATGTTTTGTTCTCTGTGTTTTTATTTTTGATGAAATTTTTTTTCCAAAAAATAGATTTGTCTTACTAGTTAACCCTCTAATATTAGTGATCAATTATCTTGTTAGGGTTTTGGCTTTGTTGTTGGTTTTGTGAATGTGCAAGAAAACAAAAAAAAACACTTCAAAAGACAAATTGGATCAAGTGGACAAAAATTTGGAGCTAAAGAAATTCTAGGCGCACACATTTCATCTTTTATCTCTTAAACTTGTTTGATCACACATTTGGATTTGGGGCTTTAAAACGAACATCTCTTTTGCAATCACACTTTGAAATTGGGCTTAAAAAGAACCATTGTCTTCCATCACACATTTTGGATTTTGGTTAAAAAGCACAAGTGCTTCCATGTTTGCTTACACACATTTCATTTCTAAAGGGAAATTAACAATTGTGAGTGTGAATCAAGTGTGTGTGTCCTCCAAAACACCTCACTTGGTTCACTTTTTCCATACCCTTCTTAGGAGGCCTGCTTGGAGCACACACCCCTCCAAGGGATGACCTCAATCGAGTGTGAATCAAAAGACATTCTCCTTTGGAAGTTGAAATATTGTCACTCTTGGCTAAGCCCCAAAGAAATTTATACCTTTGGGAAGTGAAGGTGAAGGGTGGGTTACCCCTTTCTCCTAGCTGTGTGGTAGGATTTTACTTTCAAATCATCCTTAGTCAACCTTGTGCAAAATAGCTTGAGATCTAATTGGCCATACCGCACTTCACTAGTTAGAGGGCTTGTTGATGTTTCTTCCACATGTGCTTGTTTAATAATCATCATTACATTCTTCAAATTTCAAAATTCAAATTTGGTTGTGTCTGGCATGAGTGATTCTTGTGTGTACATGTGTGATCAGTCATTTAAACATTGCTAAATCAAGCTAAACACCAAACACATAAAGACAAGTCACTCTACACATTCTTCCAACACATTCATATCCAATCACTTTCATCCTAATCACCCTTCTTATCCACATCATATCCACTTCATCCTAATTGTATCCTAGTCATCATAGCTCATTATTCCACCTTGTCCTAATCGCATCCTACTCATCATTCATTCATCCTAGTCATCGTCCTAATCAATCAAGTCACCCAATCTTGTCATTCCACATCATTCCTAATCATTTTATCCAAATCATTATCCTAATCATCATTTCACATTGATCTCATCCTACCCATTCCTAATCACAGTCCAATCATATCTTCATCATTCAACTTTCATTCTAACCATCAACCCTAATCATTCCTAATCATCCAATCTTATCATCTCAACATCATCACCAACCTAGTCCTAGTCAATCAACAATTGTCAAAATGGACCTAATCATAAACAAGCCCAATCATAATCCTAAGCCCAAGATCATAGTTCAAGGGGTCAATCCCTCTAATGCAAACAATGAGACAAAACCTAATCCCAAGATCATAGCTCAAGGAGGCCCTTTCCCTAGTTCAAATAATGAAACAAAACCAAAACCTAAAATCATACTTCGAGGGGCTCCACCTACCACCTCTAATGATGACATGAACTATGTGGCATACCTTGAGGAACAAATCAACATGCAAGAACTTAAACACATGTGCGACACTATGCCCACATTTGAAAACAAATTCCTAGTATCCCAACTTCAAAACCTCCTTCAAACACTTCACCAAATACCCCAACCCCTAGACCAGAAAACCATACAAAGAATTCAAACCCTCTTCCAAATTTTTCAACAAATTAAATCAACTCAAATCCAACACCTCCTAGATCAATCCAATCAATTCATTGCCACTTTTCAAATCCAACAACCACAACATCATCCCCTATCCATTCATTATCAACCAATGCCACCTCAACCTTATGTGTCATCCCCTTCCACCTCATACCAATCTAATCCATCCACTTCTTCGCATGTCAATGCCACATCAAACTATCAAGCCACATCACAATAAACACATGTGAACTTAAGTTCTACCTTGAAACAAGGCCAAACTTCCTCATGTTCTAATGCATCCATTGACAAGGGGAACACTAATCTATGTCATGCACCCTATAAGTATATCATACCACTATCCAATCAAAAGCCTATCCTAAATCCACCATGTCCTAGTCCTAATCCAATGGTCCCTACACTTTCCAACCCATTAACCCCTTCATTACCCTTACCATCCTCTAATCCACTTGCTAATACATCAACTCCACGTCCTCAATACAAACATTACAAAAGTAAACATGTGGAGTTTCCCAAATCCACCAACCCACTCAATCCATTCACTACTCCCTCCAATCAAAATCAAAACCCAAATCCAACACCTTCCACCCCTACACCTATAAAGGATGACCCAAGGGCTACAAGCAAGGAATCAAATGTCACCATGTCATTCAACACATATACTTGAACATACAAAAGAGTCCTCAAACATCATGCCAAGTCCTTCAAGCCAACCATGTCATCCACAACCCCTTGATCCAATTCAATAGTCTCCCCTCGTAATTCCAAGTCACCCTCTGTCATGCTCCTATGTTGTTGACCATCAAGAACATATCAAGTATCTCCATGAGAAATCCCCATCCACCTCCATTCAAATAAGTCATGAAATATTTCAAGAGAACAATCCTAAACATGAGGAAACATTACCCCCTCATCCACATAAATATCAACACCCTCCTAATGATTCCATTCATAACACACCTAATCCTATTCATGATCAAGATCCCATCGGTGATCAAGATCTCTTTTATGATCAATAAGACCATAATGATCCTCTTAGCCAACTTTATGCATTCCATGGTCAAGACATTCCCACCTCACCCATCCATGATGCACAAACATCCACTTCCCATGATGAGACAAGTGGCTGCCAAGCAATCCCAAGCAAACATAGGAGATCAAACCAATACCTTGGATCTTAGTGAACACAATACTAATCAAGATCCTAATAATCCTTCCACATCCACCATCAACCCTATTTCAAAACCACCATCATATCCACTTGGCTTACCCGCTTTCATCCATTAATTTTCCTCCTTAGGACATCAACAACCATCCTCCATCACTTTTTGTACTTCATCCAATAATCAACTCAAGTCTATTTTCCAAACTACACCTATTCCTATAGTTAATCGCATGCTCCAAAAAATGAATTATCAAGGCAAAGGCTTAGACCTTCTTGAAAAAGGAATCTTGGATCCTATACATGTCAAAGTCCCTCCTCCATGCTCATATGGCCTTGGATACACACCCCAGGTTCAACAACCTAATGATGTTTGTACTTCCTCCATCCATCCTAAGTCCACTTTCCACCACAAGCCTTATCATATTCCCAAAACATATGTTGCCACTCCACCTCTATTATCCTACAAGTTTCAAAATTATGTAACTATACACCTTCCACCATCCAATTTACCCCCGCATCTTCCAACTCTGCATATCCCTCCATCCACTTTTCCACCATTTCTTCCAACACCTAATATCCCAATCATTCATAAATTCCCTAAATATCCTAGTCATGAGAAAAAAATGCACACATTATGTAAACATAAAGCTTCCACGCATTCCATCCACCCCATGGGATTCAAAAATAAACATTTGTATGCCTCCTTTCATAACGCCAAAAATCCTAAGGGTCCTAGTCCCTTAGGGTACAAATGCAAGAAACCAAGGAAAAATGCATTCAAAAATCCACCCAAACCCATACCTCCAAAAGAAAATTCAAAAACTAAAATGATATGGGTCCCTAAACAAAAATGCAATTCAAATGAGGCATCCACATCTCAAAAATCCCAACCATCCTCCTCATCCCTTCAAAAATGTCATTCCATGCAAAAATATCAAATTCCTCCATCCCACATGAAAAGAAAAAATCATAAAAACACTAAGTCTATGTGGGTCCCTAAATGCTTACATCATCAACCCACTAAGCAAACATCACCATTGCTTCCTACACCATCATCCACTCAAAAGCTTCAATATTTTTCATGGCGTGTGTAGCCATTGGTCATTGTTCCCTTTCATTTCACAAAAATTCCACATACCTCCATCTCCTCACCCTTCACTCATTATCCTACATATCTCCCCCACCACCTTCCTATGGTCCATGCTTTTGGCTACGCCATCCCCATTCATCTTTTGCATAAGTCATGTATAATCCCTATCATAATCCACATCATAATCCACTATTTTCCTCCATAATCCACATCATAATCCATTATCTACCTAATCCAGCTACCTCGCATGCATCCCTCTACCAACATCTATGAGAACATTTTACATGGTCCATGTGATGGCATCCATTTC
Organism: Sequoia sempervirens; assembly: GCA_007258455.2. NCBI lineage: Eukaryota > Viridiplantae > Streptophyta > Pinopsida > Cupressales > Cupressaceae > Sequoia > Sequoia sempervirens. The sequence goes on along the minus strand of VDFB02047230.1, from coordinate 256,493,655 downwards.
TAGTGGGACTACCACCTTTCATGGAACTAGACACTTGAGTCCCTCCTATCCATATTCCCCTTCTCCTATCCAAAAATTCAAAAAGTCAAAAAAAAAAAAATGAAAAAATAGTAAAAAGAAATCCCTTCGTCCAATGGTGAAAACCTGGTAAACAAGTGCCCTAGATAAGTACCATGATGAAAACCTGGAAAATAGGCGTCAAGTGTAGGTTGATCTTCTATGTCACTTACACTTGGGGGCACAATGTCTTATCTATCCAGCCTATCATTTTTATGTCATATCATTTCCATCCTACCTACCATCTTTAGCCATCATACATACCTATCATATTGGGTCCACTTATCCACCCTTCTCCTTTTGATCTTGATGAAGATATAGGGGGAAAAGGTTGAAACATTTTTTGGCTATATCTTGACATACCTCATCTTTTCCAACCAATCATATCATTATCCTATTGTCATATGCTTTATCCAGAAAAATCCTAAGTCTTGTACCTAGAATGGGGCATGTTATTCCTATGTGACATAGTCTTTGGAGATCATATCCTTGCTCTCTTATGATGCATACATCCATTCCATCCATCCATCTATCATGATCCTTTTATCCCTTATCCTATCACCCACCCTTCCATCCATAAATCCCATCTATCTCCTTGCACCTAGACTTGGTTTTCCCTTGTCATTGGTATCTAGCACAAAGGCTACCCAAATTTTCATCCATTGACATCTCAAAACATTTCAAAAATCCAAAAAAATCAAAACATGTCAAAAACACAAAAACATCTAAATAACACTCAAAAATCCCAAAAATAGAGTCAAATGCAGTCATGTCAGTCAGTCCGTGTCATTTTCAAACTACATTGCCTATGTGACTAAATGTAGGCAAGGCCATTTTTTGATGAGCCCCTGAGGCCACCTAAGTTGGTCTTTTAGGGTTTGTTGCATCAGTCAGAATAAATCAGACATTGTCGACAAAGAAAAAAATAGTCATCAAAACATTTGACAAGTCACATATTAACAAGATAGCAAGCCAACGATGCCATTCAGTCAAACCAAACAAACTATAAAAATAGTCAAACTGTCAACCAGTCAACTTATGTCTTATATAGGATGTGTCCTTCCTGAAACCAAACATTGCCATTTAGTCAAACCTCATCATTTGCCTTATACAAGTGGTCACATGGTCGAAACCAGACTTCACATCTTATACGACATGTCTCTTTCCTGAAACCAAGCTTTGTCAAATGCTCAACCTGTCAATCCCTAGTCAATTAACTATCAAATAAATCAAATTTTGGAAAACATTCTAACTGGATGTTGACATTGTGGCTTGTCTTGTCTTATCTTTCTTTTGGAATTTGTCTATGAGTAAGGTTACTAGTTCCTTGAGGATCTCCCATGAAGGATTTAGAGGAGTGATGATGTCTCTTGACTCTTTTCTTTGACTGTTGTCTGTGGATTGTCTTGGAAAAAAGACTGGGGCAACTTAGCCCTTAGTATGAGTTGGTACATTCCTTTTCTGTGACTGTCTATTTTTCGCAAATGGATGACCTTGCACACCTTGGTCTATGTCATACCATGGTGTTTTTTGTCCATTTGTAACATTTTACCCCCCAATGACGATCAATGCAACACCTATTTGTCCATGACTTCTATGTTAACATCCATTTTCTCCATGATACCATTCGTCTTTTCCACTTAACATTTCTTCTAATCCACATCCTCATCATCCTTGTCTATTTTCCCCTATCCTTTTGTTCATCATTTTCTAGTCCTTTCATCCATTTTGAGAGCTCACTCGTGTTCTTTGAACCTGACTATCCTCTCAAGGGGGCATACCGCTACCTCCTCGTCATTCTTCCTCATCCTATTTTTTCGTTGGGGAATATCTTGAACTAAATTTCTCACGATGTGATAAACTACATTATGACAAAGAGGGGAAAAATGTAGACACATAAAATTGACCTAGGCCTCCAAACTTTATTTTCTCCATATTTCTTCTTAACATAATTAAAATATTTAATTATGTCCTATAGTCCAAATTTAACTATTAATTAAATAATTCTTAATTATTTAATTAACTCATATCTTTTATTCCTCCTAACTATTTAAATAAATAAATTACATTTATTTTATTTAAATACATCGCTAATTTCTTATCTCTCCTTATAATTAAATAAATTCCTAAATTTATTTAATTATTATTTGTTCACCATTTCCTCCTGATTATTTAAATAAATAAACTTTATTTATTTATTTAGATACGTCATTAATTCCTTATGTCTTCTTATAATTAAATAAATCCCTATGATTTATTTGATTATTATCCACCTTGTCCATTTTCTCCATAATTAAATAATTATCATTAATTATTTAATTATCTTATTAAGTTTTCGTCTAATTTTAAATAAATTCATTTATTCAAAATTCCCCACTTTTTATTTTCCCACCAAGTACATAATTTGAAATAACTATTTACTGTCACATGACCCCACCACTTTTGAATTAAATTAATTTTTAATTCAAAAGGTCAATATCACTTCTTGAATCAAATAATTTTAAATTCTTATTTGATTCTCCAACAACTTCATTTTTTGTGCCTAATATCCCCTTGTCACATGCAGTTTTTTCCATTGATTTGATTTTTTTTATAAAAAGGCAATGTCAACCTAAAATCAAATCTCAGCCCTTCATTTCAAATTTTAACCTAATTTTTCCCTAACCCTAATTGCTAGTTGTCATATTCAATCTCAGCCTTTGATCTTAGGGCTTTCTCAACTTTCAATCCTGGCCATTCACCCAAAATTGATTTTTTTTATAAAAAGGAAATGTCAACCTCATTTGGGGACTTTTTTTCATCTCCTAACTTCATCACTTCATCATCTCACACTTCATACTTTAGAATTTAGGCTTCCACACTTCTGCATGCTTATAGAAATCTGAGTACACTTGCATTTTAGATCAAATCCTTCAATATTTGCTTAGGTCTTGTCATAGTCATAGTTGCTCACAAGAAATCTAAGGGCAAACATCATTTTGCAGCAAATGGAGAAGGGAAATGAAGGTCAATCATGGAGAGCATGAATGTTGTTGTTTGGTGAAGCTTTTCCTTTATTTTATGCATTTTTACTCCATTGTACTTCATTGTTTAGCTAGGGTTTACTTTCTCATTTTATTTTATGCTAACCTAGATTTTTACCTTAGTTACACACACAGTCTTGTTCGGCTGAACTAACAAAACCAACTACAAAAGATTCATGAGATAGGTAGTTATCAAATTGGCTCTGATATTGATTAATTTCTACATGCATACAAGTTTTTAGACTAGAATAATTCAAAAAACAGGGAAAAAGAACAAAACTTAGAGAAGTTTTGGGTCTTCTGACATCCACAAATTTTGAACTTAAAACAAAAAATAAAGCAGTAAATGACCTTTTATAGGAACAAAGCCCCAAGATTTCAAACTTAAAGTTTATCTAGAGAATCAGAAATAACAAATCAAAATGTAGCACATGGCATACACCAATTGTCATTTGAATATTCTAGATGAATTCAAAGCTTTGACTTCATCAACAACAACACTTTTCACTTCTTACTCTGGTACTTAGTAATTTGCATGAATCGAGGCTATCAACATCCTTTAGAATACCAGACGAAAAACATCTACTAGGATCAGGAACAACCTACAAAACTCAAATGCAACAAAAACATTTTTGCAACACCTCTAGTATTCGGTATCTAGTTCTTCCTTTCATCATTTAGGGATCGAGCTTCAAGATATTTTCTTCACCTTTCTTCAATTGATATTCTCAGAAAGAATTCAATGTTTGATGCATATGTTCTTTTAAAATTCCTTGTATTTCCTTCCAAGTGAGTTTGAGCCTAGTATATTCTTCTTATACCTGGAGTATACTAGCATTCCTTTGCACTTTGTTTGTTTCATATCTAGCTATGGTGTTCCTGCACTATATAATCTCATCAATGACCTCCAGAGTTAATAGTTGAACAAGGTCTTTATTTATCCTTTCAATCCATTCCTTGAAGGCTTTAGCTTCTTTACCCTCCTCTCCTAGCATTTTGGGATCACAACCTTGACGTGCTAGCATTTCAATAAAGTCTTGATCTTTATCAAGCAATTTTCTACATTCTACGGTGACCTTTTCAAATCCTTCAATACATTATATCAACATGTCAGCTTCCCATTTCAATTATTTCTTCCATTTTTCTAGCAATGGAACATCTTGCTCCGAAATTACATTTCCTTGTATTAATTCTTGGACATCCATTTGTATGATAATTTCAACATTTCTCCTTTCATCATTAACCTATTCCTAGAAAAACTTGCATTCACTTTCAAATCTTCTGGATTTCTCAAACTAACAATATGATTCCTTATACTTCCCTATTGCATTTGTAATAAATTCTTCTCCCTGCCTCATCCAATACTCAATCCATTCTTCAAATACATTCATTTTATGGTGAACTGTTGCAATTGCATCCACCTATTCTTGTGACATTAGTACTAGATGTTGGGGAAATTTAGTTTGTGCTTGACCAGATAGGGTTAATGATTTTATAAAATTTTCCAAGGTAGCAACCTGTTCTTTCAATTCTCTTTTCTTCTTTTTATAGTTTTGTACTTTGGAAATAGTGGCATCCAGGTTCATCTTTATTTCTTCTAACTCTTGCCTCCAAGATGAGTTTCCAAGATTAATAACTGTTATCTTGTACTCCTTAGGCATTATTTCATGTCTATTTTTGTTAGCCATTGGAGTAGGTATATGGATGGTTCTTTCTCCATCTGCATTTTTTTATATGACATGTTTCACTTTAGCTCTGCGTTTGGACTTAGGAGTATCTACTTCTTGTATGAAACTATTAAGATCTAGAGGCAGTATTTCTACTTCCATTGGAGAAGCCAATTCCTTGATCAACCAATCAGGTGCATCCTCATCTCAATCTACCTCTACAACATTCCTTTGTTCCTAGTTTCCACTTGATTCAGGAACCTCTTCTCTTACTTCTTCAGTTTTACCTGTTACGTCCTTCGAAATAGGGATTTCTCCAACAATTTTTGGCATAGATTCAATATTTTTGGGACTTGGCAGTGTCTCCTCTGTTTGAATACTTACACTCTCCTATCTATCCAAATGTTCAATATTAGCTCCTTCGACGTCACTTTCTTTTTATTCTGCTACATCAAGATTTTCCTAATTTCCAACTCCATCACCTGAAACCTATGTAGCTTCTTATTTCTCAATATAAACTTCAATCTAATCCTTCTATGATTCTTCAAAGACCTGTGATTGTTCATTATCATTTGGATCATTCCCAAGTGAAGGACAAGAATCAAAAGCATCTTCAATAATTATTTCATCAATAGGATCCTGCCCTGCAGTCTCCCCTATTTCCATCTCAAGAATATCATGGTTCCTCGCTTCTGAAGTCTGTTCCTTGTATAAATTCTTCTTCTTCAACATTTTTTGGAGTGGACCCTGTATCCATAATTTCTTCTATGACTGGTTGTACCATGGGTTTATCTTTAAGCTTCTTTTCTTTTACCTTTTCCCACATGGCACCCCATTTATCCATCTGTTCTTTAATTTTGGCTTCATCTACCTTAGAAATTTCATCCAAAACCACAAGAGTTCCTCCCAATGCTTGTTTCATACTAGCCATATTAACAAAGGGAGGAGAAGTAAGTAATGTTGCAGCTCTTTTAGATGCAAATTTCATTTGTGTACCAACATTTTTTGTTGCTCTTGCTTCTTCATCAATAGCAAGTTTAGTCCCTGGTTTTATTGTAGAAGAAGATGCACCTTTAGGTCTTCCTTTTGATTTATCTTTTCTTGATTCTACATCTTTCTACTTATCAGATGGCTTTAATGGAACTTCTTGAATTGAAGCTTTGGGGGTTTTCCCTTCAATCCTTATACCAGGAGCCGCCTTACTAGTTTTTCTTTTCTTCCCAGTAGGTTCCCCACTCTCAAATGCAGTTTCATTTCTTTTTTTTTCCTCTGAGAACATGGGTTCAATTCCTCTTTCTCTTAAAGCTTTATAGAAATCATTTATCCAATGTTGAGTGTGTAACAAAACTAGTGCAGAGAACTCTTCAATTGATGTCATTTCTTCACCCTTGTAATTCAGGTTTGGGATAGGTTCATCATACACTTTGTCTTCATTATAAGCTTTATTCAACACTTATCCATCATCCTCTTCCAATTGATCTAGAATATCATGAAGCATAAGAATCTAAGCATATTTTAGAGACAATCTTTTATATTTTCTCTTCCTTACTATGTGCTCATCTTCACAATTAAGCCAATAATATTCTAGGTGTTGGACATGAGCACGGTAACCAGCTATGGCCTTGGCAATATTCCCCTCAATATCATAATACATTCTTTGAAGTGGAAAATGTTCAAAATTATATGTTTTCAGTTCTTCACACAAGTTAGCTAACTTGATTTCACTACATTTATAATTCCCCATCACAATAGGATATTTGAAAGAGCCCTATTTATGAGCCTTGTTATAAAGAGCCTAAGACGGTTTTGTCTCACCAATTCTAATTACACAATTTTGTCTATAGGATACCTGGGTAGCATGAAAGGATGTCCATCAAACCCTTCCATTCTAATGTAGGAGAAAGTGGGGAACTGAATATACCAGCCTCCCATCGATCTGATAACACTTTGTGCCTCCAACAATAGTTTTTTGGCTTTGTCACCTTCCATTGTTCTGACTAGCTTCATAGAGAATACATCATTAACTCTTCTATAATTCTCTTTGTATCCATGGATAGTGATTTGAGGTAAATGAGCATATATTAAACTATTTCCTACTTCTCTTCCCAAAGTACCAATCTTCTTCAACCCTTGTTTACTGGCCCTGATGGTGCAAGAATAGTTCACATATGAAGACATATAAAAACATCTATTTTTGGGAAATGCTTTTATCTGTTCACACAATCTGTCACTAACAAAATTTTTGATAAGTTTTGGCCTTTGCCCTCATATCAATATTATACATCTGAGTGAATAGAGGGAGCCCAAATTTGTATGTAATTCCTTTCTGTGAGAGATTTTCATAAATTCTCCCTTCCTTCTCAACAACTCTTTTATCTATGTTATAATGATTTATACATTCCATAACCAATTCAATGGCCTCCATTTCTAACGAAAACCCTCTTGTTAAAATAACCCGTTTGCTATAACATTTTTGGTACACTTAGAAGCATTTTCCTACCATACCTAAGTGTGAATTTCAACATCAGAAGACCATCCCATATGAGTATCTATAACTACCACACCAATTGGTATGGCCTGTGAATTGCAATATTTGAATTCATCTTCTTCTCTTACGTAAGAAGTACTTATCTTTACTAGTGTGTTCTGTATTTTCAAATGTGTGTCTTGTGTGTGAACTAGGGTTAAATTTAACCAAAATTTCTTACAATTTATAAAACTTTCAATTCACCTTTTGGATAAATTCAATATCAAAGAAAATAATCAACATTTTAATTTCTAAAGGGAAATACCATCTTTCAAAATTTTCATGCATGAAAATGATTAACAGAATATCATTTTTTCGAAACATACCTAGTTCTAGTTGATGATGACAATATTTTAAGAATGGAGCTTCAAAACCCTTGGTAGTTGTGTTCTTAGTTTCTCAAAATTTACCTTTCCTTGTGTGCCAGTATTATTTCGTTCGTTCAATGTCCTTTGCAAATTTACAACATGACGCGGAGTGGAGTGTTATAAAAGAAACTACATGCTTAAGGTGGCTCCAAGTACATGATTAGTTTTCCACCTTCATTAATTACTTGTTATAATGCATTAATTTCTCGAATAAAGGTGCAATCGTTACAAATTAGGGTTCAAATTACGAACACCTAGATTTATGTGCAGGCTCGCTACTAGAGAAAAAAGATGGGACAACAATCATACGTGGCACTCTATTTTTTTTTTAGGAATAATCCATTAAAATGTTTGATCAATTTGTGCTCACCAGGATTAAAACTTCTGGTATCAACTTTTGAGAAGAAACCCTAGGGTCCAAGGCACTTACCTCCAAGCTTAAAAAAAAATTAGAATAAAAGAAAAGACTTGGAGTTGGGTTCAAGAGAGATTAAAACATTTCAAAATAGAATCTTCGGTTTTCGAGTTTCGAATAAAGGAAATGAAACAAAACTACTGAACTCCAATACAAGAAAATGGTACTACCGGGATTAAAAATTTTGGTGGATGACTTATCGAGCGGGGCTAGGACCAATTGGAGATACAACTCACTTTGATGTAACCATACAACCACAAGATACCAGTTTCTGATAGAATATTAAACTTCATGAAAATACCAAAACACTAAATCCAAGAAAGAATAAGAATAAAATAAGGACCAAGAAAAATTGAAAATGAAACCTGCAACTGGCCAAACTGCAAAACAATGCCAAAGCAAACAAAAGCGAAAAGGAAAGGGAGAAAAAAAGGGGGTCCACATTTTTCCAAGGGGAAAAATGGGTCGTGTTGTGAGACCTCACCACACATGTATTTGTAATTTGTACAAAATGTTTAATTAAGTAAGTATGTATGTACATATATGTCATCTCAAAACAATGTTTACAAAACTTGGCTATGACATATAAAGAACATCTCAAACTCATGCCCGAAATGTAGTAAGCCTTCATGCCACCTGATATCAAAAAAATACAAGAAATATCAATGAAATCATCAAAACATAAATATTTTAATTTATATAAAACTATCTATATGTACACAACTCAAGTACTTGTATTTAAAAGTATTCCACACATGTGTGTAGGTTGAATTTAGGAATACCCTCCTTTTTGTTTTAAAGTATGAGATCAATGCAATGATGGCTTAAGGATACAAAAAAGGATAATAAATCAATTTTAACTATTAATGTACAAGCAATATCAATATATAATCAAAAGATGTATTTAAATATAATTTAACTAATAATTACCTATTTTTACCAAGTATTCCATGTTGTCTAGGTTGAATCTGCATGGACTCTCTTTTTGTGATTATGGCTTAAGGATCTATAAAAGGAAATTTTAAATCAATTTCAACAAATAACACAATTGACCAATATCAAAACATGTATTTAATCTATTTAAAACGACAATATAAAACTAAAACTATATTTACCTATATTTACTTATTCCATTGTACCATCTGCATCCTCTTTTTTGCAACGCATCTATGATTGTCTCATGCTCTTCCATATAAATTGTCCATAGCACTTTATTTGTAGGTCTTCCACGATACCAATTTAGTTTTATATTTGTTGCCACCACCAAATGTGAATAGTGTATAATCTTTTTATATGTTTCATAATCTTTGAATGCAAGTAGACCATAAGGTATTTTCATAGCCAAGTACCAACAACCACCACCGATCCTATTTGAAAATATGAAAACCATCATCAAATAATTTCTCAAAATTTTCTTAAGGGGATCAAAGACTTGTTCTAAAAATTTGCTTAAGGGGATCAAAAACTGGTTATCAAAATTTTCTTAAGGGGATGTCTTAAGGGGATCACTATACCTATTGGATAATGATAGCCATCATCATCTTATCAAGGTTCTATTAACTTATTTTTAGTCTCCACACAACAATCCAACCAATATTTTGTTTCCTCTTCACCCCCCTTAGGTGCAACAACAGTATACACATTTCCTGCAAAAAAAAATTGATTTAATAACTTGCATGTATCCATATAAATAATTTAGTATTACGAATTAACTTAATAAAGTGAAATAAAATAAAATAAATTAAACTAAATTACCTTGTTGTACAAGGTTTGAAACACGGTCATAGTCTTCAGATGCAAACACTCAATCATTTTCTTCAATATTTCTTTCATATTTATCGTACGCTTGTGCAACTTTCAATGATCTTTGCTCCCACTCTTCAACCCATTATGTATTTTCACATGCTTCCCAATCTTCTAAGATACAAAACTTACAAAAACATGCAAGCTCCCTTGTCTAGATAGTCCATGTGCTGGCTGTCAAACTCCTAAATGAATGTCATTTAGTATATCCACTGATTGTCTCACAGTCAACTTGATGCATGAGCATCCTTGGTTCCTTGCAATTCTGCATCAACCAAAAATATTTTCATTTTTTTTTTGTTCTTGTTCAGTTCAAGTTGGCGGATTCAACATTTCATCTTATTTTCTCACCAGATCCTGTGGATCTATGTTTTCATTTTGGACATGTTCATTTTCCTTATTCCAAGATTTTAGCTTGATTGGATCTTTTTTTAGAAAGTTATCACTTTTGGATTAAGCGACAGTTTCTAGAATAGGGCACCAAGCAGATTCAAGCCTAACGACTAGTTTTGTCTCTTGTGGATCCTCGCGATGTGTTTCGAATTGTTTTCTTGAGTGTCCTCGACCTTAATTTAGGTCTACACTTCATCCTATGGACCCTCCAAGGAGAAATTCAAATCTAAGGCTGACCTATTCATGCACACGTTATGTTTCCTTCATGTCAGATTGTAATGATCTTTGGCCAACGTGGAAGATTCTAGATCTCAAGATGTGATATAAATCATTGTAATAGATCATTAGGAAGGTAGCCAGAAACATATTAGATTGGATATGTAATATTTCAGCTCATGTTAAGGAGCATATAGGAATGTTGTATTTGAGTATGTTGTATCAGGCCTGTGAGCCCAAAATGTAAACCCAGATGTTGCTAGTTGATTGTAATCAAAATTTCTGATAATAAGAATGTTTGAATCTGCATTTTCCTCCATATTTCATGTTGTTTTTGTTGTGTAACTCTTGCTGCATGGTCCAAAATATTCTCCTTGAGGACCCTCCTACCATGACTACACCAGAATGGTATCAGAGTGAGGTTTGTTCCGTGAGAGATCGTCAAAGTTTGTGGAGTTTTGTTGAAGATTTGTTGTGGGGCGGTGGACTAATGATAAGACCTGCAGCTACCAAGGACTTGTGTAAAGATGGAGGGAAGAAGAATTGGTAGAGGAAATGGAGCGCATGGAAATGAAGACCCAGCTATGATGGAGATGTTGAGAGGAATTGTTGTTAGATTAGAAGCAGTCAAAACGACCCAGAGGAGAGGTCAACCAGTTGATGATATGAGTGATGAAGAGGTAGAAGGACAAGAAGAAAGGGAAATAGAAAATCAACTTGGCCTAGATCAAGGAGAAGAGAGGTTCATAAGATCCCTAACTAGGGTAAATAATAAACCACATTTCAATCCACCGAATTATAGTGGTAAGTTGGATTTAGATGAATTGTTTGATTGGATAACAAATATGGAGAAGTATTTTTATTTTGAAGGTACCGCCAAAGACAAGAAGGTGAAATTTTCTTGCACAAATTTGAAAGGACATGCATCCCTTTTGTGGGAATAGTTGCAGACAGACAGGAAAAGGAGAGGAAAGGAGAAGATAAAATCATGAAATTGGATGGTGAATAAGTTAAAGATGAAGTTTATGCCTACAAAATATTAGATCATTTTGTTCCAGAATTTGTAGAATTTGAAGCAGAAGGAGTTAAGTGTGACAGAGTATACTGAGGAGTTCTACAAGTTGAATATCAGATACAGACATTCAGAGGATGAGATCAAGCAAGTAGTCAGATATGTGAATGGCTTGAGGTTGTCTATACAAGATGAGATAAGTTTGATCAAGTTTCAGAGTGTGGAGGAGGCATATCAATGTGCCCTAAAGGAAGAAGAGAAGCTGAATAAAAGACATGAGCAGAGATAGAGAGGAAGAGGCAGAAGATTTCAGAGGGGAAGAACTTTTACTAAAGGAGGAAGAGGATCTTTTACATATCAAAATAAAGATAAGGAAGTCATTAAGAATGATAATTTTTACCATAGAGATGATAGGAACTCTTAACAAAGAGGAGGATATGGTGGTTATCAGAATGAGGGTTATAGAAAAGATGATGGAGGACAGGAGAAAAGAGTATTCAGGGGAACTTGTTTTAAGTGTGGTGGAGGACATAGAGCATTTGAATGTAATCAGGGAGAGACAAGCAAAAAGATAGAGAATAGTAGAAGAACAACCTTTGTTGAGGAGGACCATGCTGAATCATCTAATAAACTGGAAGAGGGAGAAGTGTCGATGAATAGAAGAGCATTGTTTCAAAGTGAGATGGAGCAGGAACCGTTGTAGAGAAATAATTTGTTTTGAACCAAATGCAAGGTAGCTGGTAAATGTTGCAAAGTGATTATTGATAGTGGAAGCTCAGAGAACCCAGTTTCTGAAGAAATGGTGACCAAATTGAAGCTGGAAAGATTGAAACACCTGAAGCCCTATTAGATAGTGTGGATTCAAGATGAGCATAAGATACTGGTAAGTGAACAATGTTTGGTGAAATTGAAGATAGAAAATTATCATGATGAAGTTTTGTGTGATATCATGCCTATGGATGTATGCCATGTTTTGTTGGGAAGGCCTTGGTAGTATGATAGACAGGCTATTCATGATGGGAAGAAGAACGCATATACCATTGTTGCTAATGGGATGAAGCAGACTTTGATGCCATTGGAGGATGTTCCTAAAGTTGAGGTTTGTACGAATGCAAGAATTTGTTTGGTTGATGGAAGAATATTTTTGGATGGACTGAGACATGAGAACATGTGTTATGCCTTGGTTCCTAAGAAGGTTGAAGACTTGAAGCATGTAGAAGAACAACCAGAGGAGATAAAGGAGTTGCTAGAAGAATGTGAAGTTATCATTTTAGATAATGTACTTGATGGATTTCCATCTATGAGGGGTATTAGTCATTGCATGGCTCTAATTCCTGGAGCTAGTTTTCCTAATAAAGCAGCACATTGGATGACACCAGTAGAGAATGAAGAGTTGAATAGACAAGTACAAGAGTTGTTGAGGAAGGGTTGGATCAAAGAAAGCTTAATTCCTTATGTAGTACCTGTTGTGCTAGCACCTAAGAAGGATGGAGAATAGAGGATGTGTACAGACTCTAGAGCCATAAACAAAATCACAGTGAAGTATAGATTTCCTTTGCCCTAGATGGATGACATTATGGATTGTTTGAGTGGAGCTAAATACTTTACAAAGATAGATTTGAAGAGTGGATATCATCAGATTAGAACCAGAGAATGGGATGAGTGGAAGAAAATATTCAAGACAAATGAAGGATTGTATGAGTGGTTGGTGATGCCTTTTGGACTAACAAATGCACCGAGTAATTTCATGAGGCTGATGAACGGGGTATTGAAGAAATTCTTGGGTAATTTTGTGATTGTCTATTTGGATGACATCTTGATTTTTAGTAAGACTAGAGAAGAAAATTTGTTGCATATAAGACAAGTTTTGCAGAGGTTGAGAGAAGAGTAGTTGTTGATAAACATTAAGAAGTGTAGTTTCATGAAGGAAGAATTGGTATATCTGGGATTTGTGATATCTGTGGATGGATTGAAGATGGATCTTCAGAAGGTAAGAGAAATTGTTGAATGGCCTACACTAGAAAGTGTTGGAGAGGTAAGATAATTTCATGGATTGGCTAGTTTCTACCAGAAGTTCATTAGGGATTTCAGTTCTATTTGTGGTCCTATGACAAAAACAATGAGAGGGGATAAGAAATATTTTAGGTGGACATCTGGAGTAGACCGGAGTTTTGAGTTGTTGAAATAGAAGGTGACTAAGCAGCCTATGTTGGCTTTACCAGACTTTAATAAGGTATTTCAGGTAGAGTATGATGCAAGTGGAAATGTAATTCGAGTAGTATTAAGTCAAGAAGGAAGACTAGTAGCTTATTTCAATGAGAAATTGAATGATGCTAGGAGAAGGTATTCAGTATATGACTAGGATTTTTATGCCATAGTTCAAGCCTTGAAGAAGTGGAGAAATTACTTGTTACCTAAGGAATTTTTGTTTTATACAAATCATCAAGCATTGCAGTATTTAAACAGTCAAGGAAAGTTGAATCAGAGACACATGAGATGGGTAGAATTCTTGCAGAGTTATACTTTTGTTTTGAAACATAGGAGTGGAAAGTCAAATAGAGTTTATGATGCTTTGAGTAGGAAAAGGAATTTACTGGCAGAGATGAGAGTGGAGGTATTAGGCTCTGATGAATTGAAGAACTTGTATGAGGAAGACTTGGATTTTGCAGAGCCTTAGGGAGCTTGTAAGGAACCAGTCTTGGAAGATACGAGTCAGTGGTTGGATTATTTCATTCAGGAGGATATGTTGTTTAGAGGGAATCAGTTGTGTGTACCTCAAAGTTCAATGAGGGATAACTTGGTGAAAGAAAAACATAGTGGAGGGTTGGCAGGGCACTTTGGAATTGATAAGACAGTAGCATTGGTAAGTGATAATTACTTTTGGCCATAGATTCATAAGGATGTTAGGAAATTTGTGCAGATTTGCAGAGTTTTTCAAGTTGCAAAAAGGAGTAGTCAGAATGTTGGATTGTATAAACCTTTGATAGTTCCAGAGAGACCTTGGGAGGATATCAACATGGATTTCATACTTGGCTTGTCGAAGACATAGAGAGGTAATGATTCTATATTTGTGGTGGTGGATAGATTTTTTAAAATGGCACATTTCATACCTTATAAGAAGGCAATAGATGCAGTACATGTAGTAGACTTTTTTTTCAAGGAAGTGGTCAGATTGCATGGACTACCTAGGAGTATTGTTTCAGACAAAGATACAAAGTTTTTTGGTTACTTTTGGAGGACACTTTGGAAGAAGTTAAAGACAGATTTAAATTTTAGTTCTAATTTTCACCCACAGATTGATGGATAGACAGAAGTAGTATACAGGAGTTTGGGGAACTTTCTGAGGTGTTTGGTTGGAGAGAAAACCGAAGGTTGGTATTTAGTCCTTGTACAAGCAGAGTTTTCTTACAATAATTTAGTGAATAGGAGTACTGGAAAGACACCTTTTGAGATTGTTATTGGAGTTCATCCTAGAGGTATATCAAAGTTGCAAGACATCAATAATGAAGATAAAAGGAGTGCAGAAGCAGAGGAATTTGTAGAACATATGAAGAAAATACATACTCAAGTAAAGAAACAATTGGAAGATATGAATCGAAAGTATAAGGAGCGAGCATATGAAAAGAGGAGACATAAGGAGTTCAAAGTTGGAGATGAAGTGATGGTGTATTTAAGGAAGGAAAGATTTCTAGTTGGCACATACAATAAACTTAAGATGAGGAAGTTTGGACTTAAGATGAGGAAGTTTGGACCTTGTAAGATTTTGAAGAAATTTGATTCAGGAAATGCATATGAAGTAAAGTTACCAGATGGCGTGGGTAAATCACCTATACTCAACATTTTAGATCTACATCAGTACCAGTAAGCAAAATTCAGTGAAGACAATGAAGCAAAATTGGAGAAATAGTTTCCTAAACAACAATCAGATGAGATAAAAGAGATTTTGGATATCAAAGATGGGAGGAAAATGCATGGAAGATAGTACAAAGAATATCTTGTGAAGTGGAAAGGCAAACTAGTGGAGGATTCTTATTGGGTTTCTCACTCTGAGGTAAACCATTTTGGTTTTCCTTTGGCCCCAAAAAAGTGAGGGACTCACTTTTCAAATAACCCTAGATGTCTGATGCAGGAGCATCCTTGGTTCCTTGCAATCATGCATCAACCAAAAATATTTTCATTTTAGTTTTGTTCTTGTTCAGTTCAAGTTGGAAAATTCAACGCTCTATCATATTTTCTCACCAAAGCCTATGGATCTATTTTTCATAATGGACATGTTCATTTTCCTTATTCCAAGATTTCAACTCAATTAGATCTTTTTCTGGAAAGTTATCACTTCCAGATTAAGCAACGGTTTCTAGAATAGGGCACCAAGCAGATTCGAGCCTAACAGTTAGTTTTGTCTCTTGTGGATCCTTCATATAATTTTTGGATCCTCATGATGTGTTTTGAATTGTTCCATGGAGTGTCTCTGACCTTAATTTAGGTCCACACTTCATCCTATCCACCCACCAAGGAGAAATTCAAATTTAAGGCTAACTTATTCATGCACACGTTACATTTCCTTCATGGGAGATTGTAATGATCTTTGGTTGACATGGAAGATTCTAGATCTCAAGATGTGATATAAATCATTATAATAGATCATTAGGAAGGTATCTAGAAACATATTAGATTGGATATGTAAGATTCCATCTCGCGTTAAGGAACATATAGGAATGTTGTATTTGAGCATGATGTATAAGGCCTGTGAGCCCAAACTATAACCACAGATGTTGTCAGTTGATTGTAATCAAAAATTTTGATAATAAGAATGTTTGAATATGCATTTGCCTCCATATTCTATGTTGCTTCTATTGTGTAATTCTTGTTGCATGGTCTAGACTGTTCTCCTTGAGAACCCTCCTACCGTGACTGCACCACAACTCTAGGTAGAATGTTCTCTTCTTCAACCAACCAAAAGAATCGATGAACTGTAGAATACTCACTTGAACTAGGTGTAGATAATCTTGTATTGCACCAATCCACAATCCCATGCGCATCTTTAAATTTTACTGCATCCTCCAATTTAAATTGTTCTCTAGCAAGAATTCTTTTCACACATGCACGAGCTCCATCAAACTCTGACGAGTGTAACCGGTTGTCACTCAAATAAAAATGATACTCCCTCAAAAAAATTCTATCATCCTCTATGCTATCATCTGCATGTCTATAAACAATATGGACTAACATAGCTACTTGCACTGAATTATAATACTGTGATTGAATTTCCTCTTGTGGAGCTAGAGTATAATTTTCTGTAAAATCAACCACTGAAAGTATAGTACCAATTGGAAATTTCTTTCTACATGGGTGAAATTGGCCATCAAGCCATCAAGCATGTTGAGAGTGCATGGCATATTTGGTACAATATTATTCTTAAATTCTAATATGAATGCATGTACACTAACTTTTTCTATAACTAAATCACAATGCTTTCCAATTTTTCCATCTTTTAGAGAATAGTTAACATTCTTAAATCTTTTAACATCAACTAATTTTTTTCCAAAATCATTATCAACACTTTCATGCATGCAAACTCTTAAGAATGAAAGATTTCCACAACTAGTGCATTGTCCATAAATACAAGAACTTGAATAAAATAATTTTTCATTAGATATTTCACAAAATAAACTTGATATAAACTCCCTTATTGTTTCAGGTGGCATATTAATACCACATTCCTGCATAATCATGTTAGTATGCAAACTACAATGTATATATTGAAAAATATCATAAAAATAACGAAATTGAACATGTATTTTACAACAACAAGATATTAGTTCCTTATTAATATTTACATACCATGGTTTACATTTTTCAAAAGACCTTTGACTTATTTTAATATTACTAGGTAACACTAAATCACCACAAAAAAAATTATAATAATCAGTTTTTGTTGTATCTAATAGGTGTTTTGGATGAGGATCTCAAACTTTGGACCCCACCCTTAATTTTAAAACATTTCTAGCATTAGATGATACCCTAGTATTATCATGTCAATAGTTTTCAATCAAATATTTAATTTCAACATTCAATAGATCATATCAAACCTCAGGAGTCGACCACTAAAACTCCAACATTGGTTGATAGGATCATTTTCTATACTTTCTCTTCTTTTTGCCACTCTTATCAATGTTTTAGGATGTATTTTTAAAAATTCACTAATAGTGTTTACCATTCTTTTATTCAAAGTTGATTTATTAACTATACCAGTTGTTATAGCTCTTCTTGTTGCATTCTTATCTTTAGATCTACTATTTTTTCCAATAGATTGAATGGCACTAGCAATAGTAGACATAGCAAGTGTTACTAACTGATCTTTTCTTCTTTGTTTAACAAAAATGCCTAAATTTTTCATTATTTTTCTCATTTTTCGCATTCTCATTAATTGCATCATTAGTTGACATTGAACTGAAAGTTTTTTATGATAAAAAAAATTGATTGTCTAATCTATTAGCATGTGTTCTTATTTGTCTCCAAGAAATCTTACTAGGAAGATTATCCAAAACATCACTTTCAATTTTAAAAGAAATATATTCAAAACTATTTTCATTTTCATTTTCATTTTAATTCTCATTTTCATTCTCATCTTCTTTTTCATTTTCATTTTCATCTTCATCTTCATTTTCATCTTCATTTTCATTTTCATTTTCAATGAAAATATTTTCATTTTCATTTTCATTTTCAATAACAAAACGATTTTCATTTTCATTTTCATTTTCATTAAGAGGATTTTCATTTTCATTTTCAATGACAAAATGGTTTTCATTTTCAATGACAAAACGGTTTTCATTTTCAATGACAAAACGGTTTTCATTTTCATTTTTCAACAACAAAACGGATTTCATTTTCAACAACAATTTGACTCAAATCTTGAAATCTATGAATATTATCAATGACAACATTGTGATATCCAACACTTTCTAAATCTCTAATAAACACCATTTCCATGAGGCTCAAAGGTGGAATTTAAGACGTAACTGGACTTGTGCCTATTGAAACATTCTCCATAGCATTGGACGAGATATTTGAAGACATACTAGGAGTAGTTTGTATATTCATATTAGTTTCCACATTCACCTCTTGCAAGTTTGCATCATCTATATCCATGGTCTCCTAAATGTTTTTATCTTCAATAGTTTTCGAATTGGATGCTTCACCATCATTCATTGGTTGAATTATCATTCTTCTTTCTCTTTGTCTTTTTTTCTCTTTCTCTCTCTTTGCTTGAATTTCTTCAAGGGTCAATACCTTCCTATCTTTCCTCTTATTCCGACATTGTGATCACATGATTGAATTTTTTTTAAGTATACACAAATGAATGTCAAAAACTTGAGAGTCTTCCTTGTTTGTTCCTACTTCAAACTGTTGAAAAATGAGGTGTTTTCTTAGCTTAATACTTTGTAAAACATTAATATTGCTGATCTAAATAAGATTTTTACTTTGTTACATATTCTTTGTGGGTGATTATCTTGATTAATCCATTTTACTATTTGTAGAATGTAGACAGAAGTTGATGGAAGAAGTAGACAAGATATTAGAAATATTACACAAGATGTACCATGGAGAAACCCTTTTGAGAAAAAAATCCACCAAGAATTATTCTATTATTCAATCTTCTAAAGTAGATTACAATAGCTTCAATTCTTGCTTAAGAATGCTTCTTCTTTCTTCACCAGAATTTCTTCACAACCTGCAATAAAACTGATAATAAATCTCTTCAACTTGCTTGAGATAAATAGGCTTTAATCAGCTTTGTAAACTCAACATGAGTTACAATTACAATGCTCAAGCCCTATACCCTAAAATTTAATGCCTATCTCTTGAAAGTAGAGTTATGTCATGAAGAACAATGTCAAATCCTCATATTCATGCATTTGGGTGTCCCAAACTGAAGTAGCAACACAACCTCTATTCTGTAAATATCTTTAAGGCTTCATCCTCAAAGTAGGCACCCAAAAGAGGTCCCACTTAACTAAGCCTTCAGAAATATCTCAACATGCAAAGGAGGTAATTCCAAGAAGACAACTTGGGCGCCCAAGTTGGGTCCAAGTCATTTCTTGTTAATTGAAACATTACTCAACACCATTCATTGAAGAATGGTCATCCCCTGTTAACTGGAGGTAGTCCCTATTATTTTTCATGCATTCCAAGTTGACTAAATTCAACTAGCATTCAATTAAAACTAACTGAAGATAATTGAACCATAACTGAACTAAACTAAACTAAATTGAACTGAACTAAACTAAACTGAACTACACTGATTCTAAACTGAACTAAACTAAACTAAACTAAATTGAACTGAACTGATGTGAAATGAACTGAACTGAACTTCTTGCATGCAAACATCAAACCCTAACTCCTAGGATCTTTAAATGCATTCAGAAGTGTTATCTCTTACTCTAAATAGTTAACTGAACTCAAGGTGAGTGTCACCTACCATATGGGTGGCCCATGTGACCCTATTATTTAGGAACTCATAATGGACGCCCTCACATGCTCCTAACATTTAGAATTAGTTACAAATGTCAATTAACATGATTATTTCATCAAATATTAATCTCTTCCTAATCCTAGTGTTGTTGAACACATTCCAAGGACTTAGGAGATACATGAAATAAATAATGTTTAGGATTGCAATTAAATGGCATCCTATTTCCAACATTCTCCCACTTGACATTATACATTGAAATTATTCTAAACTAGGAATAATAATTTTAAATTAAGTACAGGACTCAAGGCCAATGGCCTTCCTGCACCATGAGAACTTATCTATAGGAACTGGCTTCGTAAGATAATCTACAAAATTAATCAAAGTGTCAACTTTTTCAATTAATACCTTTCCACTTTCAACCATTTCTCGCACAAAGTGATACTAAACATCTACATGTTTATTATGAGCATGATACATAGGATTTTTGCCTAAACAAATAACACTCTAACTATAACATTCAAGCCTAACTTGCTTGCAATTAAAACCAATACCTTTCCCAAGTCTCTGTAACCAAACTACCTCTTTAGAGGCATGTGTGGCAGCCATGTACTCTACTTTTGTGGTGGACAAAGCAATTGTGGGCTGCCTCTTACTCATCCAACTAATCGTAGCTCCAAACAAAGTGTACACATAACCACTTGTCAACCTCTGACTGTCCAGATCTCCTGCCCAATCTAAATCAACAAAGCCCTATATGTCTAATGATCTATTTATAATATCAATATTATTAGAACCATGATAAACTAAACAATAATCAGAAGTCCCTCATAAATATCTAAATACCCTCTTAACATAAGTCCAATGTTCTTTACCAGAGTTTGACATAAACCTACTAAGAACTCCAACTTCTCGTGCTATATTTGGTCTCGTCCAGAACATTGCATACATTAAACTACCAAACGCACTAGCATATGGAATTTCAGACATTTCCTCATAATCAAAATCAGATTTAGGACTCCTATCTAAACTTAACTTCATGCCAATTGGTAAAGGACTATTAATTGGTTTCTTGTCGTGTATGTTAAAATGTTTCAAAATAGTATCAACATAATTGCTCTTACTTAAGAAAAGCTTTTTGTTACCTCTATCTCTACTGATCTCCACACCAACGATATATTTTTCAGCCCCTATATCTTTCATCTCAAATGTGCTCGAGAGTTGTGCTTTCAATTCTTTGATCATTACCTTGCAGTTACCAATAAACAACATGTCATTAACATACAAGATAATAAATAAAAGCTGATCATCAATAACTTTTATGTAAACACAATGATCTTCCTCACTCCTAACATAACCAATTTTCAATGTGAAAGCATCAAACTTCTGGTACCACATTTTGGGTGACTGTTTCAATCCATATAAAGATCTCATTAACCTACAAACCACTTCTTCTTTTCCTTTTACAACAAAACCTTTAGGTTGCTTCATATAAATCTCCTCATCAACATTCCCATGCAAAAATGTAGTTTTCACATCCATTTGCTCAATTTCAAAATCATAAGTAGCAACATTTGACAAAAAGAATCTAATAGAAGTAAGTTTAGAAATAGGAGAGAAGATTTCATTAAAGTCAACTCCCTCTCTCTGGGAGTAGCCCTTGGCTACTAATCTATCCTTGTACCTTTCAAGATTATCATCTGCACCAATCTTCTTTTTAAAGATCCATTTACAGCCAATGGCCTTTCTATCTTTGGGAAAACTCTCAAGATCCCATGTGTCACAAGTATCCAAGGATTCTATTTCCTCATGCATAGCTTGTGACCAAAGCTTGTTCTCATCTGAGGACAAAGCTTTCATGTAAGAACTAGGCTCATCATTAGTACTCATTAAAGAAAAAATACAATGGAAATTAGGTGGGCTATACCTATCAACGGAATTTCATTGTCTTGTGGATCCCCTCAAAGGGGTTTCTACTTGTTCCTTAATATTCTCATATTGAGCATCTATTTCAAAAGAACTCTTTGAACTCTTCTCTTCTAATCCATCCAATTGTTCTTCAACATGTGCATCTTGTTGCTTCTCAATATTTGTCTCAAAATGAATTGTTCAAGAAGTATCCATTTCCTTTGGTTGTTCTTCTCCTGAATAAGCTCTAAATTCCCTGAAAATAACATCTCTAGATAAAGAAACTTTTCTATTTAGTGGATTCCAAAGCTTGTATCATTTTACATTTTCACCATAACCTATGAATATGCATTTTTGTGCTTTAGGATCCAATTTAGATCACTTTTCTTGAGGAACGTGAACAAAAGCCTCACAACCAAAGATCATTAAATGTGCAACAATAGGTTTCTTACCTAACCACATCTCATAAGGAGTTTTATCTTCAATAGTTGAACTAGGGGATCTATTTATTAAATAACAAGAAGTACATACCGCTTCAGCCCATAGGGACCATTCTAGCTTAGCACTACTTAACATACTCCTAGCTCTTTCCATTAAGGTTCGGTTCATCCTTTCTGCTACTGCATTTTGTTGAGGTGTATATGGAGTAGTTTTTTGTCTCACTATTCTTGCATGCTTACAATAATCATCAAATTCCCTAGAACAATACTCGCCACCATTATCTGATCTCAACACTTTTATCTTATGATCTGATTGTTTCTCAACCAAATCCTTAAATTCCTTAAACTTATCAAACACATCATATTTTCTCTACATAAAATATATCCAAGTGTATCTTGAGACATCATCAATAAATGTGGCATAGTATCCAGATTTTTCAATAGAGTCAATATCCATAGGGCCCATTACATCTGAGTGAATAATCTCTAATAATCTTTTAGCTTTATTTGTACCACTAGGAAATTTAGATTTGGAATTGCTTTCCAAACACACAGTGCTCACAAAAGTCATTTTTTCCAATATTATAATTAGGAATATCATCAACCAAATTTTATTAAGAATGGTCCTAAGACCTTTTTCACCTATATGGCCCAATCTATGGTGCCATATCATACATGTATTTTTAGCTTCAGTTACATTGGATAAAATATTTACATTGGAGGTATTCAAATTAAACAAAGTCCCAATTCGAGATCCTTTAGCAACCACCATATTCCCTTTCACCAATCTACAACCACCTTTGTCAAATGTCACATGCATTCTAGAATCATTGAACTTAGAGATAGAAAGTATATTTCTAGCAAGTCCTCGGATATGTAAAACATCATTAAGGTTCTTAACCCTACCATCACTGAAACATAATTTTACCTCTCCTTTTCCAACAACCTTTGTTGTGTTGTTGTCTCCAAAGAAGACCTATCCTTGATCATATGCAGTATACTTAGAGAACCACTTCTTGTTAGGAGTCATATGATAAGAGCAACTTGAATCAATAATCCAAGAGTTGTCAACAACAATATTAGAAGAAATGACTAATGCAAATTACTGTCATTGGTGGATTTGTCTGTCAAAGCATCAAAACTCTTTTTCTTGCTCTTACAATCATTTTTAATATGTCCAAGTTTTCCACAATTCCATCACTTTACCTTACTCTTACCAGGGTTTTTTGACCATCCTTTGGACTTACCCTTTCCTTTCTTTTCTACCTTAGATTCCCTCTCTTTATGCCTACCCCTTGCAAACAAGGCATCTTGGGACCCAGTTTTAGACTTCCTCCTCATCTCCTCTGATAGGAGAGTAGGAATGATGTTGTCCATCTTTGGATGTCCACCATTACCACTAATTGCAGCAATTAGATTTTCCCAACAATATAGTAAAGAAAACATTAATAAAATCCATTTATCCTCATCTTCTAGCTTTACATCTACAGATGCTAACTGACTGAGAATTAAATTGAAATCATTTAAATGTTTTGCTACAGAATCACCATATTTCATTTTTAATGAATACATCTTCCCTTTCAAATACAACTTATTTGTTATACTTTTTGTTTGATAAATATCCCCTATTCTCTTCCATAATTTATATGCAGTATTTTCCTCTGAAACATTCAAGAGAACAACATCAACAAGACATAATCTAATTGTTCCTCTATCCTTCTTATCTAACTTAGCCCAATCTTCATCTGAAATAGTTGTAGGTGTCTTTTTCTTATTATTAACTACTAATCATTGATCTCTTTCTTCAAGAAGATCTTCCATTTTTAATTTCCATATTTCATAGTTAGAACCATTGAACCTTTCAATATCTAACCGAGAATTCATTGTAACAAAACTTAATTCCAAAATCAGCAAATAACTAAAATAATAAAAGCTCCCACTAAGCCAATAAATCCTTCAAACTTTAAGAGAAAGGCGTCCCATTTCTCTACCCAACCTCAACTCTAATACCAAATGTTGAAAAATGAGGTGTTTTCTTAGCTTAATACTCTATAAAACTTTAATATTGCTGATCTAAATAAGCTTTTTCCTTTGTTACATATTCTTTGTGGGTGATTATATTGCTTAATCCATTTTACTATTTGTAGAATGTAGACAGAAGTTGATGGAAGAAGTAGAGAGGATATTAGAAGTATTACACAAGATGTACCATAGAGAAGCCCTTTCAGGAAAAAACTCCACCAAGAATTATTCTATTATTAAATCTTCTGAAGTAGATTACAATAGCTTCAATTCTTGCTTGAGAATGCCTCTTCTACCTTAACCAGAACTTCTTCACAACCTACAATAAAACTGATAATAACTCTCTTCAACTTGCTTGAGATAAATAGGCTTTAATTACCTTTGTAAACTCAACATGAGTTAAAATTCCAATGCTCAAGCCCTATCCCTAAAAGGTACGCCTATCTCTTGCAAGTAGAGTTATGTCATGAAGAACAATGTCAAATCCTCATCTTCAAGCATTTGGGCATTCCAAACTGAAGTAGCAACTCAACCTCTATTTTGTAAACATCTTGAAGGCTTCATCCTCAAAGTAGGGGCCTGAAAGAGATCCCACTTAACTGAGCCTTCAAAAATATATCAACATGCCAAGGAGGTAATTCCAAGAAGACAACTTGGGCACCCAAGTTGGGTCCAAATCATTTCTTGTTAACTAAAACATTACTCAACACCATTCATGCAAGAATGGTCATCCCCTATTAACTGGAGGTAGTCCCTATTATTTTTCATGCATTCCAAGTTAACTGAAGTCAACTAGCATTCAACTAAAACTAACTGAAGATAATTAAACCATAACTGAACTGAACTATACTAAACTAAACTAAACTAAATTGATTTTGAACTAAACTGAACTGAACTGAACTGAATAGATCTAAACTGAACTAAACTAAACTTCATGCATGAAAACATCAAACCCTAATTCCTAGGATCGTTACATGCATTCTGAAGTTTTATCTCTTACTCTGAATAGTTAACTGAACTCAAGGTGAGTGTCACCCACCATGTGGGTGCCCCATGTGCCCCTATTATTTAGGAACTCATAATGGATTCCCTCACATGGTCCTAACATTTAGAATTAATTACAAATGTTAATTAACATGATTATTTCATCAAATATTAATCTCTTCCTAATCCTAGTGTTGTTGAACACATTCCAAGGACTTAGGAGATACATGAAATAAATAATGTTTAGGATTGCAATTAAATGGCATACTATTTCCCACATTCTCCCACTTGACATTATACATTGAAATTATTCTAAACTAGGAATAATAATATTAAATCAAGTACAAGACCCAAGACCAATGGCCTTCTTGCAGCATGAGAAATTATATGTGGGAACTGGCTTCATAAGATAATCTGCAGCATTCATCAAAGTGTCAACTTTTTCAATTAATACCTTTCCACTTTAAACCATTTCTCACACAAAGTGATACTGAACATCTACATGTTTAGTATGCGCATGATACATAGGATTTTAGCACTCTAACTATCGCATTCAAGCCTAACTTGCTTGCAATTAAAACCAATACATTTCCCAAGTCTTTGTAACCAAACAACCTCCTTAGAGGCATGTATGGCAGCCATGTACTCTACTTCTGTGGTGGAAAAAGCAACTGTGGGCTACCTCTTACTCGTCCAACTAATTGCAGCTCCAAACAAAGTGTACACATAACCACTTGTTGACCTCCAACTGTCCAGATCTCCTGCCCAATCTAAATCAACAAACCCCTATATGTCCAATGATCTATTTATAATATCAATATTATTAGAACCATGATAAACTAAATAGTAATAAGAATTCCCTCATAAATATCTAAACATCCTCTTAACATAAGTCCAATGTTCTTTACCAAAGTTAGAAATAAACCTACTAAGAACTCCCACTACTTGTGCTATATCTGGTCTCGTATAAACCATTGCATACATTAAACTACCAATTGCACTAGCATATGGAATTTCAGACATTTCCTCATTATCAAAATCATATTTAGGACTCATATTTGAACTTAACATCGTGCCAACTGGTAAAGGAATATTAACTGGTTCACTATCCTGCATGTTAAACCATTTCAAAATAGTATCAACATAATTGCTCTGACTTAAGCAAATCTTTTTGTTACCTCTATCTCTACTGATCTCCATACCAAGGATATATTTATCAGCCCCTAGATCTTTCATCTCAAATGTGCTCGAGAGTTGTGCTTTCAATTCTTTGATCATTACCTTGTAGTTACCAATAAACAACATGTCATCAACATACAAGATAATAATTAAAAGCTAATCATCAATAACTTTTATGTAAACACAATGATCTTCCTCACTCCTAACTTAACCAATTTTCAATGCGAAAGCATCAAACTTCTAGTACAACATTCTGGGTGACTATTTCAATCCATATAAAGATCTCTTTAACCTGCAAACCAATTCTTATTTTCGTTGTCTATACAATGGAAATTAGGTGGGCTATACCTATCAACGGGATTTTGTTGTCTTGTGGATCTCCTCAAAGGGGTTTCTACTTGTTCCTCAATATGCTCATCTTGAGCATCTATTTCAAAAGAACTCTTTGAACTCTCCTCTTTCAATCCATCCAATTGTTCTTCAACATGTGCATCTTGTTGCTTCTCAGTATTTGTCTCAAAATGCACTATTCGAGAAGTATCCTTTTCCTTTGGTCGTTCTTCTCCTGAATAAGCTTTAAATTCCCTAAAAAATAACATCTCTAGATAAAGAAACTTTTGTAGTTAGTGGATTCCAAATCTTGTATCTTTTTACATTTTCACCATAACCTATGAATATGCATTTTTGTGCTTTAGGATCCAATTTAGATCACTTTTCTTGAGGCACATGAACAAAAGCCTCACAACCAAAGATCCTTAAATGTGCAACACTAGGTTTCTTACCTAACCACATCTCATAAGGATTTTTATCTTCAATAGATCAACTAGGGGATATATTGATTAAATAATAAAAAGTACATACCGCTTCAACCTATACGGATTGTTCTAGCTTAGCACTACTTAACATACTCCTAGATCTTTCCATTAAGGTTCGGTTCATCCTTTCTGCTACTCCATTTTGTTGAGGTGTATATGGAGTAGTTTTTTGTCTCACTATTCCTACATGCTTACAATAATCATCAAATTCCCTAGAACAATACTCACCACCCTTATATGATCTCAACACTTTTATCTTATGATCCGATTGTTTCTCAACCAAAGCCTTAAATTCCTTAAACTTATTAAACACATCAGATTTTCTATGCATAAAATATATCCTAGTGTGACATAGTATCTTGAGACATCATCAATAAATGTGACATAGTATCCAGATTTTCCAATAGAGTCAATATCCATAGGGCCCATTACATTTGAGTGAATAATCTCTAATAATCTTTAAGCTTTATTTGTACCACTAGGAAATTTAGATCTAGATTGCTTTCCAAACACATAGTGCTCACAAAATTCATTTTCCAATATTATAATTAGGAATATCATCAACCAAATTTTTATTAAGAATGGTCCTAAGACCTTTCTCACCTATATGGCCCAATCTATGGTGCCATAGCATACATGTATTTTTAGCTTCAGTTACATTGGATAAAATATTTACATTGGAGGTATTCAACTTAAACAAAGTCCCAATTCGAGATCCTTTAGCAACCACCTTTGCCAAATGTCACATGCATTCCAGAATCATTGAACTTAGAGATAGAAAATAGATTTCTAGCAAGTCCTCGGATATGTAAAACATCATTAAGGGTCTTAACCCTACCATCACTGATACATAAGTATAACTCTCCTTTTCCAAAAACTTTTGTTGTGTTGTTGTCTCCAAAGAAGACATATCCCCCATCATATGATGTATACTTAGAGAACCACTCCTTGTTAGGAGTCATATGTAAGAGCAACTTTGATCAATAAGCTAAGAGTTATCAACAACAGTATTAGAAGAAATGACTAATGCATCATTACTGTCTTTGGTGGATTTTTCTGTAGAAGCATCAAAACTCTTTTTCTTGCTCTTACAATCCTTTTTAATATGTCCAGGTTTTCCACAATTCTAGCACTTTACCTTACTCTTACCAACAGTTTTTTACTATCCTTTGGACTTACCCTTTCCTTTCTTGTATGCCTTAGATTCCTTCTCTTTAGTCCTACCTCTTACAAACAAGGCATCTTGGGAGCTAGTTTTAGACTTCCTCCTCATCTCCTCTGATAGGACAGTAGGAATGATGTTGTCCATCTTTGGATC
Organism: Sequoia sempervirens; assembly: GCA_007258455.2. NCBI lineage: Eukaryota > Viridiplantae > Streptophyta > Pinopsida > Cupressales > Cupressaceae > Sequoia > Sequoia sempervirens. The sequence goes on along the minus strand of VDFB02047230.1, from coordinate 256,465,038 downwards.
TGCACGATTACCACTAATTGAAACAATTAGATTTTCCCAAGAATCTGGTAAAGAGAAAAGTAATAAAATGCATTTATCCTCATCTTCTAGCTTTACATCTACAGATGCTAACTAACTAAGAAATAAATTGAAAGAATTTAAATGTTGTGCTACAGAATCACCATATTTCATTTTTAATGAATACAACTACCTTTTCAAATATAACTTATTTGTTAGTCTCTTTGTTTGCTAAATATCCCCTATTCTCTTCCACAATTTATGTAATGCCCCACCAAGCAACCCCAAAGGATACTAATACATCTAACATTTATGGCACCAATTTTTTTAAAAAAAAATACTAACATGCATCATAATAATCATATATCACATGAAATGAGACTAAACATGAACTACATATAACAAATCCCTCGGGTTTACATGATTGCATTACTTTTCACAACAATATCATTACATCACATGAAAGGTAAGTATACACCAGTAACCATAAGATAACACAAACATGGACAATACATTAATCAAGGATTACAATATTACAATGCCGCTTCCCAACATGAATGGGGAAGTTACAATAAAATGGAATAATACATTAGAAATGAAGGAGTACAAAGCTGCAATATTGGATCCAACTCAGGTTCAACTCAGGAGTCACTGCAAGGTACAATTTTGCACTTCTTGATCGACGACTGGGGACCCAATGGGGTGCATAGCACATTCCACCCAACCACATGGACTCGAAGGCCCACCCCCCGTGCTAAGAGATGACAAGAAGGAACCCTAACTAAACCATCATACAAAACAAGGATACAAGACTTCACAACAAGATCCACAATAAAATAAGACAATCTCCAGCACAAGATATAACCAACACAAGATGTGCCCAACATAAGGAATAACCAATAAAGCATCAACATACAAATTCCAACATGTGCTTCCAAAGGCCCAAGAATAACATAGAGGGAAACAAAGCATACTTGGTTGTTAAAGGAAGAGTGTCATCGCAATGTTGCATGGGTTACCCTGGCGAATCTTCCTAGGCCCTGGCCCCCAACTTGGGTTACCCTAGTGACCTCTTACGAAACCCGGCCCCACATGCAATCCAATGCGGAATCAATTATCTTTCATAAAGACAAGATAATGATCTTGCCATTCTAGGCCTTCTCGACTCATTCCCAAGTCTAAACTAGCCCTTGAGTCCATGAGCGAGGCATAATTATCAAGTTAAATATTTTAGTCTACCCATTTCCTAATACACTAATTTAGTTTTCACTTATTAGACTAATTCCACATGAGTTACCCAGGCACCACTTTGTGTGCCGGCCCCCATGAAGAACCACTCCCCTACTAACAACATATCTCAAAAACTCAAATAGAAAGCCAACTTGCTCAAGAAACGTAATCCAATAAAATAACTACATCAAGTGAGGCATGCACCATCTCACGATAGGAATTCAAAGTAACAAAAACCACATTCAAATGCAAGGCTCAAAGCACATAAAAACAATCCAAGTGCAAGATCAACCATCATCAAAGTACTAGACAAAATCATAAAACCACCTGCTTTCAAGTGAAACAACATTAAACTCAATAAATACACTGGGCTTGATATGGGTTACCCAAGGCGATCCTCCTAGGTCGTCGGCCCCCATACCAACCCTTGCAAAAATATAAAATAAAAATCATATCCCCTCTATCCTCTGGAAGACGAAAAATTATCTACACAATGGTTTCCATCAAGGTGACAACAATAAAACAAATAGTGAAAAACATCGCATCAAATTCTTCAAACTCAATCAAGATTAACAAAATCCACCCACTTGTGAAATTGTGCATGGGAAAACGTGATAAATCAAACTTAAAGAATATCAATTTAATTACCCCTTTCATCCCCAATTCCATTATCAAGCAACAATCGTTCACTTGTTTTCACACACAACTAGAAACCAAAAACATCAACATGGAATAAGTAATGAATTCACAATACAACCAATTAACATTTTGTAAAGTTCAACATCACATTCAATGTATCACTCAAGTCTAAATGGAACTAAAGTTTTAACAAGACTGATATTTCAAAAGAAACTCTCTACATATTTACTACCATACCCTTAATCTTCTTCTATATTGTTTAAATTTAGCAACGGTTCATATGACACCAAGGTTTAACTTATCATTGATTTCTCAAGGTATAAACACATTATTTAATATAACCATTTAGTTTCAGAATCAAAGAAAGGGTTCTTTTCTAACATTTGAAATATGCAAGTAACTATCCTCTATTCAATTTTAAGCTAGGAGGTAATCCATTTTTTTGATTTCTTCTATCCTTAACCTTTTTAAAATAAGGTTGAATCCTTTCCCCTATCTTAAAGTTATCACAATTGTCCTTACAACATTTCCCACACAAAATCCATGAAAACAAATATCAATACATACTATTTCTATAGAAGGATTTTTATCCAACAAATGAAGTCATATTATAACCATTACATTCAAATAGATCCCTAACCCATTTACATATCTTAATCATTCAATAATTCACAAATAATTAAGAACACTTATAAATGTATTCATATATATAATGGTATATATATATTCGTATAGATACATAAAAACTGAGTTCAATATTCATATAATACAGATATTATTGTGGTACACAAACTTAGATAACCAAAGATTTTAATAATAATATAACATCTCCCCTAATCAAATACAATCTTGTCTTAAGCCTTATCGAATTAAAAACAACTGATTTCACTTCTTATCTCAGGTTGCATTGGATAGCAAAAAGATGAGTAGTTGCCAACCTAAAGTCTATGTATCGATCTTTTAACATTAATAGTATCAATATAATTAGTAAACAGCGACTAAAAATACTCAATGAATGGGATATATTACCCAACGTAGGCTTAAGAAACTCTCAAGTGAACGCTGCTAGAAGGTGTGATGCCATTTGACTCAGGTAGTTTATTTAAATTTTTATACCCTTCTATGTTCAAGTGCTGCAACTACCATAGATAAGCATGTTATATAAGCCTTTAAACTTCCTATCATGACCAAGTGCCATAGCAGAGACAGGTTAATAATGAAATCAAAGAGATTATTTAATTTACTACACCTTTACAAGTCTAAAAGTTGCAGCTGTTATAAGTTACCAAAGGTTTCAGGGAGGCTATTTAATTTTGTACAATACCTCAACTCTAAATGTTGTAACTATGACAGGTTGCCAAGTATATTAGAAGGTGAATATTGGAGTTTGGATATACCACCATCTACATGCATTTTATCATTTTTTTTAAATGTTGCAACTGCGATAGATTGCCAGTAGAATCAAGCAGGTTATTTAAACTTTAAACTTCCTAAAATGTTCAGGTGCGACGGCTGAGACAGATTGTCAACGAAATCAGAGAGTTAGCTTCAGGTGAAATTTTCAAAGCGGTAAGGAATGGACGCAGGGATAGGGTGGAATGAATGACATCCATAGCCAGCCATCGACCTCCAGACACAAAAGTGTAAAGAGCATAAAAATTTCGTTCTAAGTTAAATACGCAGTGGCCCAAGAGTGTAACCGGCCCCAAAGAAAATTATGAGCGGAGATGAAAGCTTATGTAAGGTAATCGACAATAGTCTAATATAACCAAAGCCACAATGTCGAACCAAGGAGTGATCCACAAGGGAAGAAAAAGTTCTAATGCTCAAAACAAAATGGTTAAACTCATGCGCTAGATCGTTGTAAGGTATAGCCAGGTATGAATATTGTTGTAAGCTCAAAATTTTCAATTGAGGATATAAAACTTAGGGATTGAAGCATAAATTAAAGAATCAGTCGCTATATTATATGTATGGCCAAACATACAAAGAGATGAAAACCAAATTACAAATAACATAGCTTCAATACCGAGCAACATGGTGAATCAACATCGATATTAAAGGGGTTAAGATTTTCTTTGCAAAAATTAAGTATATAGAGTTGCATGAAATACAGGTGTAAGAAATGACCAAGAAACATCAGCCAAACCCTAAGGCATTACTCTAATCTAATAAATAGATACAAGGCGCAATTTTGAGCTTTCTGAAGAGATGGTAAGGCACTTACAGTCCCGAAAGACAATGTTGTCTCCTCTCTATGAAAGCACAAAGAATCTTCTACCTGGAGCTTGATAAAAGTAATATTTTTTGAATGAACCAGATGGCTTTAAGAATAAATACACGAGGAATGACCTAGGAGTCAGAACATATTAGAGATGCCAAAATGCCATACCCCCAAATTTTCTTTTATGCTCATGATCTCCTCTCCCTCTGAACGCCCATTCTCCCCTCAATAACTTCTTTGTGTATCGATATATCTCCAAGGAATATTTTTCCAGATGCATTGAAGTTGAATGGCCAAAAGATAAATCATGGCATGATCCCCCCCCCATTTCCAGTCAATAATGCATTCAAAAGAAAGTCGAAGACTTTCGGTTAAAGAGGATCTTTTCTTTTCTTTTCTTTTTTGCATGCAGTCACCATAATTTTCCCCGAATGAATGCTCCACTCAGAGTGTAACTTCCCATATTTTTCTCCACTAAGAGTGTAACCATCAAGTACTTCCTTACCCACTTCAGTTATCCATCTCTTTATTAATTTTTTCTTCATATTAAAATTATATTTTGAATAATTTGTTTATTTTTATATTATTATAACGTCTAATAATAAGCAAGTATTTAATTATAATATTCAAGTTTAATTTATTTAAATTATTTAGTACTCGATTTTAATTAATTACCAATTAAACAAAACCATTCAAACTACTACAACCAACAACGGACTCACAAACAACTCCTTACTTAAACGCCCAGAAGGGCCAATACGGAGGGCACTACAATTTATATGCAGTATTTTCCTTTGAAACATTCAAGAGAACAACATCAGAAAGACAATCTAATTGTTCCTCTTTCCTTCTTATCTAACTTAGCCCAATCTTCATCTGAAATAGTTGTATGTGTCTTTGTCTTATTATTAACTGCTAACCACTAATCTCTTTCTTCAAGAAGATCTTCCATTTTTAATTTCCACATTTCATAGTTAGAACCATTGAACCTTTTAATATCTAACCAAGAATTCATTGTAACAAAACTTAATTCCAAAATCAGCAAATAACTAAAATAATAAAAGCTCCAACTAAGCTAATAAATCCTTCAAACTTTAAGAGAAAAGAGTCCCAATACTCTACCCAACCTCAGCTCTGATACCAAATGTTGAAAAATGAGGTGTTTTATTAGCTTAATACTTTGTAAAAATTTAATATTCATGATCTAAATAAGCTTTTTCCTTTGTTACACATTCTTTGTGGGTGATTATCTTGATTAATCCATTTTACTGTTTGTAGAATGTAGACAAAAGTTGATGGATGAAGTAGACAAGATATTAGAAATATTAAACAAGATGTACCATGGAGAATCCCTTTCAGGAGAAAACTCCACCAATAATTATTCTATTATTCAATCTTCTGAAGTAGATTACAATAGCTTCAATTCTTGCTTGAGAATGCTTCTTCTGCCTTCACTAGAACTTCTTCACAACCTGCAATAAAACTGATAATAACTCTCTTCAACTTGCTTGAGATAAATAGGATTTAATCCGCTTTGTAATCTCAACATGAGTTACAATTACAATGCTCAAGCCCTATCCCTAAAAGGTACACCTATCTCTTGCAAGTAGAGTTATGTCATGAGGAACAATGTCAAATCCTCATCTTCAGGCATTTGGGCATCCCAAACTAAAGTAGCAACTCAACCTCTGTTTTGTAAATATCTTCAAGGCTTCATCCTCAAAGTAGGTGCCCAAAAGAGGTCCCACTTAGCTGAGCCTTTAGAAATATCTCAACATGCAAAGGAGGTAATTCCAAGAAGACAACTTGGGCACCCAAGTTGGGTCCAAGTCATTTCTTGTTAACTAAAACATTACTCAACACCATTCATGCAAGAATGGTCATCCCCTGTTAACTAGAGGTAGTTCATGTTATCTATCATCCATTCCAAGTTAACTGAAGTCAACTAGCCTTCAACTAAAACTAACTAAAGATAATTGAACCATAATTGAACTGAACTAAACTAAACTAAACTAAACTAAACTAATTCTAAACTAAACTAAACTAATTTGAACTGAACCGAACTAAAAATCATGATTGCAAACATCAAATGTTGACTCCTAGGATATTTACATGCATTCAAAAGTGTTATCTCTTACTTTGAGTACTTAACTGACATCAAGGTGAGTGTCACCTACCATGTGGTTGCCCCATGTGCCCCTATTATTTAGGAACTCATAATGGATGCCCTCACATGCTCCTAACATTTAGAATTAATTAAAAATGTCAATTAACATGATTATTTCATCAAATATTAATCTCTTCCTAATCCTAGTGTTGTTGAACACATTCCAAGGACTTAGGAGATACATGAATTAAATAATGTTTAGGATTGCAATTAAATGGCATCTTATTTCCAACATTCTCCCACTTGACATTATACATTGAAATTATTCTAAACTAGGAATAATAATTTTAAATCAAGTATAGAACTCAAGGCTAATGGCCTTCCTACACCACGAGAACTTGTCTGTGGGAACTGGCTTTGTAAGATAATTTGCAACATTAATCAAAGTGTCAACTTTTTCAATTAATTCCTTTCCACATTCAACCATTTCTCGCACAAAGTGATACTTAACATCTACATGTTTAGTATGAGCATGATACATAGGATTTTTGGCTAAACAAATAGCACTCTAACTATCACATTCAAGCCTAACTTGCTTGCAATTAAAACCAATACCTTTCCCAAGTCTCTATAACCAAACTGCCTCTTTAGAGGCATGTGTGGCAGCCATGTACTATGCTTCTGTGGTGGAAAAAGCAACAGTGGGCTTCCTCTTACTCATCCAACTAACCACAGGTCTAAACAAAGTGTACACATAACCACTTGTTGACCTTCGACTGTCCAGATCTCCTGCCCAATCTAAATCAACAAACCCATGTATGTCCAATGATCTATTTATAATATGAATATTATTAGAACCATGATAAACTAAACAATAATCATAAGTCCCTCATAAATATCTAAATACCCTCTTAACATAAGTCCAATGTTCTTTACCAAAGTTAGACATAAATCTACTAAGAACTCCCACTACTTGTGCTATATTTGGTCTCGTACAGACCATTGCATACATTAAACTACCAATTGCACTAGCATACGGAATTTCAGACATTTCCTCATAATCAAAATCAGATTTAGGACTCATATCTAAACTTAACTTTGTGCCAACTGGTAAAGGAATATTAATTGGTTTACTATCCTACATGTTAAACTGTTTCAAAATAGTATCAACATAATTGCTCTGACTTAAGCAAAGATTTTTGTTACCTCTATCTCTACTGATCTCCATGCCAAGGATATATTTTTAAGCCCCTACATCTTTCATCTCAAATGTGCTCGAGAGTGGTGCTTTCAATTCTTTGATCATTGCCTTGTAGTTAACAATAAACATGTCATCAACATACAAGATAATAATTAAAAGCTGGTCATCAATAACTTTTATGTAAACACAATGATCTTCTTCACTCCTAACATAACCAATTTTCAATGCGAAAGTATCAAACTTCTGGTACCACATTCTGGGTGACTGTTTCAATACATATAAAGATCTCTTTAACCTACAAACTAATTCTTCTTTTCCTTTTACAAAAAAACTTTCAGGTTGCTTCATATAAACCTCCTCATCAAGATTACCATACAAAAACATAGTTTTCACATCCATTTGCTCAATTTCAAAATCATAAGCAGCATCAATTGACAAAAAGAATCTAATAGCAATAGGAGATAATATTGTTGGAGTGAAAATGACACTGAGAGGGGGGGTGAATCAGTGTCTTAACGAATTTAAACATTTTTCATAAAACAAAATCATAGCTTAGATTTGATCTCAATATTACAATGATTCATGCATTCATGAGTTGAATTTAATCATTCATAAACATAATTGAGAAAAGTAATAACCAAACAGTGAACAAAGTAGTAACAACTCAGTAAAGCAGTGAGACCACAAAAGAACAAAGAGACACAAGATTTTTCTGAGTGGAAAACCCTCTTGGGGTATCAAAACCACTCCCGAAATGCCTTGCAGGCTTAATCTTTTTAATCCACTGTTCACAATTCCTTATAGGCTAATTTTTTTAGCACCAACCCCTCAAATTATATTTCTGAACAATAATAATATCTCAGAGGATCTCTCTGTTTTTAGTTAAACTCATAAAACTCAGTTTTCTCATCTACCTAATACCCTAAGAATTCAAATATTGAATTCTTAAAATATTACATAGAGAAGAATTACAATATATCTCTGCATCTTTGTTTTTTCAGATTTTTACTACAGATTTTTTCAATACATTTCTTGATACAGCCAAAGAACAATGTTTCAGAATTACAACCAGAAAACTCACAGTGTTTACAACACTGGTTTTTATACAATTTTTTCAAGTATGTATGTCAGAATAATCTTCAAAGTAATTCGAGGTCAAAGGAGAGCTGAAACCTCCTTTCTAAATTCAGGAAAAAGATGCCAGAGTAACGCCTATGCAATGGGCTGTAAAAACTTTGACAAGTTATATCAATGCTTTGACAAGAGTAAATCAAGAAACTTTATCAAATTTTCATTTTCTTTAACAAAATCCCTAATCAAATGCAATTAATCTAAATATGGACATCATTTTGAAGCTATTTTTAGATAACCCAAATGCTCAAACATTGATTTCTGAATACCCACATTCTCAAACTTTTATTTCTAAAAACCCATGAGTTGTTCCAGCTGTAACTTCAATGAATAATTTTTGACAGTAAAAAAAATGCTAATACATGTTGATTCACACTTGAAAAGACCATAAACTTATCATTTTCTGAGAGCATCCATTTAAATACAAAGGAGTTACCTGATAAAGATGAGAGTAACTAAAAAATGCGACCATAAGAGAAGCATTTACCAACCAGTAAGTAGAGCCATCAAATCTCCTTCATTCTTCGTGCTTTTGACCATTCATACTAAGCAACCAAACTGAATTTCCTTCCTAATACAGTTGTTACAACCAGCATATTAAAGAATAATAACTCATATATCCATTCATGGAGGCGGCCAGGCTAGGGTTCCATACCCAACCAAAAGATAACAAAAGAAAAACGCATTTTGCCCTAAACTCTTCAAAAAGTCAAAGTAATCAATGACTTTGATAAAATGTAATAAGATTTGAAGTCCAAATTCAAAAAACATAATGATAAACAACTTAGAAAATTATTGAGTATGTTGTCCCAAAGATGTCGACCCCTTCATTATCTCTTAACTATGCTATCAACTCATGAAAATAAAAAATAATCAAGTTGAGCCAAAGTGAAATACATTTGATATTTGAAAAGTGGAACCCATTAGAGTTAGGTCGATGCCAAACTTGAAGTCTTTTCTACCAAGTTGACTAGTATATAACCATCAAGTGAAGTATTCAAAATGTTGACAAGAAATTGCTTCAAGTGACTTTTGAATGAAACAATGATTCTTATAAGGCCGACACAAATAAAATGATGAATCAAGTCAGAGCCATGTCCCTTTTGAATGACCTTTAAAGTAATGCAAATAATCATTTTCTTGAGTCAAAAATAGGGCTTTAAACAAAAACATTCACCAGGGTATGTCCACCAAATAATGCCAAAAACTGATCATTAGTAGAATTGCCATAACTATGACTAATATGAACCAAATATGTGCCATGATCATCAATAAAATACCAACTCAAATACTACCGCGCAACCCATGAATAAATATACCTGAATGAGCGAAGATCAAGATCATAAATCTGAAACTGAATGTAACCCAAAGCCATAAAACTGTCCACTATCCACTGATAACCAAAACATGAAATAGACCAAGAACAAGCTAGAACAAGGCCATATTATCAATTATGTCATCAAATCTGGACCATGATCATCTGAAAGGGATTTTTTCATCAAGGACAAACTATTTGACACAACTGAGATCCAACAAAGATTTCATTAAATTCAACTCCCTCTCTTTGGGAGTAGCCCTTGGCTGCTAATCTAGCCTTTTACTTTTCGATATTACCATCTTCACCAATCTTCTTTTTAAAGATCCATTTACAACCAATGGCCTTTCTATCTTTGGGAAAACTCTCAAGATCCCATGTGTCACAAGTATCCAAGGATTCTATTTCCTCATGCATAGCTTGTGACCAAAGCTTGTTCTCATCTGAGGACAAAGCTTTCCTATAAGAACTGGGTTCATCATTAGTACTCATTAAAGAAAAAATACAATGGAAATTAGGTGGGCTATACCTATCAATGGGATTTCGTTGTCTTGTGGATCTCCTCAAAGGGGTTTCTACTTGTTCCTCAATATGCTCATCTTGAGCATCTATTTCAAAAGAACTCTTTGAACTCTCCTCTTCCAATCCATCCAATTGTTCTTCAACATGTGCATCTTGTTGCTTCTCAGTATTTGTCTCAAAATGCACTGTTCGAGAAGTATCCTTTTCCTTTGGTTGTTCTTCTCCTGAATAAGCTTTAAATTCCCTAAAAATAGCATCTCTAGATAAATAAACTTTTCTAGTTAGTGAATTCCAAAGCTTGTATCCTTTTACATTTTCACCATAACCTATGAATATGCATTTTTGTGCTTTAGGATCCAATTTAAATCGCTTTTCTTGAGGCACATGAACAAAAACCTCACAACCAAAGATCCTTAAATGTGAAACACTAGGTTTCTTACCTAACCACATCTCATAAGGAGTTTTATCTTCAATAGTTGAACTAGGGGATCTATTGATTACTTAACAAGAAGTACATACCACTTCAACCCATAGGGACCGTTCTAGCTTAGCACTACTTAACATACTCCTAGCTCTTTCCATTAAGGTTCGGTTCATCCTTTATGCTACTCCATTTTTTTGAGGTGTATATGGAGTAGTTTTTTGTCTCACTATTCCTACATGCTTACAATAATCATCAAATTCCCTAGAACAATACTCACCACCATTATCTAATCTCAACACTTTTATCTTATGATCTGATTCTTTCTCAACCAAAGCCTTAAATTCCTTAAACTTATAAAACACATCAGATTTGGTATGCATAAAATATATCCAAGTGTATCTTGAGACATCATCAATAAATATGACATAGTACCCAAATTTTCCAATAGAGTCAATATCCATAGGGCCCATTACATCTGAGTAAATAATCTTTAATAATATCTTAGCTTTATTTGTACCACTAGGAAATTTAGATCTAGATTGCTTTCCAAACATATAGTGCTCACAAAAGTCATTTTTTCCAATATTATAATTAGAAATACCCTCAACCAATTTTTTATTAAAAATGGTCCTAAGACATTTTTCACCTATTTGGCCCAATCTATGGTGCCATAACATACATGTATTTTCAACTTCAGTTACATTGGATAAAATATTTACATTGGAGGTATTCAACTTAAACGAAGTCCCAATCCAAGATCCTTTAGCAACCACCATATTCCCTTTCACCAATCTACAACCACCTTTGTCAAATGTCACATGCATTCTAGAATCATTGAACTTAGAGACAGAAAGTAGATTTCTCGCAAGTCCTCAGATATGTAAAACATCATTAAGGTTTTTAACCCTACCATCACTGAAACACAATTTTACCTCTCCTTTGCCAACAACCTTTGTTGTGTTGTTGTCTCCAAAGAAGACATCTCCTCCATCATATGTTGTATACTTAGAGAACCACTCCTTGTTAGGAGTCATATGATAAGAGCAACTTGAATCAATAAGCCAAGAGTTATCAACAATAGTATTAGAAGAAATGACTAATGCATCATTACTATCATCGGTGGATTTTTCTGTAGAAGCATCGAAACTCTTTTTCTTTCTCTTACAATCCTTTTTAATATGTCTAGGTTTTCCACAATTATAGAACTTTACCTTACTCTTACCAGGGGTTTTTGACTGTCCTTTGGACTTACCCTTTCCTTTCTTGTCTTCCTTAGATTCCTTCTATTTAGGGCTACCTCTTGCAAACAAGGCATCTTGGGAGCCAGTTTTAGAATTCCTCCTCATCTCCTCTGATAGGAGAGAAGGAATGATGTTGTCCATCTTTGGATCTGCACCATTACCACTAATTGCGACAATTAGATTTTCACAAGAATCTGGTAAAGAGCAAAGTAAGAAAATGCATTTATCCTCATCTTCTATGTAATACCCCTCGTGTTGTTGATACTTTCTAGATACTCTTTTGTGTTGAGTTTTGTACTTGAATTTGTGATGGTGATTATTTCACTGATTTGATTTGGGTGGATTTATAGTTTAGTTTGGTTGGATGCACTTGATACTAATTATGTTGTTTTATGACATATGATATTATACTGCTTATGTTGATTTATGATACATGATTTGTGGTGTTTGTCCTATCTAGATATGTAATCATTTTTATTTGATATTATGTGGTGATGTTATGGTTTAATGCTTGTTTATGGAATATGATGTGTATGCTAGTGGGTCTTGGTGAAAGGATGGAGTAGCATCACTCATTCGTGGGTGCCCTACTACGTCGCGACTACCTTTCATGGTGTGTTTGTATTGGAGATTTATATGTACTTGACGTTGTTTTCATGCATGATGCAGGTACTTGACACCGACTCCACCTGCTTGACAGGTCTAAGTGTGTCCCATAAACCCAATGGGTATGAAGTTGAAAAAGAGTTTATAAGGAAGTGTCCCTGTCCAAGTTGTCATCCCCATTGTTGTGTCTAACGGTGTCGTTGTCCATGATCCCGTCTTCGTTCTGCAGGGTATTGTGTTATTCGTTTATTTTAATCTTTGCTTTATGTGTCATTTAATTAATGTTGATGTTTGACATTTCTTGGTACATTAATAATGTTATTTTAATTAATATGATTAAATATTAGGTAAATGTGGTTAAGTTAATTATTAAATTTAAATTTATTAAGTTTTAAAATCTTAAATTAAATGTTTTTTATTTAATTAGAATAAATAAATAAAGTAGATAATATTGTAATAATTATAAATTGTTATTTGTAAAATGAAATAAAATAATTTAATGATTTTTATCAAGTTGTGGATAAATATTAAATAAAGTGATTTGTAATTAATTTTGTGTGATAATTATGGGTTTTAAAATCAAATAAAAAAAAAATAAAGGAAGATTTCATTAAAATGAAAAAATAGGAAAAGAAGAAAAAGGACGAATGCATGTTTAGTTTATTTTCAAAAATTAGAAAAGTTGTGGAAACTTGCTTCTTGGATGAATTTTTGGTTTTCGAAAAAGAAAAGAGTTTTCCTTTTAATTAATTGAAAAGAGAAGTTTTCTGAACTGGTAATTTTTGAGTGAAGAAAATTGGTTTGCAAAAAGTATTATGCTTCTCTAGTCCTTTGTAAAAATTATTCAGAATTGAGTTTCAAAGAAGAAATTGGGAAAATTACTGAGGAAGGAGAAAGAAATTTGTGAAGGTTTTTTTTGAAAGAGGAAGGAATTTGTTGTGCTCATCACTTCGTTGTAGAGTGTAGGACTCCAAGTTCTTGAGCACTATCTATTATTTTTTTAATCTCTGTTTGAAAATGAATGTCTAGTTTCTCCATGTTTGAATTGGTGATCATATTTAAAAGAAGTTTGTGTTTATGAAAATTTATGTTGTTCGAAAACTAAGAGGGTTTGAAAGTTTACTTGAAATGCTTTGATTTCATAGTTTGGCTGATCTGAATCTTTATTTACAACAAATGAAAAGAAGTTTGTATTTTTATGATTGAAAACCCTGTTGTTCTTCTCCAATCCATTCTAGTTGTTATAATTTTGGCTGGAGAAATTACAATTCTTCTAAAGAAAGATTTGTGTTCTTGTTTAAGAAAATTTGTTGTCATAATTGAGAAAACAATATTTTATTTAAGAAAAAACTTGTCTGAGAAAATTTCATTCTTTTAAAATATATATTTATATATTCTAAAATTAGATTTTTGCTAAGAAATCATATATATATTCAAGAGAAAATTATATTTTGTGTTAAGAAAAAACACATGACTATTTGTTTGTATTTTTACTTCTGAGAAGTAGATGACATTATAAAATTTATATATATGTTAATTATGTGTATTTTTACTTTTTAAAATATATATTAAATAATATTTGGGATTGGGGGAGGGACGGCCATGTCATACCCCAAATCCCCGCCCCCCTCTCCTATGTTGTGTGCTATGGGAGAGGGTGTGCAACAGCCTCCCATAGCTACACATAATCGCCTTTGGGCTATGGCCTCCCCATATATTATTATTGTTTTTATTTTAAATTAATTTATTCAATATATTATATATATAGAAATATATATGTGTATATGTATATATGTATGTATATATATATATATATATATATATATAAGTTCTATTATTAATTAAACATGCAAATTGAAATTTTGAATATATAATATATATATATATATTATATATATATGCATGGAAATGTGTATGTATATATACATATATACTTTATGTAAATATGGAAAAATCTTATGATGGTTATTGCAATGCTTGATTTCATGTTGTGATTGGATAAATTGAAAGCAAACATTTTTATTAAATTGTATTGAGTGATTTTTATCAAAATTAATATATTGGGTAGATTTGATGTTTATATTTCATGGAAGGAATCGTGTGTTGCAATGAGTTTATTTTTAAACATGTTTGTTGAATTATAGAAATTCTTGTTTATAATGAAATCTTGAAGTCATGTAATTTTTTAATTCTTTAATTTTCCTTGGGTCATTTGTTGTTTTGCTTGAGTTGGTTTATGGTCATATGGGAACCCTCAAGATTGTTTAACCCTCTGTAGGAGTTGAGGTTATTTGGTCTTTAGGCTTCCAGAGGTGAGAGAAAGATTGATAATTATTGGGATGTCGTTTGAATTGGTATTTGACAATACTTTGGTTGTATTTATGACTTTGAGTTTATGCTTGGGTTGTACCTATTTTTATGTGTATCTATGTATATGGATGTTAGCGAGATGATTGTGCCTTGCACGTGTTTCAGTTTTGAGATTTAGTACTTCTTTGTGATGGTACAACCCCTTGGAGCTTTGGTTTTGTGGTTTGGGTTTCTAGGGAGAGTGGCTCTTTGTGGGCATCGATGCACAAAGGGGAGTCCAGGATAACCCACGTAAGAGTTAGTATAATAAGTGATAACTTAATAAAATGAATTAGTGCGTATGGGTAGAATTAACATTAACAAGATAAGTAATGATGCCTTGTTCACCTGTTAGGGTTTTTGTAGACTAAGGGTGGACTGAGAAGGTCATGGTTGGAAAGATCATTTCCTTGTCTCCATGAGAGGTTAACAGTTCTGCACGAGGCACCCTATGGGGCTGGTGCCTAGAGAGGCAACCAGGATAACCATAAATGGGGGTCGAGGCCTAGAGAAAGGTAGGTAGGATAACCCATGTTAGGACTGTGCGATGACACTCTCCCCTAGCATTCCCTTGATTTGTTATCTTTGCAAGCCTCTGGAAGTGGTCTGTTGATGTTGTGTTTTTCCTTGGTGTTTTCTTGTTACTCTTGATTGGATTGAGTCTTTTTTTTTTTTTCTGTCTGGATGAACTTGGCCAAGGATCCTTCCTTGTTTACTCCTAGCATGGGGGTGGTGGGGTGGAACGTGTTATGCACCCTATTGGGTCCCCTATCAGTAGATGTGCAGTGCTTTTTAGATACAGCATGATCCAGAGTTCACCTTGTTACCAAATCTATACTTTGTACTACAGTTGTACCTTTGTATTGATGTATTACTTCCACTTGTGTTGGGAAGTCTTATGATGTCAACTTAT
Organism: Sequoia sempervirens; assembly: GCA_007258455.2. Lineage (NCBI taxonomy): Eukaryota > Viridiplantae > Streptophyta > Pinopsida > Cupressales > Cupressaceae > Sequoia > Sequoia sempervirens. Next base: position 256,449,139 of record VDFB02047230.1, on the reverse strand, counting down.
GTATTTATTCAATGAGATGTACTGGAAGCTAATGTAATGTGTAATCATACTATGTAATTCTTTCTTGATCTATGATTGTAAATATCGTTTATTGTTCGTGTTGTATCTGTGGAAATATTTTTATTGCAATCCCATGATTATGACATATGTGTGTATGGTTATTGTATTTATTTAATCTTGTCATACAGGTTTATCACTTGTGAATGTTTTAATGTTAGCATTATGATGGGTTTATATTATACATTTCAAAAAAAAATTATTATCATTTCGTTAAGGGTTAGTATGCGTAATGTTACCTTGTGTACCCCAAAGGACTTAGGAGATTAACTTGTAGTCTATTAGATGAATTATATACATTAATATACATACTTTATATTTTTATTTTTTTAAATTGTGCCATACATGTTAGATGTATTAGTTTCCTTTCAGGTTGTGTGGCGGGGCGTTTCATTCTAGCTTTACATCTACAAATGCTAACTAGCTAAGAATTAAATTCAAAGCATTTAAATGTTGTGCTACAGAATCACCATATTTCATTTTTAATGAATACAACTACCTTTTCAGATACAACTTATTTGTTAGACTCTTTGTTTGATAAATATCCCCTATTCTCTTCCACAATTTATATGCAGTATTTTCCTCTGAAACATTCAAGAGAACAACATCATCAAGACATAATCTAATTGTTCCTCTTTCCTTCTTATCTAAATTATCCCAATCTTCATATGAAATAGTTGTAGGTGTCTTTGTCTTATTATTAACTGCTAACCACTGATCTCTTTCTTCAAGAAGATCTTCTATTTTTAATTTCCACATTTCATAGTTAGAACCATTGAACCTTTTAATATCTAACCGAGAATTCATTGTAACAAAACTTAATTCCAAAATCAGCAAATAACTAAAATAACAAAAGCTCCCACTAAGCCAATAAATCCTTCAAACTTTAAAGAAAGGTGTCCCCATACTCTACCCAACCTCAGCTCTGATACCAAATGTTGAAAAATGAGGTGTTTTCTTAGCTTAATACTCTGTAAAACTTTAATATTGATGATCTAAATAATTTTTTTCCTTTGTTACATATTCTTTGTGGGTGATTATCTTGATTAATCCATTTTACTATTTGTAGAATGTAGATAGAAGTTGATGGAAGAAGTAGACAAGATATTACAAATATTACACAAGATGTACCATGGAGAATCCCTTTTAGGAAAAAACTCCACCAAGAATTATTCTATTATTCAATCTTTTGAAGTAGATTACAATAGCTTCAATTCTTGCTTGAGAATGCTTCTCCTACCTTCACCAGGACTTCTTCACAACCTGCAATAAAACTAATAATAACTCTCTTCAACTTGCTTGAGATAAATAGGCTTTAATCAGCTTTGTAAACTCAACATGAGTTAAAATTACAATGCTCAAGCCCTATCCCTAAAAGGTACGCCTATCTCTTGCAAGTAGAGTTATTCCATGAAGAACAATGTCAAATCCTCATCTTCAAGCATTTGAGTGTCCCAAACTGAAGAAGCAACTCAACCTTTATTATGTAAATATCTTCAAGGCTTCATCCTCAAAGTAGGTTCCCAAAAGAGGTCCCACTTAAATGAGCCTTCAGAAATATCTCAACATTCAAAGGAGGTAATTCCAAGAAGACAACTTGGGCGCCCAAGTTGGCTCCAAGTCATTTCTTGTTAATTGAAACATTACTCAACACCATTCATGCAAGAATGGTCATCCCCTTTTAACTGGAGGTAGTCCTTGTTATCTGTCATGCAACTCAAGTCCTTAGCCATGCATTCCAAGTTAACTAAAGTCAACTAGCATTCAACTAAGACTACCTGAAGATAACTGAACTAAACTAAACTAAACTAAATTGATTCTAAACTGAACTGAACTAAACTAAACTAAACTGAACTTCATGCATGCAAACATCAAACCCTAACTCCTAGGATCTTTACATGCATTCAGAAGTGTTATCTCTTACTCTGAATAGTTAACTAAACTCAAAATGTCACCCACCATGTGGGTGCCCCATGTGCCCCTATTATTTAGGAACTCATAATGGATTCCCTCACATGGTCCTAACATTTATAATTAACTACAAATTTCAATTAACATGATTATTTCATCAAATATTAATCTCTTCCTAATCCTAGTGTTGTTGAACACATACCAAGGACTTAGGAGATACATGAAATAAATAATGTTTAGGATTGCAATTAAATGGAATCCTATTTCCAACACAAAAAAGTAGCATTTGTTCATAAAATTCCTCTTCCTCCTTCAAACAAGTAGCAATTGAACAAATTTTCTCTTCCTCTTTCAAACAAGTAGCAATTGAAAAAAAATCCTCTCCCTCCTTCAAACAAGTAGTAGTTAAATAAAATTCCTCTTCCTCCTTCAAACAAGTAGCAATTGCAAAAAAAATCTCTTCCTCCTCTAGACAAGTAGCTCAATCAAACAAAATTTCTCATCCTCCTTTGAAAACAAATAGAAAATGCACAAAATTTATCTTCTTCCTTCAAACAAGTAGCTTAATTAAACAAAAAAAATCATCCTTCTTTTCAAAAGAAAATAGGAATTCAAAAATATTTCTCTTCCTCCTTCAAAAAAATAGCAAATAAATAAAATTCATCTTCCTCCTTTGAAAACAAATAGCAATTCAACAAAATTATTTTGTCACAGTGTCCCAATGATGCCTCCTTTCAAAATTGAAAAAAATCCCAACTTGAAGAGCTTCAACAAGACAAAAGGTGATAGAAAATAGGGAATATGTCGCAATCGGCTGTACAAAATGATTCTCAGACCTGAGATGCCCCTTTTTTATAGTAAAATAAAAAATAATGGTAAAAAATAACTCGAGATCCCATTTAGTAAATGAGATCCCGAGTTAAACAAACCAGGATCTCGTTTAGTAAACAGGATCCCGTTCCATTTTCCAACAGATCCGCTAATAAATTTTCAACGGGTGAATTATAAACGGGATCTCGTTTAGTAAACAGGATCCCATTTTTTAAAATTTGAAATGTAGGCTGGGTTTTTGCTTTGTTGACAGGTTCGGGAAAAGGTTTGGGGATCTAAACTTAAGCGTTGGACCTAGTTTGACCTACAAGTTGAAGGTCCTAGCAATGTCACAAAAAAATACCGACTTTGGGCATACGTCTGAAGGCTTTTTTTGCAAAATTAAAACCCATTATAGATTAGACAATGTAGATTCCAAATATGTAATTTTTTTTACAATTGGATTTTTTTTTATTTTTCATTTAATTTCTAATTAAACAGGTCCATAAACTTAAATTATCATGGATTTTTAGCATTTTAATAACTTTTTATCAACATAACATTTTCACGAACGGATTGCACGAAAGAGTACTTCAGACAATTCTTTTCAATTTAAAAAAAAAATCAAAAAATCATGAGTTTAGGTAATCTTATGTGTGACATACATGACAGTATTTTAAAACACCAAATATGGCCAATAAAAAATTAACAAAAAAATATATATTCAATAAAAATTTACAAAAAAATATGGAAAGCGTGCTTCAATGAGTTACAAATATTTTCCCAAAAGGATTAAGAAAAATATGATTATTTAGGTCAAAATATGGATGACGTACATGCACATGGTATGGTAAAAAAAATGACTTTTAAACAGTGGTTTTTAAAAATGCCTATTGAAAATCAATTTGTATCATCTAGGTATTGAAATAAATTACATATTTGGAAACTAGACTCCGAGTACTACATTTTATGATTAGTGACTTTTTTCAAGATTCCATCTCTGAGTGCTTCAAATTTTAAGGTAAAATGTGTCAAATTCTGAAAATCAGGGAAAACACCTCGACTAAATGGCCAAAAAGTGGACTCAACTTCTTGCCAGCACCCTAAGGTCTCTTTTACTTTGCTGACTCGAATCCTTTAGTTTATTTTGTGCCTTCGTATATTTTTTATATGTTCTAACCCCATTATGTAATGGATTTTTATGTTCTAACATTGTTGTCTTATGTAGGTCTTACTTGTCTAATGCATTTGTTTTGTAGGTCTTCAGCCTGGGGGCATGCTTCCTTGGTTTGAAGAGTTGTTTGCTTCCTCTACAGTATCCTTTTGGCATCATCATGTTATTTATGTTTAGTAGATTTCCTTTAGCGTGCATATTAGTGTAGATTCATATTCTTACCAAAGTAGGGGAAAAATGTAATGTAAAATTGCACCCCCTACAATTTCACATACATTCTTGTATCCACTTTACTGTCCACTCCCTTAGCATCTTGCGTAGGCTCATTTTAGCCCCTACATCAGCCTTTACCCTCTCAGGATGCTAAGGATCCCTTTCCAGTAACTACCCTCACATGTCAACTTTGCATCAAATTTTGTGTTTTTCCCATTCTTCTCATTTTGTAGCGTGATGTGTCTAGACACTAGTGCGTTGTGTGGATGTCCATGTGCCACACTAGCATCTTGTGACATTTCAATGTTCAAATGATCATTTTCAAGCATGTTTTCCACTTGTCACTTACCTTTGTCAGTTGTAACAGCCCGAGACACCTTGTAATGGCTTGGGAATCTTCTTTTCCCTTTTATTCTCTTTTTAATCCATTCTTTCAATTCATTTGTGTCTTTTGAGCTTTCTCTCTTGGAGACACTCTCTTTTCCATCTTTACTCTCTTGCTCTCACAAATCTCTCACTTGTTATAGCAGCCTCAAGCATTCTCACATCCTTACAACACTCTTTACAACTCTCTTGGCTCTTGTAGCTATCTTTTCCTTTCTCTTTGGCTTCCTTAATCCTTGTAGTTGATATCTCCTTTACCTTGTGCTTGCAAGCATCCTAGGATTTTCTCAGATCCCATAGCTGTTTCATCTCTATCTCATGATATGGGTTCTCCTCTTTGAGTGGGGATTTCTTTTATCACTCTATATTTGCTTACTTTTTTCATTTTCTCTATGTATCTAGTTGTCTGTGGAGGTAGAAACACCAAAACGGGGGTTTGACTAAGGCAAACCCCTATATAGCCCCAAAAATTTATCTCGATCTTACACATGCAGGTATTGAAAATATTCATATGTTGGAGGCTTCATTACTTGGGTTGTTGTGAGAAGTTTTTATCTCTTATTCTCTTACTTTATCATTTACTTTACTTTATTTTAGTTCTACTACTTTCTATTATTTTAATGTACATTGGAAGTTCTTGGTAATTAGATTGTTAGTAGTATCTTCGTTGTTTTCTAAGACATTATCAATTTTTAGTTAGTACAGGATGTTAACATGCCTCTGGGACTCCAGCACACCGCATTGTAATTTGAATTATGTGTTGCTATCCTGTGGCCAAAAACTTGCTAGATTGTTCAAAAAACCTCTGTGACCTGCTCTTTCTAATTCTGAAACTCTCACTTTGTTCCCTGAGGTAGTTTAGGGTAGTTCGCCTCTTGGGATTCTCTTGAAAATAAAGAGACTCATGAGTAACGAATCCCCCTTCTATACAGATATATATATATATATATATATATATATATATTCAAATTTTAGACTAAAAAATTATAAATTAGTCCCAAAAGTTTCACAAAAGACATAAGTGATAAATAAGCACTAAAATTCATGCTCTACAAACTACATAGCTATCATTAGCTTTTGGAAAGCCCATTACACAAGTTTTAAAAACCATCCCATCCCAAAAATATAAACTGTAGCACATTTGTTTGTCATTTCAAAATATAACCTTTATCATCAAAAGCAAGTCCTGGAGACATAAATTGTTCTCTAAGTAAGAGAAATGAATAATAGTTCAGCTTAATAATGTACAAATATGTACATCATGCAATTTTTAATTTATTCCCTATGAGAATGGGAAAAGAATTGTAATACATAAAGTGTGGCTATATAAAACCATAAATTTTGTATGTACAATTATTTATTTTCCAAACTTGGGATGGTGGATAATGGAGTTTGGATGTTGAATTTGGAGTGTGTTTGGGACCAACAACTTTATAAACCTCATGCGTTTGGATTGAAGACCATTTTTAAGGAGGTGGATTCTTGTGATAAGTGGGAGACCTTATTTGATGTGGCTCCATATTTTTATTAACTATTGTATTAGGATTTGGTACTTTGCTTGATCCAATCTACTTTAGGACAACTTTTGAATTTATGTGTCCACTTTGACTTTTGGATTCATTATCTTCAAAATTTTGATTTTGATATTTTCTTTATAATATTTTCTCTTTTTATTGGTACCAATTAGTTGGTGGAAGGATTTGAGAATGACAATTTATAGTGTGGATGGGAGGAGTGATGGCAACAACCTTGTCATAAGGACTACTCATGGCCCCTATTTTGATGCTTTCACTAGATGAAGCTGCCCCTAGTATCATTAAGGTACCACTAACATCACTATGTTTCTTGATCAATGAATAACCAAGACCTTGATGTATATGATTATTAAAAAAAATTATGGGCTCCAAAATACCTTGCTCATGTAGGCCTAATCCAGGTAAATGCAAGAAGATGAGTCCACTTCTAGTGGAAGTTTCAAAATTAGAAAAAAACCTAAAATTGGGAAAAATGAAATAGGATCCCATTATTTAGAAAATGGGATACCGTTTTGCTTTGGGACCTCGAGCCAAAAATGGGATCCCATTTTTTAGAAAAGGGATCCCATTTTCTTAGAAACGGGATCCCATTTTTTAGAAATGGGTTCCCATTTTTTAGAAACAGGATCCTATTTTTTAGAAACAAGATCTTTTTTTGTAGAAACAAGATCTCATTTCATAAAGGCTTAACTTAAATAAAAAAAAACAAATAGTTTTAGTTAGGAAAAATGAGAGGACGTGGAATTAGTTGTCTACTTTAAAACATTCAATCCCTCAATATATTTTCAAACGCTTATTAACCATTAAATCCTTATCATACATTAGCAGAATGTAAACATATAAAATAGTAACACAAACACATCCAAACACATGAAAAACCATATTTACATGGAAAACCCAAGAAGAGAAAAACCACGTGAGGATTATCTCACATATAAATGAATTGCAACACTGAATACAATAAGGCTCACTACCTAGAAAAGGAAGAAAGGCTCACTACCAAAAGGACTCACTGTCTGAAAGAAAGAAGAATAGAAGAAGACTATTACAAAGAGATTCACTATCTCAAGGAAACAAGAGAAATCCACCAATGTAACTTTATGCCATCTGCAACCTTTTGCTCACTACGTCCAACAACTTCAAGCACTAAAATGTTGACACCTTCTTCTCATTGCATCCAAAATTTATAGGAATTAAAGCTCGCACTTTGATCACCACACTTGATCACACTCACATCTTTCACACCTTACATACTTGCCACACAATCCACACAACCTTCATCTTGAATTTATACCATCCATGACCTAAATAATATTAATTAGGTCATCCTTCATGAAATGTATATACTTTAAATTTGCAACATCAAATAGGCCGACACAAAACACTTCCACGGTGGAAATAAGTGAAGGAAAACCCCACCAAGGGTTAACTAGGACCCAAATATACATCATCACTCTACTCAACACATCCACAATCCATGAGGTACCTCTACAAATAGCGCTAGCACACTAGGTTGGTCAAACCTAAACTAACACTACAAGCGACCACATGCACGCTTCTTCAGGTCATACGAACCACATAGCAACACTTCATGTACCATCTATACAACATATTAAACTATTACATCATCAAAATATTCTACAACTTTGCCACAACCATTTGAAACTGAGAAAAACATCATTTTGTGTACCCAGACACACTAGCACAAACATGCATCTCACTGACCAACCTTGTGAAACAATTTTGCACCTAAAACCTCAAGGGAAAGTAGATACAAGAAATTTAAGCATGTTCCCAGATCTACAAGACAAGAAACCTCTCTACAAGAAAATGTGAAGCAATCTCATTTCTCCTAAACAACCTTCTTTAGAGGAAAACATACTGTCAAACACATCTTTCACTTTCACATGATCCAAAACCTACAAATCTAGATATAACACCTCTAAATACCTTTTCTCATCACATCCAAACTGCACAATCATATCTTCAACCATGAAGAAATGTGGATCTCATCATTGAACACACCTTTGTCACTTTGAACTCTCTTTTATTCAAATTTTATCAAAAGCACTTGGAAACCATGTGAACCAAATGCATCAGCAACACTACTACCATCTCTACAAAACTTCTTCACCATTTTCAACACTTCTTATCAACTATAACACATCCATCAACAATCTCATCAACACCAGCATGCTCGAACAATCTCTGCAACTATTTTGAAGTGTGACATCAATGACAAAACTAGCATTGTGTTGGTATCAATGAAAACACCCAAACAACTCAAACTTTCAACAATATCCCCATTTCTCATTAATGGCAACACTGGTTCTAAAAAACTATCAATAACAAAAGAAACCAACAAATCTGCAACAAGTAGTACTTCCCCTGACTGGGACAACTCTCACTCTTCACACTCTCTCTTCATAAACTTCTTTTCCCCCTATTTGAGGAGATCTCTAAATCACACCAACTCTCTCTCTCTCCCTCTCTCCATTTGTTCCTTTGTTCCCCTTGTTTTTTAGACATCACTCTCCCTTATATTCTTGTGCACTTATGGTTTTTCAACCACTCTAAATCTCTCCCCCTTTAACATCAATGGAAAAGGACCATAGACTAAACCAACTTCCTTTTTCTTGCATGCTTCACACTAGGAAACACTTACGCTATACTCCATCTTACTAAAATTTATTTTGACAAAATTTTAAAGGATAACACCTACAAACAACTCTTTTCTATTTACTACTTTCTTCTTAATTAAACTCTTTTTCTCTCCCCCTTTGAAATCTACATACACCAAATCTTGCAACACCAAAAAGAAGTTTCTTTCTCTCCATCGCTCTCACTTTTATATACACTCCCCCTTAGGGGCACAAAATATGCTCTATCTGACTACACCAACCAACAATACCACTACCTACTCCTCCTAAGAGGTAGCCTTCAAACATTAGTCTAGGAACAAGAATGTATCTTGAAATGCTTCTTGGAAAGATGCACACACTTATGCATCTAGTTGAAAGAAGGAGGAGCAATAACCCCAAACTTCTCTTGGAGATACTCAAAATTATCTTTAGGAAGAGCCTTTGTGAAATATCTCCAACTGGTCCTTAGTAGGCACATACTCCAACTTCACCTCATTCTCTACAACTTTCTCTCTTAAGAAGTGATATCGGATTGAGATATGTTTTGTTCTTGAATGTAGTACCAGTTCCTTGAAATATTAATTGTAGATTTATTATCACATAAGATATAAATAGGTTCATCATATGAAACTTTGATATCCTTCAATGTTGTATTCATCCATACCACTTTTGTATAACATGATATTGTTGGAATACACTATGCTTATGTAGTAGATAATGACTTTGAATATTGCTTCTTAATCAACCATGAAACCAATATCCTTCCAAGAAATAAAGCACCACCGCTTGTACTTCTTCTATCATCAGTGCATCCTTCCCAATTTGAATCTGTATATGCACTCAAGGATAAGTTAGTATCATTTTAATACCATAGACCATAGCCCAGAGTTCCCTTCAAGTATCTAAATATCCTCTTCACTACTGCAAAATGAGATTATTTGGGATCTTCTTAAAATCTAGCCACAAGATGAACTAAATTCATGATATCTAGTCTAGTAATAGTTAGGTATAACAGTCCACCAATCATTAATCTATACTTGCTTTGATCTTTCTTAGGAGATTCACCATTCTTTCTCAACTTACAACCAATGACCATAGGAGTACACATGGATTTAGAATCCTCCATTCTAAACTTCTTCAACATTTATTTAACATACTTTGATTGTGATATGAATATACCTTTCTTTGATTGAAAAAAATGTAGACCAAGGAAGAAATTCATTTCCCCACACAATAACATCTCAAACTCTTTTTGCATCTCCTATGTAAATCTCTTACATATACCTTCATTTCCTCCAAATATTATGTAATCCACATACACTACTATGATCAATATTTGTTCTCCTCAACTTTGAAGTATAAATTTCTATTTGCAGTACCTTTTTTGAATCCTTTCTGCAACAAATACTTATCCAATCTTTGAATCTTAATTAAGAGGGGTTAAGGTAGTAACTAAAACTAATGTTAAAGTTAAGCATGCCACAATTTCCCATCCTTATTATACTTAGGAATATTTAATATTAGAATTATAATGCACATCTCATACTCAATTCAAGTATGATAGCAATAGAAAATACACAAGGACCAATTCAATATCTCTATAAAAACCACCAATGAGGAAATAAACCAGATCTACATATTCAAGTAGAGAAATAACCTTGTACCTATTGTTGCAAGTATGAAGGCTTTGTTATTGATGTCAACAAACATATCTACTGGCTGATGTTGTCAGTGATATGGGGGATATTGTTGCATGTATGACTATATGTTGAGGATATTGAGAAAATTGTGAAAATGGAAGATTGATGCAAAGTGTGCTTGTATAGTTGAGATATTGAGGAATTGTTGTGAGTACATGGGGCTATATTTTTATATTGTGGTATATGATATGATTTGGAATAGTGTAAATTGTTTAAATGATTTCTTTGGTACTTGGTTTCCAAGTGCTTTTGAGAAAATTTGATAAACAAGGAAAATAGTGTTGTGCAGTTGTTCAGAATGTGCTCTGGGTTGTGCTCTGAATTTTTTATGTATTGATGCTATGCTTGCATAGTTCTTATATGTTGTTCAAGTTTTTCATTAGTTGCTATACTCAAAATTTGGGTTTCTAAATCGTTGTACAGAGTGAGATGTATTCACCGGTGTGTGAACTAGGTATTCAGTATTATTTGATGTGGTCTAGGAGAAATGTATTTGCTCCACATTTCTCTATATACTTGTTTTAGGACATGCGGTTCTGAAGAAGTTTTGATGGTTTTTTTATCTTATCTATTTCAAGAGGATTCGAGGTTTGGTGTTGTGTAAGACATGTTTTAGTGTTACAGAGTATGAATGTATCTAGCAATGTTGTCTGATTGGAAAAAATGATTATATTCTTCAAGTGAATTTTTTTGTAGAGGTTTTCAATCCATTTCAAAGTGTTCGAGGATAACTCTAGATCTTGTTCAAGAGAATTTCACTATTCATAACTTTCAGATTGATTTGAGGAATCATGTACTTAATGTTTTATTGTGTTTAACACTAGTGTTGGTTGAACTTGTGTTAAAACTACAAGCAAGGCTTGTGAAGTGCGTTGAAATGTGTTTGAATCTATTTGGGTCCTATTTATGGATTAATGCAGGCCACCTTTGTTCCTATCCACTTTAGGAATGTTTAAGTGCCAACCTATTTTGAATTTGTATGTATAATGGCTAGTTGTTGACATTGGAGAAGGTTTTTGAGGATGAGGTCGATATAAATAAGTGTGGTGTTGTTTAGTGTTGATGTATGAAAGAAGTAAGAAGCAAGATAGATGTGAGATTGATGTGAGTGATGTGTGTGATGTGAATTTGAGCAGAGTAGTTCAAATTTCAATGTTAGGGTTCTTGAAGGTAGTGAGTTGAAGGCATCCAAAATCATTCATGAAAGACTATGAAAGTGTGCAAGCAATTGTGGTGGATTCCTTATTGCATTGAGAAGTATTTTTTGTGTAACATTTCTCTTCTATCTTCTTGTATTCTTTCTGTGGTAGTGAGCCCTAGCTGTGAGCCTTTTGGACAGTGTGTCTTATTCTAGCAATGAGCCCTTTTGTACCAATTTTTCTATTACTTATATTGTGAGCTAATCCTCACTGTGGTTTTTCCCCCATTGGATTTTCCACGTAAATATAGTTTTCTCTTGTGTATGGTGTTGTGATTTTAGTTTATTTTATGTGCATTTCATGTTTAATCATACTAACATAATAAGGGTTTAATGAATTCTTGTTGATCTGATTACTATTGAGGGTTTTAAAGGTTTAATTTGCTACAAATATTTCACCCCCACCCTCTTATTTGTCTTGTTCATTTCAACAATTGGTATCAGAGCTTGGTTCCTTGGAGAAGAGCTTAACCACTAGAGGTAGGTCTGGGATGGTGAACAAGGTTGCTTTGGAATGTCCTAGGTTCGATGGCACAAATTATACTTTTTGGAACAAAAAGATGGAAGGATATCTGGGAGCTCAGAGATATAAGATTGAGAAGGCTTATTAGAATACATACACTCCACCTTCGAATGGTCCAAGTACAAATGCAAAAATCAAGGTGAATGAGATCAATGCTAAGGCAAGAATTATTATTGTGAATAGTCTTTCAAATATTGAATTAGTAAAATTTATGAGTTTGAAGACTACTAAAGAGGTTTGGCCAGACAGGCTAGAGAGAATTTATGAAGGAGATTTGAAGGTCAAACAAGAAAAGTTACAGAATTTGAAGGCACAATTTGAAATGACGCAAATGTCTAAGGAAGAAACAATTAAAGGCTACATATAGAGAGTTGATGAGTTGGTAAGTACTATGAGAGGTCTTGGTGAAATGGTTAATGAATCTAAAGTAGTGAAGAAATTTATCAGATCTCTTCCAGATTGTTACAATGAAAAGGTATTTTCTATTGAGGAAATTGTCGATTTTGACAATTATTCTAGAGATCGGTTGATTGGTACACTAACTGCATTTGAAATGAGAAAACTAAAGAAAGGTACAAAAGTAGAGACTACTTTCAAGGCTAGTAAATCAGAAAAGGTTGAATATTTAGATGGATAAGATCTTGATGATGTGGAAGCTAACTTTGTGAGAATGATGAAAAAGGGCACCGATAAATACAAAGGTAAGTTACCTTTCAAATGCTTTAGTTGTGATGAGATAGGTCATTATGCTTCAAGATGTCCAAAAAGAGCTATAAACTATAAGAACACGGAAAACAAAGGAAAAATGATTAAGAAAGCTTACTATCTGAGAGAAGATGTTGGAATTTCTGATGATGAATCTAATTATGGAGATTTTGACGATAATGAATGTTTTTTTTTTGGCTACAAAAGAATAATTTGGTTTTGCTAAACCTAAAATTTGTGTGAAGGAAAGTGTTTCGAAGATGAAGGATAAGTTTCAAGGTACTTTGGTATCTGATTTTCATGTCAAAGAGGATACAAATTACTAGGTTGTTGACAGTGGCTACTTTAATCACACGACCCAAGATAAAAGTAAGGTTATTAAATTTGAAAAGTATGATGGAGGATTAGTTAAATTTGGAGATGATTCAGGAGCTAATATTTTTGGAATAGGTTCAATTGGTTTTGATGACAAGCACAATACTAACAATATTTACTATGTAAAGGGCTTAAGACATGATATTTTGAGTGTTGAAAAAATGTGTAGCAAAGGGTATAATCTTGTATTTAAGAATGAAAGATATGAGATCTAGAAAAGGTCCAAAACTATGATTGTTTCCGATAAGAGAACAAATGGAAACATCTATTAGCTTAAGGGTGATGATGTTCATTACTTTATGTCTCATATTAATGATAGTTGGTTATGGCACCAAAGGATGTGTCACATGAATTTTGACAATTTGGTAAGAATTAGTTAAGTTCATGCAGTGAGAGATTTACCTAGAATCACAAAACCTATCAATGTTGTTTGTGAGAGTTGTCAATTTGGAAAACAAATAAGGAGTAGCTATAAGGGAAAGGAACAATCTGCTACTAGACTACTAGAATTAATGCATATAGATCTTTATTGTCCTACAAGGGTGAGAAGTCTACAAGGTGATAGGTAATTTATGCTTTTGATTGATGATTACTCTAGAATGACATAGGTTACTTTTCTTAGAGAAAAATATGATGCATTAGATAAATTCAAGGCATTTAAAGCTATGGTTGAGAATGAAATGGATTTTAAAATCAAAATTTTGAGGTCTGGTAGAGGTGGTGAATTCACCTCCAATGAGTTTAACATGTTTTGTGAAGTTCATGGAATAAAGAGGCATTTGTCTTCCCCCAGAACTCCTCAGTAGAATGGAATTGTTGAAAGGAAAAATGTAACTATTTAAGAAGCAACAAGGAATATGATGAAAGAGGAAAATCTATCACAAGTCTACTAGAGAGAAGCCATTCATGTTGTTTTTACATACTTAACATATTTCAAGCTAAAGCTAACAGCACAAAGACTCCCTATGAGTTATGGTATGGAACGATTCCTACTATGAAGTACTTTAGAGTATTTGGAAGTAAATGTTACATCAAGAGAGAAGAAGAAAGCTCAAGAAAGTTTGATGCAAGTTTTGATGAAGGTATCCTCCTTGGATATTCGACTAGAAGCAAAGCTTACAGATGTTACAACAAAAGGTTGAGAAAGATAGTTGAAACTGAAAATGTTAAAGTTGATACAAATTTGCATAATTCTATTACAGTGGATGGATATGCATTAGATGAACCTGATTGCATAGAAGAAGAAGAAGAAAAAATTGATGGAAAAGAAATGTAGAATGAAGAGGAAGAAGCTCCAGAGAAGACCCCTAAAACCCCTAAGTATGTGCAAAAGAATCATTCCAAAGATCAAATCATTAGAGACAAGAGGAAAGGTGCATTGACAAGAAGCAAAGTTGCTGAAGTTGAAGTAAATTTGTGTTTACTTTCTAAAGTTGAGCCTAAAACAGTGAGTGATGCATGCAAAGATGAACATTAGATGAAGGCAATGGAAGAAGAACTTATGCATATAGAGAAGAATCAGACTTGGGTTCATTGGTTCCTAGACCGGAAAACAAGAACATAATTGGAACTAAATGGGTTCTCAAAAACAAGCTAAATGAGAATGGAGAAGTAGTAAGAAATAAGGAAAGACTTGTGTGTAAGGGTTACTCACAAGCGGAAGGTGTTAGAGTAATAGGTTAATTACTTAATTAATTTAATCATATTGATTAATTAATTAAGTCATCTTTTAAACTTTATTTTCACTTAAGCTAAACTTAGGCACTTTAATAATTACTTTATTAAATCCTAGGGTTCACTTTAGGGTTTTGATCTCCTTTCTTAAGGATTAATCTCTTTGTAATTATTTAATTCTTGTTTATGCAAATTTTGCTTCAAGCTTGCAAAGCACCTTATTTGTGTTTCAGTATCTCTTCTACGTGAAAGGTTATTTGCTTGCTAGTGTTTAGCAGAGAAAAAGAGAAAACCCAGTGGGAAAAAACTCTCTCGGAAAAGAGATTTGGTTGTATTTGGGTACCTCATCTAGCCTAGTTGCCAGGACCCATCTTTTCTTTCATGCATTTTGTCCTTCGTATTTTAGCTTCTCCCTAAGTTCATCTTAAGGGAGGGTATTTTGCACTCGCGTTCTAGGAGGAGGTATTTTGCAAAAATCTTCATCAACGGTTGCTACTTCATCTCAAGGATGCTGCCATGTTGATCAGGAGGTATGAGAGGTAAGGATTATTTTCTTTTTGTTTTGAATTTGTTAGTTTTAGGTTGTATTTGATATTTATTTTTTTGAATTTGTAGGAGATGCAAATCAACCTGCAAACCCTCAAAATTCTCAACAAGCATAGCAAAAAAATCCTCAACAACAAAATCGACCACAACAACAACCTCCTCCACCAATCCCTCAACACCCTCCTGGAACTCAAAAAAATTTAATGAGTGAAATTGAGAACAACAAAAAACAACTTGAGGATTTTTAATCAGGAGGTTAAACGATCCAAACGGTTCATCCCATCGGCCAAGGCACAGCGTGAGCAAGCTACAATACAATTTTTTCCTGTAAATGCATCAGTCTATCAACTTTCAACAAAACAACAATTAGATCTTCAAATCATCCAATCCCATCGCATGAAGCCTTCCCCAAAAGGCCCTCTCCTTATGATCATTCAATGAACAACTAGCACTGACAAATCCTTTTTGATAAATTGTATAAGACAACAAATAAATGCCTCTACTACTGGATGTAATAGCTCGCTACTCACATTGGCCCCTACAAGTGTTGTTGCCTACAACATATATGTGTCCACAATCCATACAGTCCTCCAAATTCCCATAAAAGATATGAATCCTTTGCAAGGCTAGGCATTGACAATATTCCAAAAATAATTTAAATATATTCAATACATTTTGATAGATGAAATGAGTTTTCTAGGCACGAAGTTGCTGCTCAAAATAGATAGCCGATTGTACCAAGCATTCCCCAATAACCAAAGCCAGCCATTTGGTGGTGTTTCTATCATCCTTGTTGGTGATCTTGCCCAGTTGTCGCCTGTCATGGATACTCCTATTTATGCTTCACGCTCATCGGCTATAGCCTTGTGGCATTCTTTCATAGTCTCAGTAACATTGGACACTATTTTCCACCAACAAGGAGATAGTCCTGCCCTACAAAAGTTTTGGGAAATCCTTCTCCATATAAGAAATGGTGAGGCTCTCCATGATGATTGGGAAGAGCTTATGAAACAAACAAATAAAATGCTCTCGGCCACATAAAGAGAACAAGTTGATGTTGCAACACATTTTTTTGCCACAAATGACTTAGTCACATTCCATAAGAAAAAAATGATCAAACAATTAAACCTTCTCATAGCCATTAGCACTGCTCGAGTGGCATAGCAACAAACATCTGATTATAGGGATGATGACTAGATTCTCCCAGAACTGTTGCTTTGTGTTGGTGAATAGGTGATTCTAACAACAATTTTATGGATTCAAGCTGGCCTAGTCAATGGATCCCTTGGTCTTGTTACAGCTATCACGTACAATGCATGTTGAAAATCACCAAATCCACCTAACTATGTTGTTGTTCGCTTCCAAAATTACATTGGCCCACCAAGGGACCCACAAAACCTAAGAGACATCCCCATCCTAGCTATAACCTGAGGTAGTTGAACACAAATTCCACTCACCATGGTATGGGCAATCACAATACATAAAGTACAAGGCTTAACATTAGACAGAGCAACGATAAACATAGGCAACAAAGAAAGGCATGGGTTGAATTTTATAGCTATCTCTCATGTTAAATCAATTGAAAGACTCTGCATTGATCCAACATTCTCATTTGAGAGATACTCCAGATTAAGCAACAACAAATACACAACTCAACGTCGTAGCGAAGAGGCGTGTTTGGAACAACTCCAACCCCTGCCAAAGGCTTTCATCCCCACTTTGTGCTCTGGGTTATAAAAAAGGCTCTGAAAAATTTACTCTCACATTAGCTCCAGACCGTATACCATCCTCTTTTCAAGGATTTTAAGTTAGATTTTATAGAAACATAGCAAGTAATAACCTGTGCAAAATGGGTATAATGCCAAAGATGCACAGAGATACCAGGGAACAATAAGCAAAGGGAAAAACTTGTACAAGTCAATGGGATGTTTTGATCATTCCAGTCTATTAAAATATATATTCAACTATTCTAGAAACTTTTTGAAGAATATTGTGTTGTATTTAACTAATTAGTTTTAAATTATGCACCTATGCTCTATTTTCCATTTTATGTGCCTATATACTCTGTGTTTTGCTACCACATTAAATTTCCCCCATTTCTTCAATGCTTTCCATCCTCTTCAGCCTTACACATTAAAGATAATTTTCTTCCTGTTTAGTGTCTTTTATACCTTCAGCAATACACTTTTTGTTAAATTCACCATGCAAATATGCACCCATAAATATTATTCTGCCCACTTCTCATTTCAACATTTCACTGTTTCAAACTTTTTGTATATGCTATTCAAAAGAATACACTCTTATGTATATTCCACCTATCCATGTTTGTCCAAGTGTTTTTAAATTCCATGATGTCAATTCTTTATCAGGATACCTACAATTCTCTTTCAACTAATTCTAACATCTAGTACTCTAAACATACAGTTGCAGTTGTTACAAATTGATACATATTCACATACAAACAACATTAAGTGTCAAAGATGCATAGAGATAACAACCAACAATAAGTAGAGGTCGAAATTTCTATAATTCAATAATATGTTTTGAACATTCCAGTATATTAAACTATATATGCACATACTCTAGAAACATTTTCAAAAAAATTGTGTTCCATTTGGGTAATAACTTTAAAATTTTCCAAGCATCTTATGTTTTCCATTTTATGTGACTATATACCTTGAATTTTGTCATTTGTCCTTCATGCTTTGCTTCCACATATTCTTATGTGTTCTTGTTAGATTTTCTATTAGTTTTATTTGATTCAAATAGCTGGCAAATCTTGATCTACAAAATTCTCTTTTTAGCATTTCATTGTTCTAGTTTTCTTGTATATTGCATCCGGAAATATATAGTCTTGTCTACATTGCATTTTTTGTCTAATATATGGTAAAATTCCATAATTTGTGATGGGTTATCCGGGCCTATTTACAACAACTATGGAGTTTGTTGACCGTGTGGTTTGGTGGTGGGAGGGGGGGGGGGCTGGTTGCCTCGATCAATGGAAATAGAATGGTAAGTTTTTGCATGCATGAGCATTGATGCATCCCGACATTGTTGTGCGATGGCACGAAAGCAAGTAAATGCAATATTCCCTGTTGTAGTATGGTCATGTATATTATTTTTCTTCCATTATGAAATGAGGCACTGTGGTGTTGCTTTGATAGTAGACTATTGAAATATCATGCCATCCACCTCCATTAGATACCAGATTGAAGATTTTTGCAACTTTTGCGCTCCACAATCTGCAGCACTCTGACTCCTCTTGTTGTTGTAAGTTATTTTGCAATGTCTTTTTTTCATTCCATACACATCTAACCAGAAACATATATTTTGATATATTCAAATAAAATGTTGCTTTGCAGTAATATCATCTTGGGCTCAATGCAAGCATAGATGGACAAGGAGATATGAAGCCCATTTGTTGAACAATTGGTACCTAAAAGATGACCATAGCTATAAGCATAAACAAAGTTTGTTTTATAAATTTATATTTTCCTAAGTTATACATTCAACCCTTTTCTTCCTCCATGGCTAGATAGGCTCCATATATTTGTTGCTATATATATACATGCATGCATGAATTCTTACATGCACTTGATTACAATAAACATAGTCTATTGTACACATTACATTTGTTCATGTTTCTACAGTTACCTTTTTAGCTTATCAAAAAAATTATCTAGAGGCCTGGCACCAAGAAATTATATTCATGGTTGCACTGGTGGAAACCTCGATGGAAACTTCAAACAAATAGCCAATAGGTAAATGCCAATTGTGACATAGATTGCTTGTTTTGTATTAATATGTTTCATGATATTCTCTTTTTCTCATCTCTTTGAAGCTACCTGTAACAAGTTGTTCGTTGTCATAGTTTAGCTCTTGTATTCTTCATCAAACATAACATTGACTTGTACCTTTCAACTGGTTTCTATTTTTTTTGGCCCATGTATGTTTTTCAGCCTCTGGTTATTGTTCCTTGTTATCTTTGTTCATCTTTGGTGCTATACACATTTTCTACAGCAGAAGATTTGTATAAGAAACTCTTCATAGTTGTGGTTTACACCTTCTATTCCCCATATGTTAAAGTTCCAATTAAAGTGTGTTTTAGATCATCTGCCATTTGAGAAATTGTGAAACAATTGTTACAAAAACACTTGAGAATCACAGGTCAATGACAGATGATCGAAAACCCACATTAAATAGAACTTTAAGAGAGGTGGGATACCATACACAAACCAAAAAAATTGAAAGCAGGTGAAAGGTTTCCATTGATCTGTCATTTATGTGTGATTCTAAAGTGTTATTCTAATACATCTTGCAACTGTTACATAGATTGCTTGTCTTGTACCAATATGTTTCATGATACTCTTTTTTCCTCATCTATTTGAAGCTCCTTATAACAAACTATTAATTGTTGTGGTTATTTTGTTTGGATGGAAAATGTTATATGTCTTCTATCAATATGTTTCACGATATTTATTTTCCCTCATCTGTTTAAAGTTCTCGATAACAAATTGTTCTTCATGGTATTATTTTTTTCAGTTCACCATAACAAACTATTCATTGTCGTAGTTTGTGTCTTCTATACTACATATTTTAAAGTTCTATTTAATGTGTTTTTTTCTATAATATTTAGTGGCAAATAAGTGTCATTCTAATACCTCTTATATAATTAGAAAGACACTTAATAATCATAGGAAAAGGACAGATGATCGGAAATCCACATTAAATAGAACTTAAGAGCATGGAGAATAGAAGAGGTGAACTACAATAATGAACAGTTTGTTATGGGGAAGTGGATATTGATACAACACAAGCAATCTATGTAATAGTTGGCTTGTCAATTGAAAATTCAAGCTACATTATTTGGCACTGAATATTATAGACAAAATAGAGAAATTGTAAAAGAACTATTACAAAAACACTTAAGAATCATAGGTAAATGACAGATGATCCAAAACCCACATTAAACATATTAATACAAGATCAACAGTCTGTAAGAGTTAACTTGTCGATTGAAAATTTGATCTACCTTCTTTGGCAGTAAACCCACATTAAATAGAACTCGTAAATCCAATGGGTAGCAACAACCTGTGCAAAATGGGTATAACACCATAGACTTAATTGAAAATTCAAGCTGCATTACTTACATCTAAATATTATAGACAAATAGATAAATTATAAAAGAGCTATTAGAATAACACTTAACCCCCACTAAACTATTTTTATCTCCAAAATGTTTATGCTTTCATACTAACCCTCTGCATATATATTTATGCAATTACTCCTATGTTAATTTGCAATTGCTCCTATGTTAATGGCTATAATGCCAAAGATGCACAAAGCTAACTACAAACAATAAATGAAGGGAGAAAAATTTACTACCCTGGCCATAATTTTTGACAAAAGAAAGAAGATTTAACTATAATTTCTCCATCCATACAGAGCCATAATCTCTTCGAAGTCTCTAAAATGGGTATAATGCCAAAGATACAAACATATAAGAAGGAATAATAAGAAATGAATGAAAGACATGAACGATAAATTAATCATTCTAACGCCTCTTATATAATTTCTCTACTTGTCTTCAATATTTATTACCAAAGAACGTAGCTCAAACCTTGTATCAATATGTTTCATGATATTCTTTTTTTCTCGTTTGTTTGAACTGGAGACCCATCCACAAAGCTTAATTCTACAAACTATACAAGACTGTATAATAACTAAAAAGGTTCATCTAACCTCATGAACATTTATATCAATATAGATTTTGTTTTGCAAGTGCTTATATTTGTATTGCATGGCTAAGATGTATATGCAAAAATGTCTTTGTGAAACATGGGCACATATAACAACCAATAACCACAAAGGCTATGATTTTTAGTATAGAATGCTATCAAACCAAGACCATAATGGATCTTTCAACAATGCAACTTAATCAATATATTCTCTTGCACATTTTGGAGCACATCAGTGTTAAAACCCTCCAACCTGCTATCAAACGCAAACGCAAGTGATGATTTTTCCAATACTGTGCTATCAAACCAACCCCATAGTGGCTCGTTCAAGAATCCAACCAAAAACAATATACTTTCCCACACTGCAACATTGAATACTACATTTACTTCCTCTCGTGCCATCCTACAACAATGCTAGGATGCATTAACCCTCCCACAAGCAATCACTTACCATTTTGCTTCCATGTCTCAACGCAACCTGCTCCACCACTTCCATCCCACGTAATTAGAAAAATCCACATCCTCATAGACAACCATGGGAGGCTTGCTACCACCCGTCAAAGATTTTTGGCTTCCGGCACCAACAAATCCTATTCATGGTTGGGCTAGTGAAAATACCTGGCAGAAATTGCCTGGGTGAAGATATGAACAATACAAGACGTAAACTACAACAATGAACAACCTGTTACAGGCACCTTCAAACAGATGAGGAGAAGAGAACATCATGAAATATATTGATACAAGACAAGCAATTTATGTAATAGTTGGCATTCACCTGTGATTCTTAAGTGTTTTCCTAATAGCTCTTTCACAATTTGTCTATTTTTCCTATTGTGATTCTTATATGTATGTATATGTATATATATGTATATATATGTGTATATATATATATGTATATATATATGTGTATATATATATATGTATATATATGTGTGTATATACATATATGTATATATATGTATATATGTATATATGTAATATATATGTATGTATATGTATATATATGTATATATATGTGTGTATATGTATATATGTATGTATATATACATATATATGTATGTATGTATGTATGTATGTATGTATATATGTATGTATGTATCAATATGTTTTATGATATTCTTTTTCTCAGTTCCGCAAAGAAAATTGTTGATTATGTAACAGTTGCCAGACTATTTAATAATTGGCTTGCCAATTCGATGACCATTTTTACGATATGCTTCCTTGGATTGCAATTTTATTTTTTTATATAAATGAATTTAGAATTGCATAATATAAATGTTGTTATAACTTTAGGGAAAATTCTCATCTTTATAAACAACTATATGTAAATAGTCCTTTCAATAAGCTGAAAAGACAACTGTACACACATGCAAAAATGCAATGGGTAGAGTAGACTATCTTTTTTGAAGTCAAATGTATGATTGTCTTCCCACAAAAAAACTACCATTTAAGATTCACCCTTTCTAAACCATTGTAGATTGTGGTTTACGTGATTCTGGAGGACAACCACACACCGTTTCCATCTACTTCTAAGAGGACAAACAATTTCTTGTTCGCATCACATTATTTATCCCTATAAGCACATTACAATGGTGGATGTTGCTTCATTCAACTAAACCATTTGCAATGTCATGGTTGGCTTGGTATTCATTTCATGCATGGCTACATTTTTTTCCTTTCTAGTTATTGGTTGCTAAATGTCACCATGCTTCGCAAACACATTTTTGCATATAGATCTTAGCCATGCAATTCAAATATAAGCACTTGCAAAAGAAAATCTATACCGATAAATATGTTTGTGAAGTTAGATACACCTTTTTAGTCATTATACACTCTACTATATATTCCACCATGTATTCAAAATGTTCCATTTTATCTTTTTCTATTTACAAAAAATAATGTTAACCTCTTCTATTGTAGATCTATATTATTTCTTTTATAATGTCGCAGTCTGATGCAGGAGCATCCAGTGGTGTAAGGGCAATCTTGCATCCCCCAAAAATAGTTAAATTTCAATTTTATCATTTTTCAGATATTTTTACATTTTTGGATACCCTTTTCGTCATAATGAAATTCACAATTTACGGTTTTTATTTTTTGTTCCTGGGTTGAAAGATATTGCAGTTTTAGTTTCCCAGATTTGCACCTAAAAATATTTTGAGTGGGATTTGAGGCACTTAGAGCTTCCGGAATGGTCCCAAACTGGTGAAATCGGCTTAGCAAGTTTCTAGCGCGTTCTTGACTTCGAGACCTTTCCAACGGTTCAAGCGGTTCGCGAATCGTAGCCCCGGATCAAAAGTTATGGCCTCGGAGAAGTTGGGCACTTTCTAGAAGATGCAATTGCAAATGTTCTTTTGAAATTTGAACTTCAAGTTGTAATTTTCTGCACCAAACCGCCTAAACTCAAATTTCAATGTTGTTTTGGCTCCAAACGAAAGAGGCGCTCTATTTATGGACGGGTTTCTAAGTTTCTTGGGTAACTTTTTGGGGACAAGCTCGCATATTGCGAAAGGGTTATTTTGTAGCTCTCTGTAACTTGCATGTGTTGTAGAACTAGGGGATTTTAGATCCTCTGCATGTAAGAAGCTCCATTTTCTGAATAATAAAATTATTCTCTTGTTTGTGGGTTATTTTTTTTGCCTCGGGTTGTGCCCTCATCAAGTGGTATCAAAGCGAGGTTTTCT
>VDFB02047230.1:256360849-256425170 GCA_007258455.2 Sequoia sempervirens | reverse complement strand
AAAATGAGGGAATATTCCAACTAGATGCCCTTTTGAATGAAAATAGAGGAATTTATAAATCAATTAAATTGATTTACTTGCACAAGTTGTAAAATGTAGAGGATTTGATGGATTAGAGTTAGAGTTAATTAGGATTTAATTAAATTAAATGGAAATTAGTTTGATTTGACATTTGACTTAGATTTTTGGATTTATTTAAATCAAATGGGAGGAATAATGATTATTATATTTAATTAAATAAAGTTTGATTTATTTAACTAAAAGGGATGATGTTAGACTTAAATCAAATAAAGGTTAGTTTATTTAATTTAAAGGAGATGAAATATGATTTAATCAAATAGAGGGATTTATTTAATTAAAAGAGGAACATTAGGATTAATTAAATAAAATAATTTATTTAATTAATAGAAGATGATGATTTAATCAAATAAAGGTTGATTTAATCAAATAAAGGTTGATTTAATCAAATAAACGTTGATTTATTTAG
Organism: Sequoia sempervirens; assembly: GCA_007258455.2. Taxonomy (NCBI): domain Eukaryota; kingdom Viridiplantae; phylum Streptophyta; class Pinopsida; order Cupressales; family Cupressaceae; genus Sequoia; species Sequoia sempervirens. Next base: position 256,424,683 of record VDFB02047230.1, on the reverse strand, counting down.
TTAACAGAGGAATTATGCTAAATTTAATCAAATAAAGATTATTTGATTAAATGGTTAGTAGAGAGATGATTTATGCAAAATTGGTGTTAGTAAATCAGGATCAAGTGTGCGAGATCAATCAGTATAATTTGAACATCTATAGTTTGGATTCCTACATCTTGAAACTAATGAAGGACCTAGATTCCCTCCTACAGGTGGACCTAGTTCTTCGCAAGCAATTTCACAACCATCCTATGATAACAAAGTCACTAATACCACTATCAATCTTGAGGAAACATATGGTAAAGGTTTTACTATTCTAAGAAAACAAGGATGTGACATCACAATTGAACATGAAATCAACCAAATTTTTGAAAAAGTCACTATTGAAGAAAGCACAAAAGGAATAGGCTATCAAGCCCCTCCTGACTTAAATATCCTTCTCCCTCATGAAAAACCATTCAATTATACTAATGATACGAAGACAAGGATCCCCATGGGTCCTCTTCCTCCTTCCATTCATGAAAAAGGTGAATCTAGTAAACAAAAATGACCTTATAAGTTGAAAAAAATCAAGTTTCCTCTCCATCCACCGCCTGAATGTGAAAGGAAACTCTAAATTATTTTAAACAGAGGTCTTATATTGTTACCACCTTCCAATAGGTTGGTCATCTTCCCTAAGGATTTAAACGTACCATATTGCAAATATCATTGTGTTCTTGGACACCGTAGTGAAGAATGTCGGACATTAAAATAAATACTGAATAAGTATCACTTTGATGACACCGACTACTATCCAATCAATCTGTAATATCCCCCTTTTCCACTTCTCAACATTTATTGCATGTCCTTTCCCATGACCTACCTCGACTCACTCTCGCCTTGCATTAAGTGGGGGAAAGTAGTTGTTAGCCTTGTCCTAGTGATGCATTTGTCCTTGTCCCTTAGCTACATTATTCATCTTCCGCCTATACCCATTGAGCTTGGGAGATGGATTACTTGTTTAATGTGTGAATTACATTTGCATTACTTGTCCCTTTTCCTTTCTTTGATTGTGTGTGTGTATCATGTTCCCTCGTAATGCGTGTTTGATGTTCTCTCTCTCTTTGTACACTTCCTCTATTTGTACCTCTATTCTTCTATATGTCGTACATTGTCTTTTCTTTTTCTCTTTTGTTTTGTGTTTTCCTTTTGGGGATGACACAAGGCATTGAGACCGAAATGTCTCCTTCATGTTGACCCAAAAGTCTTTCTTTTTCATTTTGCCTTTCATTTTTCACTTTTTCACTTTTGTTTTGTGTTTTCATTTTGGGGATGATGCAAAGCATTGAGACACCCTATGTCTCTTCCATGTTGACCCAAAAGGATCCTTTTCCTTTTTCATTGTCTTTTATCGTGTTCTCCTTTTGGGGATGATGCAAGGCATTGAGACCGAAATGTCTATTTCTTTTTCATTTCGCCTTTCATTTTTTGCTTTTTCGCTTTTGTTTTGTGTTTTCATTTTGGGGATGACGCAAAGTTTGAGACACCCTATGTCTCTTCCATGTTGACCCAAAGGGTTCCTTTTTCTTTTGTTCTCACTCTCTATGTGTCATTCTTCTAGTTCTATGTATTTGGGGAATGATGACAGTTTCAAGCTCTTTAATAAAATATTGTAGCAATGAACATACTGACCCCAAATCCATAGATCCCTTATGTGTTTGGTGTTTTCCTATTTGGGGGAAACCCCTTTTCCTTTGATTTATTCTTCACATGATGCAACCTATTCGAAAACATATGACTTGGCATAGAAGCTTTTCGAGTTGGCTCTCATGTCTTCTTTCTTGTTTGTATTTTTCCCTTCACTACTTTAAAGTAATTTCTCATAGAATGGTGTGTAGCAATTCCTTTAAAGTGGGGGAAGACATTGGCATTATTCATTTTTTTTCATTTTTATTTTTCTTGCTTCTTAGTGCAGCCTTGTTACTTCATACGACGTGTTTGTCACTTTGTGGATGACATTGGGTGTGATTCCCTTCATAAGCATGATCTATCTTAACATATTACATTCCTCTTAGTGGCCTAATGTGACACACTACATCCCCTAAGATGTGAATCTATTATTCTTTGATTGGTCCTCTCTTGGATAAATTAGACACAATGTTCGCTAAGTTATAGACCTCACATGAACCAAACAAGACTCATTTGAATATTTTTCCTTTCTCCTTTTTACATTTTTATATTTTTTGCCACCTAACATAACACAACTTGCATGCCTGTGGTACCATCCTGTTTGTTCATGAGTTCTAAGCATACAAAGCTTTGCTTGTCTCATGGAGCTTGAACTAACATCCTTTTCTTTTGTGGCACCTTATTAAAGTTATGAGGAGGTATAACTTTAGTATGGCTGAGCGGGAAGCCCATTCCAAGGAATGACTTTCCCCATAGCCACCTATGTGTTTGTGAGTGCATACCAACTAGTGTATGTTTCTCACCTTTTGGGCCTTCTCACTCAATAGACAGCCATAAGTTACTATATATGCATAAAATTGGTCATGTCTGATTAATCCTGACATTTAATTAAATATTTATTATTTAATTAATTTCTCTAAAGTCCTCTACATATGATTAAATTTAATTAATTTAATTATATTGTTCATTCAATTTATTCTTCTATCATGATTAAATAAATCAATATTTCACATTCATATGTCCACTTGATTAATTAAATAAATACACTTCATTTATTTTAATTAATTATCACTTTTTGAATTTAATTAAGTCTTTTTGATTTAATTAAATTTAAATATTTCTTCTAATTAATTAAATATTTCTTCTAATTAATTAAATATTTCTTCTAATTAATTAAATATTTTATTTAATTAATTCCAATTACATGTCATTTCTTAAAAAGTTTAATTAAATATTGTCCATATCTTTTTAAAATCATAATTAAATATTTTATTTAATTATGAAATCCTCCATTATTCTTCAAATCTAGGGTAAATATTCTATTTTAAGAAAAATCTCCATGTCACCCATAAATGAATAATTGAATTTAATAATTCATTATTTATCTTCTTCAAAATCTTTCCAAAATCTTACAAAAAGATTATTTTTACAATTCATCTTTATCATCTCATTTTATCTCTTTTTCGAAAAAGGAAACAAAGCTTGCTTTATGTTTTCTTCTATTTTTCTCTCCAGTCTTGTCCATCTTCAACCGTTCGATTTGTTAGGAATTTTCACAACTGTTGATCACTTTAGCCAATAAGAATTCTTTGAAAACTCTATAAATATCCTTGTGAATCGAAGCATTGGTTACACCTACAACATATAACACATATAGATTATAGATTACTTGCATTCTAGCATTCTAACATCTTTAGCATTGTTATAGCATCTTTAGTTTGTTTTTATCAATTTTGTAAATCTTTCATTTTATCAATCATGTCTAGTATTAGCATAATTACATCTTAGCATAGTATTGTATGCATTCATATTTAATCTTCTCTAGGAAGACCGTTTGTTCAGCCTAGCCCAAGATCTGAGAGCCAACTGGAATCAACAAAAACAATGGAGATAGAGGATGATAGGACGACATCAAAGACATAAGAAAGAGTTTGCATTTATTTTCATTTAAATTTTGTTTTTAATATAATGTTCTATCGGTGTGTTTGATTTATTTGTTTTAATCTATATTTATCACAATGTAAAATCGATCACACATTTCTGGCACCCACCATGGGGCCTTGCCCCATTTTTAACGTCTATTTGCAGGTTTTTTGATAGGATTTTGCATTCTGGAATTCAGATTTTTGGCAAAAAATTCTATTTTAGTGCATCCACGGGTTTCTACAGTGCATACAGGGTTTCTTTCAGCGCTTTTGCAGGTCTTCCAACGCATCCAGGAACTATTTCAGCACATTTAGGGAACATAACGATGCTTATAAGGAACAAAATGGCACATATACTCGGCTCAGTTTACTAAAAAAATTGTAAAATTTTTCTTGCATTCTCTTCTAGCACATTTAAGAGTTCTTTTAGCACATTTAGGACTTTCTACAACACTTATAGGATTTGTTTTAGCTCATTTACTTGTTTTTGTGGCACATATAGGTGATCTTTTAGCACATGCAGGTTGTAACTAAACAAGGTTCTGAGTCTGATGCCTTCTGCAGACTAAACCTTTTCTGATTTAAAAAGAACCAATCTAGGATAGTCACATCTAGTTTTTAAAAAGAAGCAACCCTAGGGTAGACACGGATTTAAAATGAAGCAATATAGGATAGTCACCACACAATGATTTTTTTTTGCAGTTAAAATTGAACTTGTTTTTGTGAAGCAACATCTTCACTTAGATTAGATCATTGTGATTTGGGTTTTAAAAAGAACATTGTCTACTATGTTTGTGGCAATAGGTCTATGCTCTCCCCTTAATTGGGTGACCAAAATACTAGACTTTCCTTTTACATTCATGCAATTTTACTACTTTATTACATCCTGTAGAGGGCCTGCTCTTGTGGGAAAAAGTACTCACCCAAGAGGAATGACCCAAGTGGGTTCAAGTTAAAGCCAGACTATTCCACCCCACTATAAAATTTAAAGAAAATATGGGGAAACCCACTTTTGTCAGTAGTGTGCAAGATAACCATCCCCAAAGCCTTTGTTCTAAAGGTTGGGAGGTCTTCTGAGGGAGTTTATTATTTTCGCACCAAATGGAAACCCTTACTACGAACCTAGTGTAGTAGCCAACCGTGTCAGTTTCCAAACATCCTAATAATTACAGTGCAAGGGGAGGGAAGAATCTACCCCCAAGATACTCACCATATAACTGCCAAGGACCGTTTGCTCAAGGGATCCGATATCCACTTTCGTCACTCTAAGTACGCGCCTGGAAAAGACAAAAACATGGGCACCCCTTTAGGGGTGACATGACTATGTGAGTTGACACAGTTCTAAGATGTGGGCTGTGATTATTATGATGACCTACTTGAGTACTAAGAGTGAGTCTTTCTAAATTATTTGTCATGTGTAAAACCCGTGAAAACACTTTTTTTTTTTTTTTTGAAGCATACACTTGATGTTTAGTATAGGGCTTAAAGAACAACTATTTTTAGAGTGTTTGCTGTGTTTTCAATCACACTAATTCAGATAAGAGATCATCCAGAATGAACATGTCAAATTTTAGCTGAAACTACTCACAAAACTGTTCAAAAAATTGCTTTGAAAAACTGTTTTAGCACATCTAGGGTATATTCTAGTGCATACAAGGTCTATTCTAGCACATTCACTAAATATTTTAGCATTTTTAGGGTCTATTTCTGTGCATCAAGAGTTTTAGCGCATACGCTGGATATCCTAAAAATAGTTTTCGGTCACTGTGAAAACATTTTCTGTAGCGCATATAAGACACAGAGTAGCACATTCAAGGCATATTGTACGCATTTGAGTATCTTTCTGGCGCATATACCTATTTCTGCAGCGCATATAGGGTATAGAGTAGTGCATTTTTCCCTTTTCTAGAATTGTTGTTTTAGAAAGATCTGAGTCTAGAAGCATACTGGCATTTCTCTCATGCTTAGGGAGTGGAAATCTACCAAATTTGTCAAGAAGTCAATTTCCAATAGAATCAAGAAACCCAAGAAACATCTAGGTTACAAGAAAACATTACAACGCAGGAAGTTTTTGTACAAGAGTCAAAACGTCTTGCTCCATTACCGTAAATTTCTCCATAGGTACCAAGATTTTGTTAGGGGATTTACTGACAAATACGCTGTGGACCCTTTAGATTCGCGAGCTTATTTTCAGAGATGAGATCTATCACAATGACACAATCACAATCAACCTCTTGAGTTCAATTATATACCACAACCTTCTATCGAATATCCAACACATCCCAGTCAAATCCTTCAGTGAAATAGGCTATTCATTCTTCAAAAACAATGATCAAATCTTACAAGTGCATCTTTCATCACAAACTTCTAATTCTTGGTTCAAATTCTCCCAATAGGATTTTGACATCCTTTATCATTGGAAGCCACAATCACAAATTAGGAACATCTTTTTGATCATATCATAAGATTCTCATTTTATCAGATCAAAACATCATCATTTTTTTTTGCACTTGTCAAACTATGATCTAAGTACATCTCGAAATCATATGCCTATTTTTGCAAGATCACAATACAATAAGTTGAAGGAAGATATTCAACAAGAAGATCATACCCCAATAACTCAAGAAGAAGGTAAAAATAGTGATCCTCTTTATAGTGTGAGTCAAAATCCCCTTTTGGAAGACAACATGGCCAAAAGAGAAAAGGATCCGTTTACTTCCAACAGAGATTTGAGCAAAACCCATGAAGCTAGTGATGATGAACAAGAAGAAGAGCATCGCCTTAGAGAAGCCGAGCAAGATCCTAAATTACACAGAGCATTAGAAAAGATCTTAGAGCGCAACAAAGAAAAATATTTCCTATATTTGGCTGACAAAGGAGCTAAGTTGCCTCATGATTTCAATACTGAGAACTTAAAAAAGAATCTTGATGAGACACCCTTGACTGATATTAGTGCCTTGTCCCAACAATTTAAGGCACTTCAAGGGCATGTTAAAGACCTACAAGGGGGAACCACAATGAAGACATATGCTCTTGATGACATATGTCCATATCCCTTTGATCAATGTCTCAACATGATCCCATTTCCTAAGCATTGTGAAATCCCAAAGTTTGATCGTTACAACGGGAAATCAAACCCAATTGACCATATTAGGGACTTCTGAAACATGAATTTATAGTTTTCTCATGAGGATACATACTTAATGCGCTTGTTTCCTAGAAGCCTTGGAGGCCAATCTATGGAATGGTTATCAAAAATCACACCACCTGTCAAGACATTTGAGGAATTGATTAACGAGTTCATCTCACAATATTCCTACAACATACAACACCAAATAACCATGATTGATCTATGCAAGGCTAAGCAAAAACCTGGTGAACCATTCATTACATTTCTTCAGAGATGGAGAAGATTATTTTCTAGATATCCACGTCATGTTCCTGAAAAGGAAAAGATCACTACCTTCATAAACAACTTGGATCAAGAGATGAGTTATCGTCTAAATCTTCATTGTCCTCCCTCTTTTTAGAAATTGATTGAAAATGATATCACAATTGAAAGTGCATTGGTCCAGAGGGGGATAATCAAACTTGATAGAGACAATCCTAGCTCATCAAATCACCACAATGAAAAATCTAAGTTTTGGACTCGCAACAAAAACGTGGTCAATGATGGTGTCGTAGATGCACATCATGTCTCAACTAAGCCATTTTTTCTTAGTGTTCCTCCCAACACTAACTATAACAATGTCAACTCAGTTACGAATCAGGGAAACAATCCTCCTCCTCTGAGGAATAACCCAAATCAAAATTTTGTTACAAATCAAAGTAATACCAACAATCAAGGATATCGTGGAAACAACAATAACAATGCATTAGGAAATACATCAAACATGAATCCACTACGATCTTCATTTTTCTCCAACAAAAGAACTTTTACTCTGTTGGGTCAATCTTTGGAATCCACCCTTAAAGACTTGATGACAAAGAACGTTATTACCCTACCGCATCAACGTAACTTTGAACCTAGCGTAAAACCACCATCGTGGAATGATCCATACTATTGTGAATATCATAGGTGTAAGGGCCATCGTATGAATAATTTCCAAGCCTTGAAGAATACTATTCAAGACTTAATCAAAAATGGAACCATCACAATAGAAGGAAATCAACAATCAAACGAAGACCACCAAGCATTTCGAAACCCTTTTCCCAACTATCAAAAGGGTGAATCTTCTGGAAAAAGTGTGAATCATATCGATGAACATATAATCAATCATATCTACATTGATGATGAGTGGGTTAATGTTATAAAATTCAAAGAGAAAATGGAATGTGGAGAAGTTAACATAACAACAAGGGCACAAGCTAAAGTTGTCCTAAAGGGTGCTTCTTCAAAACCCATTGTACCCCTGCCTCAACATCAATATGATTTAATCAATCAACTTGGAAAAAATATTGCTCAGATTTGTATCTTAGAACTTTTGAAGATTTCCCCAGTGCACAAGGAAATTTTAGAAAAATACCTCGTTGAAAGAACTGTATCCACTGATCTAGATGTGGATTGATTTTAAGCCATGGTGGGACACTTTTCCTCACCCACATGCCTCTCATTTTTTGAAAAAGATGACGTTTCCATAACTCATCACTATACTTAGAAGTCATGATCCACAAGTTTCATGTCAGATGTGTACGAATAGATGGAGTTGTTGGCTTAAACATATGTACCATGAAGCTAGTTCGGGCTTTAGGATACTTGGCAGACTCCATTGATCCCAGAAGAAAGATTACTATTAAAGCCTATGATGATGAGGAAAAAACATCCAAGGGTGTAATCATGTTGCCGATCAGAGTGGGACCTATTATCAAGAATACTTTCTGTCAAGTATTAGATCGTGATCTTGCATACAACATCTTGTTGGGTCATACTTGGATCCATGAAATGCAAGTTGTCCCGTCCACATATCATCAATGTCTTAAGTTTCCTTATGACAGACAAGAGATCACAATACCAACAGATAATTCTAATAGTTAGACTTGTGCCAATATCAAAGCTAGTCAAGATACTTTGGTTCCCAACAATCGAGAAGCTCCTACTAGTACTTCTCCCCAAATTGATACACAAATCAGTCAGTTAACCAAAAGCTTTGACAAGAAACTACAGTTCAAGGACAATGGATTAGGGGAGTATTCTCTTTGTCTTACCAATCTACCTCTATCACCTCGGTCACATGGACAACCTTCTATCACACAACATCAGATATCTGTGGCGTCAACACCAATGCAACCGCCAACAAAACCAATTACAAAGTTTAATGGACAATTTATCAAGGAAAAATTCCCCATGGAAGATCCTGAGGATAAAGAAATGCTAAAATGGCTCTATAAAGATGAAGATGAAGATGAAACAATTCTCAATGTCAAGCTACCAACTGATCAATATGGAAAAGGGTATTTAATCATGCAAAAGATGGGCTATGATAGTAATGGTCCTATTGGAAAGAGAAAAAAAGGAGTAATTGAGCCCATTCACCTTCCAGGACACACTGCAAAAGATAAGACATGACTGGGATATGATACTAACTCAAAAGAAATAACATCCAAACAATTGCATGATACTATACTCACATTGCAAGAAGGTTTTGATCCAAGGGAAGCCTGCTTGACAACAATTCAAAATTTCATCGATAATAACTTTGACACAGACTCTAGAGAATACGAATTGGATACCATCCACAACGATAAATTCTGGAGGGACAAACAGGTTGTTGTGATACACAAGTATACACCTATTGAAGGAGAAGGGTTAGGGACCCAACCACAAGAATCTGAACTACAACGCAACTATGATTCTAGTGATACCGAGTTAGATTTAATTGAACAAGACTATCATGAGGATAGTACCATCATTGATCCACCTCATGCCCCAGATCCTACATACACCTCCATTATGACCATAACCATAGCTGATTTCACGTAGCCTAGTGACCCACTACTGCTAATATATCCTGATCTCATCGTCTGGGATCCATCTGGACCTATCGATATACCTATGTTTCCATCTGATGAATCTATTGTGAACTTCCTTTACGCAGATGATATAAATGATTGTTCCACTAGAATTTTCAGTGTAGAGTCTTTAATAAGGAAAGTGTCAAGTCTCCTAGCTGCAAAAATAAAAATAAAAAAGAATGATCTAATGGTGAAAACCAGAATCTGGCAGTGTTAGATCAAACAAAAGATAAAACAAAGAGCATATCAGATGGTGAAAACCTTTTTAAGGAACCAAATGATGGGATGCTTGAAACTCTCCCAGAACACTATCATGAGTGATCGCCATCTTGATTGAGCCTACAAAAGTAGTTAATCTTGAAACTACAAAAAAACCAAGGATTCTACAGTTAGTTGCATCAATGATAGATAAACAAGTGCCAAAGTTCATGGAATTTCTCAGAGAAAATCAAGTCAAATTTGCCTGGTCTTATGCAAACATGCCAGGTCTTGATCCTATTCTTATAATGCATCACTTATCCATTAAACGAGTAGTAGTAAAAAAAAAGTTTAGAAAGATGCATCCTCATCTTGCAATACTAGTTAAGGAAGAACTTAAGAAACTCCTCGATGTGGGATTTATAAGATCAATTGACTATGCAGAATGGATCTCCAACATGGTTCCTATATCCAAGCCTGACAAAAGTGTTAGAGTGTGCACAAATTTCAAAGATCTTAATAAGGCATGTCCTAAGGATGACTTCCCTCTTCCAAGCATTGATACCATAGTTGATCTGATGGCTGGCCATTCCATGTATTCACTAATGGATGGTTTTTCTGGTTATAACCAAATCAAGATTGCATCTGAGGACTAGGAAAAAATAGCTTTCACATGTCCATGGGGGACTTACTGTTGGAACTTCATGCCTTTTGGTTTAAAGAATGTTGGGGCTACATATCAAAGAGATATGACTACAATTTTCATGACATGATGCACACATTCATGGAAGATTATGTCGGTGACATATTGGAAAAATAATACACAAGAGAAGGACATCTCGAGGTATTATCCAAAATCTTTGCAAGGTTGGAAAAATTAAAAGTTCACCTCAACCCTAAGAAATGTGTTTTCGGAGTCACATCTGGAAAGCTCCTGGGATACATAGTTTTAGCAAAAGGAATTGAAGTAGATCTTGCCAAGGTACAAGAAATCATGGAAATGTCTCCACCAAAGAAAATTAGTCAATTGAGGTCACTACAGGGACGACTCCAATCTATACGAAGGTTCATTGTACAACTAGTAGATAAATGTCTACCTTTCACACATCTACTACATAAGAACGTTCCTTTCAAATGGGATGATAAGTGTAAAACAACCTTTCAACAAATCAAGCAGTATCTAATAAACCCACCAATTCTAGTACCACCAAATTTGGACAAACTTCTTATCTTATACATTGCTACAATAGAGACATCTTTGGGGGCATTGTTAGCACAAGAAGACTCTACAAGAAAGGGACGTGCAATCTATTATATCACCCGAACGTTAACCGGTCATGAAATCAACTACACTTTCATCAAGAAGGCTTGCCTAGTAGTGGTCTTTGCTTCACAAAAGTTTCAACACTATATCTTAACTCATACAATCAATCTTGTTGCAAAAATTGATCTACTCAAGTGTCTATTAAGAAAAGCTACATTGACAAGAAGGCTAGCAAATTGGGTTATGATCTTAAGTGAGTTTGATATCCATTATGTTGATCACAAAGAAATAAAAGGACAAGTTATTGCTGACCAACTGGATGAGGCATCACTACAAGCAAAGCATCCCATGCACATTGAATTTCCATTATACTTTGATGGTTCTTTTACTTAACATGGATCGGGGGTAGGCATACTCTTTGTCACCCCTCAAGGAAATACCATTCCTCGGTCATATAGGCTAATGTTTCCATGCACCAATAACATAGCCGAATATGAAGCTTTAATCACTAGACTCAAGATAGCATTGGAATGGAGAATAACAAAACTACAAGTCTATGGTGACTCACAGTTAGTCATTAATCAGATCAATGATGATTATCAGACCAAAGATGACAAATTGTTGCCATATAAGAAAATGGTTGATGATTTCAAGAAGTATTTCATGGATATCAGGTTCATACAGATTCCAAGGCTTGATAACAAGGTAGTTGATGCCATGGCCATGATTGCATCATTGTTGCAACTCCCAAAAAATCAGGCTCGCTATGAATTTCTGGTGGAACAATCATTTACACCTGCCTATGACACACTTGAAAGCCAAATCATTTGCCACTTAGTAGGATTTGATTCACCTTGGTATGGAAAGATTTATGCCTACCTAAAAGATGACATCTTACCACTTGACTTATCCCGTAACCAAAAATGCAACTTTATTCACCAATCCTCTCACTATACTCTTATCGCCGACACTCTCTATCACCGCTGTCTTGATGGTAATTTACTTCAATATCTTGAACGTGACGAATTTGACAAGGCTTTACAAGAAGTTCATGGTGGAATTTGTGGTACTCATTCAAGTGGACTGACCTTATCCAAGAAATTGATTAGAATAAGCTCTTCCTATTGCTTGTCAACCTCCTGCTATCTTTCAATCTCTTCAAATTGCTTTTAGAAATATAAAGAAATATTTTCCAAACTCATATGAAAGGTAAGTTTGTTGGTTGGAGATAAAATAGCCCTCCTGGGGTTGTTGAAGAGCATAAGCATGATGTTGTAGAGTTTGAGTAGGGGTGGGTGGGTGAGGAGAATATTGAACATGCTGGTTGTCTACTGTTATTGAATTGCTTGTACTAAAACCAACATTGAAATTGTTGGTATATGTTTGGTAAGTTGATATAGGCACAACACTTTCATGAAATGGTGAATGGTAAGTCATATTACCATGAAATCAGCTCTTAGACTGCAGAAACTAGTTACTCTAAGCTTGGAGTCACTAGGTATGTTAAAAAATTTCTTGAAAGTATTGTTGTACACACCAAATAGTAGTAATGCATAGTACAAAAGGGACTGACACTGTCAGTTCTTTGTCCCACCAGGTGTGGAAAAAACTATTATCTCTTAAACTTGCACCTGAACTGAGTTGTGGAACTCAATTAGCTAGAGAAACATGGGAGCATTCTTGGGTTGTGGGTCACCCAAAATGAGAATGAACCTTCAGATAGGCTGGCTTCCTAGCTGGTAATATCACCTAAACTACAACTTTTTTGAAAGGAAAAGGAAGAAGGAATGTTGAAAAATGATAAAACTGAAAGCATAAAATGAAGTGATACACCAAACTGACAAGGACAATGAATATTCATATTTTCATACACTTGGTTCAAACTGAAAAAAATTAAGTTTGCACAACTTATTTCAACATGCCTCTGCATAAATATTTCACTAAGAGGATAGAATACATTAACCAACAAAGGGAATATAAACTTCACAATTGAAAGCTATATGCACTTTAACACACTCTTAGCAACCTACATGAACAAGCTATTTGTAGAGAGGGTATAAAATAAGAGACAAAGTTATAAGGAAACAAGGATAATTCCATAAATAACTCGATCAATCTTTTTGAAACATACACAAAACTGCAATAATAAGATGCCAAAATATCATTACCATTTGTCTCCAAGGTATAAACCGTACTTCATTTCCAAAAGAGTTACAAAAGCTTGCAAAAATCTGACTATGGACTCCAAAATTCACTAAGTAAGAAAAAACAAGTAAGAACTAACTCAAGAATGAGTTACAAAAGTGACTAAGTAATCAATCCTCCAAACAGTTCCACCAAAAATAGAACTAGAAGCATCTTGGGTCGGATGCAACAATAAACCCACAAATCTAGCTTCTAGATCTACTCCAAATGTGCTCCAAAAGGTGGAAAAAGTTGAATTTGAATTTGTCAAACCATAAAATCATCTAAAAAATGCTCCAAATTGAGTCAAGATGCCTAAATTTTCTCTAAATGTTTCCAAGAAGTGAAATAAAGACTCCTAGATGCCCTCCACATGTTGGTGAACTGAAATTAATCTCTCTCATATTCTCTCCATGATCATAAATACAAATACATATCCATTTCCCCTCATGACTTGGTCTTGTGAACATGTGCTCCTATTTGCACTCCAAGTCATAAATTAAGACTTATCTTCTCTCTTCAACAGTATACATGAGTGACCCTTTAATTTTGCAATTTAAGAATATCACACTTTGAGTGATTTATAACATATCACTAAAGTTGATTTTACATTTAAAGCATGCAAAATATATCAACATCTATCATTCGGCCCTAAAAGGAAGTCAATATAATTGAAAAGTTCTAAAGACTTATGGCATAACACGTAAAGGGGAAAATATGAAAGTTTCAAGGCATTGGAAATGCCAAGTCATAACTAGGCCATGGGCCACTAATTGACATTGATATTTCAAATAAGAAGGAAAAAAATGCCTAACTCTCATCGACCTTCATAAAATTTAGGGTAAAATCCCTAAAGTAAAACAAGACAAAGAATGAATTCTTATCTCATTTTGTAAGAAGCTTCACGAAGAAGCTAGGCCCGCCGACACCATGAGGGTTTGGAGTTTGATCTTGGAAAAAAATGCAGAGACAGAGGATTCTTCTTCAAATTTTCTTGATCTTCTCAACGTGCAAGCTCAGTTAACTCATTTTAAATGACCTTTTTGTCATTTAAAAGCATTTTATGTGGTATGAAGGTGATTTTCCTATGCTTCAATGTATTTCTTCTATGAAATAAAGCTCAAATTGAGCCATTCTATAAAAAGTATGGCGGCCTCTGTCTCTGTATATTGTTTGACAAATTTTGATAGAAAAAGAAGAACAAATCAAAATAGGCCGCGACATACTCCATTTTCCTCATCTATTTTGAATGACTTTTTCTGCAAACTTCATTTTGTTTGCTAGCTGTGCCACCATTATAGAATTTTTTTGTGTATTCATGCTTCATACTATGTTTTATGTCTGTTGGGTTTTATCCTTCATTCCCTTTGCAATTCAAAAGTTTCTTTTCCTGGAGATTCTTTTCACTGTATATTCTGAAACCCTAGCTTGGTTGTGGGTCAATCTTTAAAAAAATGAAACAAAGCTTATATTTACCTGGCATTTTACAATACCCACGGCTTGACCATATTCCTTTAGCCACCATTTATGATCTTCTGGGTTTGCTTTATTTCATGGATATTGCTGATAAATAGTTTAGGGAAACATTCTCTGGTATTTCTAGCATTCATTATTTAGAGAGAATGGGAAATAGTGTTTTCCTATTTAGACTCTTCTCCATGTTTGTTAGCTTTTGTAAAGAAACACCCTCTTTGTGTTATTCATGAATTCTTTTGGCATTTTGGAACCTTGAATCTGTGCTTCAAAAACTCTAACCTACTATAGAGGATTTCACACTTTTCTTTCCTCTAGCATGAATATTGACACTTCTTTTTTATACAAAAGAAAATCTTACTGTTTTTTCATTTTCTATATAAGCATATTTTGGGAAATTTCAAAAATTTGTAAAACAACACCATGCGAAAATAATCAAAACCTTAGCATTTATTGTGACTTGATTTCCATTTGTGAGGGTTTCTAGAAAAAACCCAGGCCACCATGTTGTTACTTCGACATATTCTTTTCATTTCATATTGTTGTATATTATATTGTTGTAGTTGTATTTTGCTTCTAGGTACTTCATGTTTGATCATTTTGCACTCTGTATTTTGAAAACTTGCTCATACTCAGATTACTAGAAAGAGAAACCCTTATTTTATTGTTGAGTAATACTTCTCTTTCATGGATGCCTTCATAATTTGCTTAATGATTCAACTCTATAGTGAATATGGTTGTAACTATTGATATTTCATTGATTGTCATGGCTGTTGATTTCCACCAGTGTATTACTTACTTTATGCCATGATATTTATGACTGTATTGTTTCATGATCATTGTCTGATGTTCCTCCATCTAGGAATAAGGTACCTTAACTGCCTTCTTCATTAATATGCACTCTTCATGATGCTTGTCTACATCAAAGATGATGTAAAACACAACAACAATAAAAGATGTGAAAACATGATATAAATGAAGCATCTTATGTATGCTTGTTCACTATCATTCCATGTCATGTTGA
Organism: Sequoia sempervirens; assembly: GCA_007258455.2. NCBI lineage: Eukaryota > Viridiplantae > Streptophyta > Pinopsida > Cupressales > Cupressaceae > Sequoia > Sequoia sempervirens. The sequence continues at coordinate 256,408,953 of VDFB02047230.1, read as the reverse complement.
TATGATAAATTTTAAGATTATATTTCCTCTTAAATAAGTTCAAATAAGCTCATTATTTGATAACTCTGAATGCCGAGCTCAACCCTTGTGGGAGCCACATTTTAACCCACATGCTGCAACTTGATGAAACAAATCAGCAACATTACTTTCCCTGTATCTGCACATGAAGCAAACAAGTTAGAAAAACATGGCATGTTTTAGGCGTGTTTAATAACTTGGATGGTTTTCTGAGACACCTAAAGTATGCATTGCTTATTTAATCCATTTGGAGATCAATTTATATGTGTATAGGTGTTTGTTCATGTAAGGTTTGAAACTTTTCATTGCTTAGAGCATTGATCTAACATCGTTGCTATTGCCTGATGTAGGAACTAGGAGCAAGGAGAAGCTAAGAGGACACAAAAAACTTAGGGAAGCAACAATGTAAGATGACACAACCAAAACCAATCATTCTCAGGCAATTACTAGTTTCCCTCCTTATATGCACACTTCTTTTATTTACCTATTCATGTATCTTCTTTTCTTTAGTTGTATTGAATAAGTTAAATCTCACGACTTGTGTGAGACAATGAACATTTTTACATTCAATAAAGATTACTTCTTTGTTCATAAAGATTTGTGTAAATATTTTCTATGTTATTTGCAATTGTATAAATGCAATGATCTGTTACTATAATATCCTAATCTTTCTGATTTTTCTGTTTATACAATTGAATGTAATATAGGAAATATTAATGAAAAATATACCTCTCTCCTCATTTCTAAACACAAAGCTCAGCCTAATTGAGCAAGTAGTGAAATTAGGTAACACTAGCATTCAAGATTGAGTATTACTGAGCTCACATGTGTGCAATTGGTTATTTCTGCCATAGTAAACTTAAAAATAGGAATTATTTGCATTGACCTACATAATTTGACAATTCCTTTCAAGCCAACCAGGGATAGAGCCTTGCTACTAGTCAAGCATCCATAGCCCTGACAAGGTTATCTTTGTAATTCCCCTAAACATAGCTCTACTACCAGTCATAAATCTATAGCCCTGATAGAGATATTTGGATAGCCTAAAGAGTTGATTTCTCTCTTTTTTTTTTGATATTGCAATAATAGCTCATTTTTTTCTTTTGATATTTCAATGATAGCTCATTTTTTCAACTTGCAAGCAATCAAGCGCCCCATTAGGTTGGGAATTATAGTGGTAGCAAAGGTATTCTTTCATTTTTTCACTCAATGAAAATAAATGCTATCCCAAATTTTAGTAGAATGATTTAAATATGTGTGTTTGTAGCTCAACACCAACTGAATGATTCATACTAACTAGAGTAAAAATAATCGAACAATTCTCAAACAATTTGTAAATAAAGGACTATTTTTGGTCAAGACACTGATTGAATATCTAGAATTGACATTCTATTAACCTATTCACCTTCAAAGTTTTCCAATCATTGTAAATTCCAATGATGCAACACCAAAAAAAAGAAACAAATGAATATTTACAAAACAACAACAAAAACTAACCTAAAAAAAACTATTTACAAAACTATTAACAAAAAACTATTTACAAAAAAGAAATATTTACAATTTTTTTTTTTACCTATGACTAGAAATAATGTTTTAGAAACTTCCCATTGACGGGAAATGGGATATCTTCACCATTCAAATACTTCAATCTATAAGTGTTGTCACCCAAGATTTCAAAAACTTGATATGGGCCTGTCCATAACTTGTCAAACTTACCATGTTCACCTTTCCGTTCATGGGCTTTATTCTAGTATAGGAACAAGTTAGATATTCTAAAAGTATTTAATCTATCCCTTTTATCAAACCATATTTTTACCACAGATTGATGTCTAGAAAAATGATCTATAACTCAAGTATTCTTTTGCCTAGATGCATTAATTACAATAATCGAGCTTCAGTTTGATCATCTAATCCAATATATTCTTGGGTGAACTTCCAAGTAGGGATTTTCAAATTTATTGGTAGTATAGGATCTACCCCATAAACTAAGTGGTAAGGAGAATTCCCTAACGCGGATTTCATCCTAGTACGGTCTACCCAAAGGGAAAATTTCAGCAAAAAATTCCATTCTCTAGGATTCTTTTCAATCAATCTTTTAATTATATCCAACAAATTTTTATTTGATAATTCAGCTAATCAATTTCCTTGTGGATAATAGTTAGATGAGAATTTTAATGTTATACCATATTCAAATTCCCAATTAGAAAATTTTAATGAAGAAAAGGAAGGGCCATTATCACATACCAGTGTGTATGGTACTCCAAACCTGGTGATGAGATTCTCTTCCAAAAACTTGATTACTACTTTTGTAGTGCATTGTTTGCTAAGACACTCCTCTATCCATCTAGTGCGGTAGTCTATAGCAGTTAATATAAATCTATGGCCTATAGATGATGGAGGATTAATAGTTCCAATGAAATCCAATCCCCATTGTGAAAAGGGACACATTTCCATCACTAGTTGTAATGGTTGAGCATTGAATCTTCCTTTGTCTGATGCAGTTTGACATGTATAGCAGTGTTTCACATGTTCATATGTATCTTTGAAGATCATTGGCTAGTAGTAATGAGCTCTCAAAATGAGGTGTGTAGTGGCTAAAGGTGCTTTATGAGTTGTTCCAAATTTATCATGTAATTTATGCAACACTTCATTCACTTCTGTTCTATTCAAGCATCTTAAATAGATTCCTTCATGGTTTCTTTTGAATAGAGATCCTCCTTTGATCATATGAACTTTCCGATTTTATCTTAAGATATATTCTTTGATTACTTTGCATATGATCAAGGAAAGTATGACTGAATAGATAATGCCATATATTTGAGTACCAGTCTTCTTGGTCTTTTACATCCAAAGTATATTGTTGACTCGAAATTTGTGGATCTATTTCTACAATAGATGTGATTAAAGCCTATCCCTGAACCAATTTCATGGGTATGATTTCTAGATCAAATTCTTGTAGTGTTGAACCCATTTGGCTCTTTTTTCTCTGAGCTCACTCTATGTCAACAACATCTTGATTGTAGAATCCAGAACAATAGCTTTGACTATACTCTTGAGAATGTAATGCCTAAATTTTTGTATTGCTTTGACTAGAGAAAAGACTTGTTTTTCAACATTTGTGTATCTTAGCTCTGCTTCTTTAAATGGAGTGCTCATAAAAGCAATTGGATTCTCTTCTTTATTCTTTCCCTTCTGTGCTAGTACTATTGCATAAGTATGACCAGAAGCAAAAGAGTAAATATAAAAAAGGTTTAACATAATCCAAACTTACCAATACTAGTGCTTTTGTAATTGCAGTCTTTATAATTTCTAAGGTGATCTTAGTTTCATTTTTCCACTCTATCTTGGTATCTTTCTTTAAGATATCATTGAGTGGTTTCACTATTTCGGTGAATCCGGTAAATTTTTTTTGAACAAAATTAATCTTATCAAAATATGATTTCAATTATTTCTTGCTTCCCAGGGGTTGTAGCTTGAGCAGTACGCTCACTCTGTATGGGTCTATCAAAATACCTCTTTTAGAAATAATGTGTTCCAGTAGCTTACCTTCAGTTACCCTGAAAATACACTTTTTAGGACTTAATGAAACTCTGTATGTTTCACACTTCTATAATATTTCTATGAGATCTTGAACATGATCTCCTCTATTTTTCAAAAATACTATGAGGTTGTCCATGTACATAATAATTCATTTTCCTATCAACTAACGAAAAGCATAATACATGGCCCTTTGGAATGTAGCTCTGACATTTATCAATCCAAATGGCATCCTTCTGTAAGCAAAATTTCCCCACCTCATGGTGAATGTTGTTTTCATCTGATCTTCCTTTGCTACCATTACTTGATTATATCTGGTGAATCCATCCAAAAAGGACATCATCTATGAACCATTGACTATTTTTAGCACTTCTTCAAGTGACGGTAGTGGATAATTATCTTTCTTAGATACCTTGTTAAGATTTTATAAATCTACACACAAACGTATATCTCCATTCTTCTTTCTCACAGGTACCAAATTTTCTACCCAAGTAGAATGTCTGATAGCAAAGATTATTTTAGCTGATAAAAGTTTTTGGAATTCCTTTTGAATTAATGGTTCTAAGAGTGCATTTATTGGTCCTTGTTTCTACTGGAAAGGCTTTGCACCAGGCTTTAACAATATCGTATGCGTAATAATGGAAGTGTCATAAGTCTTCATATCTTCATATGTCTAGGCTATAACCTTCTAGTAATCTTTAAGTGGCTGAGTAATATTTTTATTCTCTTCCTCAGTACAAACCTTTCCTATGAGCACATTCTTAGCATCCTCTTTAGTATGCAAATTGTATAATTCAAATTGTCCTCCATCACTTCGAGGAAAATATTTCTGTCTAACTATCTGATCAATGTCAAATAGACGTTCTAACTCAATTATTCCATTTAGAATATTATTTTCTTTGACTTAAGCTAATTCTTCATCTTGAATTTCCCCATTAAGGTGATCTATTTCTTCAATTATTTTTTCTTCAAAAATACTAAAATTAGTGTTGAATTCCAATGTATGTTGGTCATCTTTGAACACCTGCAAATTAGTAACATTATCGGGAACCAAAGGTAGCTGCACCAACTCAACTATGAATCTCTTCAAATTAGAGGCATCTAGAGGTTCTAGAGCACTGGTAGTAGTAGCAAAAGCATTGACTCTTTGATTAAATATTCTTGGGATATCAGTAATGTTGAATGCATCAAAATATTCTATCAATTCCCATACTTTGTGTCGATAATTGAACAATCGCTTGTAGTGACAGATATACTGCTTTCAAACTTGTCTAACTACTAATTTCGAATCACCGAACACATTGAGAATTTTGACTTTCTTCTTGATTGCGACGATCAGTCCATGTATAAGGGCTTCATATTATGTCACATTGTTAGTACATTGAAATTGTAACCGATATGCAACAAGAAAATATTTATCTTGCAGGTTGATGAGTTCTACTCCGATTCCAATTCCTTGTTTCGATTTGGATCCATCAAATTTAAGAATCCTGGATTGATCATTTGTAGCTTGTAATTTACCATTCTTCGGTGTCATCAAATTAGTCTTTTCAGTCTGTGTAACATGGATTCTATCTTTATGCATTTTTGGTTCAGACCTTTTGACCTTGTCATGTTCTAGATGGTACTATTTCTTGATTCTACAAATTATCTCTAGGCACATTGTGCAACTATTTTCTGAGTGTGCAACATTATGTAACCTGCACCAATCCTTCAACAACAAATTTTTTAGTGAAATTTCAATTTTATCGCTATTCTAAGCTTCTGTAACGATATTCTTCTAAAATTTATCATAAGGATTATTTTCTTCTTTAGAAGAATCATAATCTAATTCAATTAAAACATCTGTTCCAAGAGTTAACTGATTAGGTTTTCTAGCATCACATGTAAATACTTCTTCTATTTTAACTCCTGAACTTCATATTTTATAAACTCTCAGTTCTACATCAATATATAAAACTCCATTTCTCTGATCGTAATTAGTGATCATTTATTTCATGTGTGGTTCTCTTTTGATTCTGATTTGGTTAGGAACTTCTTTCCATGGTAACCAAATATGTGAGAAATTAGTAGCCATATATCCATTCAAGGTTTTTGGACCAATCCCTTCTCAATAACATACAATAGGTATCTGGTATCTCAACAACTTGAATGTCTATGTAATATTGAACTTTAGGATCTAACGCCAATTACGTGTGAATATTAGTCAACTCTTCGACTACATTTACTTCCATTTTATCGAGTTGAGTAACCTTCTTTAAATAAATTTCCAGAGTTAACCCTAGTGTTTGACATATGGACAAAGGCATTATGTTAGTAGACGCTCCAAAATCTACTAAGCAATTATTAAGATTTTTACCAAATATTCTCAAAGTGAGTAAAAATGGTGGAGATTCTAATTTTCCTTTGAAAAAGGCTACTTGCGCATCTACTATAAGAACAATGTTCTTATATTTTTCATTAGCTTGATTATCTTTCACCTGAGAATCCTTAAAATTTCCTTCTTTTGGAAGATCTTCTAGAGTATTTAAGAAAGCTTTCTCGATCACAGGTGTTTTGAGCAATTCTAGTAGAGGTTGATATTTACCTTTTTATTTCTTTCGCTAAATAGTTAGTCAAATTGTTTTGGTTAGCAAAATCCACCTTTTCTTTTATTGAAACATTTGATGAATTATAATGAGAGGTTACCTTAGGTAGCCCTGGGTTATTGCTTGATTTATCATCAGGTGGAGTATTAAAGTTGTTAGGTGGGATCGACATTGTTAATGTCTCGTTCAATTTACTTCCACCCTTGGTGTTACTCTCAGGTTATAATTATGTCCTTTCTGACACTGTTGAAAAACATAAATTTTGTCAATTTCTTCCTAAGGTTCATTTAATCTTGATAGGGAAATGTATACATTTCTAGAGTCATAGTTGAATTGTCTCCCTCATATTCATGAGTGTAACTTGTGACGACAGTGTGGTTTGAAACACTCATAACATTCAAGAACTAAAGTAGAATCATATCCTACTACCTAGGACCAACTCATTTCCCTTAGGAGGATGAGAGTCACATTGTTCATTATAATGTGTAGTAGCTAGAAATTTTTTTGAAGCAATTTTGAACTATGAACAATCTACTTCAGCATGAGCATTTGTATTATGAATTCTACACCAATTATTCATTGCAAGATTAGCTAAATTCACTTTTGAAATAGATCTTTCATCAGTAGGATTAGTGTTATCTAAAGGTGTTGACACTCCTCCATTATTCAGTCATGTATTCCAAGGTCTAGGTGGTTTGGGAGCATTATACATCTGATTTTATGATTTTTGGTTGTTATTTTGAGCATAAAAGTTTTGATTTCTTAATTGTGTAACCTTTGTGGTTAATCTTTTGAGTTGAGCTGTAATTTATTTCATGTCTTCCTTTTCCTTTGAAATTTTGACATTTTGATTTTCTTGAGTTTGCAAGAAAAAATAATTTCCATTAGGACGCAACTCCATTATGGCTGGACTAGGGTGAGGGACTAAAGCTTGACTATTTCTTGATTGAAAGAAATTATTCTAAGGAAATTTCCCATTCTGGACCACTAAAGGATAAACATTAGGAGTCATGGGATGATTTAAAGGGACTCCATTTACCCTTGGGGTAGGGTAATTATTCAATCCATTTCTGCCATTTGTAGATGACCCATTTTTGAGGTGTTTCATTTCTAAATTTACACTTATGACTTTAGCATAGGCTTTAGGTAATGTAGTAGGAGGATTTTCCCTTTGCTTGACAAACATAGCTGTTAAGGGATCTACTATTCTATAATAAAATGAAATAGTAGACAAATTATCTACTATGTAAGGTGCTTGCAATCTACAATAAGCCTTTTGAAACCTGTCATTAAAAGCAGTTATAGGTTCTCCTTCGAACCTCTTGATTTGAGCAAATTGCTGATATAACAAAGCAGGGTCAATTGGTGTTCTAAATCTAGCTAAGAATTGACTTTCCATATCCTACCATGATCTGATAGAATTATGAGGTAGGTTGATATACCACTGGTAAAATTCATCACTTAAGGTGTATGGGAACAACCTACATATGACATCTTCATGTTGAATCCTCACTCTAAAACACATATCCTTAAAGATACTAATATGTTCTTCTGCATCTTTATGGAGATAATATTTGGCATACAACTTATCAGGATTTTTTGGTAAATCATTGTACACAACAAATTGAATCGGTGACTCTATGTTAAAGAAAGTCATTGCTATGGAGGGCGGTGGTGTTACGACAATAGTAATATTCTATGAACTCATACTTACACTTCCATACTTTTGAGGTCTAGATGATGTGCAACCACTAAGCTCGACCAAAGTCACACAAGGATCACTAGATCAAGATCTAGTGACTACGAAAATTGAGTTTAAAAAATAACAAATCCAAAAGAACAACAGTGAGGCCCTCCTTCGAGCGCCAGTTCTTGTTGATGATGATGTTACTCACAACAACAAGGTGAATAAATTATTCATAGACAAATTGCGAAGATCCTATCCTTCTTGAAAGATCTAGAACAAAGACAATCTAAAAGAGGAATTTGTTTATTAGGAAAAGATTGACTTAGTTGAATCCCAAGTCTCTAGTAGTCATGTCTTGACTGTACTAGGTTCAATTTAGGGTATGATGTGATATTTCTATTAATCTCAAAGGGAATATAGTTGTTTCTATTTTCGTTAAGAATTATAAGCATTTTACACAATATTTCCAATTCAATCATAAAAATAACATCATGAAATTGAAAGATTTGAAATAATATTTCATGAATATCAACAATTTTTGCTCACTTAAGTAGAGTTAGCTTTAAGCATTTAGCAATTTCATAGAAAAAAATATATTTTCAATAAATTTCCATTCATTAATCTATTTTTTTGGAATGTTTTCAAGAATTTAAACATCTATTCTAAAATAAAGCATAAAAAAATATTGAAAAATTAAAATTTCTCCCAGTTATTCTCCATGCATGCCCCAAAGAATTAACAAATAAAAAAAAATGCTTTATACTTCACCAAATTACTTCACAACTACATATAAAATAATGTGAGCTTTTAAAGAGAGGGGTTTTAGTTTGGACAATGAGTAGGTTTTGTATGCACCCTTAAACGACGCAACACAAAGTCTTGTTAAGCTAAACTAACAAAACCAACTACAAAAGATTCATGAGATAGGTAGCTATCAAATTGGATTTGATATTGATTAATGTCTACGTGCATACAAGTTTTTAGACCAGAATGATTTAGAAAACAAGAAAAAAGAACAAAACTTAGAGAAGTTTTTGGCTCTTCCAACATCCACAAATTTTGATCTTAAAACAAAAATAAAGCCGTAAATGACCTTTTATAGGAACAAGGCCCCAAGAGTTCAAACTTAAATTTTATCCAGAGAATCATAAATAAGAAATCAAAATGTATCATGTGGCATATGCCAATTGTCATTTGAATATTCTAGATGAAGTCAAAGCTTTGACTTCCTGAACAAAAACACTTTTCACTTCTTACTTTGGTACTCAATACTTCGCATGAATCAAGGGTATTAGCATCCTTTAGAATACTGGATGGAAAACATATACTGGGATCGAGAATGACTTTCAAAACTCAAATGCAACAAAAACATTTTTGTGACACCTTTGGTATCCAGTATCTGGTTCTTCCTTTCATCATTTAGGGTTCAAGCTCTGGGATCTTTTCTTCGCCTTTCTTCAATTGATATTCTTGAAAAGAATTCAATGTTTGATGTATATGTCCTTTTGAAATCCCTTGTATTTCCTTCCAAGTGAGTTTGAGCCTATTGTATTCTTCTTATACCTAGAGTATACTAGCATTCCTTTGCACTTTGTCTGTTTCATATCTAGCTATGGTGTTCCTGCACTATATAATCTCATTAGTGACCTATAGAGTTAATAGCTAAACAAGGTCTCTATTTATCCTTTCAATCCATTCCTTGAAGGCTTTAGCTTCTTTACCCTCCTGTCCTAGCATTTTGGGATCACAACCTTGACGTGCTAGCAATTCAATAAAGTCTTGATCTTTATTAAGCAATTTTCTACATTCTATGGTGACCTTTCCAAATCCTTCAATACATTGTATAAGCATGTAAGCTTACCATTTCAATTGTTTCTTCCATTTTTCTGGCAATGGAACTTCTTGCTCTAAAATTACATTTCCTTGTATTAATTCTTGGACATACATTTGTATGAGAATTTCAACATTTCTCCTTTCATCATTAACCTATTCCTAGCGAAACGTGCATTCAATCTCAAACTTCTAGATTTCTCGAACCAACGGTATGCTTCCTTATACTTCCCTATTGCATATGTAATAAATTATTCTCCTTGCCTCACCCAATACTCAATACATTCTTGAAAGACATTCATTTTATGGTGAATTGCTACAATTGCATCCGCCTGTTCTTGTGACATTAGTACTAGATGTTGGGGAAATTCAGTTTTTCCTTGACCAGATAGGGTTAATGATTTTATAAAATTTTCCAAGGTAGCAACTCATTCTTTCAATTCTATTTTCTTCTTTTTATACTTTTGTACTCTAGCGACAGTGGCATCCAAGTTCATCTTTATTTCTTCTAACTCTTGCCTCCAAGATGAGTGCCCAAGATTAATACTTGTTATCTTGTACTCCTTAGGCGTTATTTCATGTCTATTTTTTTTAGTTGTTGGAGTAGCTATATGGATGGTTCTTTCTCCATCTGCATTGTTTTGTATGACATGTTTCTCTTTAGCTCTACGCCTAGGCTTAGGAGTATCTACTTCATGTATGAAACTATTAAGATCTAGAGGCAATATTTCTACTTCCATTGGAGAAGCCAGTTCCCTGATCAACCAATTAGGTGCATCCTCATCTCGCTCTACCTGTGCAACATTCCTTTGTTCCTTGTTTCCACTTGATATGAAAACCTCTTCTCTTCTTCATTTTTACTCATTACGTCCTCTGAAATAGGGATTTCTCCAACAATTTTTGGGATAGATTCAAGATTTCTAGGACTCAATAGTGTCTCCTCTATTTGAAGACTTACATTCTCTTCTCTATCCAGATGTTCAATATCAGCTCCTTAGACATCACATTCTTTGTATTCTACTACACCAGGATTTTCCTCATTTCCAATTCCATCACCTAAAACCTATGTAGCTTCTTTCTCTAATTCTTCAAAGATGTGTAGTTTTTCATTATCATTTGGATCATTGGGAAACAAAAGAATCTTCAATACTTACTTCATCAATAGGATCCTACCTTGTAGTCTCCCATATTTCCATCTCAAGAATATCAGGGTTCCCCGCTTTTGAAGGGAGTGTTCCTTGTATAAATTATTCTTCAACATTTGTAGGAGTGGACCCTATATCCTAAATTTATTCTACCACTGGTTGTACCATGGGTTTATCTTTAAACTTATTTTATTTTACCTTTTCCCACATGGCACCCCATTTATCCATTTGTTCTTTAATTCTCCTAGTGCTTGTTTCATACTAGCCATATTAACAGAGGGAGAAGAAGTAAATAATGTTGCATCTCTTTGAGATGTAAACCTCACTTGTGTACCAACATTTTCTATTGCTCTTGCTTCTTCATAAATTTTAGGTTTAGTCCCTAGTTTTATTGAAGAGGAAGATGCACCTTTAGGTCTTACTTTTAATTTATCTTTGCTTGATTCTACATCTTTCTACTTATCAGATGGATTTAATGGAACTTCTTGACTTGAAGCCTCAAGGGTTTTCTCTTCAATCCTTATACCAGGAACCACCTTACTAGTTTTTATTTTCTTCCCAGTAGGTTCCCCACTCTCACATGTAGTTTCATTTCTTTGTTTTCCTCTTTTTACCTCTGACAACATGGGTTCAATTCCTCTTTCTCTTAAATATTTAGAAAAATCATTTATCCAGTGTTGAGTGTGTAACAGAACTAGTGCAAAGAACTCTTCAATTGATGTCATTTCTTCACCCTTGTAATTTGGGTCCGAGATAGGTTCATCATACACTTTGTATTCATTAATATAAGCTTTATTCAACACTTCTCCATGATCCTCTTCCAATTGATCTGGAATATCATGAAGCATAAGAATATGAGCAGATTTTAGGGAGAATCTTTCATATTTTCACTTCCTTACTTTGTGCTCATCTTCACAATTAAGCCAATAATCTTCTAGGTGCTGGACATGAGCACGGTAACTAGCTATGGCCTTGGTAATATTCCCCTCAATATCATAATACATTCTTTGAAGTGGAAAATATTCAAAATTATATGTTTTCAATTCTTCTTCACACAAGTCAGCTAACCTGATTGCATTGCATTTATAATTTCATGTCATAATAGGAAATTTGAAAGAAGCCTTCTTATGAGCCTTGTTACAAAGAGCTTGAGATGGTTTTAATTGTCTCACCAATTCTAATAACACAATTTTTTCTATAAGATTCCTGGGAAACATGAAAGGATGTCCATTAAACCCTTCCATTCTAATGTAGGAGAAAGTGGGGAACTGAATACACTAACCTCCCATCAGTCTGATAACACTTTATGCCTCCAGCGATAGTCTTTTGGCTTTGTCACCTTCCATTGTTCTGACAAGCTTCATAGAGAATACATCATTAACTCTTTTATAATGCTCTTTGTATCCGTGGATAGTGATTTGAGGTAAATTATCATATATTAAACTATTTCCTACTTCTCTGCCAAGAGTACCAATCTTCTTCAACCCTTGTTTAGTAGCCCCGATGGTGCAGGAATAGATCACATATGAAGACATATAAAAATATCTGGTTTTGGGAAATACTTTTATCTATTCACACTATTTGTCACTAATAAAATTTCCCCATTGCATTTGCATGGGATATTCCATTAGTTTGGATATTATTACAAACATCTAGGGTTCAAATTTACTAGCATCTTGTAAACCAGCTATCCTACTCAGCAGAGTTATAACATCTTGAATATCTTGGTTGAACATAAACCGTTGAATTACTTTGGTTTGTTGTGTAATCATCTCTTGGCACCATTGGGTACTCATAATTTCTCTATTGCACCCTTTGACATTCTAATAAGTTTTGGCCTTTATCCTCATATCAATATTATACATCTGATTGAATATAGGGAGCCTAAATGTGTATGTAATTCCTTTCTAGGAGAGATCTACTTAAATTCTCCCCTCCTTCTCAACAACTTCTTTATCTAGGTTATAATGATTTATACATTCCATAACCAATTCAGTGACCTCCATTGCTGGCAAAAACCCTCCTGCTAAAAATAAGTCATTTGCTATAACATTTTTGGTTCACAGGGAAGCATTTTCCTACCGTACCTGAGTGTGAATTTGAACATCAGAAGACCACCCCATATGAGTATCTGTAACTCCCACACCAATTGGTATGGCCTGTGAATTACAATATTTGAATTCATCTTTTCCTCTTGCATCAGAAGTAATCATCTTTACTGGTGTGTTCTGCATTTTCAAATGTGTGTCGTGTGTGCGAGTTAGGGTTAAATTTAGCCAATATTTCTTACAATTTATGAAACTTTCAATTCACCTTTCGGTTAAATTCAATATCAAAGAAAATAATCAACATTTCAATTTCCAAAGGGAAATACCATCTTTTGAGATTTTCATGCATGAAAATGATTAACAAAATATCATTTTTCTGAAACATACTTTATTCTGGTTGATGATGACAATATTTTTAGAATGGAGCTTCAAAACCCTTGGTAGCTGTGTTCTCGATTTCTCAAAATTTACCTTTCCTTGCACGCCAATATTATTTCATTCGTTCAATGTCCTTTGCAAATTTGTAGCATGATGTAGAGTGGAATGTTATAAAAGAAATTGCATGCTTAAGGTGGTGCCAAGTACATGAGTAGTTCACCACCTTCATTAATTACCTATTATAATACATTAATTTCTTGAATAAAGCTACAATCATTATGAATTAGGGTTCAAATTACGAACGCCTAATTTATGCGCTGGCTCGCTACTATAGAAGAAGGACAATGCGACGATCATACATGGCACTCTGGTGTCACTTTGATTTTTTTTGCGAGGCATAAGCCATTAAAATATGTGATGAATTTGTGATCACTGGGATTAAAACTTCCGGTATCAACTTTTAAGAAGAAACACCGGGGTCTGAGGCACTTACCTCCAAGCTTTAGAAAAAATTGAAATAAAAGAAAAGACTAGGAACCAGGTTCAAGAGAGATTAAAAAATTTCAAAATAGAATCTTTGGTTTTTGAGTTCCAAATAAAGGAAATGAATCAAAACTACTGGACTACGATACAAGAAAATGGTACTACCAGGATTAAAACTTTCGATCGATGACTTACTGGGCAGGGCTAGGACCAATTGGAGATACAACTCACATTGATGTAACCGCGCAACCCCAAACAATTCCAAAGAAAAAGAAAGTGAAAAGGAAAGAGAGAGAAAGAAAGGGGGTCCACATTTTTCCAAGGGGAAAAATGGGGCTTGTTGTGAGACCTCACAACACATGTATTTGTAATTTGTAAAAAATGTTTAATTGTGTAAGTATGTATGTAAAATGTATGTCATATCAAAACAATGTTTATAAAATTTGGTTGTGCCATCTCAAGAACATCTCATACTCATGCTTGGAATGTAGTAGGTCTTCACACCACCTGATATCAAAAAGGTACAAGCAATATCAATGAAATCATCAAAACATAAATATTTTAATTTATATAAAACTATCTATATGTACACAAGTCAAATACCTGTATTTAAAAGTATTCCACACATGTGTGTAGGTTGAATCTAAGAATCCTCTCCTTTTTGTTTCAAAGTATGAGATCAATGCGATGATGGCTTAAGGATACAAAAAAGGATAATAAATAAATTTTAACTATTAATGAACAAGCAATATCAATATATAATCAAAACATGTATTTAAATATATTTTAACTAATAATTACCTATTTTTACCAAGTATTCTATGTTGTCTAGGTTGAATCTACATGGACTCTCCTTTTTGTGATTATGGCTTAAGGATCTATAAAAGGAAAATTTAAATCAATGTCAACTAATAACACACTTGACCAATATCAAAACATGCATTTAATCTAATTAAAAGGACAATATAAAACTAAAACTATATTTACTTATTCCATTGTACCATCTGCATCCTCTCTTTTTTGCAATGCATCTATGATTGTCTCATGCTCTTCCATAGAAATTATCCATAGCACTTTATTTGTAGGTCTTCCACGATATTGATCTAGTTTTATATTTGTTGCCACCACCAAATGTGAATAGTGTATAATCTTTTTATGTGTTTCATAATCTTTGAATGCAGGTAGACCATTCTTCCTTATCAGGTATTTTCATAGCTAAATTCCAACAACCACCACTGATCCTATTTGAAAATACAAAAACTATCATCAAATAAGTTCTTAAAATCTTCTTAAGGGGATCAAAGACTTGTTCTAAAAATTTGCTTAAGGGGATCAAAAACTTGTTATCAAAATTTTCTTAAGGGGATCACTGTACCTATTGGATAATGATAGCCATCACCATCTTCTCGAGGTGATATTAACTTATGTTTAGTCTCCACACAATGATCCAACCAATATTTTGTTTCCTCTTCATTCCCCCCAGGTGCAAAAACAACATACACATGTCCTGCAA
This sequence comes from Sequoia sempervirens, assembly GCA_007258455.2. Lineage (NCBI taxonomy): Eukaryota > Viridiplantae > Streptophyta > Pinopsida > Cupressales > Cupressaceae > Sequoia > Sequoia sempervirens. The sequence continues at coordinate 256,393,726 of VDFB02047230.1, read as the reverse complement.
ACAAAATTTGATTAATAACTTGCACGTATCCATATAAATAATTTAGTATTAAAAAATAACTTAATAAAGTGAAATAAAATAAAATAAATTGAATTAAATTACCTTGTTGTACAAGCTTTGAAACATGGTCATAGTGTTTAGATGCAAACACTTGATCATTTTCTTCAATAGTTCTTTCATATTGATCGTGTGCTTGTGCAAGTGTCAACGATATTTTCTCCCACTCTTCAACCCATTCTGTATTTTTACATGCTTCCCATTCTTCTGAGATACAAAACTAAAAAAAACATGCAAGCTCCCTTGTCTAGATAGTCCATGTGCTTGTTGTCGAACTCCTAAATGAATGACATTTAGTAGATCCACTAATTGTCTAGCAGTCAACTCTAGGTAGAATGTTTTCTTCTTCAACCAATCAAAAGAATCGAGGAACTATAGAGTACTCTCTAGAACTAGGTGCAAATTATCTTGTATTGCACCAATCCACAATCCCACATGCATCTTTAAATTTTACTGCATCCTCAAATTTTAATTTTTCTCTGGAAAGAATTCTTTTCACACACGCACCAGCTCCATCATGTTCTCCTTTACCATGCCCAGCTTAAAAAATACTCCATATATGTTGGACATTATTTTCCTTGTGAACCCTACTTAAACAATAGAACATTTGAGCATTCTTGAACTACCCTGTACAATTATCTAACCATATGAGGTGTTTTGTCATTTCAATTCCTCTTTCTCTTAAATTTCTATAAAATATATTGAAATAGTATTGAACAAGCTTTGACGAGTGTAGCCGGTTGTCACTCAAATAAAAATGATACTCCCTCAAAAATTTTCTATGATCCTCTGTGCTATCATCTACATGTCTATAAACAATATGGACAAACATAACTACTTGCACTGAATTATAATACTGTGATTGAATTTCCTCTTGCGAAGCTAGAGTATAATTTTTCGCAAAATCAACCACTAAAATTATAGTAGAAATTGGAAGCGTGTTTCTACATCTGCAAAATTGGCCATCAAGCCATCAAGCATGTTGAGAGTGCATGACATATTTTGGTACAATCTTATTCTTAAATTCTAATATGAATGCATGTACACTAACTTTTTCTGTAACTAAATCACAACGCTTTCCAAATTTTTCATCTTTTAGAGAATAGTTAACATTCTTAAATCTTTTAACATCAACTAATTGTTTTCAAAAATCATTATCAACGCTTTCATGCATGCAAACTCTTAAGAATGAAAGATTTCCACAACTAGTGCATTGTCCAGAAATACAAAAACTTGAATAAAATAATTTTTCATTAGATCTTTCACAAAATAAATCTGATATAAACTCCCTTATTATTTTAGGTGACATATTAATACCACATTCTGACATAATGATGTTATATGCAAAGTACAACGTATATATTGAAAAATATCATAAAAATAATGAAATTGAACATGTGTTTTACAACAACAAGATATTCGTTCCTTATTAATTTTTACATACCGTGGTTTACATTTTTCAAAAGACCTTTGACTTATTTTAATATTACCAGGTAACACTAAATCGCCACAATTTTTTTTATAAAAGGGTATGTGCAGGATCATCATGGAAAAAATAGGCCCTTAAGTGGCAAAAAATTCAGAAAAATCAGAGTTAGGCAACTTGACGTAAAAATTTGAACTAGTTATCTATATTATTTCAAAAATATGTAAGAATAGAATCTATAGAAAATTGAATATAGTTTCTAAACTACTAGGTTTTTTAAAAAAAAAAATCTATTTAGTGAAAATTTGAAATTTTAATGTAGTAGTACTTAAATTTCAGGGAAAAAATAAGAAGTAGGTGTCCGTCTGACCACCCTAACCAAACTAAAATGATAATATTTTTATATAAGATTTTATATATAAGTAGATGACTTATGTCCGGATGTGATGCATACTTTTTTAAATTTTTTTCCAAGTAAATAATTAATTATGAATTTTTTATTACAACTTTTAATAAATATAAAAACTCGTATGTCTAACCACCTTAACTTGGTCAAAACTTCATGAAATTCATTTTTTTAAAAATCCTATAGTATGCAGAGCATAGAATGTGACACATCTTTTGGATTCAAAAAATGTGATACCGTTTGAAAGCTATAGATGTTTTTCAATCAGCCTATCAATTAGGACTTTAGTTGTAATTCAAATAGAAAATGAATAATAATTATTTATTAAATTCAAAGTAAAACATAATTTATATTTGTGGAAAGCTGAGAATCTCTTTTAAAAACCCTTTTCGTTTCATCAATTTTGGGTAAAAAAAAGTTGTCAGCCACATACCCTATACATATCCATCATATCGCCACTTTTTGGCCTATCATGATCCTGCACATACCCAAAAATTAGTTTGTGTTGTATCTAATAGGTGTTTTGGATGAGGATCACAAACTTTGGACCCCACCCTTAATTTCAAAACATCTCTAGCATTAGATGATACCCTAGTATTATCATGCCAATATTTTTCAATCAAAGATTTAATTTCAACATTCAATTTCATATCAGACCTCGAGAGTCGACCATTGAAACTCCAACATTGATTGATAGGATAATTTTCTATACTTTCTCTTCGTTTTTCCCCTCTTAGCAATGTTTTAGGATGTATTTCAAAAACTTCACTAATATTGTTTACCATTCTTTTATTCAAAGTTGATTTATTAACTATAGCAGTTGTTATAGCTCTTCTTGCCGCATGCTTGTCTTTAGATCTATTATTTTTTCCAATAGAATAAATGGCACTAGCAATAGTAGACATAGCATGTGTTACTGATTGATCTTTTCTTCTTTGTTTAACAAAAATGCCTAACTTTTTCATTATTTTTCTTATTTTTTCGAATTCTCATTAATTGCGTCATTAGTTGACATTGAACTGAAAGTTTTTTACGATAAAAAATTGATTGTATAATCTATTAGCATGTGTTCTTATTTCTCTCCAAGAAATCTTACTAGGAGGATTATCCAAAACATCACTTTCAATTTAAAAAAAATACATTCAAAAATATTTTCATTTTCATTTTCATTTTCATCTTCATCTACATTTTCATTTTCATATTCATCTTCATCTTCATTTTCAATTAAAAGATTTTCATTTTCATTTTCAATAATAGTATTTTCATTTTCATTTTTATTAAGAGGATTTTCATTTTCATTTTTCAAAAATAAAATGGTTTTCATTTTCATTTTCATTTTCAACAACAATTTGACTCAAATCTTGAACTCTACGAAGATTATCAATGCCAACATTGTGATATCCAACAATTTCTAAATCTCTAATAAACACCATTTCCATGAGGCTCAAAGGTGGATTTGAAGATTTACCTGGACTTGTTCCTATTGAAACATTATCCATAGCATTGGAAGGGATATTTTAAGACATACCAGGAGTAGTTTGTATATTTGTATTAGTTTCCACATTCACCTCTTGCAAGTTTGCATCCTCTATATCCATGGTCTCCTTAATGTTTTTATCTTCAATAGTTGTGGAATTGGATGCTTCACCATCATTCATTGATCGAATTATCATTCATCTTTCTCTTTGTGTTTTTTTCTCCTTATCTCTCTTTTCTTGAATTTCTTCAGGGGTCAATACCTTCCTATCTTTCCTCTTATTCTGACATTGTGATCCCATGATTGAAATTTTTTAAAGTATACACAAATGAATGTCAAAAACTTGAGAGTATTCCTTGTTTGTTCCTCCTTCAAACAAGTAGCAATTGTTCACAAAACTCCTCTTCCTCCTTCAAACATTCTATAAGGGTGAGCATTCTAACTTGTGTGTGAGTAGAGGGACCATCTATCTAGCTGATGATGAGGTCACACACCTCAAGCAGGTTAGGCTCTGGCATGTATTCACCATGCTAGAGATGAGATACCATGAGTGAATTCTTATGACCCTTATGGAGTGGTGGGATGCCACCATGTCATCTTTCCAAATACCTTGTAGGGAGATGACTATCACACTTGAGGACGTCTATCAAATCCTTGGGCTACCCATTCGTGGATGGTGGGTAGCTCTCTATGATACACAATAAATGTGGGAGAAAAGAGAGGGCATCCTCTACTACTCAGGGAGGATAGAATGTGGTGACAACTTAGGCCACATTTATGCACACTGGTATGAGCAGGCTAGGACCATTGCACTATTGCTTCACTGGGTTATGGTCATGAATGTGGCCTTCTGGATCATAATTGATGGGCGAGGCTCACACCTCCACAGGGGCCTCATCCATGCTATCAAAGAAATGGTGGAGCAAAGGACTAGTTTTTCCTAGGGGCGCAACATGCTAGCGTACCTCTACCAAGAGCTAGGTTGATACATTCATTATGAGTACCATAGCCTTACAATGTGCACACTTTTGTAGGTGTGGGTCTTTTATCACATCATGTGCATTTGGCCCATCAATTTTCCCTAGAAACAACTGTATCATGTCCTAATAGCCCACTAGTATGACATGATAGGCCAGTGGAGATTCAAAGATCTATATTTTTGGCACTTATAGTTTGACACTCTTATGGTGGACAAGGTTCGATGGAGACTCCACCGATTTATTAGATGGGTGGATGATGGAAGGTACCTAAGGAACCTACAACGAGATTTCGTTTTGATAGGCCATCGAGACTACATTATAGTACCCTATTACTGGAGTCCGGTCATGCATAAGCATGGTCATCCTCAGGTGATTTCATCGGATGTGCCCACCTATACTAGGGCCTACAAGAGTGTGGCGAGGGTCAAGGATTTCCCTCATCCCACTATTACTAATATTATCCCCTTTGATAATGATGAGCGCGACCAAGATCTTCCGACCCTAGTCCATAGGAGGACTTGCCACCCTAGCTCCCATAGGATAGGTGGAGAGGTCGGCAGTAGGTCAGCGAGGAGGTGGAGGAGGTGCATAGGAGGAGCAGGTGGCAACATCAAGACTAATGTGATAGAGGAGGTTAAACCCCCCACTGGCTACCCCCGTCTCTTCAGTACCACTAGCTTCCACTGTTGCAATGACAATGACTCTAGTGTCACTATTGGTGTAGGTCCCAACATCGAGCCTCACATTGACCCATCATGTCAGCCAGGGGACCCAGGTATACAAGACATGTTGTTTGTGTTTCTATACTTTGAATTTTTCTATTTACGATATATGTATGTATATTTCATGTGATATTGATACCTCTTTCCTTCTTTGTGGTTGTAGAGGACACACAGGGATGGACTAGGCTTATAGCTTAGTGTATTTTAGAGGTTTCCCCTGGCGTACCGATCCATGGGTCTGTCCTCAAGGCTTACCAGCCAGCATCTATAGGATGACATGCCCCTAGTTTTGAGCCAATAGCATGTTGAGGACCCCCTACAAGAAGTGGGGCGTGGAGATTGTTTAGCTTACTGCAAAGCTGAAGACTATTCGAGGACAATGTGATTAGCTGTCGGGGGAGCTACAGACAACACTTGCTGAGTGAGACATGGCAGTGAGAAGATTTGATGCTATTGAGCAAGTGTGTGACACCCTCCAAAGCCATCTTGATGACCTCGATAGGCTATCGATAGCTGTGATCCCGACATATGTTCAGGGGCTACAGGGCGAGTTGAGGCAGGCGAAGCTGACTATATCCTACTTACAGGGAGAGAAAAGAGGGATGCAAGCAAATTTTTCTACATCATGCTCACACCGTTCATACTCCATGACCACCATTCAACCCCTCCTGAGGGTTCCAGAGTAGCCGCTAGAGCCAAAGGGCTCTGAGAGCCATGCATCACAGTGATAGAGGCTCGCTATCAATTTTGTGCATCATTTAGTTAGCGAGATACATACATACATATATACTTGTAGATCTTTTGTATAGACATATATTCAGCAGTCACTCAGTTTTTATAGTAGTGGCCTGATACATGTACATGACATTTGATACATACATGCGTATATATATATGGATACATCGACTCTCATATCATGGCATTGTTTATGTGGATATGTATGTTCTTTATTTTTCCATGCATGTTTTATGCTATGGATGTTATATGCTCATATGGATTTATACCTACATTAGATGCTAACATGATTTAATAAACACACATGGTTGTATGTTAATTAAATACAATGATGATCTAATCATCTTAAAAGATGTAATGTGATGCATAGTCACACACACATGTGGTCATATCATAACACAAAAAAATTCATAATGTGTTAATGAATAATGTCAACATATGTAGTGCTATTTCCATTTTATAGAGAGAACACCACACATATGACACATGGAACACTACATATAGTATCAACGAAGATGCATCACATTAACGAGCTCTTTTAGAGGCGTCCCATCCATAGACAATAATCCATAGGCACTTGAACCATAAAAAAAGATCACAATGTAAGGGCCTAACTAGTTAGGACTAAATTTCCCACTCTGATCAAGCAACGCATTTACATTCCTTTGGTTTTTAGAAAGAACCAGATCTCCTAGTTTAAAGGTCCTAGGAAGCACACTCTAATTTTATTGTCTTGATAATGACCATTGATAAGCTTTAAGATGATTGATAGCCTATAACTGGCATTCGTTGAGCATCTATAGCTGATGAAAATGGTTAACAAGGTAGGTTTCATCATCGATTAACCCTTTAAGGGAAACTCATAGAGACAAAATTTCCAGCTCTAAAGGCATGATAGCTTCGGCACCATACATGAGGTTGTAAGGCATCGCTCCCATCACCCTACAAAAACTCATGTGGTAGGCCCATAAAGCGTATGCCAATCCTTACCATGCTTATTAATTGTCTTACTAAGAATAAGTTCAAGAGTTTTGTTAGATGCTTCTGCTTGACCATTGGATTGTGGATAGTATGGTGTGGAAAACCTATGCTGAATATGGAATTTCTCAAGGAACTACTTCAATTCCTTGTTCTTGAAAGGTGTACCATTGTTAGAAAAAAGTGTAGTGGGAAATCTAAATTGAGAAATGATGTTGTTCATGAGGAAACAAAAGACAACTTCAATGTTCGTGGATCAGAGTGGAATAGCTTCAACCCATTTCGTGAAGCAATCCGTAGTGGTGATAATAAAGCTATGTCCTTTGAAAGGAGGTGATATTTTTCCAATGATATCCAACCCCCATTTTGCGAATGAACAAGGAGAAGTTTGATTTTGTAATTCTTGAGTAGGTGCATGAATATGATGATTGTGTTGCTAACATTGAAGACACTTTTTAACAAAATTGAAGGAATCTTGTTCCATGATTTGCTAATAGTACCCCATGTGTATCAGTCTTCTTGCTAGGGATCTACCACCAAAGTGTCCACCTTTGGAGCCCAAGTGGGATTCCTCAAGGGTAAGGGGTATTTATGCTTTAGTGAGACACCTGAGAAGCAAGCCATTATAGGATTTTCAATACAAGACATCAGATAAGATGACATAATGTGTTGAAAGCTTTCGTATATGAGTACAATCATTTTTCATCATATCATTGGGAAATTTTCCTATCTTTAAGTGTAGATACTAGAAAACCATTCTCTGGGTCCACATGGGAACATACAAGGGATTCGGCTTTGGGTTGGTCAAGAACCATAGGGGTTCACAAGAATTGGACCAAAAAGTGGTATTCTTTCAAATCTTCTTCTAAAGGTACCAAGGAAGTAGCACTTTCCATGGCATCAACATGTCTATTTTCTCTCCTAAGGACACTATCTATCGTGAAAGAGAACTGTTTAAGCAAGGAAAAAGCAAGGCATCAATATCAAGACAACTTACTTTGCTTAGCTTGATAGTTTCCTGCTATCTGGTTCATAATAAGTTCAAAATCACCTAGAATATGAAGATACTTGATTCTTAGTGCAATTGTGACATGTAAGCCACCAATGAGGGCTTCATACTCAACGATGTTATTGGTGCAAGAAAAAATGAGTTGAAAGGATAGAGGAACCGGTTTACCCTTGAGGGATATTAGGACCACACCAACTTTAGAACTGGTTTGAGACCTCGATCTATCAAAATACATTTTCCATTCAAGGTCATGATTAATTATAGAAATATTTTCATCAGGAAACAAATCCAACCCTAGGAAGGAGTGAGATGAAGGAGTGTCTTCCAGTTGATCCACAACCACTTGACCCTTTATTGAATTATGAGTAACAAACTTTATGTTGATACTAGAAAGCAACATAACCCATTTCACTAATCTTCTAGCTAGGTTAGTGCTAGAGAACAGATGCTTTAAGAGATCCATTTTTACTATGGTGTGCATTTCAGCATGGAGAAGGTAGTGTATCAATTTTTGTGTAGCAAAGACAAGAGTGATACATTGCTTCTCCATGAAGCAATAACAAGTTTCATAGTCAACTAGAACATGGCTAATGTAATAGACCACTCTCTCCTTTCATGTGTCATCATATTGAGCCAAGAGAGCTACCAAAGCACATGGTGATGTAGCAAGGTAAAGCATAAAGGGTTTGTCTTGCATAGCCGACATCAATATGGGAGGATTGGCCAAATAGGCTTTGATTGACTCAAAGGATTTCTGGCAATCTTCATCCCATATGAAGCAAACATCCTTTTTTAATAAACGAGTGAAAGGAAGAGAACGATTAGCCAATTGAGATATAAATCTACAAATTGCCTAAATTTTCCTTGGTAAACTTTGCAACTCAGTGATATTCCTCGATGGAGGCATGTTAACAATGGCATCAATCTTATTTGTGTCAACTTTGATTCCACAGTGAGAAACTATAAACCTCAAAATCTTGTCAGTGTCAATGCCGAAGACACACTTATGAGGATTTAGTCTCATCTTATAGAGTCAAATCCTTTCAAAGACAAGACAAAGGTTCTTTACATGTTCTTGATGGGTTATCAATTTCGCCAATATATCATCAACATAATCTTCTAAAATATTATTGATAAAATAGTGAAATATCAGGGTCATTGCCCATTAGTAAGTCGCTCCCACGTTCTTTAATCCAAAGGGAATGACCACATAACAAAAAATTACCCCAAGGGGTAGTGAAGGTTGTCTTGTATTGATCATTCTAGTTAATAAGGATATGATTTTAACCCAAGAAGTCATCCATAAAAGATAGTAATGCATGGCCTGCAATCAAATCTACAATCATATCTATATTAGGCAATGAAAAATCATATTTAAGAGAAGCCTTATTAAGATCTTGAAATTCAATACATATGTGAATGTGGCTGTCAGGTTTCTTAATGACAACTATATTCAAAATCCAAGGGGAGTAGTCAATCAGACAGATAAAGCCTGCTTTTAGCAATTTCTCTATCTCAGTCTTGACCATCAATGCCACCCTATGATTGATCTTTTAGACTTTTTGCTTAATAGGCTTGGCATCAGGACATAGAATGATATTGTGAACCAATATAGACTCATCAATACTGGGAATATCCTCATACCTCCAAGGAAAGATATCAGAGTGTTTGTTTGCTTCTTTTGAAGAGAGACACCTCCCGATCTTGATTACTTTTTCTAAGGATTTAGGATCCATGGAATTTTCAATAGTATCTCCTTTAAGAAGGGAACTATGATCTTCAGGATGAGACATCATGATTTCATCACCGACGTTAGATAGAGGGTCCTCCTCATTAATACTCAAAATGGATTCCCCAAGGTATGCTTGTCTGTGCAAGCAATACATGAATCATTTCTTGTCATGATAAAGAGGCAATAGGAAATAAGCATCTAAAAATTCCCGTAGAACTTCATTCGAAGAGAAGACATCTAGAGGGACCTTCTCAACCTTTCCCCTTTCCTCTATCAACTCAGGATGAACCAAGCTCAATGGCTCGACTGAAATCATATTAACACTCCACCAAGGCTTTTGCTTGGACTGTTCTATAGAGCATCCCAAACCCAGATAAGATTGTCATGGCTCAAACTAGATAGGGACCTGAATTCCTTGCTTGATATGCCCTAGGCCTTTCTACCCATAGCCACATTGAGAGGTGAGTTCATATCTAAACTCATAATGAGTTTGCAAAACCTTAGGAGGTGGTGACTCCACGTAGAGTGTTTCATTCCACCAATGGATGTTGAACATCTCTACAGGAGTATTCCCACCTTCTTTACTAGGCTCACAAATGTTAACCTCCCTTACTGGAGTAGGATTACTCTCCTTAGCAAGGGAAGGAGTGACTTTCTAAATAGGATCATACTTCTCCGTAGTGGGAGTATCATACACCTTTGTGTTAGGGGTACCTAGTAGGTCTATGAAAGAGGGGTTTGCCTTGTATTCTTTGATGAAGAATTTAGAGAAATTCAAGGATCCCCAATCACCACCAAGAAAAGTGTTTTTTTGAGAGGAAGAAGGGGAAGACGAGGGAGACTTAGGGTCCTTTGCTTTAGGTGGTTCCTCATTTTTGACACTCGCTTTAGGAACAAATTCCACAGAAGGTATCAACGAAGAACATGCCATAGCATCAACAGTAAAAGATGGAATACAATTCTTAAGAGTAGATACAAACAAAGCATGACCGATAGTTGCCAGCTAACAGAGGTGAACAATTTCTGGATCTGCTTTAACTATAACTACTCAATTATTTTCAACAAACTTCAAGGAACAGTGTAAAGTAGAAGTCACAACACCCATAACATGAATCCAGGGTCTCCCCAAGAGGAGATTGTATGGTAAAGGTCTAGGCATCACATAAACCAACATGGGTAAGGTAATGGTACCTAGCTACAAAGGTAGTATTATCATACCTAGAGCTTGGTGTCCAACGTTATCAAATCCACGAATATACAAGGAGGAAGCCACTACTGAAGATGAATCAATTTTAATCTTAGGTAATAGGTCCATACCACATATGTTGACAGCTGAACCAGTGTCAACAAGAGTATGGCTAATACCGATATTATTAACATTAATTATAATCATTAAGGGATCTAGTTGCTTCTACACATTCGGAGGTAGGAGTTCTTGCAGGTGGAACATGATAATCGATGAATCCACATGAATATGAGCCAACATTGCATTAAAATCCATGGGCCTAGCGAAGGTAGGCAAGAGAATATTTGTAAAGCTTCCTGAAGCATCTCTTGATAAACCAGAGTAGTCTGAAGCAAGTCCTAAAGCGAGATCATAGCCAAAGTAACGTGAAGTTCAACAAGATCATAATTTCCTAGTGCTTTGATCCTAGGTTTAGGTGTTGAAGGAAGGCTTGGCAAGAGAAGGTGGTAAAGAAGTAGGAACATACGGTTGTGATGTAGGAATGAAAGGTTGTTGATCCAGGTTTTTTTTATTTCCCCTTGTAGGATATGTGTGCCTGACAACATTATAAGAAGTAGAATCTGTAGCTTTCATAAACCTTGAATATAAATTTGATGAATCACTATGACATGAAATCCCATAGACAAAAGAGTCAGTTGGGGTCATGTAAATGACGGGTTTCTTAGGGCTTGGAGGAGCCACAGAGACCACCACCACATTGACTGACTCCTCAGCCTGCTGAGAGGAAATTTGTTTAGGAGATTTTTGGATAGGGGAGAGCACTTCTAAGAAGTCATCTGGAGAATCTTCCAACATATCAAAATATTCCTCAGAAAAATCATTATCACAAATGTGTAACATCACAAAGATAGATCTGATGTTCATGTCGGGTTCACTAAAATGTGATATAAGAGGGATTCTCTGAACACAAGTCTCTCCTTTCTTGAGAGATCACCAGGGAATGAATTGCCCTTATACACCTCAAAATAAATGGATTAGCAGAATGATAAAGAACTAAGTCTCAATTATGCTACGGGAAAAAAACTTCCATAGACCTTGAGAGAGAAAATTCAAGAGATTTTTGTCTCAGAAGAGGGAGCTCTCAGCTAAAAGACGTCAGTGTGGGGCACTATCGTCTAAAGAATGCACTGGTGTCCTAAGAAATAGATGGCTCAAAAACTTGAATAGACAGAAACAAGCTTCACTTCTAACCTCAGGTTTAAAGTGTAGTGAGTGAAATAACTAGTCAGGAATCTAGAGACTAGAATAAATGCAAGAAGGCTTGAAGAGATCTCACCTTTTTCTAGACATTTGCATCTTCACTCCAAGCCCCTTTTCGTAACCTACACACAAAAGAATGAGCGGAAATGGTTGGGGTTGTGTAGGGGCCTACCTCAGTCAAACCCCCATTTTGGAGTTCCCACCTCCACGAATAGCCAAGTTGGAAAGGATTGCAAATGAAGTAAAAAAAGCATGTCGTGAAAGAAAAACCCACTCAAGAGTAGAACTTTCACCACAAGAAGCATGTGGGGAAAGAAAAACCCGCTTAGGAGTAGAAACAACACCACAAGATAGTAAATAGACAAGTAGGAAATGAAAGTGAGAGAGAGAGAGTGTTACCCATGGTCCTAGACCCTCTTTGAAGCACACAAATGCATTGTCAAGTGCTTGCTTGAGAGTTTCTACTACTAGGAGGACCTTAGTCGAGCATGGCTTCACTAGTAAGAGCACTGCTATCAAAGATGAAGAGAACTCAAAATTGGAGCAACTAACCAAAGAGCTTGAATGTATGTCTTCCAACCCCAAATGAGAGCCAAGAAGGGGTTTTTAGTGCTTGCAAGGGCAGAAAAGAGCCGTTACCTCCGGAATGTAACCACTAGGACACGTTTCTCAAGGGTCAATATTCTAGATTCCTCATTTTGAACTCAGAAAACCGCCAGGATGCTAGCATGCCACACAGATGTCTATGTGTTGCGCGTGCGTCCAAAGCCTAGATTTTCAGGAAACATGTTGCCAGACTTTTGTTTCTCTTCCACAAGTCCTCATGGAGTTAGAATCATGAAATTCCCACTCATGGGATTTTTTCATTAATGTTCCAAGGTTTCATAAATGCTAGGAGAAAATGCAAGAATGTGGAATTTCCCCTAGGTTCAATTCTACGACATTATAGTCTGAGAGGAAAGATTATTTTAGTTGATAAAACTTTTTGGACTTCCTTTTGAATTAATGGTTCTAAGAGTGCATTTACTAGCCATTGTTTCTGCTAGAAAGGCTTTGCATCAGGCTTTAATGGTATCATATGCGTAATGATGGAAGTATCATAAGTCTTCAAATATTCATATGTCTAGGCTATAACCTTGTAGTAATCTTTAAGTGGCTGAGCAATATTTCTCTTCTCTTCCTTAGTACAAACCTTTCCTATGAGCACATTCTTAGGATCCTCTTTAGTATACAAATTATATAATTAGAATTGTCCCCCATCGCTTTGAGGAAAATATTTTTCTCTAACTATTTGATCAATGTCAAACAGTCATTCTAACTCAATTATTCCTTTCAGAATATTATTATCTTTGACTCGAGCTAATTCTTCGTCTTGAATTTTTCCATCAGGGCAATCTATTTCTTCAATTATTTGTGCTTTGAAAATACTTTAATTAGTGATGAATTCCAATATATGTCGATCATCTTTGAACACCTACAAATTAGTAATATTATTAGGAACCCAAGGTAGTTGCACCAGCTTAACTGTGAATCTCTTCAAATTAGAGGCATCTAGAGGTTCTAGAGCACTTGTAGTAGTAGCCAAAGCATCAATCCTTTGATTAAATCTTCTTGGGATATGAGTAATTTTGAATGCATCGAAATCTTCTATCAAATCCCAAACTCTATGTTGATAATTGGACAATCACTTGTAGTGACAAATATATTGCTTTCAAACTTGTCTAACTACAAATTTGGAATCACTGAACACCTTCAGAATTTTGAATTTCTTCTTGATTGTGAGGATTAGGTCATGTATAAGGGCTTCATATTCTCCCATGTTGTTAGTACATTGAAATTGTAACTGATATGTAGCAAGAAAATATTTACCTTGTAGGTTGATGAGTTCAACTCTGATTCCAATTCCTTGTTTCGATTTGGATCCATCAAATTTAAAAATACAAGCTTGATCATCTGTAGCTTGTAATTTACCATTCTTCGGTATCATCGAATTAGTTCTTTCAGTCTGTGTAACATGGATTATATCTTTATGCATTTCTGGTTCAGACCTTTTGACCTTGTCATGTTCTAGACAGTAGTGTTTCTCAATTCTACAAATTATCTCCAGGCACATAATGCAACTATTTTTTGAGTGTGCAACATTATGTAACCTACACCAATACTGCAACAACAAAACATTTAGTGAAATTTCAATTTTATCACTCTTTTGAGCTTCTATAACAATATTCTTCTAAAATTTATCATAAGGACTATTTTCTTCTTTATAAGAATCAAAATATAATTCAATTAAAACATCTATTCCAAGAGTTAACTGATTAGGTTTTCTAGGATCACATGTAAATACCTCTTCTATTTTAACTCCTAAACTTCATATTTTATAAACTTTGGTTCTACATCAATATATAGAACTTCATTTCTTTGATCGTAATCAATGATCATGTATTTCACGTGTAGTTCTCTTTTGATTCTAATTTGGCTAGGAACTCCTTTCCATGGTAACCACATATCTGAGAAATCAATAGCCATATATCCATTCAAGGTCTTGGGCCAATCCCTTCTCAATAACATACCATAGGTATCAAGTATCTCAACAACTTGAATGTCTATGTAATATTGAACTCTAGGATCTGAAGCCAATTGCAAGTGACTATTAGTCAACTCTCCAACTACATTTACTTTCATTTTATCAAGTTGAGTAACCTTCTTTAAATAAATTTCCAGAGTTAACCCTAGTGTTTGACATATGGACAAAGGCATTATGTTAGTTAACGCTCCAAAATCTACTAGGAAATTATGAATATTTTTACCAAATATTCTCAAAGTGAGTAAAAATGGTGGAGATTCTAATTTTCCTTTTTAAAAGGCTACTTGTGCACCTACTATAAGAATGATGTTCTTATCTTTTTCCTTAGCCTGATTATCTTTCACCTGAGAATCCTTAAATTTTCCTTCTTTTGGAAGATCTTCTAAAGTATTTAAGAAAGCTTTCCTAATCACAGGTGTTTTGAGCAATTCTTATAAAGAGAGGTTGATCTTTACCTTTCTTATTTCTTTTTCTAAATAGTTAGTTAAATTGTTTTGGTTAGCAGAATCTACCTTTTCATTTCTTGAAACACTTGATGAATTATAATGAGAGGTTACCTTAGGTAGCCCTGGGTTATTGCTTGATTTATCATCAGGTGGAGTATTAAAGTTGTTAGGCGGGATTGACATTGTTAATGGCCCATTGAATTTACTTCCACCCTTGGTATTACTTCTCAGGTTATAATTATGTCCTTTCTAATACTGTTGAAAAGCATGAATTTTGTCAATTTCTTCATGAGGTTCATTTTTATCTTGATAGGGAAATGTATACGTTTCTAGAGTCATAGTTGAATTGTCTCCCTCATATTCATGAGTGTAACTTGTGATGATAGTAGGTGGTTTGACACATTCATAACATTCAAGAACTAAAGCAGAATCATATCCTAATGGGACCAACTCATTTCCCTTAGGAGGATAAGAGTCACATTGTTCATTATAATGTGTAGTAGCTAGAAAAATATTTAAAGCAATTTTGAATTGTGAACAATCTACTTCAGCATGAGTATTTGTATTATGAATTCTACATCAATTATTTAATGCAAGATCAGCTAAATTCACTTTTGGCTTGTATCTTTCATCAGTAGGATTAGTGTTATCTAAAGGTGTTGACACTTCTCCAATATTTAGTCGTGTATTCCAAGGTCTAGGTGGTCTGGGAGCATTATACATCACATTTTGTGAATTTTAGTTGTTATTTTGAGCATAAAAGTTTTGATTTCTTAATTGTGTAACCTCTGTGGTTAATCTTTTGAGTTGAGCTGTAATTTCTTTCATGTCTTCCTTTTCCTTTGAAATTTTGACATTTTGATTTTCTTGTGTTTACGACAAAAAATAATTTTCGTTAGGACGCAGCTTTGTGATGGCTGGACTAGGGTGAGGGATTAAATCTTGACTATCTCTTGGTTGAAATAAATTATTCTAAGGTGAACCATAGATTTTAGGGAAGGGTTTGTTCTCTCTTGCACAATTAGGGTTTTTCACCTAAAGGAGAGAGATATACCTTCAAAATCTAGGTGGTTCACTCAAAATAATGCAACTACAATGAAAATATTCCTAAATTTAATGTCCTAGATGTAGCAAACTGATAAAATGAGTTGATTATTAATGAAAACTGTGAGAAATATGAAGTGCTAGAAAACACAAGGTTGTTTGCAAATATGAACAAGAAACATGCACAAATGAACACAAAATTGAATGAGTTTGAAAGGAGTGTACCTGGAGGTTGATTGTAGATCTAAGGAGGTTATAGAACTATGATGAAATCACTATGGATGACCAATGGGAGTCATTCACCACTGATGGTGAATTAATCCTGCTTCTAGTAAACTTTGTCGGAACAGGGTTTAGAGTGTCAGGAATTTAAATCTACAAAAATCACTTTTCCAAGCCTGACAGTGGGACTCATTCGCCATTGATGGAAAATTAGTCCTCCTACAAAAATAATAATTCTGAACTCAACTCTATGGGACTAGATCTGCACTTGTCTTCTTGTCGGGTTGACTGGTTCAAATCTGTAGAAAACAGACAAAATGTCTTCTCCAAGATTTAATAAGGTTGATGTTGACTTGAATGAACTTGATGACTTGTTGACCACTTTTCAACACCTATTTCTTTGAAATTTTTTCCTACAAAGTCTACAAACAAACATGCAAAGAGGGGGAAAATGGTTGAGGGTTAGAGTATAGGGGTTTGCCTTGGTCAAAACCCACTTTGGTAATCAAACCCTAGATAATGAAATGGAATATGAAGAGAATGATAAACAGATAACATGCAAGTGTTATCAACTTACCAAAATCTTATTGATGAAGTATGAAGATATGTGAATTGCTACTCCAAAATGCTTGATTATTGCTTGATGAAATGATGTAAAGATGATTAAATGCTAAGAGAAATAGAATGCTTAAATGCTAGAATGAATTAGGTCTGAATAATGAGAGAAAAACATATATTTATACACACTTATGCCCTAATTTCTTGAAAATACCACATCACATGCCGACCTACGGTTTTTAAGAATAAAAACCCGAAAGAAATTTGAATTTTTATTGAATTTTGTGCCAAGAGGGACTCATTTTCCACCGATAGCGAATGGGCCCCACTCAAGGCATGCAAGCGGGTGTTGAGGATTAAGATGTATTTGCTGATTTTTATGGATTTGAATTCAAAAATACACTTAATTATGACCTGCAAGTGCATAAAGGGGCCAAATAAGACATAAGAAAGGTGTAATTAGTGATGACAAGCCTAGAGAAGCATGAAAGTTTGTTACAAGACTTTACAACACTTCAAAATAGGACTTGGTAATGAATAAAAAGGGAATATTTAGATGAATTATGATAAGAAGAGTCTAGAAAAGTGTAGAAATGTATTGCAACATTTCACAACACCTTTACAAGACATGATAAAATCTTAATAATTCAGATATTCAAGACCTAATGTGAATGTATAAGCTACATTTGAACATTAAATCAAGAAAAATAGACCAAGAATCAAAGGAACAAGACCTAAATGATCATGAAAATGTCAAGGTTCCATTTTTCTATGACACATTTAGCCCCCACTTTAGTGAGAGGATGAACTTGCTTCAAACTCATGCTAAAGTAGCCATGCCTATCAAGAAGGATCCAAATGTACTTATGCTAGCAAGATGAGACAACAACAATAAAGAGGGATGATCAAGCCCCCGGGATGAAGATCCCATGGCAAACTAAACATAAGAAAAAAGGAACACACATAAAAGAGAGAAGAAGAAAAAGGAAAAGGAAGATCAAGCTTCAATCATTTGTCTAGCTAGTTGTAGATCAGATCTAGGCTATTTTTCTGAAAAAGAGAAATGCATACTCACTCTGGGGAAACGTAACTGTGTGATCAATTTTAGAGTGTGATAAATATAGATTAAAACAAATAAATCAAACACACCGATAGAAAATTATATTAAAAATAGAATTTAAATGAAAATAAATGCAAACTCTTTCTTCTGTCTTTGATGTCATCCTATCGTCCTCTATCTCTAGTGTTTTTGTTGGTTCCAGCTGGCTCTCAGATCTTGGGCTAGGCTCAACAAACGGTCTTCCTAGAGAACGAGATTAAATATGAATGCATACAATACTATGCTAAGATGTGATTATGATGATACAAGACATGATTGATAAAAACAAACTAAAGATGCTAGAACAATGCTAAAGATGTTAGAATGCTAGAATGCAAGTAATCTATAATCTATATGCATTATATGTTGTAGGTGTAACCAATGCTTGGATTCCCAGGGATATTATAGAGTTTTCAAAGAATTCTGGTTGGCTAAAGTGATCAACGGCTGTGAAAATTCCTGACAGATCGAATGGTTGAAGATGGACAAGACTAGAGAGAAAAATAGAAGAAAACAAAAAGCAAGCTTTGTTTCCTTTTGCGAAAAGAGATAAAATGGGATGATAAAGATGAATTGTAAAAATCATCTTTTTGTAAGATTTTGGAAAGATTTTGAAGAAGATAAATAATGAATTATTAAATTCAATTATTCATTTATGGGTGACATGGAGATTTTTCTTAAAATAGAATATTTGCCCTAGATTTGAAGAATATGGAGGATTTCATAATTAAATAAAATATTTAATTATGATTTTAAAAAGATATGGAAGATATTTAATTAAATAAAGATATTTAATTAAAATTTTAAAGAAATGACATGTAAATGGAATTAATTAAATAAAATATTTAATTAATTAGAAGAAAGATTTGAAAAGAAATATTTAAATTTAATTAAATAAAAAAGACTTAATTAAATTCAAAAAGTGATAATTAATTAAAATAAATGAAGTGTATTTATTTAATTAATCAAGTGGACATATGAATGTGAAATAATTAAATAAAAATTGATTTATTTAATCATGACAGAAGAATAAAT
The DNA here is from genome assembly GCA_007258455.2 of Sequoia sempervirens. Taxonomy (NCBI): domain Eukaryota; kingdom Viridiplantae; phylum Streptophyta; class Pinopsida; order Cupressales; family Cupressaceae; genus Sequoia; species Sequoia sempervirens. The sequence goes on along the minus strand of VDFB02047230.1, from coordinate 256,374,770 downwards.
TGAATGAACAATATAATTAAATTAATTAAATTTAATCATATGTAGAGTACTTTAGAGAAATTAATTAAATAATAAATATTTAATTAAATTCCAGGATTAATCAGACATGACCGATTTTATGCATATACATTTCCCCCCTCTTTGAAGTGATGTGTGAAACGCATTGCTTCAAAGAAAATATTTCTGCTTTCGAAATTTGTTGTGTTTGATTTTTCCCTTGATTGAAAAATTTAACTAATATGCCCCTGATTTGACTCTGATGTGTTTTTGATATTGATGATGCCCCCTCAAGAGGTAAATCACTGATGATGAGAAAATGGTGATGATAAAAGACAGATGATGGAAGGGACGCAGTGATTTAGCTTAGCTCCCGATAAATGATGAAAAGAAAATGCCCCAGTTAAAAAAAAATGCCACCAAAAACCCACTTGGTTTGACCCTTAAAAGGTAAAAGGGTAAAAAGAAAAGTCATTTGCACTTTTTGACTTTTGAGGAACCTTTTGCTCTGATAGCGACGTGGCACGATGGAGATCCCGTATCACCATCATAGATTCGAGCAGTCCCCCCGATATCAACAACCAGCTGTGTACGGACCACCGGTGAGTTGATTCAACCCTTTGTACTTGGAAATTTAGCATTTTTTAGTCGATTTTGAATGAGTTTAACGTGGTTTTAGGTTTAAACGTGCCATTTTAGCACTTTTAGAAAATAATTTAGCGCATTCGAAGATTTTTGTAGCGCTTATAGGTGATAAAATAGTGCTTATAGGATATCCGCAGTTTAGCGCATTCGACAAATGAAGTAGTGCTTATAGGAGGCTAGGGTTGAATTGGGTATATTAGCGCATGTAGGTAGTAGATTAGCGCTTATAGGGTTTCAACGCATCCAAGGGGTGAAATAGCACATTTGAGAAATGAAGTAGCGCTTTTGGGGAAATAACGCTTTTAGGAAATGATGTAACGCATTCAGGGCACAAAAGCGCGCATAGGGAGTTTTAGCGCATATGGGGGAAACTATAGCGTATTCAGGGTTTTAGCGCTTTTAGGCCATAGAGTAGCGCTTTTAGGAAAATAGACAGAATGCATGATGATGAATTATTGCTTCCTTGGTCAATAGATAGTAAAATTGTCATGTCATCATGTTTGATAAATTTATAACGTTGCTTCCCAAAAATAGAAAACGAAGAGTAGATAGATGATAACTTTGTTTCCAAAATAATGAAAAACAAAGAGTAGATGATTGATATGAATTCCGATAATTTTGCTTTCTGCGATAGAAAAAAAATAGTAGATTGATTTGAGTGAAAATATATTTGCATTCATGATTGAAGTACAAATAGGAGGATGATTGTGCTTGTTGATAAATTTGCTTCCTGTGATAGAAAACAAATAGTAATAGAGTAGATTGATTTGATATGCAGATAGATAGATTTTGTATTGATGGCCTGATATGATTTCCTTTTGATATGAGTCTGATATGTGTCATTTGATTGATATGGGTCATTTGATATGAATCTGATTGAGGTAGATAGATTGTGTTAATGTGAGTTTGATATGAGTTTTATTGATTGTCCTTGTGATGACAAAAAATAGGAGGTTTTCAAAAACCTCCATATTAGAGAGCACTTCCCGATGGGTTGGAATAGGATTCAGGATTTGACTCCCACAGATGTGCAGTTTATAGTGAGTTGTGGGTTGGGATCTTTGTTGGCAATGCCTCCTATTCGGGTCAACAGGGGATTGCTGACCGCATTAGCAGAGAGGTGGCACTCTAAGCATAACACATTTCATTTCCCGACTGGTGAGTTGACGGTGACCCCAGAGGATGTGTACAAGATTTTGGGGATCTCTGTGGTAGGTGCCCTTGTGTTCTATGATCACAAGGAGTTGGCTGGCATAGATGCATTGAGGAGGCTGTATGGCGATGCACAGATAGTGGGGTACTTGGTTCCATGGGTAGACTTTAGAGGTTATCCTGCCTTACCTACATTGTTAGGTGTTTTTATTGGAGGCTTCCTTTGTCTGGATCGCCGATCAAAGGGGCTATTAGTTGGATGGGGGAGGATTATCGAGCAGATGTTGGGTCAACCACATAGATATACTTGGGGGAGCTGCATGCTAGCCCAATTATCATGACTTACACCAGGTTGTTTACAGAGGATCATCGAGTTTGTCTTACAGGGTTACTCTACTACAAATCTAGGCTTGGGAGCATATTGCTGTTACTAGACCACTATGTCTGAGGGCTAGGCCACCAGGTAAGCCATATGTGTATGCTTATTTATTTGCACTTGTCCATCCCAAGCTGGGCAAGGTGGAGTATTGGAGACAGACACTAGATGACATGGATACGGTGATATGGAGGTCGTATATTGATTGTGATGTTTGAGATACAGATCACCTAGAGATGTCATTTGTAGGGATACCTCAATTTTTGATAGGCCACACACCATTCATCATAGAGAGATTTTTAGCCCTACGAGTATAGAGACAGTTTGGTTTTACACAGGGTATGCCACAGGGTGTTGTGCACTATGGATGGTGCAAGGATGAGCCTGGATGGGGTCCTTGCATTGCTTACCAGGTTGCACATATTGAGTATATGGCATTACAGCCTGAGGTATGGGATCTGAGACCTGATATTGTGGATGCCAACATGTCAAAGGAGTATTCAATGTACTATCACACACATTTGTTTCCGTGATTTACATGTCCAGATGATCTGGCACCCATTTTGGTGGTACCTCAGCCAGGAGTTGGGAGACAGGAGGATGTGGTGGGTTGTGAGCAAGAAGTTGTCGGAGGAGAGGAGGAGAGTGGAGAGGAGAGGAGCTCAGATGATAGTGATGGGGATGATGGTGGAGAGGGAAGAGGTTGGGAGCAAAGGCCAGTGAGACCGAGGCCATACTTTTTGGGTAGTGTTTGGATCATGCAGAGGCCTAGGACTGAAATTGGACAAAGGACAGTGATTAGGGTTGCCTCCACATCACAACAGGGACAGATAGATACTTTGCAGGCCTAGGTACAAACATTGTAGGGACAACAGGCGCAGTTGCAGAGCCAATTGGCTCAGGCTCATAGTTTAGTAGCATAGCTACAGACACAGTTGGCACAGTCGCAGGCACAGGCATAGGCACAGGTATAGGTACAGGTACCTCCTCCTGCCCCAAACCCACAGGTAGCCCAGTTGATTGCAGAGAGGGATTCATTCAGACAAAGGGCAGTAGAGGCAGAGGGTGTTGCCCAGAGGCTCATGGGCACTATGGAGAGTGTGTCATTGCGAGAGACCATTATAGAGGGCTTTGAGATGGCTAGAGAGGCTGAGTACTACCGAGTTCGATATGAGGATTTGTGTCCTCCTGAGTGTAGAGAGCCTTTCCCATGATCCCACAGTAGGACCAAGAATAGATCACGTACAACTACACAGAGCAGAGGGGTTACAGGCCCTCAACGAGATCCTAATGTGAGGACGAGTGGTAGGCCATCATCCTCAAGACCAGCTCCATCAGGGGGATCCACCAGCCAGCCTTGAGCCATTGATATAGGATTATTGATGTATCCTATTTTGTGGGGATATGTGTATTATTTTTTATCATATCTCATGTATCTCTCTATACTGTTGAGTTTCATTGGACATTTGGACATTTGTATTTATTTTTGATGAGCGATGATATGCAGCGGCGATGAGTTTTGATGATGTGTTTCCTTGATGTGATGATATGGATGTGCATTTATTTTTGCATGATGTGATATGGATTTTTGATATGTATGGAAATGATTTGATGACTGATCATGATATGCAGGATGAGTTATGATATGCTCATGATGATATTTTATGATATGCTTATGATGATGATTTTATGATGCGTACTAATGATGTCATGCAGGTGGATGACCTTTGTTGTGATTAATGAAAATATGCAATGGGATTTTTGAAATGCTTGTAATGTAATGAATGTATGAAATTTGTGTTTTTGGATTTTTCTAATGCAATAAATAATGATGATGCGATATAAAATGGATGTTTATGTTTATGTGGATTTGGTTATGGAAAATGATACGAAAATGATAAATGCATGGTAGGATAAATAAATGATATGAAAATGATAGATGAGTGCAATAATGAGATGAAATGTATGATTGTAATGAAATGTAATGACATGGTGATAATAATGATATGAAATGATGATAAAAAAAAGGATAATGAAATGTTATGAAATGGTAAATGATAAATGATAATGAAATGAAAAGATATGATAACACAAAATGATAAAATGATAATGTAGCGAGATGTAATGAAATGTTAATGTAATGAAATGATAGTGTAATGAAATGATAATGCAATGAAATGATAGTGTAATGAAATGATAATGCAATGAAATGATAGTGTAATGAAATGTTATGAAATGATAGTGTAATGAAATGATATGAAATGCTAGTGTAATGAAATGATAGTGCAATGGAATGATAGTGTAATGAAATGATAATGCAATGAAATGATAGTGTAATGAAATGTAATGCAATGAAATGATAGTGTAATGAAATGATAATGCAATGAAATGATAACGCAATGAAATGATAATGTAATGAAATGTTATGAAATGATAGTGTGATGAAATGATAATGCAATGAAATGATAGTGTAATGAAATGTAATGAAAAACTAATGAAGAAATGAAATATCAAAATGAAGTGAAATGATAAAAGTTAATGATATGAATATAATAAGTAAGAAGAAAAATAGAAATGATGTGAAATGGGGAAATGAATGATAAATGAAAGGATCTAAATGACATGCAAATGAATGATATGAGAATGATCAATGGCATGCAATGAAACTATGTAATATGAAAAATTCCAAATGCATAATGATGGATAACTAAATGATAAAGTACTTTAAATGATATAAAAATGAATGATAAATGATGAACTAGAGGATATGTATAGGACCTAGATGAAATGATAATGATTAATGAAATGAGGATGAAAGATGATGATGAAAAAAATGTCTGAATGTCCTCCACAAATAGTCCAAAGAGACATGATAGCCGTTGATGTTTTTGTTCAACCTTTCAAAACTCTGATGTGAATCTAGTATGCCGATATGTACATTGATCTAAATGAAATGCAGCTAAATGAAACCAACCGTTTGTTGAGCCTTTTGTGAGCTTTCTTGAATCATCATAGAGCGTTTTTAAAATTTTGGAAGTATGTACAAGCACCAGAGGGGAAATTAGCACCAATGATGACTTGAGTACAACTTTCATGATTTTTGATATAGCAAGTGAACACAAGCATCGAGGTATAATTGAACTGAGATGACTTGAGCATTTCTTGCATAAACAGACAAAGACTAACCGCTTTTTGATGCAAATGTGGAACTGTCATCAATGATACATTGTAGAAATCATGTCTCGCAACCTATTTGCACCAGATTGATAGTTAACCTCAAGACAAAAGAAAAAGAAAAATCCTCTTCTTTCCTCACCACTCTAGTTCAGTACATCATTGAGTGTGCTCCAGAGAGATGATGTTGAAAAGTCAAACAACTGTTGTTCAAAATATAATACTGTTATTCCAAACATTATTCATATTTTAGATCATCCAGATATGAGTCATGATATGGTACTTAGCTGAAAACTGTTGTGTTATGGATCAATGATTGGATGGTTGTTCATAGGATTTGATTGTTGTTTGCCTAAGTGGATTCTATGTCATTGTCTAGCGGTTCTCGGTAGAACCTGAAAGTTGATTTTCCCTAGTATTTTCAACGTTTGCCCCCAGTATTGACACAACTTGCCAAAATAGATATGTACAATGATCAAGCCATGGTAAGACATTATCGCTTTAGGAAAATGATGACAATATGATGCCAGTATGGCCCTAAGATGATGAAAAAATGCATGAAATGAAGGCAAAGAAATGAAGTGCAAAACATGAACTAATAGATGGAGAGCTACAAATAGCGTCTGTTTGCCAGATTTTCACTATTTGTTTTTATTGCATTTTTTTTATTTCTTTTTATTTTTTTTGTATTTTCCCTATCAATAGACTGCCTGTTGCCAGGTTTTCACCCTATGATGATTTTTTTGATTTTTTTTTTAAGGACCTTTTCTGCTGTTTTTGTGATTTTTTTAGGACTTTTTCTACTGTTTTGGTGAATTTTTTTAGGACTTTTTCTGCTATTTTTGTGATTTTTTAAGGACATTTTTTGCTATTTTTGTGATTTTTTCAGGACATTTTCTGCTATTTTTGTGATTTTTTCAAGACATTTTCTACTATTTTTGTGATTTTTTCAGGACATTTTCTACTGTTTTTGTGATTTTTTCAAGACATTTTCTACTGATGAGGACTACTTCAGACATAATACTTTTTCAGGTGCATGTTGTTGATAGGTTCATCAAACAGGTCCCCTTTTGGCATTGACAGTTTGTATACTCCTGAACCGTATACTGCTATGACCACATAAGGACTTAGCCAATTTGGTTCAAACTTACCTTTCTTCTCTCTGTCTTGCTGATTGCGTGGGTTCTCCTTCAGAACAAGATCACCAACCTAAAAGGAATGTGGCTTGACTCTATTATTATAGCTATGGGACATCATCTGTTGATATGCTTTCAAATGATCAGATGCTCGTTGTCTCTTCTCATCAAGGAGTTCCAACTCTTGCAGTCGAGAAATTTTGTATTCATCATCTGTTGTGAGACCTTTCAGTGATACTCTAAGTGAGGGAATCTCAACTTCTAGATGAAGTATAACCTCTGCTCCATAGACAAGAGCAAATGGTGTTGCTCCTGTTGGCGTTCAGATGCTAGTTCTGTAAGCCCATAATGCGGGATTAAGTCAAACGTGCTAATCTTTCCCTACATCATTCATAGTCTTTTTCAAGATTTTCAGTATCGTTTTGTTTGAGGCCTATGCCTGGCCATTCCCTTGTGGATAATAAGGTGTTGAATATCTGTGTTCACTAACTCATTTGACTACAAAATCTAACGAAAATGTCTGACGAAATATGTATAATTTGATGTATCGTCAGGTGCTTGTAAAATTTGATGTGTAATTTTCAATTTTTTGTAAGTTTATCCTCGACGTTCATCTAAATTTCAACGAACTTGGGTTTCGTCGAAATGTTGACTATCAGTTTCATCGAAATTTTGACAAACATGAAAAATAGAAAAAAATCAAATTGTGGCCGACATAAAGAATTCAGTTGTGAAGTCATATTTGTAGTTCCAGGTTTGAAAATCATATTTTAAAGCAACATCTCTTCAGATTTCATTTTTAGAGGTTTAGGGTTTTGAGAATTTCATGTTCAGATTTTGTTGTGTGGAATCACCATAAGATCACAACCAAGGAACAGATTCTTGTGACTATAATTATGTGATCCATAACTCTATTGGTCATGTGGAACAGTTGTGCTATAACAAATACAAGATGCATTCATGTGTGACCCAAGTTTAATGTGGCCATGTTGTGATAGAAATGGAGGCACTCATAATGTAGTTAATTCAGGTTGTATAATGTAGGTTTCAATCATCATTGGGTGCATTCAGGTTGTCTCAAGTTTAACAGGTTAGGATGTAATTATAGCATGATCCAAGAGTGATTACCTCTTGCTACAATAAAGAGCCTATAACTCTAGTTGATATGTAGAGTGGTTGTATTATGTCAATTATGTAGTGCATTCAAGCACAACCCATGTTTAATGGGCTATTCTAGAGAGTGATCAATATTTTCTAAACCTTATGAATGTTACTTAAAAGTGTATAGCTTAAACTACAAACCAAGTTTGTTACATACTTGAATGCAATCTTGGGTTACCACAAACTATAATAATGTGATATGCTAATAACCAATATGGAAAGTATTAAAGCAAGACCCATGATATAGAGGATACATTTCCTTGATCAGGTTTACATACCTTAATGATCAAACACAAGCTTCCCACACACTCTAGGATACAATCCAAGATCATACCACAACTTTTTCAAGACAACTAATTTTCTAACCCAAGATTTAAGGTTTTTTTTAATACCAATAGAAGCATTGGTAAGAGCATGATTAAGGTACAAACCCTAGGCCTCCATAGAAACATAAAAAATAACTATAGTGGATTAGTGAGGTTGCAATACCAGAAAGATTGAGACATTGTAGGTAATAACAAAATCTTGCAATCTAAAGATTGTAGCTAATAACAAGCACACTATGCAGCTTAGTGACATTTGTAAATGCAATCTACGGTAAGAAGAATGAAAATCACTTGAGATGTGACAGTCAAAAAGAGGCTGAGCAGTGACAAGACAATAAAACTCAAACCTTGCATAGTAAAGTGGAGATTTTAACAGTGAGTCTCCTTATCCCCTTGCTGACCTTAAGGGTTTTTCAAATGCTTTTGTTAGTGTTAGACAAATTAAATGCAATCAGGGAATGACTATCTAAATGAAGTAATAGTGGTAATCATAGGCTCTTTGTTTCTTCTTAGCCATTAATGTATAATGGAGGTAGTGGATTGCATGTTTGAGCAGTGTTTTGAGACTCATCAAAGATGGGAGAATAGTGAATAATACCTTTTGGATTGTGAAGTAGTCTCAATAAGGTTGAAGGATCTTAAGAACTACAATACCATGAAACAATGAGTCCCCTATAGTAAGTAGGCAGTCTATAGGGCATAGTTTAATTTTATAGAAGGATGCTCATGAAATGAATCTTTAAGTGATAGTGAGTGAGCTGTTTGAGATTGCAGCTGAGGGTGCAATACCTAGTCTTCAAAGAAGTTAGCAAAGCAGTAAATGTGCAAGAAAAATCAAATCATACACAACAAACAATTCACAAAGTAATCTTGCATAATGCCTTGAGTTTGAAGACAAAAATCTTATTGTATCTTCATGATGAAAGTGGTGACCTTAATGGTCAATCACTGGCAACCATGATTTTAAAACATGCTATTGTGCTTATGGAGGAAAATTTTTAAGCAAGGCAGTGAGTGGTGGTTTGGAACAATGGCAGGTATGAAGGACTTGATTTATATGCATATTATGCAGTCTAGCTTAACACACTGTTCTTAGAAGAGATTGAAGGTGGATTATGGAACTCAAGGGTTACCATGAAAATGATTAAAGCAAATACTGAGATTTATTTAAAAGCCACGGTCATGAAGATATTAAAGATGTCACATGCAAAACCCTAGTAGCTGGAGTAATGAATACAGTGCCAAAGACGATAGTGTGCTGGGGCAGATTTAGGAGATCTCCACATTATCTAATTACAGGGAAATACATCATTTATTTATTTTTTAATTAAAAGAAATCATTCTAAACCCTATATAGGATACATTGATACTTCAAAAGCCTCTGAAGGAATTTGAGATTATGCAAATATATGTCAAGTAAATACCTAGATTACAAATAGTAGCGGGAACAATGTAAGATTTGTTGATAGAGAAGGAATGAGATAAACAACATGAATCCTATGCCTCCTTTCAAGCACATCTCCTCACCATTCTCTGTCATTCTTTACGGAAACACTTCTCCATTTTGGTGGTCTATGCTTGAAAATAATATTTTGACGAAGGTTTTAGAGTATGTTTATTAAAATGAAAACTCCATTCTTGTGGGCTATGTCTGAAAATAAGATTTTGACAAAAGTTTTAGAGTATGTTTATTAAAGTTTTAGAGTATTTTGGCGGGCTATATTCTTGATTCCTTAAATGATTTATTCAAATAGATTGTGACAAAATAAATGACTAACTATTTAGTCATTTTTATTTGTGTGACTAAATATTTGTTAATCAATGACCAAACTAGTAATTTATTTACTCATTTATAGCTGAGTTGCAAAAAATGAGCAAAATTTAGTCATTTTTAGTTGTTGTGACTAAAATTTTTAGTCACCTAGTCATTTATTTTCCAAATTCTACTAGTGTGTGCTTCCTTGTGCGATTAGGGCTCTGTCAATGTTGAGGGCCCTAGGGATAAGCTTGTCATAAGAAGTGACACATTGCATCTTTAACTAAAAGGATAAATTCGTATTGACATTAGCAATGATGTTTCTGACTTGTTGCTCCTTAGGAATGGATCACTTGCTCTTACTAGCTCGCTACCTCCATTGTTGTAGGAAGTTTGTGATCAAGTTCAATATTCTAATTTTAGGAGTCTTAATAGTTGGAAATCATAGTAAAATCAGAATTTAATAAGTTTTGGAATTAGCATTTTAAAGTTTTTTTTGGGGTCATTAACTTCAGACTATCTTCTTTTTTGTAGGGGTGGTTGCATGCCAAATTTTTTTGGTGTAAAATATCAGAATTATTAGATTTTGGTACCTGTCTATGAATAAAAATTAATGGAGTGTGAGTTTGATATTTTTTGAAGTTCTAAATAGTCAAGCTTGGTAAAGAAAAATCATGTCAGATAATATTAGTCCAGAAGGAAATGAAGAGACACTTGATAGATGTGGGCTAGATTGAAAAAAAAGGGTGATGGGAAATGTTATTGTCCTTGAAATAATTGCAAGGGCTTAAAGACGAGATGCCTTTTAATCACAACAACTGAGAAACATTGTAGGAAGCATGGTCACATTGAAGGGGGGCATGATTATCGTCCATTGGTAAGTTGTTAATTATATGTGTTTATATTTATTGAATTTTTAAATATTTATATCATTTAAACATTATATATATATAATCACTTGATCATGATCATGGTTTATTTGTGTCTATCATTATTATAAAGGTGGGGCACCCTAGGGCAGATGATATGGATTATCACGGCCTGGAGAATGTGGTTTTGCAAGCGGATGAACATGGAGCTATGAATATCAAAGATAAAGTTAATGATCCTATGGAAGAAGATGATCATGCACCATAAAACATAGTTGAAGATGATGGTATGAATACATTGATCCATGACACATTTAGTGGAAGAGCTGATCATGATGATCAAGATGACTTTGATGATGTTCATGATTTACTTGTACTTGAGAAGGCATATGAGCCCCTTTATGAAGGCTCCCAAACAAATCTTCTCTCTACTGTATTGTTGCTGTTGAACTTGAAGGTTATGAAAGGTTTATGAAAGATAGCAATCTCAAGAATGTTAAGATATGCCATATATGTCATATTTTTTCATCTATTTTAATTGTTGTTAGTTCATCACTAGTAAATAAAGGATGAAATATGTAGCATTAATATTCTTTATATTAACAAATTATTTTTTGTTGTAGATTGATTGGTGAATTTTTGTTACCACCATCAAATATTTTACCTCACTCATACCAAGATCTATCTGCCATTATGAAAGATATCATAATAGATTATCAAGCAATAGATGCACGTCCCAATGATCATATTATATATCATAAACAACAGGAATTTGCAACAGAATGCCTAGAATGTCATATCAGTAGATATTGAACATATCAACTAACAAAAAAGGTACCTTGCAAGGTTCTTCGTTATATTCCCATTATTCCACCTAGGCAACGATTATTTAGGTGTGAAAGCTTAGCGCAATTTATGGATTACCATCCATGGAATAGAAGTGGAGATGACATTCTTGGAATGCCTACGAATAGTTCTGCATTTAGGGACATGGAGGAAAAATGGCCACACTTTAAAGAAGAACCTCGTAATCTCAGGCTTTCATTGGGAGCGGGCGCTGTCAATCCATTTGGAGAGCTGAGATCTATTTACTCGGTGTGGCCTATTTTTGTTATCAACAATAACATTCCTCCATGTATGTCAATAAAGAGGGAGCACATAATGTTGTCAATGATTGTTCCAGGTATTTGTTTACATCAATTTTTCTTTAACGTAGTAGCATCTCATTTGTCTTATTTGTTGCATAATGACTTATATTTTTTTCATTCAATAGTCATGTACATTAATTTATATATATTGCAGTAAAATGGTTATAATAATTATGTAATGTTTATGTTCATTCAACTAGGTAAGTACCAAGTTAAAGATATGAATGTATATATCGAGCCTCTTATTGACGAGTTACTAAAATTATGGAATGGCGTCACTAGGTATGACGCCTCTAGACCAATAGGACAAAGACAATTTCAATTCCATGCAATGCTTGTATGGACAATTCATGATGCCCCAGGGCTAACACATTTTGTGGTATGTTATAATGTTCGATGCACTTTAACAATATTTAATTTGATGAAGTAGATATCATGCATGTTTCTAAAATAATTTATTCATTATATATAATTATAAAATTCACATATTTATTCCAATTATATATGATCTTGCAGGTCTTTAAATAAAGAGAAAATTTGCATGTCCAATTTGTGGTCCCAAGATGAAATCTCGTCATTCAACAAGTTTAGGAAAGTAGGTGTTTGATGAGTATAGGCATTTCCTCCATAGAAATCATAAGTATCAAACTACTAAAAACATCTTTTCAATGGGAAAGAGGAGACTACATCAAAACCACGAAGAATGTCACCTCACCTATGGAAGTTGGAATATAATAGAATTAATCACATATACATCGGATCAAATTATTTATCTATCATATATGATATGTTTTGAATTTATATTTTTATATTGTGTTGTGTTTACTCATGTTGTAATTGACAATGATTGTCATTGTTAATTTGTTTAACTTATATGCTTCATGAAGGTCATCAAGGCATTAATTGTTGGCTTCCACATGGATTGAAGACATCCCAAACAATTTAGTAGGTTTCCTACTATGAGTAGCTAAATTGTGCATTTGTTTGATACAATGCATATCGAAGAATATAACAGAAATGTTATGAAAAATATTGGATGGAAGGCATGACAAAGAAAAAATTGTCAAAATTTGTAGTGACATTAGGAAGCCAATCATGCAATGAAAAATGTCATTCAATTAAATGGCGATGGAGACAAAATTAATATAAGCTCCCTTCCTTTGTTATTAATAGAGCAACAAAGCAATGATATAAAGTAAGTCATATGAAAAATTTGATTTCCAACAGGATTTGCTATGAACATAAATAATATCATAAAAAAGAAAGGTGAATTTAATGTGGATGAAATGCATGATTGACATACCTTCATTAAGGTAATTATTCGGGTATATTATATACACTTGTATAATGCATGTACTTTTTAGTGTATTGTGTTTACTACTTTTGTAAAAATAATGAAAAGATCCTTTTATAATTGTTGCAGTACGTTCTACCTCTATCTCTCTCAGACAACTTTGACAACAATGTCAAGCAAGTTATATATGATCTTGGAAAATACATGAGGTAAGTAGTGATATTTGTTCAATTCGTTGTATACATCTTATAAATTCCATTTATTTTACTTGTTATGTAATATACTATATATTTTTGTTAAATCTCGTTAATATATGTGCACCTTCAATCACTTGTAGATGGCTATCATCTAAAGAAATCCATAAAGAAGATATAAATTATTGGAAGAGAAAAATTTCTCATCTAATGTGTGAAATGAAAAAGTGTCTACCTTTGACATTTTTCAATGAACAAGAACACTACCTCATACACCAAGTTGAGAAGATTGAATTGTGTGGACCTATACACACAAGGTCAATGTGGATTATTGAGAGGAACTTAAAATTTTTGAAGGCTTTGGTTAGACAAAGAGTACATCCTAAGGGTTCTATGGTGGAGGGATATATGGTATACCAGGCCATGGTATACATTAGTGAATATCTTCCTAAGTTTGCAGCAAAGATCCATGTAGATCGCATTTGGGATCCCAACTCCATTAACAAATTTGAAGGGGAGTACCTGATGGGGAAAGGTAGATTGAGGAAAGTGAGAGGTAATTATAAGATGGTCATGGAGATTAATTGGAATACATTTTACATATGGTTTTATGTATATTGTACTTATTTAATTTTTAATCTTCAATATACATCAATTATAAATTAAAGTCATATACTATGGTATTTAACTAAT
>VDFB02047230.1:256338212-256360749 GCA_007258455.2 Sequoia sempervirens | reverse complement strand
AGGATGTGGGCGATGATGACGATGATGAGGACGATGCTATGGATGAGGCTGAGAGACTCCTCAGATGGCGGATGGTGGAGGGAGAGGAGGAGATATCGTCCTTCTCAAGATTGCCCCAGGATGCCACGACAGATCAGAGGGTGGCCGACCTACAGCAGAGACTGGATGATAGTATGGCGCAGGTCAGATCATTACAGTCTGAGTTAGAGGTAGCCCAGGTAGAGCAGGATCAGGCAGTGATCCGCCAGTAGGACTCAGTTCAGTGGTGTACATAGTTTGCAGTATTATATATAGGGCTTGTAGGGGACATGGCTTGCGAGGTAGCTAGGGTGAGCACGAGACTGGGACAGTATCGAACATTATATGAGCAGGTAGTGCCACCTGAGCGATGAGATCCTACCTTGTCACGGTCACAGATGAGGACAGGCAGTGGCCACAGATCAAGTAGTGCTAGTGGCAGTAGGAGTCACACTAGTGTCAGAGGATCTACCTCGATAGGGCACACATCAGTGCACAGGTCACATCACTCACACCGGCACACCTCGAGTCACCATTCGAGCCATAGTCATGGGTCGACTGGTTCAGTGCAGAGGCAACCACCAGTGGTAGATCCGTCTACGTCTTAGATTCAGGCAACAGTGACATCACAGATGTTCGTTATCGTGGAGATGACACCATTCTTAGTTCCACTAGTAGCACTGACAGAGGTTGCCACGGGTCTGGCCATCATTTTAGTGCCAGTTTCAGAGTTGCAGCCACCACATTCTTCACCACGAGGGGATGATGAGAGTCTACCCTAGGGGCATTTTTGTTATTATGACACACTATGTATATATTATTGAGCCCGTGAGCTCCATTTTTGGGATATCTCCCGACTTTATCTTGTGACATTGTACCTTTTTGAGATGATATTATATGATGATGCAGTTTTGATGCGACCTACATGTGTATTATGTGATTTATGATGTTGATTTATGATGTATCATGTATGTCCTATGATGCTTATTTATGATTTTGATGCCATGGTGATGCAATGCTTACTTATATGAGATGATGATGATAATGATGTGCATAGTGTATTTAGTAAATGGATGTCATGTTGATTATGTTAATGCAATGTTTGTGATTATGTATATGATTTAATGCTATGGATGATGTATGTATGGACCTTATGCAATATTTATATGATCATGGATGCACTTATGTTTTTGGAGGTCACAGGATATCATCATGAGATGGACGAGAGGAGATGACCAGACTAACAAGAGAAAATGGCCTGACCGAAGGAGAGGAGATGACCAGACCGATGAAAATGCATGTTAATTCCTAGACCAAATCCTTCAAAGCTTTACCATAGGACATTAGTATTTATTTCTCTTAATCATCATTGGGCAGACTATTGTAATGGCCAACAAACACCATGATATGACATGGATCAAGGTGTGCAAGGTCATACCATCACGTAAGACAAGAAGTCACAAACAAGGATGATCATGATTCATACTAAGAGCGTGATTTCCCCAGTCTTTTTGTCATAATCAGCCACTAGCAGAAAAGACAAGGACAAATCATGAAACGTCGTTACTTCTCTAAATCTTGTTTCCAGGACATCCTTGAGAAACTAGCAACATGATTTCCAAAATATAAAAAAAGAGAGCCCTTATCATGATACATCATTGTTTTTCTAAATCCCAGAATTAGGACCTCGCTGAGAAACTAGTAGTCATGCATGTCAATCGTCATGATACGTCACTGCTTCTCTAAATCCTATTATTGAGATCTCGCTGAAAAACTAATAACATGATAAAAAGCCAAAAAGACAATGTCAAGTGTTTTCCAAGTGCGTCTGGATATCCATTGTTCTGATGTCAAAATGTCAGGTTTGATAATGATGAGATTTCAGAGTGTCAAAGCGTTGATGATGCCCAGATGACAACTGTCCAAAATTGCCAAATTCAGGAAGGACACATCCTGAATAATGTTAATGTCATGAGGATTGATCCCTAAATTTCAAAAGGAGTCCCTCAAAATGCCATGTGACGGTGATGATGACGATGCCTAGGAAGGACACATCCTAAGGCATAAATGACGCAGCTGGTTCTTCAGAAGGATACATCTGAAGAAAACTGATGTTAGGAGGAGCGATCCTTAGACGCCAAAAGGATCCCTCGAAATGTCAAGTGACAGCGACGATGCCTAAGAAGGACACATCCTAAGGCATGAATAACCAAGGCTATCCTCCAGAAGGACAAATCTGAAGATTGACCTAAAGTTGATAGTTTGACAGGTTATGATGATTTGACTTGCCTTGACTGAGTTTGACTTGTGCTAACCAGATGTCGCTATTATCACGATGGTATGTGCCGATGAGATTTGTCATGTTGCGATAAATGATTGTCATAATTTGCTTTATAAGTTTTGTTCGTTCAGGAAAGATTTGCGTTGACTTGAAGACTTTTTGATGTGTGTGCCAGTGTGATGTCATGAACCCTAATGGACTAATGTAGTGCGGCCTCGAGGGCTCATCGATAGATGGCCTTGCCTACGTCATACACTCAGAAACCTCGTAGTTCAACATGACCAATGACTTTGTATTGATGACCAAAGATTGTGCCATGATTTTATTTTGACAAACCTAAAATGACTGACCTAATGTATCGGGGACTCGAAACTGAGTCTTGCCTACATAGCAAATGCACAGAGACAACATAGTTCAGACAAACGACAAAGACTTGACCGATTGACATGATAGATTTGACCAAAGATGATCCTGTGTTTGACATATTGTTGTGGTTTTCTTCAAGACATATTTCAATTTTTAGGTCTTTCTTCAGGACATTTTGTGATGTTTTTTGTCTTTTTTCGGGACATTTTCAATGTTTAGGTCTTTTTTCAGGACTTTTTCAATGTTTAGGTCTTTTTTCAGGACTTTTTATGATGTTTTTGTCTTTTTTTAGGACTTTTTGCCAATTTCCAAGATCATGTGCGACATCCACTATAGTTTCATGATAATTTTTTTTCCCCCAGTCAGGTTCAAGACTTAGCCATTTTTAAGGAACATGGACAGGATGCTGTTGGTTTACTAGATGGACAGTCATTAGGACTTGATATCAATCATTTATCCACTATGACAGGTAGGGTAGAATGTGGTGGCGATTTGCGTAATAATGGTGGAAATACCTTTCATCCTAGGCCAAAGCGGACAAAGTGACAGTAAATGGCAGAGCAATGATTGATTATGCATGGCGCCTATTTTCCAGGTTTTCACCATGATACTTGTCCAAAGTGCCTGTTTGCCAAGTTTTCACTATTGAATGAATCATTTTTCTCTTTACTATTTTCTTGACTTTTTTTTTTTTGGTGTTGCCAAGACACTTGTTTGCTAGGTTTTCATCAAGGCAACAATTTTTTACCATTTTTAAATTTTTTTTTGTATTTTACGGTTTTCAACTCAATCCTCTGATGCTATGCGTAGAACCTTCGAAGATGTAAACTGTTGATGGGCTCTATCAGTTGTTCTCCATCTGGTGTGGCCAGCTGATAAGCTCTAAAACCAAAAGAAGATATGATAATGTAGGGACCCAACCAGTTTGGTTCAAACTTTCCCAGATTTTCTTTGTCAGCTTGGTTCTTGGAGTTCTGCATGAGAACTAGGTCGCCAATGTTAAACTTTCTAACCATAACCTTCTTATTGTAGCTGTGACAAAGACGGTTCTGATATGCTTGGAGATGGTTTAGTGAATTTTTCCTTCTTTCTTCCAGCATTTCCAGCTCGTGCAAGCGTGATTGTCGATACTCCTCTTCATTAGTTAAACCCTTCAGGGAGACTCATAATGAAGGAATTTCAACCTCAATGGGCAAGATGGCCTCAGCACCAAAGACTAGGGAAAATGGGGTGGCTCCTGTAGGCGTACAAATGCTAGTTTGGTAAGCCCACAGAGCAGGGTTGAGTTGTATGTGCCAGTCATAGCCAGCATCATTGACAGTCTTTTTGAGGATTTTGACAATGGTTTTATTTGACGGCTCAGCTTGACCGTTTCCTTATAGGTAGTATGGAAATGAAAAATGGTGTTGAATGTGAAATCGCTCACATAACTCCCGAACGTCTTGGTTTTTAAATGGACGTTTGTTGTCAGTGATGATGGATTGCGGAAGGCCATACCGGAAAATGATGTAGCTAATGATAAACTTTGATATTTTTTTGCTGGTAATATATGTCAATGGGATGGCTTCAATCCACTTCGTAAAATACTCAGTGGTAGTGATAATGAATTTGTGGCCATTGGACGAGATTGGATGAATTTTACCCACGAGGTCGAGTCCCCATTGAGCGAAGGGCCAAGGAGAAGTGATTGGTCGAAGTTCTTGTGCTGGAGCATGGATCAAATCACTGTGAATCTGACATTTGTGACAAGTCCTAACATATTCAATTGCATCATTTTCAATGGTCGGCCAATAATACCCAAGTCTCATTACTTTCTTAGCTAGAGTAGGACCACTCAAATGAGACCCGCATATACCATCGTGCACTTTGCGTAAGGTCGTACGTGCTTCGTTGGTGTCGAGACATCTAAGGAGGGTGTCGTCTAAACTATGGTGGTAAAGGGTGTCACTGACGATGGCATACCGTGCAGATTTTTGGATGAAGGACTTCCTTTGGTTATTGGACAGGTTTAGTGGAAGGTTTTGAGATTTTAGGTAGTCATAAATATCCTGATACTAGGGAGAGTTGGGACCAACAAGTTCGCAAACCATTTCTGATTCTGGGATATCATATGCCAGCATCAAAAGTTGTTCTATTAAGAACTCAAATTGTGACACATTTTTAGGGATGTCCAAGAGAGAACCAATAGTAGCCATTGCATCAGCTGCCTTATTCTATGTCCTGGGGATTTGTTCAAAAGAAATCAATTGGAAGTATGTGAGGAAACTATCCACCATCCTCTTGTAGGGAAGCAACTTCTCATCCTTTGTTTCATAGTCATCATTCACTTGGTTGATAATGAGTGGGGAATCCCCAAATACAAGCAACGTCTGAATTTTCCATTTAATTGCCATCTTGAGACCTGTAACTAGTGCTTCATATTCGACAATGTTATTTGTACAAGGGAAAGTGATCCAGAATGACTTAGGAATTGAATCCACCTATGGTGTGATAAACAAGATTCCAACGCCTAAACCATGACCAGTATGAGACCCATCAAAATATAGCTTCCATGGTACTGCCGGTTCCGCATGAAAAATGGACTCATTAGGAAAATCAGTTACTAGTGGATGAGTGACTTGAATTGGTGCATCCGCCAGTTGATTTGCTATTACTTGTCCTTTTGTTTCCTTACGCTCAACATATTGTATGTCATACTCGCTTAGTATCATGACCCATTTTGCCAACCGGCCTGTTAATGCCGCCCGACTTAAGAGATATTTCGGTGGATCAATCTTGGCGACCAATTGTGTTTGGTGACTGAGCATATAGTGTCTTAGTTTTTGGGATGCAAAGACAACAGCAAGGCATGTACGTTCAATGTTTGTGTAGTTCAACTCATACCCTATCAGTTTGCGGCTAATGTAATAGATGGCTCTTTCTTTTCCTTCATAATCATTTTGTGCCAGTAATGCCCCCAGTGCTGAACTAGTAGTCGAGATGTATAGGATCAATGGCTTTCCATGAATAGGAGGCATGAGGACTGGTGTTGATAGTAGGTAATCTTTGATTTTCTGAAAGGCTGCTTGACATTTATCTGTCCATACAAAGGGGATACCCTTGCACAACAGATATTGGAATGGGTGAAACTTATCTGCTAATTGGGCTATGAAACGCCGAATAGATTGTACTCTGCCCCTTAGAGTTTTGAGTTCACTGATTCCTCTGGGCGGGGGCATGTCTATGATGGCTTTGAATTTTGCTGGACCAACCTCTATGCCTCTTTGGGAAACTATGTATCCCAAGAGTTTACCTAATGTGACCCTGAAAACACACTTCTTAGGATTTAGCCAGACTTTGTACTCTTCAAGTCTCTTGAAAATTGTGTCGAGCACCTACAAATGATCTTTCCTGGTTACTGATTTGGCCAATAGGTCATCTACATAATCTTCCATTATTTTGTGCATCATGTCATGGAAGATTGTGGTCATAGCCCTTTGGTATGTAGCACTTGCATTTTTGAGACCGAATGGCATGGCATTCCAACAATATGTGCCCCATGGGCAAGTAAATGTTGTTTTGTGCTGGTCTTCAGGAGCAATGCGAATCTGATTAAAGCCAGAGAAACCATCCATGAGGGATAGCATCTCATATCCTATTGTGAGGTCAACTATGATGTCAATGTTTGGCAAAGGAAAGTCATCCTTTGGGCATGCTTTATTTAGGTCTCAAAAATTTGTACATACGCGGATCAGCCCATTTGGCTTTGTTACCGGCACCAGGTTAGAAATCCATTCAGTGTAGTCAATAGACCATATGAACCTGGCGTCTAGCAATTTCTTTAACTTGGCCTTGACCAATAGAGCAACTTAAGGGTGCATTTTGCGCAACTTCTGCTTGACTGGTTTAGCATTAGGTAATAGTGGCAGATGGTGCAGAACCAGTTCTGGGTCCAATCCTAGCATGTCAGCAAAGGACCATGTGAAGTTGATTTTTTGTTCTGCAAAGAATTTATGAAATTTTGATCTCTCTTCTTCAGTCAATGATGCAACAAAGAGGACCATCTTGGGATCTTCTGTAGTTGATATGTTATCCTCTATTGTGTCTTCGATAAGCATAGTTTATTTCTCCTATTGCATGGGGAGAAAGTCCAGTCCTCCATCTTTGGGCACCTCAGAGAGGTTTTCATCCACAGATACATCCTTTATTTTTACTATTTTATCGTCAAAAGGTGCCTTTCAATTTTCACCTAGAGACGTTTCATTTTTTATTTTATTTTTATTTTTACTTTTGCGACTAGAGGACGGAGCAGTCTCGCCGAAGTATGCTGTGCAGTCTAAATCAATGACGAATCATGATTTGTGGTCCCCACTAGGTATGCCTTCTCATAATCCCATAAATTTAGCAATTGCCTCATCATTCTGAAATGTGTCCAGGGTTGGCAGTCCTTGTTGGTCCCAATCGACTAACTCAGGGTAAACTAAGGAAATACCATCGTCAATGTTGGTGAATTGAGGTGAGGATGCAGACAACATGCAGATGGATTCAGTGATGTTGTAGATGAGATTATCATCATCCAACTCTACATCAGATTCTATCCAGTATTCCCCTTCACTAGTGTCATATTCATTGTCAAAATAAGGGGTGAAGGCTTTAGAGTTCTGGTGGTCAGTGTCGTCTGATACTTCAGAGGGATTGGACTGAAGGGGTTCCGATGATGGGTGTTGTACGTCATGAGAAGTGGTAATGGGAATTTGACTATTTGGTGCCTGTTCAATTTTGAATGTTTGCCAAAATTGTTGTTCAGAGGTCAATTCCCCTAGTTCGACAAACAAATCATCAAGACAATAGTCACTTAGGGATCGTTCTGAGCCAAATTCCCACTCTTGGGAGTCAGTTTCAGTGAGGCTTTCCTTAGTGGTCTCAACACTTTTCGAAGCATGTACTCGCTCACTTGAAAGTCCAATGATACATCGATCGTCATTGTCGGGTGATCCAAACCCTAATCCAAGATACTTAAGAATTTGAAAAGTTTCTATGGGTTCCCTTCAGCTAGTTTTATTTCTTCCTAGGCCACTAGTACCATTGTAGCCTTTAGCCTTCATTATGTCATAACCCTTGCCATACTTTTGAACTGGTAATGGGGGTAGTGCGATAGTATCCTTATAGATCCATCCTGTAATGTCAGCAAGGTCTTCATTACTCATGTCTCCCCACTTGATAAAAATTGTTTTCGGTGGAACTTTAAAATTTTCCCTGGGTTCCATTTTGAAACATGGCCGACCATATATCTTTGGAGACTTGGGTATTGTTGTTATGTTGTATGTTGTATTTAGTTTGAACTCTCAGCAACTGAGGTCCTGGATTTTGACAGTGGATTCAGTCTTAGGGTTTGCCAGAGGCGGCGGTGTGGCGGAAGACGTGGATGGAGCAGATGTAGAAAATGATGTGAGTGTGGATGGATCAATGTATTTGGATGACAAGGAGCTAGGTGCTTCCTGATTAATAGGCACTTAGTTTTTAGAAATACCCCTTAGGTTGGTACAATATTGGAAGGGGTTGGGGTCTCCGTATATGGTTATTTCTGTGCCGTCAAATGGAAACTTTAGGCATTGGTGATATGTGGACAAAATGACTTTTAAGGCATGAATCCATGGACGGCCGAGCAAGATGTTATATGGTAGCTCCAAATCTAGGACCTGGCAAGTTGTGTCCACAATTACTGGTCCCACTCTGATAGGGAGAGATATAGGGAGAGATATAATACCACGTGAAGAGGGTTCCTCATCATTGTATGCTTTGATCACTATACTTTTTGTTGGGTCTACGCACGCATCAGAGAACCCTAGAGCCTTAACCAGTTTGAGGGATCATATGTTCAATCCTGCTTCGCCATCTACTAAAACCCGTCTAACTTTGTGCTTGTGGACAAAAGTTTCTATGTGCAATGCATCATTGTGGTTGGTTTTAGGTGATGAGTAATCTTGATCCGAGAAGGTGACGTGGTGAGGCATAGTGAGATATCCCACCATGGTTTCAAATTGATTGACATCAATGTCCTTGGGGACCGACGACTCGAGCAGGGTTTTATCTAGGATATCTTTGTGTGCGGGAGATATACGAAGCAGCTCAAGTATAAAGATTTGTGTGGGAGTCTTTCCTAGCTTGTTGATGAGGTTGAATTGACTTTTGGGTTTCCATTGCTTTGTGGTCGAGACAGGTTTTAGCTGTTTATCAGATGGGCTAGGTATGGTTATTTTGGGTTGTCTAGCGGGAGGCAGACCAGCTATGGTAACCTTGCCACTACGAGTAGTAGCGTTACATTGGGGTGCTCTCCTGACCATAATGGTATTGATGTATTCATTGTCAGTTTGGACATTGTTTATAATAGGTCCACTAGAATAGTCGTACTTGGCTTGGGCAAAGTTAGCTTGATTATTGTTCATCTATGGACCTAACGTGGAAGCCTTATGAGAACCATGGTCCTGCAGTGGATTCTTATGGATAGTATGATCTAAATTGGAGGCAATTTGAGATCCACCTACTTCAATGACGCGACTTTCGATAAGATCTTGTATTAGGTTTTTCAATTGTCGAAAGTTAGAGGTTGTATGTCCTTTTGCTCGATGGTATTTGCAAAATGCATTGTCATTCCACCATGCTGGTTTGAATTGTCCTAGGTCATACGGTTTTGGTTCTTGGAGCGTAATGACCCCATTTTGGAGACATTTCTTAAGGACTTCTTCAATGGGTTCACCTAAAGAGGTGTATGTACGACCCTTAGGAAATTGTCTCATCTGATGGTATTGTCCCTGGCTATTTTGACTGTTCTGATTGTTTGAAGGGACATTAGTAGGGGGTGTCGATGTCATTTTTGGTTTGTTCTATTGTTGGACCCCTTTTAGGGCCAGTACAGGACCCACAGTGTTTGCAGTCTTAGCATCAACAACACCGTCATTTGTAATGTGCTTATTTTTGACCCAATATTTATTCTTGTCGGTGGTTGGACTGGCATTTGTGTTTTTGGTACCATATCTTAATTCTCCCTTTGCCATAAGGGCTTTCTCAATCTGGACCCCTTTTTCGACTAAGTCTGTGAAGTTTGTGTAGCAATGTACTTGCAATCATATTTTAGGGGCCCCAGAAGTGTTTGGACGAACATGTCGACTTTCTCCCTTTCGGGTATGTCAATGTGACATTGACTAGCAAGGCTTCTCCATTTTTGAAAGAATGGGATAAATGTCTCACCAGCATCCTCTTGCGTGAGAGTGCACAAGCTAGTAATAAAGGCATCCATGTCGATGTTGTACGCGTAATTTTTTATGAATTTTTGTTTAAGCTCATCCCATGTCTGGATATCCTTTTGTGTGGAAAACCATTCAAGGGAAAGACCCGCTAGACTTTTAGAAAAAAGTCTCATCAAGTATGTTTGTTCATAGGCGATGTCCATACAATTGGTTGCAAATTCACGAACATGTTCAATGGGGTTTGTCTTGCCTCTGTATTTTGTGAAATTGGGTGACACATATCCTAGAGGAAATGGAGGCATGTATAAGTTCATGTCGAATGGGTATTCATTTAGATCATATGATATTTCTGATTTCTTGCCTGAAATGTATATGTTTTGGATAGTTTTTTCTAAACACATCAATCTTGTTTGGAGGGTATCCACAACAGGGTCATTTGTGTTTCCATATGTTGTATTGCTTGGTACACCATAAGTTCCCATTTGTTGTGCGTGAATATTGGTGTATTGTGGCCGTATGGATTGTTGTGACATGTATGATGTGTGCGGATTGGTGTGTTGTTGGTAATGAAAGTTAGGATTGGGTGTATGTTGGTGAGTATGAATGTGAGATGAGTAGGTTGGGATGTGTCCCCCAGCCATGTGTGTCATTACTTGAGGAATATGATGACCATGAACGTTATGATGTGTTAGTGATGGCATGGATTGTGTTATTTGGCCACCTTGTGTGAATTGTTGAGTTTGCAGAAGGGGAATGTTTGTATTTGTACCTTGGGAGGCAATGACATGTGACTGTGTTGTTGTGTTAATGTTTTGTTGTTGTCCTTGGATAAAGATGCGTCCTTTGCCTCCTCCCGAAGGATTTTGTGAAATACCATTGAGCGGATATGTCGAAGGTGTGCTCATGGTAGTAGATGAGCAGATAACTTAGTCCAAGAGAGCCTAATTTTGAAAGCAATGATGTTGCCAATTGTACTGAGATTTTCCTAATCCTAAGTATGCAAAATGTAAACCTAGGGACAACCTAATGTCTAATGTATGCAATCCTAAGAAGAATGAAGGATGAAACCTATGGTGACGAATGCAAACTAATGGTCGAAACTTTGAGTAATTTCAAACTTGGTTTCTGACAGAATCTTCTTGGAAACAGTGTTTGACAAATGATTGACAAGATGAAGACTTCAGATTTGACTTTGTATGAAGTTTCTAATTGTGACAGGTGAATGCGTCATTTGAGGTTTCAATTGTGTCATAGTTTTGCGAATGTGGCTCAGGATGAGCGAATGCGACTCAGGAATGACAAATGTGACTCAGTTTAGCAGATGCGACTCGATTATAGTCAGTTGCGTCGTGACGCATGCGTACGCGGTGTTTGAAATTTTGAATGCGACTTAACAGAGTGATTGCGACTTAGAAAATTGAATGTGGTTTGTCGAATGCGACACAGTTTGTGAAAAATGAGTTATTGTCATTTTGATGGCAGATTTGTTTTGTCTGATATTGAATGTTTTGTTTGGAACTGTAAATGTGATGAATCCAAAAAGCACTTGACAAGCACAGTGTTTTGAATGTAACCAATCACACATCAAATAAGTATAATCCTAGGTTAGGCCATGACAATATTCACTAGATTCCACGCGAGTTTCCCCAACTGCATATCTGTAGCATGTGAATTTAGAAGCTTGGCTGCACGGACTCCCCCTTACAGTGCACTCTCTTCTCAGGCCAACCAAGCTTCCAACCCCCATGAAAATCTCATGGCAGGTTGATCACCTCTACTACAAACTGCGAAAGTGTGGATGCCTTCACACCGACCGGTGCTGCGCTATGAAATATAAGGTTTTTGGCTTACTACACAAAGGTTTTTAGTTCGGACCCCCGTTCAAGTGGCCATACATGGGGCAAGAGATTAATCACTAATAAGGTGGCACTCCAGCTTGAAGAGGTTAAGATCAACAGGGTTTAAGGGAGTACAACTCTATCCGTATGACACATCCGCACTCGCAATCTTAGGTTTTCCCTTAAGATTTACATTTATATACCAGTTGGGGGTAGCTTGACTTTAGCTCCATTGCCGGTTTGAGTCACATTGGGGTGATGAAATCCCCAGGCAGACCCAATTTCTAGAGTTGGTAACCGTTTCTCTTACACCCAAGATTGCCCAAAAGCACAAGGGGAGAGGATACTCCAATATACCAAATCGTCAGGTAAAAACAGATAAAAACGGGTCTGGTTTTCTGATCACCAAGTTTTCACAAGGTCAGAGCATACTCACCTACCACTTTGCAAACACATTCAAACATGATCAAACAGAGGTTCGTTTTAATTACACCAAAATAAAATGTGTGTTACACTACTAAAAATGCAGGCACATTGTTTTGATGATTAGTCTTTGACGGTCGAACCTACAAGACAATCCGTTAGTGGTTTTAGTGTTTGTCTTCAACCCACGAAAAGTAACTGCCAACAAGCTGCAAATCCTGATTAGTAACAAAAAACCTATGCTAGGCAGAGTGCAGGAAATAACCAAGATAAAAGAAACACAGAAAACAACAAAAAACCAAATGTGAAATAACAAAAAATTTTACTAGTCGAATGCATCACAACAGAGCGATTGTGTCGTTCTATGTATCAGATGTGTCTCGATATTTCAACTGCGGCTTTGCCGAGGACGATTGCGGCATGACAGGGCGATTGCGGTGTTTATGTTGGCTAATGCGTCGCGACGCATCAGATGCGTCACGAGTTAAAAAAATAGTTGTGTCGGTCCATACCTATACCTGCAAAATAACAGAAAACACAAAAAATGTCCAGAAATAACAAAAAAATAGAGTTGGGTTTACCAATGTAACTAAGGATTTCTTTTAGGTTTAAGATTAGAATGTGTTAGCAATAAATCAATAAAGAAAATGAAACCCAAAGACCTATCGAGTACAAAGGAAATTAAACAATTAAAAGGTTATACCTATAAATTGAATTCTCCATGATTACCTCCATAGTACCTTCTTACTTGCTGGATGATGCTTTTCCCTCAGATCCGTCGTGCGAGCAATCTGCAAATATATGCCTATGTACTACACCAAGCTTTGAAGGATTTGCATAAATGTCTAATACCTATGTCTATGACTATGATTGACAATGCCTAAACATGCTAAGAATTGATCAAATAAAGATAATAAATGCTTCAATTGCTATGGAAATCTAAGTATGCCAATGAGTAAGTATGCAATGCGCCTATAATATGTCTACTTGTGTGTGTAATCGAAAAGTGATGAAAATGGCATTTTATAGAAAATGTCATTTTGAATGGACGGGTGAGATTAATTCATGACGAAAACCTAGAATGAAAGGTTCAGATTAAATATGAGAATCCCTAATTAGGGTTAAGGCAAATTCATTAATCGAACGGTCAAGATAATATCTCAGATAATTGGATCGACGGTGGAGAATAAATGAAGAAACATTTTCGAAAATAAAGATTTTCAAAAATGAATAAGATAAAGAGTGAACTGAAGATCAATTTGGAAGGGTCGAGAACCTGCCTAATTACTTGACTCTTGGCGGAAAGTTACCGATTTGGAATTAAATTAATTCCAAATGTGAATTTTGAGAAATAGTAAATAATCAGTTTTTGAATTATTTACCAAAATGAGCTTGTAGTTAAGAAGAGATGACATTTTAAATATTTTAATTTATTTAAAATGAGAAGAATATCCAATTTGGCAATTAAATAATTTAATTTAATTATTTAATTTAGCAAATAAGACTGATAATTAAATAAATTAATTAATTCATTTAATTATGACAATTAGTGACACATTAAATAAATAATAGAAACTTATTTATTTAATAATCAAGAAGGAATAAAGTGAATAGAAGGCAATTAAATAAATTAATAAATTTAGTTAATTAAGGGGATACTTAGACAATTAATGACGTATTTAATAAATAAATAAAATTTATTTATTTAATAATCATGAAGAATGAAAGGACATGAATTAATTAAATAAGTATGAATTATTTAATCAATAGTCGAATGTGGACCAAGGAAAAAATTAAATGTCATAATTATGCTAGGA
The DNA here is from genome assembly GCA_007258455.2 of Sequoia sempervirens. Classification (NCBI taxonomy): domain Eukaryota; kingdom Viridiplantae; phylum Streptophyta; class Pinopsida; order Cupressales; family Cupressaceae; genus Sequoia; species Sequoia sempervirens. The sequence goes on along the minus strand of VDFB02047230.1, from coordinate 256,346,780 downwards.
CGAAAGTGGTAAAAATAGTGCTTGCAGGCCTAGGTCATTTTTAGGTGTCTACAGTTAATACAAGGTTGATCGAGCGAGCTGGAAATGAGCCCTATGTTCTTCCAAGACAATGTGAGCAGGTATTTTACTCAAAGGTTCTAGGTAAACCGGGTTGGTCATTTGTTGTTAGAAATGATCCAAGAGGAAGGCCGGTAAAGTATAATGTGGTGGAAGAAGAAGATACTGAAGAACTAGAAGATGATGTAGATGATGATCAGGATTAACAGTTAGTTGATGATGTCCCTGACGAAGATGTCAAAGAGGAGGAACTAGATCATGATGATGTAGGAGTTAGTGTTCATGAAGATGATATCTGTGTGGATGATGAAATTATGAAAACTAATATCAATGATGATGATGATGATATGACCAATCTTTACAATGTCGAATCTGGATTGGATGATACAGACAAAGAGTTGGATGACGAAGAAGATCAATGACATTGAAATGTATGAGTTATGGGATCATATTATCTATTTGATATTAATTTCTTGATAGAATTATATGACTTATGTGGTTACATAATTAATTCATGATGTTTTTAATTTTTATGCCATTACATAATTAATTTAATGATGTACTTTTTAATGTTTGAAGGTCAAAAAATTAAAACATTTCAATAGTGATGTTAACAACCTTGAAATTAGTGTGTTTTATGTTTCATGTGATCATAAAAGATTAAAAAGTTAGTTGTAGAGGTGGTCATTCAGTGGTTGATGTGTAAAGTCCTTTAAAAGGCATAAAGTGATCATTGTAATGGTTTTTGATGGTTGAGGATTTAAAATACAAGCTCTTGACATTCAAAAATCTGTGTTTTTCTTCAAAATTTCTATATTTTTCCTGTTATACAGCACTGTACAGTCACATGCAGCCATATTTTGATGTGAAATAAATTCCAAGTCATGAAGATATGTCTAAGCTTTGATTTGAATCTAATTTAAGGGCTTAAGGCGTTGATTTGAGTTAGAAAGCTTGATTTCTTTGTATATAGCCTAGTTACCCTATTTTTGAGGGTTTTGTAGTCCAAACATGATATAAAGGGGCTCTTACACTTTTTGTGATTACTATAGCTTTTGTAAGAGGCCCCATGGATACTATTGTAATTGTAGGATGCATGAATAGGGCGTAGGATGAGAAATAAAGAAGGTATAGCTCATGTCCTCAACAGTTTTGTGAAGAAAAGCATGTGAAATGAGAGGTTCAAGCCTAGGTTTCAACAAAACATGTATGGGAGATCTGATTTTATGAATTTTTATCCATGTGCAGACCTAATGGGTTATTTATGAAAACCGAATATAAATGATATACATACACATGCATGCACATATATATATATATATATATGTATGTATGTATGTATGGATGAATGTATATGTATTTGTAAATGTAAATGTAAATGCAATTACTGGATGCTCTCCTAGAACAATAAATGCAACATATCATTAAAGAAATTTATATCTATTTATATAAATGTGTATTTCTAAATGCAAGTGTAAATGCAAAGAGCATATGGTTTTGTAGTGTTATAGATACAACATATTCATAAATTAATGTAATTGAAATTCTAAAGTCTTCAACACATATAATATGAAATCGATCAAACTATTAAACTACATGAGAAATAAATGAAAACAATAAATGCATATGTATGTGTATTTGTAAATGTAAGTGTAAAATAAATAAGAATAATGAAAATTATAAAAGAATACAAAGAAAGGTTTAGAGTGTAGAGTGGGAGAGAGATAGAGGGTAGAGGGTTTAAGGGTTTAGAGTTTAAGGGTTAATGGTTTAGGGTTTATGATTAAAGGTAGAGGGTGTTGGTTTTTTTTTTACACTGTAACCAGGTTGGTCTTCTAATCTACCTATGGGATTGCCAATTCCAATCAAGGGTAGCTCGAAGGACCTGGACCAACTGACGAGGAATTTAAAAATCCTCCTACACTTTGGGCTCTGCAAGACCCAGGAGGGTGATCCCTGAATGTGTTTACAACCTCTGCACCAATATCATAAACAAAATTAACACATAACAAATAATCCCATTGAATAGCTCAACACAATAGGATAATATTAAATAAAATTGGTTGTTCACTGATATTATCAACTATGTGGAGCATGAGATAACTACACCACAATCCATAATAAAATATAGTCATTAATTTGCAATTTGTAGCAAGCTCTAGGAAAAGACAAACAATTATTGAGCTACACAAGTAAGTACAACTTAGATCAGTGCCATATATCCATTGTAGGAGTCAAATTCATAAGCATCTAAAGGTTTATGAAAAATTTAATACATAACATATAACTTATGAGATCCCTGACAATATAGAATTATAATTTCATTAGTATGCATTCTCACCCAATACTACTTATCAAATCCCTATACAAAACATATCTACCTATAATCTCATTCAAGCATTTTAATTAATTCCTTTAATTAAAGCTAAAATAAAGATTATACACACCACAACAGTGAGATGAATGAAACAACCCTTAGTCATCTTATTCAAAATTTGGATATGCATGTATAGTGGAAAGACATGAGTTTGAATATACCATTTCAACTCAAATGCTAGTACTGTTCTACAACATTAAATCCCCATGAATTCAAAACCAATTACAGAATAACTCAAAACCTAAATTGTATTTCTCTCTAAAACCATCAGACTTTACAATTTTCTCTGCAACTTCACCTAGACTCAACCAAAAATTATCTAACTTGCTAACCCGCATTTCTGGCCTTGAAATCCTTCTTATAGAAAATGAAGGAGAAAACAAGCATCGGGCCAGAAAGTACACATGTCACCAGCCAAATGAAGCATCTGGTGATATTCCAAAAATCGTTACAACAACCATCACCTTGGAGAATATTCCTGTTCATCATGTCAGTTGAGGAAAATTGAGGCAACAACAAAAAATCACAAGAAACCCACGCCGAGACCTCCATCAAAGAAAAACCGGAGGCTGTTGTAACCACAACATCTGATTTACCACCCGTTAGTAATTCATTCTTTTATTCCTCCTCAGTCAAATATTTATTTACCCACCTCTGATATTCTTCATCAGTCGGCTAGTCAAAATTAATTACCTCATTCACCTTGGCATTATAAGGTGTGTATTTTAATGCTACTTGATTTGCATCTCTTTCAAAAGATTCCAAAAATGAGCTGGTACTAATGATTTTATCCATACAGCTCACCAACAAGTCATAATCTGAGTCATCACAAATTAATTTAATTTGATCATTGATGACCTCACGTGCCTGACCTTGCCACTACTGGAGTGACCTGATTTTCCCCTGCTCATCAATTATATCAGGTAACAATGTTTTACCCCAATCATTGAAATTCTTCACCAACTCCTTAATCTTCCTACTCAAGCCATCTAGTAAGGTCTGAAAACCTTGCAATGATTTTACTAACACATGAGTAGGCTTTAATGATTGGGGCCTATTGTTTGTATCGAACCTTGAGGCCTTATACATGACATCCAGATCACTGGCCTTAGGGATCCAATTTTCAATCATTGGTATCACTACCTCGTGATCCCTATCAATATTCTTTATTGCATCTAATAAAAAAGAATATAAAGAATGTATAGATAGTAATTTATTATCCACCTTTTCATTCAAATGCCTTAAAATAGTAGTAACAATCTCTTTTTTCTTTGAAAGAGATCCCTCCTCACTTAGCCTCAAAGATGTCTGTAACTCATCAATTCTTTACAAGAGTTGCTTCTTTGTATGATCAACAAAGCACTCTGTTTCTTCATTAATTTCCTCTAAAGAAGGGGTGAAGGCAGGATTCTGACTGGGAGACCCTAGTGTGGAAACAATTGGAGAAGCAAGAGGCACTGACCCTTCTGTGGAAGGTAATGTACTAGTCCATGGAGCACTTGATGTCTCCCCAATTTGTCTATACCTGAATCTTTCCACCTTAGTTTTCAACTTCACATTCCTCTGTTGCATCTTGTTGTATTCTTCAATCAAAAGGTTATACTTCTCCATTAGGCTTTTCTTTTCAGCCTCCTCCCTTTCAGCATTCTTTTGGGCCAATTTGGCCACATTCATAGTTAAACTAGTGGCCTCGGTGGTTGAGGTCTTTGAAGCTCTCTTTATTATTAATCCCCCTTTGAAATTTGGATTAATGTCTATAATATTTGGCTTTCTCCCTTGTGGGGCCAATGCCCAAATTTCCAAGGTTTCATACTCTTCACTGTAAGAAGAATCTTGAAGTGCTTCCTTGACTTCTTCTTCATATTCTTGCAAGGGATGCTTGGACTTCATAATAGCATTAAATGCCACTGCATCTGCAATGTCCCATTCAGGCAGAATCAATACACCAACCTAACACACTAATTTTTTTCCTTCCTCATGAGTGATGTTCTTAAATTCTTCCATTAATTCAGCTTTCACTTCCTCATCATTCTCCTGGTCTGACCTATCAGGTCTTAGTTCTCTTCTCTCCTTACATTTATTTTGATATTCTTCAAACTTCATCCTCCATACCAATTTCAAGAATACAAGAGTCTTTACAAATGCATTGTTGTCCAGAAACTCCTTACATGCTTCGATTCTTGCATCTTGTACCCTTTTTCCTTTCATATCTAAATCAGATAAAACCAATTTAGCTGGCCTAGGAGGGGAAGGCATACCAACCTGCATGTCCTGATTAGTAACAATAATTTCATCCATCAAACTCTCTTGTGGTTGATCAGTTATTTTCCTTTTAGGGCTTGGCTTAGATGGTGGTGATGGGGGACTATCTTCTGGTGATGACTCTAAATCAATGATCTTAATTGCCCCAGGCACTTTGAATTTTGGACCTAGTTGTGAAGGAAACTTGATAATTTGCATCCCCTTTCTGTCCACTCCTTCCTCATCACTGTTGCTATCCTTTTTTCTCCTGTAAATGAGCCAATTTTCTATAGGCTGGTATGCTGGCCTTATTTCAAATGGTCTAGCACCTTGTTCTTGTACACCCAGACTCAGCTCTAAGTTTACTTTTTTGGTTCTCAAAGTTCCCATAATTTTTTTGAAGTTCTCCATTAGAAAATCAATTTTCTTATGGTGGGGACTGAAATCCAATAGTGGATCATATTTCAGATCCATGTTGTGCACAATATCTAATAGCTTATCATGAGCTATCCATTTCTCCTTGTTCAACTCCTACTTATTTAAGTCGAACTCATTTCTGATTAGGTCCTCAGGAAAGTTGAACTCATGCACAAACTTGCCAGCCTTTATTCTTTGTCTAAAAAGGGTAAAGAAACCCTCAGGATCATGATGCTGCTTTGGACAACATCTCAAATGATAATCCTCAAAGAATTTCTCAAAGTGCACCCAACCTCCTTTTGAAAAGGAAAAATCAGATACCACTGTATAATCAGGGAAACATGTTCCCTTACCCCTCCATGTGAGGTTGTCCTCATGGATGCAACCTATCTGCCACATAAATTTTGCAAACCCCACTCTTGGTGGCACATTGTATGGCAGTATATGAGGGGCTCCTTGAAAACCATATACACTCAAAACAATGCTGACTAGGTATGGGATAATGTCACCCCAGTTATGGCTGACTTTTAATTCTAGCTTCCTCCCCTTTGGCCTGAGGAAATCATGTAATTCCTTAGGAATCCTAGGTACATTCACCATCAATCTAGCGCTCAATCTGGAAGCAAAACAATTATCAAATTGCACATAACTAGTGCTTTCCTTATTACAAGATAAATCTGCAGCCCATATTTGTATTGGCAATCTTTATCCATCAATCGATTACCTTAATTTCATCTTCTCAGAGAAGAAGTCAACATTCTTGAATAAAAACATATGCATCGGCATAGAATACCAAAAGAATTGAGTGTTGGTATCATTTTTCTGCAACTTTTACAACCCCTCATGTATCCTCTTAGCCAAGAAAGAAGCAAAGTCATATGTGACAGAGAAGTTAGGGTGTTGTATTTGCACCCCCATGAACATGTATGCAATGGACATCACCACACTAGGACTAAAACCCAAAATATGACATAATGAATAAAAAGTGGCCAGGAAATGATTTGCTAAACAATTTAATCTGAAAGGTTCCTGGTCACTGGGGCTGATATGAAATCTTGAACCTCCTGCCCTAGCCAGATGAGGTGGAATAAATTTAGCTTTGAAAAGAGACTTCAACTTTGCATATTCTTGCTTCATTTCCTCAAGTTTGATAGGCACCAAGTCCTCACTCGGTTCACTCAAGTCAAAAATCTATTGAATATCATATTTGTTAATGCTTAATAAAACCTTTCCATCATTATCCCTAATTACCCGTGTGACAGGGTCATATCTTGTAGCTACTGCCCTAAGCAGGTCTACATTAGGGAAAAAATTCAGTACCACCAGCTTCCCCATATCCTACATCCATCCATTTGAAAAAGGGTGAGGAAAATTCCTCTGTCCATACCACAATCTGAACATTTCCAAACCCATGAGAGGAACCCTAGCATCGGCTATGTTGGAACAATTGTATACTAACCCCTCCCCCAGGATTTTCCCTCGCATCAGAACTAATCCCTTTTTTCTATCATTCGTTGACAAGGGCAATTGATCTAGGAAATCATCGTTCATGTTTCTTTTTAAATAGTCAATTTGGCCAGAATGTTGCTTGGGTGGTGCCATCTCGAAAAAACTAGGGATTCTTATAACTTCACACTTCAAATAACTAGGACTAACCAGAGATATGAAATTACAGAACAAAATATTGCAATTTCTCACAATTTAAATAAACTATAGCCCTAAAACATTTATCAACAAGCCCTATGATAAGTACAACAAATATTTTCCTCAATTCAAACATAGAGTGATTGGGAAACACAAAAATTAACTCATGACTCTTTTTGCAGAAATCCCAAATTTCGGCTGTTAGGGTTCACAACCTTACTCTCGGCTCTAAAACTACTTCGCAAAATACCTGAATGATTTGTGACACACATAAAGCAAGAGAATTAATTTTATTTCGATCAAATTGTGCTAGTAAATGTCTCATCTGCCATTAAAGCTCACTCACGCGGTGCACGAACGACTCCAACCATATTTGATGTAGATTTAAATTTGAGTTGTCAATCCTTCATTTTGATCAAATCATCAATGAATACCTTCAAAAAAGGTTGACACAATCGCCAACATGGCTAGAAGGGGCCCACCATACCATAAGCTGCGAAGAAATTCCACATGGCGGTTGCCCGCGATATCACAATCGATAAAAATCATGCAACTTCAGATCACGCAATGGCGGGCAACCATAGATCTTGAGCATCAATGATCTCGTTCCTTCAACACAGTCATCGGTCCTATCATTAACCCTCGAGCAGCTTTTCCATCAAGATTATAACACATCCGTCAATTTGAATCACGTGCATCTTAAGAGCACTTTACTAACCCACCTTTTAATGTATTTAAGGACGGATTAATCTTCCACGGTATTTCCTTTACTCTTTCAGCTTCATCAGATGAGACAAGTGGTGACCACCCATGATATCGTGATTGACCAAAGCATTGTGGTGGGGCCATCACAGGATGGCAGGGAACGACTGAGATCAAACGTTAGTTGATCAGCGGTCACACAATTTCATCCCCCAGAAGGACACATGGCGACCGCCCACGATATCACAATTGGTAAAAATCATGTAGCTTCCGATCAAGCAATGGTGGGCAACCATTGATATCTGAAGGCAATTTGATCATAGGTAGCACAAATTCGATCCCTTCTACAAAATAAAACATTCATTAAAAAGTACAAGGGGACATCACTAGGCCAACGATAAAAATGACATAAGTTGTTTTTTAAAAGATGAAACACGGGGCCAACCGAGACTTAGGAAATAAAACCCCACAAAGGAAATAAAGTATTAAAATCAAAGGGACTCGGCCTAGACGAACCGATATGACATAAGTTGTTTTAAAACCCCATCAAAAGTAACAGCGAAATAGAACCCAACCAAAGCGTGAAATAAACATTAGGTTTTTACATGAAGACAAAGCTAAAACCCCAACCCTTAGAAAACTCAAACACCATGAAAGACCAGAGACATAAGGCAAGGCATGAGTGAAAAAAAGGAGCAAAATACTGAAGTTCCATCAGTGGCTCTAGTTGGGGGTGTTCATTCCACTGGAATGAAGCAAGAATCCATAATCTCAGGTAGAGCAGACCAAGATGTAGAGATGACCAAAAAGGGATTTTTCGGACAAAACAACCCCAACTATGTACAAAATATATACAAAATATACAAACCTAAACTATTGTTCATGGAAAAAAATACTTCAAGTGAAGTATAACTTCAAGAACTGTCCATGAACTGGTAGTTCCAGAAGATCTCCTATCATATCTTGGAGGAAGTTCTCATGGATCTTATATGTTATGTGTTAAATCTATCATAAACCCTTAGATGTTTATGAATTTGACTCCCTCAATGGATATATGGCACTGATGTAAGTTGTACTAATTTGTATGGTTCAGTATTTTGTTTGTCTTTACCTAACGCTTGCTACAAATT
>VDFB02047230.1:256313068-256338112 GCA_007258455.2 Sequoia sempervirens | reverse complement strand
AAAATTATGCAAATTCTTTCAAGCACTCAAAAGAAAGGGAACATTTTCTCAGATTTTCACAGTTTTTGCATATAATTCAAACACTTGGCATTCAAATTCCTCAGTGGTATTTTCAAATTTCAAGCAAGATTTGTGGAAAAAGAATGGAAAACCTGGATATTACGCTTCTAGCTGGAGATGCTATTCAGACAACTTCTTCCCTTGGCCCCTTTTCGATCTAGTTTCTCTGAGGAAGCTTCTTCTCTTTCCTTCTTTCCAGTTGTTCTTCCAACTCTTTATTTTCCTACTATCTTCCAAAGAATATTTCTCAACTCACTATTTTGAACGATTCAACATTTTCTTGGCAGCCATTAGATTAAAATTGGAGCTTATTTTCCAAGAATGCTTTTCAAGAACTAGTTCAGTCTTGAGGGGCACCTAGGCTAACCTCCATCTTTTTAATGTTCAATTTTGGCTTGTACCTGACCTTAGCCAAGTTAGGGTGATAGTGCGTTTATTTTGGACCTTAGAAGGTCTTGCTTGTGTGTGGAATAAGTGAATTAGTCATTAGGGCTAAGGTCACCATAGCTTAGTCTTTGTTGAGTATCTTTTGTTTTAATTAGCTTAGTAGGTTAATTTGAGAGTTGAGCCTTAAATGTGTTCTAAACACATGGTCATTGTTAGAAGATGCCAAGAGGCAGTTAGGGGAGTTGATGGCTTAGAATTAGGGAGATTGAGGTCCTAAGATTTAGGATGATGGAGAAGTTGCAAGAATGTTGCAAAGTTGCATGACAACATTTGTTAGGTTGCATGCAACTTAGTTGTCTTGGATCCCCTAAAATTTAGGAGTGTGGGATCGATCAAAATCCCTTGAAACATGGAAAAGGAATCTATGTAAGTGTGGTGGCTCATAGACAAGCAGTTAGTTGTTATTGTAATCAAGTTTTTGGTTTGTGTGAATAGAGAATTCTGCATTTTTCCTATGTATACTGTATGTTCTTGAGTGGCAGTGCTTGTAGATGAATTAGATGTGTTGATTAGCTATTAGATTTGTGTACATACAGTATTCTTGAGCATTTTCCATTTTGTAATCAAGTTGTTTAGAGTTGATTTGTTGCTTTGAATTCACAGATTAGGTTCTAGAGGGTTTGTTATCTTTGTTTTGAGCAGTCAGTCTTTTAATGGCTCCCCCATGAAATCTAACCACGGGATCTTCCTGAGATTGGATGGAAATGACAGGGGATCCAATCATCTGTACATATTTAGTAGTAGGAAGTATTGGGAGTCGAGCATTTGCTTTCAAAACCAAACCCTAGGCGAGTTCTTACTACCCAGTTAGAGGTTTGGCAGTCAAAGATTGAATAGAACAGGCAGGGGAAGGAAGTACTGTACGGAAAAAGTACAGTTCCAGGTGGGGCATGACCAAACCTAAGAATGCTAGAAGGATTGAGGCTTGATCAATCCATTTGTGTGAGAAATTAGCAGGAGATCATTGAAACCCTAAGAATTAGGCCTATTAGCCCTATTTACCCTAGATTGTAGGAACCCACTGTACGGAGGAGTCAGGGGTCTAAAACCCAAGAATATTTTAAAGGACCAAAAAGGGTATCTGGAAGTGAAGTTCATTTGCTAGGTTGTTAGGAAAGTTTGGGCAAGAAAAGAAAAAAGGTGACTGGTAAGGGCTACAAGCAATTAGGCCTCCTTAAAGCAAAATCTTGAAATCGGTAAGACAACAAGTTGAAGGTCCTCAAAGATGGATCTAAATAGATGTAAAATGAATGGTTTCAGTGTCTCTAACACCCCTGCAAGCAGTTCAGTGTTTTGTGAGATGATGGCACTTAGAATCTTCTAGGTGTTGGGAAGAAGTTTGCAAGTTCACATGGTGTTGGTCTTCTAGGGTGAAGCACAAGAGGAAAACTCTTGGAGAAGAGTTGGAGCAGGACTTGGTTAATCATCCAAGCCTAACAAGAACCTATTGGTATCAGGTTCCAGGAAGGAGACAGTGAAAAGGTCTTCTAGTAGATTGTGCAAGCAAGCCTTGGAACACCAATTACACCATATTGGTATCAGAGCCTTTGTTTGATCAAGGCTTGTGATTGATGTTGCAACCCACTGAGTCAGTAGGAGAGAATACACCAGAGGAAGAAAGAACCATGGTGACTAATGCTGAGTTAGCTAAAAGGGTAGAAGAGCAAGAGGAGGACAACCGGCTGCTAAGAGAAAGGTTGTCTCGAATGGAGAAGCTCTTGGATGAAGTCCAAGAAACAACAGACAAAGTAAAGGATAAGATAGAACAGAAGGAAGAGCAGGAAGCAAAGGAAAAAGAAGAGGACTTGGAGGAGGAAGCTCCAAAACCTGACCCTGTCCTTGCTGAAGAACCCTTCTTGAAGGCACTGCAGGCCTTAAGTGGCAAAGCTTTGGAAGGTGTGCCACTATTTAGTGGACAAATGGACCCTGATTCAGTTGTGGACTGGATTGAAAGCATAGAAAATCACTTTGAATGTGATGGTATAACAGAGGCCCAAAAAGTAAAGGTGGCCAAGTCAAGGTTGAGAGGAGCAGCTCTCACATGGTGGAAATTTGTACAAGCTGAAAGAGAGAAAGAAGGAAAGGGTCCCATAGTTACATGGAGAGGCATGGTAACTAAAATAAGGCAGACCTATCTACCTGATGACTATGAAGTCCAGTTGCATAGGAGGAGACATAACCTTAGGAAAAAAGATATGGATGTCCAAACATACACTGAGGAGTTCAGAAATTGTGCCTTAGATCAGAGGTGGTTGAAGATGAAAGCATCAAGCTAGCAAGGTATTTGAATGGGCTTAAGTGGTCTATCCAAGAAGACATGAGCCTAGTGAACTTCAAAACCATCTGCCAATGCTATCAAATGGCCTTAAAGATAGAGGAGAAAGGAAAAAAGAAGCAAGAACAAAACCCCAAAAGTAGAGGTAAAGGGAAAGACAGCAGAGGACAAAGAGGTGGCTATGGTGGAAGGAGTTTAGAACCAAGGGCCCAAGGAGAAGTCAGATACTCTAAGCAGCAAGAAGGAAGCTCTAGTAGAGGTGGTAGAGGAAGAGGTTCCAGCTCCAGAGGAAGAAGTGGTGGACAAGGAAGAGGTAACTATTTTACCAACATGAAATGTTACCACTGCAATCAAATGGGACACCCGGCCTATAGATGTCCAGAGAAAGGTGGTACCTCTCATGGAAGTGACAAGAGAACTAACCTAGTTCATGATGAGAAAACTACAACAGACAAACATCCTGAAGTACCATTGAACTCAGAGGAAGGTGAGAACCTCATGATGAGGAGAACTTTGATCAAGGAGTCGGTGAAAGAAGAACCAAGCCAAAGGAGGTCCCTGTTTAGGATAAAGTGTAAGATGATGGGAAAACTATGTAGAGTCATCATTGACTCAGGGTCTACTGACAATATTGTGTCAGAGGAGACAGTCAGCAAGCTGAAGTTGACAAGGATACCCCACAACAATCCTTACAAGGTCACATGGCTCAATAAAGGTCAACATGTCTTGGTGAATGAACAAGCATGGGTGGAGTTCTCAATTGGTAGGTACAAGGACAAAGTTTTGTGTGATGTGTTACCTATGGATGCATGTCACTTGCTCCTAGGTAGACCATGGCAATTTGATCGCCAAGCTGTGCATGATGGAGCAAAGAACTCCTATACTTTCAAGAAAGATAAGGTAACATTCAAAATTCAGTCTTTGCTAGAAGATGCAGAGGTGTAGACAGCAGGTCCTAAACTGCTCATGGTTGGTGAAAAAGAGTTCCTAGAAGCCTTGGAAGAAGGAGAAGGAGTTGGCTATGCAGTGATGTTAAAGCCAAGAGAGGTGAGCAAAGAGAAAGTAGCTAAAAAGCCAGAGTTACCTAAGGAGATACAAAAATTGTTGCAGACCTATGAGGGCATTGTAAGCAGTGGACAACCAACAACATTACCCCCTAAGAGAGCCATAAGTCATAGGATAGACTTGATACCAGGAGCTACCTTACCAAATAAAGCAGCATACAAGATGACCCCTCAACAAAATGAGGAAATAGCTAGGCAGATCCAAGAACTCCTAAACCAAGGTCTTATTAGAAAGAGTATTAGTCCATGTGCAGTACCCACTGTCTTAACACCTAAAAAGGGAGGAGAATGGAGGCTTTGCACTGATTCCAGGGCCATAAATAAGATAACCATTAGGTATAGGTTCCCTATCCCTAGGATTGAAGATCCATGGATTGTCTAGGTGAAGCTAGGTACTATACCAAGATAGACTTAAAGAGTGGTTATCACCAAATTAGGATACATGAGGGAGATGAGTGGAAAACAACTTTCAAAACCAATGAGGGTCTCTATGAGTGGCTAGTTATTCCATTTGGATTGTCTAATGCCCCCTCCACATTCATGAGACTCATGAATGAAATCCTCAAAGACTACATTGGAAAATTTGTAGTAGTGTATCTTGATGATATACTGATCTATAGCAAAACAAGAGAAGAGCACCTCCAACAGATAGAGTTGATTTTCAAGAAGCTGCAGGAGGAGAAATTGATGATTAATTTGGAAAAGTGTGAGTTCATCAAAACAGAGCTGGTGTACCTTGGATTTGTGCTATCACATGGCAACTTGAAGATGGATAGGAGCAAAGTGGAAGCCATCCTCAATTGGCCTACTCCAAAGACAGCAACAGAGGTAAGAAGCTTCCATGGTCTTGCTCAATACTATAGGAAGTTTATAAGATAGTTTAGTGCTATTTGTGCTCCTATGTTGGATACCATTAAAGGAGGAATGAAGACTAAGTTTGTATGGAATGAGCAAGATAACAAAATTTTTGAGTTGTTGAAAGAAAAGATAGCTACCCAACCTGTTTTGGTGCTACCAAGCTTTGAGAAGCTATTCACTATTGAGTGTGATGCAAGCAATGTGGCTATTGGAGTTGTTCTCAGTCAAGAGGGCAGACTCGTGGCCTTTCATTCAGAGAAGTTAAGTGAAGCCAAGAAGAAGTATTCTTCTTATGACCTTGAGATGTATGCATTGGTCCAGGCTCTAAGGAAGTGGAGGCACTACTTGCTTCCCAAGGAATTCATAGTGTATTCAGACAACCAAGCACTTAGTTTCCTGAATTCACAAGAGAAGTTGAGTCACAGACACATGAAATGGGTGAAGTACCTGCAACCTTACACCTTCAATATCAAGCACAAGAAAGGAGCTCTCAATAAGGTGGCAGATGCCTTGAGTAGAAGAGTCCTCACAATTCAGGAAATTCAGTTGAAGAGCATGGGAATAGATCATTTCAAGGATCTATATGAAGAAGATCAAGATTTTGCAGACATTTATAAGGTATGTGCTGAATACAAGAATCACTTTCATAGTAAATATGCTAAATATACCTTGCAAAGTGATCTTTTGCTTAAAGGGAATCAGCTATGTGTTCCTAGAGGCTCCATTAGAGAGAATTTGATACAAGAGAAGCATAATGGTGCATTGAGTGGCCACTTTGGGATCACCAAGACTCAAGAACTTGTTCAAAGGTTTTACTATTGGCCAAGGATGAACCTAGATGTTAGGAGGTATGTGGAGAGTTGTATAGTGTGTCAAAAAGCCAAGGGTACTTCTTCAAATGCAGGCCTATACCAACCACTGCCCATTCCTACTAGGCCATGGGAATGCTTGAGTATGGATTTTGTAGTTGGATTACCCAAGACAAGGCAAGGCATGGACAATGTTTATGTGGTTGTGGACAGATTCAACAAGATGGCTCACTTTGTGCCATGTAAAACAACCAATGATGCTAGTCAAATAGCTTCTCTTTTCTTCAAGGAGATAGTAAGGATTCATGGACTACCCATCAGCATTGTATCAGACAGAGACACTAAGTTCATGAGCCATTTTTGGAAGACACTTTGGCAGAGATTGGGCACTAATTTATCCTTTGGATCTGCATACCATCCCCAAACTGATGGTCAGACCGAAGTTGTAAATAGAACACTTGGAAATCTATTAAGATGCTTGACCAAGGAGTATGGTCAACAATGGGATCAGTTGATTGGGCAAGCTGAATATGCCTATAATGATACTGTGAACAGATCAACACGGAAGAGTCCCTTTGAAATTGTCTATGGACTACATCCTAGAGGAATCTATGAGCTGAGAGACTTAAAGGATGGAGTTAAGGGAAGTGGATATGCTGATGATTTTGCCTATGTAATGCAGGAGATTCATGATACAGTCAGAAAGAAAATGGAAAAAAGTACCATGAAGCATAAGACCAAGGTGGATGAGCATAGAAGAGAAGTGCAGTTCCATGTTGGAGACTTAGTGATGGTGCATTTAAAAAAGTCTAGATTGCAAAAAGGGGTTCCTCATAAGTTGCAAATGAAGAGGATAGGTCCCTGTCCTATCTTGGAGAAATATGGAAACAATGCTTTCAAGGTGTAGCTACCGGATGACAGTGGACTGTCCCCTGTTTTTAACATTGCAGATCTGGTTCATTACAAAGGACCACCACCAGACATGGATAAGATTCTCAATGAAGTCATCCAAGATGTGGAGGAGCTCAAACTTCCCTCTGGTACAGTCAAACAAGCTGACAGTGTATTGGATACTAGGGTCTATAAGAGGACTAGGACCGAAGAATACAAAGAACATCTAGTTAAAAGGCATGGTCAATCTGATGTTGATGCAGTATGGATCAAGGAATCAGAGTTCAAGAAGTTGGGCATTGATCTCAACTTTCTCAATCCAAGGGTGGATTGAAATCTTTTATTTTGGGGAGGATGGTGCAGGGGCCCCTAGGCTAACCTCCATCTTGTTAATGTTCAATTTTGGCTTGTACCTGACCTTAGCCAAGTCAGGGTGATAGTGTGTTTATTTTGGACCTTAGAAGGTCTTGCTTGTGTGTGGAATAAGTGAATTAGTCATTAGGACTAAGGTCACCATAGCTTAGTCTTTGTTGAGTATCTTTTGTTTTAATTAGCTTAGTAGGTTAATTTGAGAGTTGAGCCTTAAATGTGTTCTAAACACATGGTCATTGTTAGAAGATGCCAAGAGGCAGTTAGGGGAGTTGATGGCTCGGAATCAGGGAGATTGAGGTCCTAAGATTTAGGATGATGGCGAAGTTGCAAGAATGTTGCAAAGTTGCATGACAACATTTGTTAGGTTGCATGCAACTTAGTTGTCTTGGATCCCCTAAAAGTTAGGAGTGTGGGATCGATCAATATCCCTTGAAACATGGAAAAGGCATCTATGTAAGTGTGGTGGCTTTTCTGAAAGCAGTTAGTTGTTATTGTAATCAAGTTTTGGTTTGTGTGAATGGAAAATTCTGCATTTTCCTGTGTATACCAAATGTTCTTGTGTGACAGAGCTTTTAGATGAATTAGATGTGTTGATTTGCTACTATATTTGTTTCCATAGAATAGTTTTGAGCATCTTTTATTTTGTAATCAAGTTGTTTAGAGTTAATTTGTTGCTTTGAATTCACATATTAGGTTCTAGAGGGTTTTGTTATCTCTGTTTTGAACAGTCAGTCTTTGAATGGCTCCCCCATAAAGTCTAACCCACGGGATCTTCACGAGATTGGAATGGAAATGGCAGGAGCCAATCATCTAATACATATTTTAGCAATGCAAGGTATTGGGGTGAGCATTTGCTTTCAAAACCCAAACCCTAAATGGCGAGTTCTTACTGCAGTTAGAATTTGTGATCAAGATTAGACCGACTTGAAGAAGTCTTGTCTGGAAGAAATCTGATTCAGTGGGGGCATGGCCAAACCCTAAAATTCTAGAAGAGTTGAGGCTTGATCAATCCATTTGTGTGAAACTAGCAAGAGATCATTGAAACCCTAAGAATTAGGCCTACTAGCCCTAATTGCCCTTGATTGTAGGAACCTACTGTATGGAGGAGACAGGGGTCTGAAACCCTGTGAATATTTTAAAGGGCCAAAATGGGTATCTATAAGTGAAGTTCATTTGCTAGGTTGTTTGGAAAGTTTGGGCAGGGAAAGCAAAAAGGTGATTGGTAAGGGCTACAAGCAATTAGGCCTCCTTAATGCAAAATCTTGAAATCGGTAACACAGCAAGTTGAAGGTCCTCAAAGATGGATCTAAATGGATGTAAAATGAATTGTTTCAGTGTCTCTAACACCCTTGCAAGCAGTTCAGTGTTTTGTGAGATGATGGCACTTAGAATCTTCTAGGTGTTGGGAAGAAGTTTGCAAGTTCACATGGTGTTGGTCTTCTAAGGTGAAGCACAAGAGGAAAACTCTTGGAGAAGAGTTGGAGTAGGACTTGGTTAATCATCCAAGCCTAACAAGAACCTATTGGTACCAGGTTCCAGGAAGAAGACAGTGAAAAGGTCTTCTAGTAGATTGTGCAAGCAAGCCTTGGAACACCAATTACACGAGTTCCTTCGAAAAAAATCTTTTCCCCTTTTAAAATGCTTTTTCCTTTCCATTTTCTACCCTAATCTTGAAAATGGATTTTTAAAATAAGAATAATATTCAATTTAATTGCATGTAAATCCCCTTTTGAAAATATTTACCCAATAATAAAAATAAATGTTTTATAACTAATGGTTAATTTATTAACTCAAAGATTAACACAAAATAAAAGAAGAGTAGAATGCATAAGCATCAAAATTTATAATTAACTATATTTAATATTTAATTCCTTTACTTTATCATGCTTATATTTAATTTAACTAATCATTAATTATTTGCAAATAATCAAGCAGTCATACAAAAATTATCATTCCTAAATGCATTCTATATGAATCTAAGTGTCTGTGTGTGATCGAGAGGTCTTCCTGCTTTGTCCTGTCAAGAAGCTAACCTCCTCTCCTTAATCACACCCTTGGTCTTCGACCTCCTACAACTCAAGTGCACTCAGGAACACAAAAATAACTGAATTAGTATCACATAAAGATATAAATCAAGCAATATAATATATGAATTCAAATATTTCTAGTCTATTTTGCTTCATCTTCAAAGTAGAACATATTCAATACTATTCAACTTTTCATAATTTAAATAAACACTTTCATTTATCTCCACACCAAAACACCATCATATTAATTATTATTCTACCATGCACATCAAAACATGTAACAAATCCTCACAAAGCCAAAAAAACCTACATCAGGGCTGAGACGTGACACATTTGGATATGTGAAACATTGTTATGTATTAAACTGCATTAGACAAAGGAAGATTCAAGTATCGCCATTACAACTGTAGTGATGGAGATGTGTCCCCCTTCACAATGGGAATGGATTTCATTGGGAATTATTAATCCTCCATCATCTATAGGTCATAGATTTATATTAACTACCTACGGACTCTTTTGCACCCGGATGGATGAAGTGTGTCTAGCAAATAATGCACTTTCAAAGTAGTAATCAAGTTTTTGGAAGAATCTCATCACGGTTTTGGAGTACCATACACTAGTATGTGATAATGGCCTTTCCTTTTCTTCATTAAAATTTTCTAATTGGGCATTTGAATATGGTATATTCAGGTCTCATCTAGCTATTATCCACGAGGGAAATGGATTAGCTGGATTATCAAATAAAATGTTGGATATAATTAAAGATTAATTGAAAAGAATCTAGAATGGAATTTTTGCTGAAATTTCCCTTTGGGTAGATCGCACTAGGATGAAATTAGTGTTAGGGAATTCTCCTTATCATTTAGTTTATGGGGTAGATCCTATACTACCAATAAATTTGAAAATCCCTACTTGGCAGTTTGCATAGGAATATATTAGATTGGATGATCAAACTGAAGCTCAGTTATTACAATTAATGCATTTAGATGAAAAGCGTACATGAGCTATAGATCATTTTTCTAGGCATCAATCTATGGTTAAAAATATGGTTTGATAAAAGGGCTAGATTAAAGACTTTTAGAATAGCTGACTTGGTCCTGTATTGGAATAAATCCCATGAACAAAAAGGTGAACATGTTAAGTTTGATAAGTTGTGGACAGACCCATATCAAGTTTTTGAAATCCTGGGTGAGAATACTTATAGATTGAAGTCTTTGATTGGTGAAGATATGTCATTTCCTGTCAATGGGCGGTTCCTAAAGCATTATTTCCAATCATACGTAAATAGTTTTTGTAAATATTTTTTTAGGTTAGTTTTGTTGTTGTTTTGTAAATACTCGTTTGTTTCTTTTGTTTTTCTTTTTTTCTAGGGTGTCGCATTGTTGGATTTTACAATGATTGGAAACTGTTGAAGGTGAACAGGTCAATAGAACATCAACTCTGGAAATTTGATCCGTGTCCTAATCGAAAATAGTCCTTTATTTATAAATTGTTTGAGAATTGTTCCATTCTTTATACCCTGGTTAGCATGAATCATTCAGTTCATGTTGAGCTACAAACACACATTTAAATCATTCTACTAAAATTTGGGATAATAGTTATTTGCATTGATTGAAAAATCAAAAGACTACCTTTGCTACCACTATAATTCCCAACCTAATGCGGGCTTAATTTCTTGCAAGTTGAAAAAATGAGCTATCATTGAAATATCAAAAGAAAAAATGAGCTATTATTGCAATATCAAAAAAAAAAAAAAGAGAAATCAACTCTTTAGGCTATCCAAATATCTCTATTGGGGCTATAGATTTCTGGCTGGTAGTAGAGCTATGTTTGGGGGAATTACAAAGATAACCTTGTCGAGGCTATGGACGGTTGACTGGCAGCAAGACTCTATCCCTGGTTGGCTTGAAAGGAATTGTCAAATTATGTAGGTCAATGCAAATAATTCCTATTTTTAAGTTTACTATGGCAGAAATAACCAATTGCACACATGTGAGCTCTGTAATACTTAATCTTGCATGCTAGTGTTACCTAATTTCACTACTTGCTCAATTAGGCTGAGCTTTGTGTTTATAAATGAGGAGAGAGGTAAATTTTTCATTAATATTTCCTATATTTCATTCAATTGTATAAACAGAAAAATCAAAAAGATTACAAGATTATAGTAACAGATCATTGCATTTATACAATTGCAAATAACATAGAAAAGATTTACACAAATATTTCTGAACAAAGAAGTAATCTTTATTGAATGTAAAAATGTTCATTGTCTCACACAAGTTGTGAGATTTAACTTATTCAATACAACTGAAGAAAATAAGATACATGAATAGGTAAATAAAAGAAGTGTGCATATAAGGAGGGAAACCAGTCATTGCCTAAGAATTATTGGTTCTAGTTGTATCATCTTGTGTTGCTATTGCCTCAAGTTGTTTGTGTCCTCCTAGCTCCACCTTGCTCCTAATTCCTGCATTAGGCAATAGCAATGGCATTAGAGCAATGCTCGAAACAATGAAAAATTTAAAACCTTACATGAACAAACACCTATACACATTTAAACTGATCTCCAAACGCATTGAACAAGAAATGCATACTTTAGGTGTCTCAGAAAACCATCAAAGTTATTAAACACACCTAAAACATACCATGTTTTTCTAACTTGTTTGCTTCATGTGCAGATACAGGAAAAGTAATGTTGCTGATTTGTTTCATGAAGTTACAACGTGTGGGTTAAAACGTGGCTCCCACAAGGGTTGAGCTCATCATGCTGAGTTATCAAATAATGAGCTTATTTGAACTTATTTAAGAGGGAAATGCAATCTTAAAAGTTATCATATCAACATGACATGGAATGATAGTGAAAAGGCATACATAAGATGATTCATTTATATCATGTTTTCACATCTTTTATTTCTATCATGTTTTACATCATCTTTGATGTACAAAAGCATCATGAAGAGTGCATATTAATGAAGAAGGCAGTTAAGGTACCTTATTCCTAGGTGGAGGAACATCAGACAATGATCATGAAACAATACAGTCATAAATATCATGGCATAAAGTAAGTAATACAGTGGTGGAAATCAGCAGCCATAACAACCAATGAAATATCAATAGTTACAACCATATTCACTAGAGAGTTGAATCATTAAGCAAAATATGAAGGCAGCCATGAAAGAGAACTATTACTCAAAAATTAAATAAGGGTTTCTCTTTCTAGTAATCTGAGTATGAGAAAGTTTTCAAAATATAGAGTGCAAAATGATCAAACATGAAGTACCTGGAAGTAGAATACAACTACAACAATATAATATACAACAATATGAAATGAAAAGAATATGTCAAAGTAACAACATGGTGGCCTTAGTTTTTTCTAGAAACCCTCACAAATCGAAATCAAGTCACAATAACTGCTAAGGTTTTGATTATTTTCTCATGGTGCTGCTTTACAAATTTTTGAAATTTCCTAAAATATGCTTCTACAGAAAATGAAAACTTGGTAAGATTTTCTTTTGTATACAAAAGAAGTATCAATATTCATGCTAGAGGAAAGAAAACTGTGAAACCCTTTATAGTAGGTTAGAGTTTTCGAAGCACAGATTCAAGGTTCTAGAATGCCAAAGAATTCATGAATAACACAAAGAGGTTGTTTCTTTATAGAAGCTAACAAACATGGAGAAGGGTCTAAATAGACAAACACTATTTCCCATTCTTTCTGAATAAAGAATGCCAAAAATAGCAGAGAATGTTTCCTTAAACTATTTATCAACAATATCCATGAAATAAAGAAAACCTAGAAGATCATAAAAGCTGGCTAAAGGAATATGGTCAAGCCATGGGTATTGTAAAATGCTAGGTAAATATAAGCTCTATTTCATTTTTTTAAAGATCAGCCCACAACCAAACTAGGGTTTTAGAATATACAATGAAAAGAAGCTCTGGGAAATGAAACTTTTGACTTGCAAAGGGAATGAAGGATAAAACCCAACAGACGAAAAACATAGTATGAAGCACGAATACACAAAAAATTCCTATAATGGTGGCACAACTAGCAAACAAAATGAATTTTGCAGAAAAAGTCATTCAAAATAGATGAGGAAAATGGAGTATGTTGAGGCCTGTTTTGATTTGTTCTTCTTTTACTATTAAAATTTGTCAGATAGAGGCCACCATAGTTTTTACAAAATGGCTCAATTTGAGCTTTATTTCACAGAAGAAATACATCGAAGCTTAGGAAAATCACCTTCAGACCACATAAAATGCTTTTAAATGAAATAAAGGTCATTTAAAATGAGTTACTTGAGCTTGTATGTTGAGAAGATCAAGAAAATGTGAAGAAGAATTCTCTGTCTCTGAATTTTTTCCAAGATCAAACTCCAAACCCTCATGGTGTCGATGGGCCTAGCTTCTTCATGAAGCTTCTTGCAAAATGAGATAAGAATTCATTCTTTGTCTTGTCTTACTTTAGGGCTTTTACCCTAAATTTTATGAAGGCCAATGAGAGGCATTTTTTTCCTTCTTATTTGAAAATTCAATGTCAATTAGTGGCCTGTGGCCTAGTTATGACTTGGCATTTCGAATGCCTTGAAACTTTCATATTTTCCTTTTTACGTGCTACATCATAAGTCTTTAGGACTCTTCAATTATATTGACTTCCTTTTAGGGCTGAATGATAGATGTTGATATATTTTGCATGCTTTAAATGTAAAATCCACTTTAGTAATATGTTATAAATCACTCAACGTGTGATATTCTTAAATTGAAAAATTAAAGGGTCGCTCATGTATACCATTGAAGAGAGAAGATAATTCTTAATTTATGACTTGGAGTGCAAATAGGAGCACATGTTCACAAGACCAAGTCATGAGGGGAAATGGATATGTATTTGTATTTATGATCATGGAGAGAATATGGGAGAGATTGATTTTAGTTCACCAACATGTGGAGGGCATCTAAGAGTCTTTATTTTGCTTCTTTGAAACATTTGGAGCAAATTTAGGCATCTTGACTCAATTTGGAGCATTGTTGAGATGCTTTTATGGTTTGACAAAGTAAAATTTGAATTTTTCCACCTTTTGGAGCACAGTTGGAGTAGATCTAGAAGCTAGATTTGTGGGTTTATTGTTGCATCTGACCCAAGATGCTTCTAGTTCCTTTTTTGGTGGAACTGTTTGGAGGCTTGATTACTTAGTCACTTTTGTAACTAATTCTTGAGTTAGTTCTTGTTTTTTCTTACTTACTGACTTTTGGATTCCAAAGTCAGATTTTTGCAAGCTTTTGTAACTCTTTTGGAAATGAAATACAGTTTATACCTTGGAGACAAATGGTAATGAAATTTTGGCCTCTTATTATTGCAATTTTGTGTATGTTTCAAAAATATTGATCAAGTTATTTATTGAATTATGCTTGTTTCCTTATAACTTTGTCTCTTATTTTATACCCTCTCTGCAAATAGCTTGTCCATGTAGGTTGCTGAGAGTGTTTTAAAATGCATATAGCTTTCAATTGTGAATTTTACATTCCCTTTGTTGGTTAATGCATTCTATCCTCTTAGTGAAATATTTATGTAGAGGCATGTTGAAATAAGTTGTGCAAACTTAATTTCTGTTAGTTTGAACCAAGTGTATGCAAATATGAATATTCATTGTCCTTGTTAGTTTGGTGTATCACTTCATTTTATACTTTCAATTTTATCATTTTTCAGCATTCCTTCTTCCTTTTCCTTTAAAAAAAGTTGTAGTTTAGGTGATATTACCAGCTAAGAAGCTGGCCTATTTGAAGGTTCATTCTCATTTTGGGTGACCCACAACCCGAGAATGCTCCCATGTTTCTCTAGCTAACTGAGTTTCACAACTCAGTTCGGGTGCAAGTTTAATAGATAACAGTTTTTGCCACGCCTGGTGGGACAAAGAACTGATAGTGTCAGTCCCTTTTGTACTATGCATTACTACTGTTTGGTGTGTACAACAGTACTTTCAAGAAATTTTTTAACATACCTGGAGACTCCAATCTTAGAGTAACTGGTTTCTACAGTCTAAGTGTTAATTTCATGGTAATATGTCTTACCATTCACCATTTCATGAAAGTGTTGTGCCTATATCAACTTACCAGACATATACCAACAATTTCAATGATGGTTTTACTACAAGCAATTCAATAACAATAGACAACCAACATGTTCAGTATTCTCCTCACCCACCCACCCCTACTCAAACTCTACAACATCATGCTTATGCTCTTCAACAACCCCAGGAGGGTTATTTTATCGCCAACCAACAAAGTTACATTTCATATGAGTCTCAAAATTCTGATAATATGAGTTTGGAGAATATGTCTTTATATTTGTAAAAGAATTTTGAAGAGTTTGAAAGACAATAGGAGGTTGACATGCAACATGAAGAGATTGATTATCAAGCTTATATTCATTAGTAGGAGGTGGAGGCACAAAGAGGGTCCTATTCAATGTTGGACTCTAGGAGCACTGAGATGGGGGGTGAATCAGTGTTCCACAATTTGAATCTCAAATCAGATCTTAAACTAAAAACAACAATATTTAACTTCTAATAGCATCCACATCAAATAAATAGAGGGAAACATGCATGCACATTAATAAGACAAAGTGAGCACCAAAAGACCAAAATTTTTACGTGGAAACCCTATTAGGGGAAAAACCACGGTGGAGATTAATCCACAAAGTATACTCCGTTAAAAGTATCATAAAAAGGGGAATGCACTTGCATTCAGGCACTCTTCCTAGAGCTCACTGCTCAAAAGAGAAGGCTCACTACCTTACAAAATATATTTGATATTACAATAAAATGTTGAACTAAGAGTTTAGCATCTACAAATTCTTGGATTCAGTTCCAATGAAGAAAATAAAATTCTAGATCTTTTATCCATATCGCTCTTTTGCTCTACTTTGCTTTGCATACAAAAACCATTCTGTTGTTGAAACAGATCTTCTGATATTACCTCACATAACTGCTCTGTACATTTTTGCTTTTACACATTCACTCTTCTTGATCTACACACACTTCTACCATGATGAAAAATATTTTCAGATCTCCTTTATATACCCTCTAACAAGAATTTTATTGTATGTCTGCTTTAGAACAAAATATAATATTCTTTCTTATGTTGGCCCAAATCACTAGTTATAATTGATGCGTACCCACATAAGTCAGCTAGAATATATTAGGGATCCAAACCAAAATTCCAAACATAAGAAATAATTAAACACATACTCATTATACATTTGGAACATGCCATATGAAACAGGTTGGCCACAGTGAGAAAATAAGCAATAAATTGTTCTACTGAGTCTCCAAACTTGTACTCTGACTATTGCGACACCACAAAAATCACCAGTAGGATAGCATACATGCTAAAAAAGTTTCCTTGTGGATCCACACAATAAAATAGTGATCCAGTGAAGTATCCAAACCAACTTACCAACTGGATACTCTATTCTACATACATTCTTCCGGTAGAGTATTGTCTTTTATTTTCCTTGCCGGTGTGAACTGCCTCTAAACTGTGGACCATGTTATTGACTCCAGTTGCCATTAATGACAACACTAGCAGCCATGAACAATATCCTAAAGCCATGTTCCAACAATCTCCCCCTTTGGCATTGATGGCAACATTTAGTGAAAAATGACTAAGTGTCGAAACCAAAATTCAAAGCTTCACAACATGACGAAACAACTGCAAAACACTTACAACAAAACACTACTCCCCCTATGGATTTCAAGGAATTTTTCACTGGATTCTCTCCCCCTTTGACATCAATGACAAAAACTTCCACTACTTTCCTAAGCTTATTTACTATACTCTTCCTTACTGCATTTTCTCCCCCTTTGTTGATTGCAAAAATTGAACAAAATTTGAAGAATTTTCAACTGCCACATAAATCAAAAAATTATTTTGTACTTAGCTTTCATTTCAGGGAGAAATTTCTTCCAAGAGTCCACTATAATCCTAGTAGCAATTATCAGACTATTATTTTTTGATGTCCTGTTAATGACTTGAACAAGGGATTCAAGAATGGTGATGGTTTCTTCTAGCTTTTCTCCTTTCTTTAAAACTTCATCCATTTGTTCTAATATGCATTCAGTTAGGTCCTTCACTTTCTAGAAGGAGTCCATAAGAGTGTTTTTGGCAGAGTGAATCTTTGCATGTTCAATTTGCAGCTCATGAATCTTCTTCTTCACTTCTTCTTCCTTGTCCTGAACCATACTGTAGTCCTGTCCAATTTTGACAAGCTCATTCTCAATTTGTTCCAACTTGTCCTTGTATTTTCCAACCATGTGAGGCCACCTGAGACAGTAATTGGAGATCTTATTCACTGAGTCGATGCATTGTCTTAGTATGTTCATTTTCTTCTTCAGTTAGGCAAGAGATAGCCTAAACTACATCTTCAGATGAGAGATTATTTCCTCTTCATTTCTGTCATGGGACACAGAGTCCATAGCCTCCTTGATAAATTCAATAAATTCTTCCAAAAGCACATTCTGTGGACTTTTAAGATCAATGTTATTATCAATAAAGTATCTTCCTAGAGTATTTTCAATGAGGTCCTGTTCATATGATGGACCATTCATCCATATGCCAGTTATCTTTTGTATTCCACTATCTTCTTGAAAAATCTGCAATATATTTTCTTTGAGTAGGGCACCTTCTTCATCACTTTCATCTGTAATAACCAAAACTGGTTCAACTAGTTTTGGTTGATCTCTTGGTCTATATTCCTCAAAGTCGTCATCGACTATATCCTCAACTATCTAATTTTTACCTTTTCCTTCAAGTTTTGTTGACTTAGGCGCTGGAGGAGTGTCACCAACCAACTCTCTTTCTCTCTTATTCTTTTTCTCTTACTTACCTGAGGATGATCCAATTTCAATTGATTTTACCGGAAGAGGAATACCAAATTTTCTTAAAAATTTTCAAAGAAGTTCTCATAAAATTGTTCACCATTTTCAAAAGAATTGAGATGCTCAAAGATTTTCTTGCAAACTGACATATTTTGCTTCCATACTACACTATCATTTAGAGGCAAGCAATTTAGGAAATACATGATAATGCATATAGCCAAGGTACCAAACCTAAAAGAGTAATCTATGTACTTTGTCAATTGCACATTCTCCATTAGTTGATCCTTCAAAAATCCATAAAGATCAAAGTCCACATTTTATATTATCATCTTGTGCGCAATATAGACTGCGCATGCCGATGTTGATCCTTCCTAGTTTCTGAAGAAAATCTTGTATGAAATTTTGTATGCAATATACCTTGTTAATGGGTCTTTGATCGATGTAATTTTCAGTGCCCTCTGATCTCTTGTTACGTTGGTTAGGGATTCGACTTCAACATTTTGAATCGATTTATTTTTAGGGACATCACCAACATTGCACAAACCTGTTAGATTTTTTATTACATCCTTAGAAATTTGATAGGGTTTATCTAGAGTAAGGATATCACCATCCAATCTGTTCAAGATAAACTGGAAAGCCTCTGCATCGTTGAAATGAGAAAATTCATTCCAGATATCCAGATTCTTGTGTTTCGCTCCTCTAAGCCTCTTCAATTCAACATGAGACAACAAATTTCTCACATCCCTAACCTTTTGACTACTATACTAATCCAAAATTATGGTTCCTTTAATTTGTTTCATTTTACGTACTGAACAAAGTTCTACCGATCATCAAATAGATATAAAATTGATAAGCAACAGAGATACCTGGAAAATTCACCGCTAAATTGACTTTCCACTCCTTTGGAATTTTGTTGAAAAGGTTCTCCAACAGTTCTCCTTCAATGCACGGTGACAAATTAGGGTTCCAAATGCCTTTTTATAACTTTACGTACTTTACTTCCTACCACATTAAATGTGTTTCCCTAGAAGTTCTGGTTACTCTACAAACTTAGACACCAAGCAAAGAACAGGGAAAACTTTAAGAACCCCCCCCTCGACGAAGGTGTAAAATCCTAGTGAATCTTGTATACTTCCCAATAAAAATGTTAATTTTAGTGGCAATTTTTTTCATTTTTCATGAAAAAAAAAGTCCATTGGTGAATCTTTTCTAATCACTAGAATTCTGTGGAAAGTCCTAGCAAAATACAAATTTTTTAAAACCACTAAAATTTTTCCATTGGAAATTAAAATCTATTTTCAAACCAATAAAATATTTTGATTGGCAAATTAAACCTGTTTTCAAACTAGAAAAAATAATTTTGTTAGCGATTAAAACTTTTTTTCAAACTAAAAAATAAAATTCATTGGAAAATTAAACCTATTTTCAAATGATTAAGAAAAAAACATTGGCGATTTAAACATATATCAAACTAATAAAAAAAATGCAGTGGCGAAGTGTCTGTGCAAATTTTCCTAACCTTAGTTGCAAGTCTTTCTTGGTCATCTTTGTAGTCGGTGGGTCAGAGGTTTCAAAAACTTTTAAAGTTCAGACTTTGGTCCTAAGGTTTGAAGTTTCAGCAACCACACGACATTATGGACCATGACCATTCGATGAATTTTCAATGGGTGACTGTAGTTGCATTCTAGAAGTATATCTCTCAAGCACTAGATTTACGAATTGAAACCTCTGGAGTTACACTAGAACCGTTAGATTTTCAAAAATCAATGGTTGAGATTTTATTAATTATTTAGGTCTTTCGGTCATCCTTCTCTTGTTTACCATTTAATATTGCCTGAGTTAGACCAAAATATCTTATGAAAAATCCTTAAATCTTAACTCTTAAATCATGAGGGTCGAGTCTTATCAACCTTGTGATGTCCCCATTTAAAATTATGCACGTGCATAAAGTTTTTTTTTAAAGAGGGAGTGTTCAATGAATTTTCGATGGATGGCTATAGATGCATTCTGGAAGTAAATCCTTGAAGTACTAGACTTCCGAACTGAAACCTCCAGAATAATAGTAGAACCATTAGATTTTTCAGAAATCAATGGTTGAGATTTTATTAATGATTGGTTTCAGAAATCAACATATAGTTTCGATCATAAGTGAATGAAATTTATTGTGACTTATTAGCTAGGACATTGATAATCATTAAGGTAAACAAGAAATTTAATTCTATTTTCAATGCATTGAAGTACTCTACCTTTCATTTATTCTATTGAAATTCTCAATTTGTCTATGGAACTAGGTGGCAGCGCGGATTAATACCATATGAATAGCTAGAGTGATTGATTGGATAGCTTTATATTGAAAACTGCAACATGTACTATAGAATCGTACATGATGATGTCAATAATCCAGTGATTTAGACAATCAACAGCCTGCGTTGCATTGCTGATTTTGACAATTGATAGCTTGTTAGCTTGAGCTATAGTTTGCAACTTTGCATGTAGCTAGCTTGAGGTACTGATTAAGTTGGATTTTTGGTTTGTGTAAATCACAATTATTACTAAGTAGTCATAAGTAATTATACATGACCTCAGAGCTCATACGTGACATGTGTGAGGTGTACAAGGTGCCAGGCTAGTAGTGGCACTTTTGGTAGCACTTTTGGCCCATAAATAAGGATAGTGAGCACAACTAAAATCATTTGTTTAATTGTCATAAGGGTTTTCATTTTGTAGGGTTAATAACTTAATAAGGATTTAGGAAGAACATGATGCGGTATTATTGGGGATGCTCTAAATTCTCATGCCTCTAGTTATGTAGTTATAGAGTAAAAGACCAATTTTCTTCA
This sequence comes from Sequoia sempervirens, assembly GCA_007258455.2. Taxonomy (NCBI): domain Eukaryota; kingdom Viridiplantae; phylum Streptophyta; class Pinopsida; order Cupressales; family Cupressaceae; genus Sequoia; species Sequoia sempervirens. The sequence continues at coordinate 256,317,596 of VDFB02047230.1, read as the reverse complement.
AGTTCAAAATGGGTGGAAATGGAAAGAAGTTGATTTGGTTCACTTGACTTCTCAGACAGGTTTTGAACCAGGATGAGGCGCTCTGATAAGTGCTATCCCAATCCATGGAGGCTGCAAGTAGAAGATGGGAGTAGTTTTACTACCCCTCATCATCTGCATGGCTACCCAGGAAATTCCCATGCATTTAATTTCAGTGCCCATCTTCTGCATGGGAGTAATTTTACAATCCCTCATCTTCTGCATCAAGTTGAAAACTCCTTGTCATTTCCCACTCACGCCCCCTTTTGGTTTATTTTTCCTTTTCTTGCTATCAACATCATCATCCTCATCCAAGTCATTTATCTCATTCTAACTAATCGGGCCCAGGGTATCACTTGGAACATCTTATGTGGTGTTGCTATCCTGATTTGATACATTTTGATTTAAATCAATGACAATCTCAACTTGACCTTCTGGTGGCAGTAAGGTATTGGGAATGCTACCAATATTTGGTGGAAGAGTTGATGATGTAGCTCCATCTTAACTTGATGGATCAGAAGCTTTGGTAATTCCAAAGTAAAACTATGGTACATCTAAGTTTTTTGCATTTTGATGGCCTCCCAATGTCTTCACCACCTTGAGGAGCCTGAGGAGTGGCAAGAGTCTCTTCACCACCCTGAGTAGCATGAGGAGCGGTAGGAGTCTCTTCACCACCCTGAAGAGTGGCAGGAGCCTTACCCTTGTTGCTCGAGTCGCTCGACATATTGATCTTTGATTCGCTCGACATATTCATCTCTCACTTCAAATAAAAATTGGAAAAAAATGTCTTCTTGTTTAAGGACAGAGAATAATAATATAGATCCCATTCCCTACTCAATATCATCTTTAAGACTGAAGCAAGAATGGAAAAGAAATAAAGAAAATTTATTATTATAACTAATAACACTATGAAGAAATGATCACTCACCTTTAAGTCTATGTTTTCGGCTTTGGCTGACTTTCGAATAAATGACACTTTCGATTGTATTTATTTATGTTCAAGGAATGGATTAATAATATTCCTTTCAGTGATTTATCAAAGATTGTGTGAATGGAAATGCAATAGGAATTTATAAGTAGTGTGATAAGTGTTATTCTTTAAATATGGTGCAGAATCACATATCAAATTCAATACCATGGAATACAACATAAAATATTTGGCCTTTCCTAAACTTAGTCGCTAGTCCTCAGAGTTATATAATCTTGTCGCGAAGTTCTCAATTTTCATAACTTTTTGATTCCCCGACTTGGTTGATGGTTCACTTTGTTGAGTTGGAAGTCTTTCTTGGTCATCATTCTACTCAGTGGGTCAGAGGTTTCAAAAACTTTGAAACTTCATAGTTTGGTTCTAACTTCTAAGGTTCACTTTGTTGTAGCAAGAATGGAAAAGAGATAAAGAAAACTTATTATTATAACTAATAACACTATGAAGAAATGATCACTCACCTTTTAAGTCTAGGTTTTTGGCTTTTGCTAACTTCCGAATGGAGAAGTAGAACCTTAGAACCAAAAAAAAATGTGTAAGAATAAATGACACTTTTGATTGTATTTATATCAATCCATGATTCCATATTTGGTGAATTCTGCGGGATTTTTAAATGGTATATTAAAAATTTGGCGAATCCCGCGTGCTTATACAACGATACGTTGTAATTTTCAAGGTGAAATGTGTCCTCAAATGTAATTATTTTTTAATGTTATTGGAAAAATAGGTCCTCATGAGCAATTATTTATAAATTTTAATTGGCGAAATGGGTCTTCACAAGCAACTATTTGTAAATTTTAATTGGCGAAAGGTCTTCACAAGCAACTATTTGTAAATTTTAATTGGCGAAGTGGGTCTTGATACAATGTTGTTTTAATAGTATTGGAAAATATGTAGGTGTTTTATTAAATGCTTTTGGGATTCCAGGAAAAAATATTAGTTAGTCCAATTGAAACACGTAGTTTGAAAATGGCGAATTTGTTGCTTAAATATGCCTCATAAAAAAACTCATTGGTGAATGGAAATGCATTGGACCTATAATTTGTAAAATTCAGGCAATTTGGACACCCTGTTGGGTGGGAGAAATTTGCCAATTTTGACTTGGACGATTCCTAGAATTCATCAATTGGTGAAGATTCGCCACTAAAGTTTTCCCTGGTGAAGAATCTAACTGCGAAATTTTAACATTTTATCCAACTCAACAAATGATTGTTGATACATTTGATAATGAATAGCACAACAGCTGATGACATCCTATGATTTGGAGCTAACTATACACAGGGGGACAAAATATTTTCATGAAAAGCTCCCCCTAGGCCAATGGCCTGAAATCAATTGCCAGATGAATTATTAGAGGGAGCTTCCAGTCCAGTCTTATTACCTTCATCATATTCATTTTTCTTTACCCATGTTTTTTTCATTTGATCTCTTATCTCCTCCACATATTCTTTTCCTTTTCCTTTGTCACTTTCTTGTGAATTTCTATCTTGATAAACTAGACCTCTTTTATTCATGTTTTTGTTTTTGCATAATCTAGCAATGTGACCAGATTTGTTACAATTGCAGCATACCAGATACTTCTACCTATACCATCCATTCCACTGATTTCCTCCTGATCTGCACTGATTTGCAACATTTCCAAACTTCCCACAGATATAACATTTAACATTCCTTTTATTGACAGATATGCTTCTGCATTCTAATGACTTATGACCAAACTTTTTGCAGTTAAAACATTGACCAGAAAATGATGGATTTCCATAACTTATCTTACTTCTACACTAAGAAGCCATATGTCCAAATTTATTACAAGCAAAGCAATATCCATAAAATTTCTGAGCATTAGGTTGCCTTACTAGATGTCTTCTACCTTTGTTCTTCTTTTCAGGGTCCTTCTGTTCAGATCCAAAGCTCACATCCTTCTCGTAGCCAAGACCTCGCCTATCATTTGCATCCTTTTGTCCTTTATTTATTTCATCAAGCTTAGCAGAATTGTTTCTGAACTTTTCCTTAAACTCATTTGCAATAGCAGTCTCATCTTTGAGAATAACTACCTGTCTCTCAAGCTCTTGTTCATTGTTTTTGGATTGTTGCAGTTCAATCTCCAGCTGAATAAATCTACTATTTACTCTGCTACATTCCTCAAATTTCTCTTTCAAGGACTAGGCCAGATTCTCCTCATTCTTCTTTCTTTCTTCAATCTCTTTAGTTAACTTCATTGCTATAGATTTTGTTTCAAGCTTTAGAATAGTATTGTCTTTGGCAAGCTTTTCACATTCTTCTATTATTTCTTTTAGGGTTTGATTCAGATGAACATCTTTTGGGCCTCTACTTTCCTTTTGCTTCAACTAATCACATAGTTCTTCCCTCTTTTCCCTTGATTCATTTATTTTATCCTTCAGTGATTAAATGAACTTTTCAGCTGCCACAAGATTTGGTTTTAGTTCCATGACATCTGATTTAGACTGATCAAGATCATCAAGTGCCACCATAAGCTATTGTTGAAGACCACCTGTGTCCATTGTGATTCAAGATCCACCTCAAGTTGTTAAACTCAGAAGAGGAACCTGCTCTGATATCAATTGTTGGACACTAGGAACACTGAGAGGGGGCGTGAATCAGTGTTCCACAAATTGAATCTAAAATCACATCTTAAACTAACAACAACAATATTTAATTTCTAATATCATTCACATCAAATAAATAGAGGGAAACATGCATGCACATGATGCAGGAGCATCCAGTGGTGTAAGGGCAATCTTGCATCACCCAAAAATAGTTAAATTTCAAGTTTCTCGGTTTTTAGATGTTTTTACATTTTTGGATACCCTTTTCGTCATAATGAAATTCCTAATTTATGGTTTTTATTTTCTATTCCTGGGTTGAAAGATATTGCAGTTTGAGTTTCCTAGATTTGCACCTAAAAAATCTTCCAAGTTGGATTTGAGGCACTTAGAGCTCCTGTAATGGCCCCGAAACTTGCCGAAATTGGCATAGAATATTTTGAGTGCGTTCTTGACTTCAAGACCTTTCCAACGGTTCAAACGGTTCGCGAATCGGAGTCCCGGATCAAAAGTTATGGCCCCGGGAAGTTGGTGCACTTTCTAGAAGATACAATTGCAAATGTTCTTTTGAAATTTGAACTTCAAGTTGTAATTTTCGCCACCAAACTGCCTAAACTCAAATTTTAATGTTTTTTTGGCTCCAAACTAAAGAGGAGCTCTATTTATGGGCGGGTTTCTAATTTTTTGGGTAACTTTTTGGGGACAAGTTCGCATATTGCGAAAGGGTTATTCTGTAGCTTTCTGTAACTTGCATGTGTTGTAGATCTTGGGGATTTGAGATCCTCTACATGTAAGAAGCTCCATTTTCTGAATAATAAAATTATTCTCTTATTTGTGGGTTATTTTTTGTGTCTCGGGCTACGCCCTCATCAAGTGGTATCAGAGTGGGTTTTCTTGAGCGTGTGGACAGATGTCGCCCGATCATTGAGGCGATTCGCACGAGAACCGTGGTTGTGGAGTG